>OX465298.1:98077352-99277352 GCA_949987735.1 Leucophora obtusa
TAAATCAGTGTTAGAGCTAAATTGTAACTACCCAGCAAAATATTGGTAATGACACCTCATTGCTGTCTGCATTACCAATAATGATATATCATTACCTTTTGCATTATTTTGCAATATAAAATAATGACTTCCTAATAACGGCCTATTGTAGTCATTGCTTTTAAATATAAAATAATGACTTACTCGCAATAGTTTAAATAAGTACTTTTTACAAAGTTAAATTTTATACATTTATATTTATTACATGTAAATATGTTTTGTGTTAAAATTTTTATGACTAGTTCGAAAATTACATTCTAGCAAAAACTTTAATTTCTCTGAATGTATTTCCTGAAGCATCAAGTAAGCAGTCGGCTAACCACTTATAATTCAACTTTTTGTAAGCATGTTTGTAACCACTTATTATTCAGAATCTCATAACTACTTACTTCTCATTTTTTCGTAAGCGAGCGGGTAAGCGTGACTACTTATAAAAACGACCACGCCAAACAAAAATAATGAGTTTAGACGCCAAAAAATAAGTTGTGCGGAGCTATGAATTTCTATTATATAAACACTTATTTGGTAATGAAAGATTTTGCTGGGTACTTCACAATCAGTTGATGCTATTCGGAGTGCTTTTAAAATAACTTTTTTGTAATGACTTTTTTTGCTGGGTATTGATTAAAAATTTGTATTGAATTTGACATGTTAATACAATAAGTATGTAGTATAAAAAATTTGTTAATTTTAATTTAATACACAATATAAAAAATATTTTAAAAAACTCATTGCCGTTAACCTACACTGAGAGAATTATCTGTAATTTAATTTGTTATTTTGCATAAAATGTTGTAAAAAATTTCTTATTACTTATTAAAAGTATCATACACGCAATATATGAAGCTTTTGCATCAATTTTAAAAATTTATTTTATTTAATTTGTTAAGAATATTTCATTAATTTAATTAAAAATTTCATTAAAACTCATCGAGCAAAACTCTCTCTGTGTAGATTTGATGAGTAGTGGTAGGAGTAGTTTTGTATGGAGTTGCCTCAATCGACATGTCCTTGCTAAAATAATACGTTTTGTAATAGAAAATTAGGAGGTTACGTACCTTAACTTCTTTTTACAAAACTCATTACCGGGTAATAATAGAAGGTTTTATTGAGATTTCGATATCCGAACTCTATCACATATCTGAATTTCGTTAAAATCGGGATAGTTTTTTTTTTAATTTAAAGGTTTTGTTTCCAAATTTTTCGTATTGAAAACCTTTAAAATTTTAGGTCATGCTTCTTGTAAATTGGTTTTTTTAATCAAAAGTTGTTATAATTAGGGCCAGTATCATACACAGAAAGAATTTACAAATTTCTAATTAAATTTTTAAACACCTTTCTCATACCAAATTTGTAAATACTAAAAAAAACTTTTTAAAAAGGCACCAACAAAAAAATATGTAAATCCAAAAAAATATTCTTTTTTTTTTGTAACTTTGAATTTTTATTTTTAAACAATTTTTATATGAAAGATAACAAACAAGAAACGAGTTACAAATATTTCAAACAAAGAAATTGTTGGGAATAAAATTTCAATTTAAAAGCAAATGTGATTGCTTTTACAAATTGCCATGGTTGGTGCCTACTGTTTTTTCTGTGTAGTCAGAACAAGAGTAATTTTACTCAGAAAGAATTTACAAAATTCTAATTAAATTTTTAAACACCTTTCTCATACCAAATTTGTAAATACAAAAAAAAAAACTTTTTAAAAAGGCACCAACAAAGAATTTTGTAAATCCAAAAAAAAATTTGTTTTTTTTTGGTAACTTTGAATTTTTATTTTTAAACAATTTTTATATGAAAGATAACAATTTAAAAACGAGTTACAAATATTTCAAACAAAAAAATTGTTGGAAATAAAATTTCAATTTCAAAGAAAATGTGATTGCTTTTACAAATTCCCATTGTTGGTGCCTACTGATTTTTCTGTGTACTTATAAAAGAATCACAGACACTGCAAAAAATTTTACAATTTAAAGCATATTTCTATTCCCGTGAAAAAACAATTAGATTTGATCAAGTTAGGTTTGATCCAATTGTATCTATTCATATTAAAGAGTGAATAACAACGTATAAAATTAAATATGAATTTATCTGCGATCCCGATTTTCAAAATTTTCTTATTCGTTGCCTTATATAATCATATCCTAAAAAATTAGCAAATTGCAAATATGAACATATACCATCGTGAATACCCTTAATGTTATATTTGCTAAGAAATGTGTTTAAGTATAGGGATGATTATATTTCTTTCAATTAAATATAACAGACTTTATTATGTTATTCCTTAATTTTTTGAAGTTATTAAAATTTATTATTTATTAATTTTTTATGACATGTTGCCACTTTTCTGCAAACTTCCCTACTTTTCTGCAAATATGGGAGAAAAATTGGATTTCAGTTTGGATTTCGATGAGATTTCGCTGAAATCCCTATTAAATTGGGATTTCATTTTGTATGGGAAATCTGTTTGAAATCCCAAATTTTTATTGGATTTCAGTCGAAATCTACTTTTAACTCGATTTCGATCATAATGTAAATTCGCTATTAATAGAAATTTAGGAATGTTCACTATTTAAATTTGGTTTTTCTCACAATTTTAAATTTCATGATTTTTTTAATCAAGTTCTTAGCATTTAAAATTTTTAACTAAAAAGAAATACATTTTTCAGCAGTTTTAAAAAATTTTAACCTAATGCAAGAAAATAAATTAAAGGAAAAAGTTTTATTCTTTTTTAGTTAATAAGAATTTTGAATAAACTAAATTTAAATAAAATTTGCATTATTTAAAAGCAACGTAGTTTTACTTATTTTTATTAAAAACTCGTATACATTGTTTTAGTAAATTGAAAACTTAATAATAGTTCACATTATTGTATGATATTTTTGATATGTAAGCAATTACGTAAGTTCTTATTTGTAATGTTTAAAATCATTACTGGTAACGTGTTATTTTATTCCCTATATGTAACCAATGTTATATGTACTAATGTGTAGCGACTTATTTGACTCCATACAAGTATGCACTTATTTTAGCCTATATTGCTAACTAGCGAATTTAATATTACAAGTAACAACTTATTTCAGTACTTTTTTAGTAATCACTTATTTGAGCCTATACCGGTAAAATTTAGGCAACCATTTACCTTCAATGACACCCCATGTTAAAATAATGTGTTATGTGACAAAGTGTAAGTGCGTGGTAGCACTTCCAATTTGGGTTTCTTGTTCCATTTCCCTTTACCTGGTACTAGAAGATTTTGCTGGGATATTAACTTGTTTTTTAATGCTCCATATAAAAAAAATTATTTTTCACGATAATAAGTTTCACATGAAAATTGTGTAGAGTTTGTTTTCCCGAATATTTAATATACAAGACTATTCATTTTCTGGTGAAAAATTAATATTTTATATTTGTTGTGATTGTATCTTTCTTACAAAATAAAAAAAATTTTCATTTTCATAAACTAAATTATGATTTAAGGTCTTTAAAATTTGAGTAAAAATATTCCACGTGAAAAACAGCTTACGGTGCTTATGTTTTCACACAAATTCATTTAATTTAGATTTTATATTTGTTATCATGGTGTCTTCCTTATCAAATAAGAAATTGTTAATTTTCCCAAATTAAATTACGAATTATGGCTTTTAAAGTTCGAGTGAAAAATTTCCACGTAAAAAACAACTTAAAGCCCAAATTAGTTTGGAAGTAAAGTGCGGCGAAATGAGGTATCGTGAAGTAGAAATCTATTTTCAATAGATTTTCTTACTTCCAAACTAAGTAGTTGTGTATACTGTCATTAACTAGAAGTAAATAGCTGACACGATACTTTACGATACTACTAGACTTAAGCCCAAATTAGTTTGGAAGTAAAGTGCGGCGAAATGAGGTATCGTTAAGTAGAAATCTATTTTCAATAGATTTTCTTACCTTAAATGTACTTCCAAACTAAGTAGTTGTGTATACTGTCATTAACTAAAAGTAAACAGCTGACACGATATTTTACGATACCAATAGACTAATGGAGCCTTTACGGTGCTTAAACTGGTAAAAATTTCAATTTTACTTGAAATAGTTTTTCATGGTTCATCATACTTTTTAGGCTCCATTTGACTATGATATGCCATTTTTGATATTTGCAAAAAATATAAAAGTTATACCCCTACTGCACATGTATGTATGTAAATATATAAACGATTCGCATTCATTTAGAAGACACTTTTAAATAAATTAGTTATTTACATCATTAGAGAGCATTAAAGCGATTGCATAAAAATTGCGGATATTTGTAATTTCCGTCTATCGATTCGGTCGGTCATTCACTATTATCGAAAAGAAAACGACATACTTATTAAAAAATATGAGTACAAAAATAGATTATAAAAAAAAATTAATGGAATATAGAAAATCTATAGGGTCCACTACAAAATCTGTAGCATTTAAAGAGTACACAACAAAATCCGAAGCAAATATAACGCAAGAACAAAAACAACAAGTACAACAAAAAGAATCTACAGAAGAATATGAAAAACTTACGGCAAAAGAATCTGTTAATTTGAAATTATCATCACCGCCACCAGCACTACAACAACAAGACTCTCAACCGGTTGGACCTACCGCAAGTGTAAACAGCATCTGTTTTGATCCAGTTGGTTGTTACACAAATTGGAATAGTCATCATGCCCTGTTGGTATCTCAACCATGGTGTTGTGTCGGAGATTTAATGGGATTTTGTGAAAAATATGAATTCAAAGCCATCAGTGTTTCGGATGTTCAAACACATGCCAATATTGCTAGTGAAGTACGTGCATTACTTAGCGGCAAAGCACCATTCGATAAGCGCAAACGTTTTCCGGGCAACATTCGTAATCCTGAAAACCTATATGTATGCATCGGCCGCTGCCCTAGTGTTGAATATCATTTGGAACGAATATTGAACGCTTTTCGTAGACCGCTAAATAAACTATCAACCGATAAACAAAATATGGCAAAGCAAAATTTCCATTTGGCAATTAGAGAACTACATCTTGATATATCAGCACGTGTAACAGAAGTACGTCTATACGATCGAATGATATTTGAAAAAGATTTCCATTTGAAGTGGCAAGATACTATTGAATAAATATATAGGTTTAGCTGCGTTTGTGTGACATTCGCATCAACGTTATATCTATACGATTTTGACAATAAAATGTCGGAATTCGTTGATAAACTGTCAAAATCGTTTGAGATAGCGGCGATACGCAGCTACACAAATGTACTTTGTGCAGTTAGACAATAGAGCTAGACTTTCAAAAAAAAAACATGTGGCATAAATAGTCTATGTATGTAATTAAATTTATTAGGTATATATAAGGTTTGTTTTTTTTTAATTTAATATTTGGGTGAAAACATCTCAATTCAACACAAAAAAGTGGCATTTTCGGATTGACCATCTCCGATTTCAATGAAATTTACCACAACTATCGTACATAATAACAGCTCATTAAAGCATAAATTTCAGAGCCAAGACTCTTTTGGTTTCCAATATATGACGATTGCATACCATTTTAAAGGGTACATTAATATTCACCCATAAAACCCGTCTAGTGAAATCAAATTTTATCTAACTCTTCTAGATTTTAAAATTGCAAATATTCTCGCTAAATTTTGATTTCACTAAACGGGTTCTATGGGTGTATTGATACCCAGAGGGCAAAAATTTTGCTCTATCTCGCTTAGTTTTCGAGTTATAGGCGAGAAAGCAAATAAACGTCCTTTTCGTTCTAGCATTATTGGTTTACGAGATATTTGCAATTTTAAAATCTAGAAGAGTTAGGTAAAATTTGATTTCACTAAACAGGTTTTATGGGTGTATTAACACCCGCAGTCCTTTTCGTTCTAGCATTAGTAGTTTACGAGATATTTGCAATTTTAAAATCTAGAAGAGTTAGGTAAAATTAGTAAGGTAAATCACTAAACGGGTTTTATGGGTGTATTAACACCCAAAGGGCAAAAATTTTAACCATTTTGCTCTATCTCGCTTAGTTTTCGAGTTAGAAGCGAGAAACCAAATAACCGTCCTTTTGATTCTAGCATTAGTAGTTTATGAGATATTTGCAATTTTAAAATCTAGCAGAGTTAGCTAAAATTTGATTTCACTAAACGGGTTCTATGGGTGTATTAATACCCGTAGGGCAAAATTATATTAATACACAAAGGGCAACAATTTTAACCATTTTGCTTAGTTTTCGAGTTATAGGCGAGAAACCAAATAAACGTCCTTTTGATTCTAGCATTAGTAGTTTACGAGATATTTGCAATTTTAAAATCTAGCAGAGTTAGCTAAAACTTGATTTCACTAAACGGGTTTTGTGGGTATATGTACAGCAATAGGGCACAAATTTTAGCCGTTTTACTCTATCTCTCTTAGTTTTCGAGATATAGAAAAATACCGCGGCAGTTTCATGTGACTGTATATAAAATGCAGTACTTTCTGAATTCTAGTGTCATTTTCGAAATATTTTCGTTCCACGACCTACGCAGATGTCTATAATTCTTTGTCCAATTTATATCCAGATAACGCATTTACGTGTTTAACTTATTTGGAGCTACGGTGTAATATCGCCGTGCAACTACCCGAAAAAGACGGTGTCATTGTCATATAAATGTATAGAAATCGTAGTAGTTTCTGAATTCTATTGTGATTTTCGGCACATTTTTGTTCCACGACCTACACAAAAGGCTATAATTGGGGATAAAATTCATGTCCAGATAATTTCTGTAAAGTTTAGAACTATTTGGAGTTATCGTATAAAAACGCCGTACTACTACCCGATAAAGACCGTGGCATTTTCATGTAAAGGTATGGAAAATGCAGTACTTTCTGAATTCTGAGTCTAGTTCAATTTGCGGACCATTTTTGTGCACGACCTAAAAAACTCGCTATAATTGTTGGTCGAATTTACATCCAGATAATTTTTGTACATTTTTAACTCAATTGGAATCACTGTGTAAAAACCCCGTACTACTACCCGAAAAAGACCGTAGCTGTTTCATGTAAACGTATGGAAAATGCAGTACTTTCTGAATTCTATTGTAATTTTCAGAATATTTTTGTTTCAAAAAGTAGACAGATATCTCTAAAAAGTGATCGAATTTACCTCCCGATAATTTTTGTAAAGTTTCAACTCATTTGGAACTCTGGTGTGAAAACGCCGTATTACTACCCGAAGAAGACCGTGGCATTTTCACATAAATACATGGAAAATGCAGCACTTTCTGAATTCTATTACGATTTTCGGAACATTTTTGTTCCACGATCCGCCCAGATGTCTATAATTCTTGGTCCAATTTATGTTCACTTGTTTTCTGTAAAGTTTCAGCCTGTTTGAATCTGGGATGTAAAGACGCCGTACTACTACCCGAAAAAGACCGTGACAGTTTCATATAAATGTATGGGAAATGCAGCACTTTCTGAATTCTATTATGATTTTCGGAACATTTTTGTTCCACGATCTACACAGATGTCTATAATTCTTTGTCCAATTTATGTCTAGATATTTCCTGTAAAGTTTTAGCCTATTTGAAGCTACGATGTAAAAACGCCGTACTACTACCCGAAAAAGACCGTGACAGTTTCATATAAATGTATGGGAAATGTAGCACTTTCTGAATTCTATTATGATTTTCGGAACAATTTTGTTCCACGATCTAAACAGATGTCCATAATTCTTGGTCCAATTTATGTCTGGATATTTCCTGTAAAGTTTCAGCCCCTTTGAATCTACGATGTAAAAACGCCGTACTACTACCCGAAAAAGACCGTGGTATTTTTATATGAATATACAACTTATAGTAGAGTTTGTTGTATTACACTGTGGAACAAATTCAGGTTAGCAAAAGTTAGGTCGATTCTGAGAGTGAGGGGTGAAAATAGAGGCTAAATTAGAAGACCCGTATCGCGGCGTTTGTTTATGTTAGTTCGAATTTTTTTTAATCGACCTTCGAACTTTGCAGTCAAATGCCGATTTTCAGCATATTGTTTATATGGTTTTTTGGCTATAACTCGTCGACTAGTTTTAGTTTAGTTTATTGATTCAAACTATCACAACAAGAATAAATCTTATAAATTACAGTGATAGCACGTAAAACTTTCAAGTAAATGTTTCGTCAAATTCAAATACAATTTATAAATTGATATTAATTATAAATTAAAAAACTTAAAAATAACATAGTGAAATTTAAATTGTACAAACATACATATAAATTAAAATAAACATTATAAAATTGAAAAACATTTAATATATTTTAAACAAATTTAATAGTTCCATTTTAAAGCGTATTGTGTTGCTAACCAATTGAATATTTGATGGTAAGTCATTCCATAGACCGATTGTGTAATTAAAAAATTGTCTTGTAGATAAAACGTATTTATATTTTTGTGAGATTAGGCCTCTTCCACGTGGAGATTTGGCAAAAATAATTCTTCTATAGAGATATTCAGGTTCCTTTGAATATATCAGCTTATGCATCATCAAAAGGCTTTTATACTTTAGTAAGTCTTTAAAACAAACATTATGCAACTGATATGTGAACGATGATATATTATCCCTTCTACTGCGATTAAATACATATCTGGCTATATTATTATATGTGACTCGAAGTCGATCGTAATCAGTGGTGTCACAATTTGCAAATATTTCACATCCATACAGCAAAACAGGTATTAGATATGTTTTTGCCAAGAGCATACGTATTTTAAATGGCGTCGACGCTTTAACAGCCCACAGGTTTCTCAACATCCCATGAACTTTTCCAGCCGAAATATTTATGTGATTTTTCCAAGAAAGCTCGGCATTAAACGTTATTCCTAGATTTGATGATGATGGAACAAAATCGATTGTAGTGTTATTTATTAGCACAGATACGTTATTATCAAGTCTTTTTTTATTATTTCTTAATATAAAGATACATTTTGATTTCGTTGGGTTTATGCACAAACCATTTAGACTTGCCCAATTGTGAATTTTATTTAAATCATTGTTGATGCGTTCAATACAATAACGTACATTTTCCATTTTGGTGCTTAAGTACAACTGTACATCATCCGCATACATTTGTATATCACAGTGACTTACAGCTTCAGGAAGATCATTAATGTACATACAAAAAGCAATGGACCAAGAATGGACCCCTGTGGTACCCCTCTATCAACATGAACTGCATTGGAAGTCAAGCCATTTAAAAAACAACTTGTTTACGATTTAAAAGGTATGACGAGATAAGTTTTTTAGCCGAATTAGAAAAATTAAAAAGCTTTTGGAGTTTGGTCAGCAGAATTGAGTGATCAACTGTATCAAAAGCTTTGCTGTGATCTAACAGCACAAGAAAAAATACCATATCATTATCCAGTTTTTACCTAATTTCTTCAACCACATCGATCAACACCGTGATACAACTTCTTCCCTGTCTAAAACCAGACTGTTTTTCTGTTAGCAAATTATGCTCCTGTAAATATTTATACATTTGGCTTTTCAATAGATTTTCCATTACCTTGGACAAAAAAGGTAGTATGGCAATTGGTCTAAATTCACTGCTGTTCTTAGATAGCGGAATTATTTTGGCTTCTTTCCATATATCGGGGAATATTGACTTAGTTAATATGGTATTAAATACGTACGTAATTAATGGCAGAATTTTAGCGATGATAAGTTTCAAAAATCTAGGATTAAGTCCATCCAAACCCACAGCATTTGATTTTATTGATGTTATACTTTTCAGAACTTCTATTTGATCCACACATCGAAAATAAAAACATTTTTCAAAAGGCACTACATGGATTTTTTCATATTCATTTTCAGTTGGTCTTGCCACTTTAACGTCAACAAATTGGTGGTTTAGTTTATTTACGTCAACGTCAGAACTTGTAATGCAAACACTCTTTTTACCAATACCAATTTCACGGATTTCTTTCCACTTGCTCTTGCTATCTATAGCTGTTGAAAATTTCTGTTGATAGTACGCTGTTTTAGCCTTATTTATGTTATCCACAACTTTTTTCCTAGCGGATTTAAACAAAATTTGCAATTCAGGGGTTTTAAATTTCTTCCATTTTTTATAAGCTTGATCCCTGACATCAATTAAACGTTTTATTGCTGAATTAAACCACGGTGGCTGTTTGGCCTTGCAAATTTTTGTTTTTTCTGGCACCGTTTCATTAAATACTTCAAACAGATTATTTTGAATGAAAGCTATTTGATCATTTACGTCTTCAAGGTCGTAAATTAAATTCCAACTAATGCAATCAAGCCGCTGGTTTAGTGCCACATAATCTATGTTTCGAAAATCACGATATGAGTAATGAATATCTTCAGTGCAGATAAAGGCATCATACACTGTAAAGATAAGGTCATGCTTTGAAAAAACTGGAGCAGATAACTGATCATAAAGAAGTATTTTCTTTTTATGATTTACAAAGAAGACGTCAAGTAAGCTGTTTGTAGCATTTGGATAATGGGTTGGAGTTGTTGTGTTGACGGGCAGTAGGCCAAGTGTTTGCATAGGCTCCAAAAGTGAGTTTTCAGTGAGCAGATTACTGTTGAAATCGCCAGCAATAATTATATCATTATATAATAATGATAAAGATTCAATTTTAGCTAGCAAATCATTTGTATCGACATCGTTATTTGGTCGATATACGCAGGCAAACAGTATTTTACTCTTATCCTTAGTGGCTACCTCCAAAAATAAATATTCAATTTGACTGGAGGAGTTCGATTTCAGTTTTAAGCAAGTATTTATATCATTCCTTACATAGATTGATACACCACCAGCGTGTGTTTTCCTGTCAGCACGAAATAATTTGAAACCAGGCAAATTGAAAATGGCATCATTGATTGAAGAATCGAACCAGGTCTCAGAAACGCATATAACATCAACTCCTGAATTAACAAAAATGTACCTAAACTCATCCATCTTGTTATTGAGACTTTGTGCATTTATATGTACTATTTTGAGTCCGGACTTTTGCTTGGCAAGAATTCTAACCATGTTAAAAACATTGTCTTTGGAACTAAAAATGCCATCACGAATCATGAATTACAGAGTGGAAAGCAACACATTTGAATGTTATATGAATTAATGGTAATAAAAATGGAACGAAAATAACACAAGTATAAATACGAATGTGTAAATAATTTAAATAATTGTAACTGTAGATTAAAAAAAAGAAAATTAAGAACATTAAATAATAGTAAAATGGACAGTTATTATTATTATGCAATGAGAAATAGGCAATCATATATAAATGTAATTTTCCGTGGGCAAACCGAGCAATTAGAAAAACTTGTTTAGTTGATCTGGAATCTCAATTTAAAGTGGTTCATCTCCATCAAGCTTCTTAACGTGCACAATGCCACGCTGAGTGTAAACAGCAGTCAACAAACTATCCTTTTTCATTTTGAGTGCCGTTTTAAATATTTTGTAATTATGCGGTGTTAGGTTTTCATTTATATAAAATGGTTCATCACTTTGGAAACCGGCATCATGTAAACGTAAAGGCGATTTATATTTACGCCGAAAAGCCGCAACAGTTTTTATAAAAAAGTTTTTATCAAATGGTGAATTTAATTTTACGACAATGGGAGGGTCATCCACGTTTCGAATATTTTTAAAGTTTTTTACACGAAAAATTGATTTATAATATGGCGTAGTAATATTTAAAGTTTCACAAATAATATCAAACATTTTTTGCAGATCTTCATTATCATAATAAGGTACACCAGTAATGCGTAAATCCGATGCTACTACGGAGTTTTCTTGTTTTAACATTATTGTATTTAGTTTTTTAACATCAGCCTTTAGCTGTACAATTTAAGTGTTCACTGTATCAATCTCTTTTACTTTATCATTCAACTCACTGATTTCCTTCCTCACATTGTTTATTATTTCGTTTTTAAAGTCATTTAATCTCTTTTCTATTTCAGTAAATATACTACTCTTAGTTTCTTGTATCAAATTTCAATAAGCTCCGATCGCTCACTAATAAACTGATTTTGTTTTGTAAACTGTGCGTCTATCCAATTATACAGGCGTGTTGATGATATGTTAGAGCCTGAAAACACGAGCTCCGGTGGTTGATTAGATGACGAAGAGCTTAAATCAGCTTCACAAGCGGTTCTCTTACTGCGTTTACTAATTGATATTTTTTAAATCTGTAAAAGCCAAATTATTGCTAGAGACCTGTGCAACAATTAAAATTTTTTAAAAAATTGATTTAGAAAATTTTTGTGGTGCTTAGAAGCAAAATGTTGGAAAAATTATTTTTTTTTCATGCTTTTTGAAAATATTTTCCACAAAACTAAGTCTTTTTTGCTTTCTGTTTCAAAAAAATATAATTTTGAAATGTTAGTTAGGAAAAGTTTTAAGTAAAAAAATTAAATTAATGATTTGGCCAGTTGCCTGTGGATCAACATCACTGCTCTCTCTAATATCTTGGTCATCATCATCAGAAAGGTCGATAATTTCGTCCAACAGATATTCGGGAATTTCATCTTTGTCTTCCCCTTCTTTCTCTTTTTCCTCGTCTTCCTCTTCTTCAAAGGTGTTTTTATACCACCAACAAATTTCAGCGAGTATTGCATGTGGAGATTTCTTTCCTCTGTACCTGAAACGAAAATAGTTTTCAATCGTTAACATGTTTAAATTGTGCACTCTGACAAAGATATTATAAAAATCTAGGAATTCAAAATATGCACACTCTACAGTTACCTTATTTCAAATGGAAGCGCAGTTTGGTGATAACGTTCGCCTTGCTCATCAGATTCAGTTGGCAACTGTTGAGCGAGTTGATCAAGATGCTGATGCAAGAGATGAATTTTGTACGACATATTAACCCCAATTTCATCGAAAACTGCCAACATGTTTACAACATATTGCCTGTAGTTGCCTTTGCGTTCTTTGCCCAAAAGTCCTTTAATGACTGCTTTCAATGCGAGCCATGCATTTAATTCTCGGTCTGTCAGAACTTGGTCAAAATCTTGACGACTCATTAGTTTCCGTATGTCGGGACCATTAACAACCCCTTCCTGAATTTTGGCGTTACTTAGTCTTGGGAAAATGTCTTTTAAGCGGTTGAATACTGCTGGTCTTTTTGCGATACATTTCAAAAAATTTTTAGCAATGCCAAGTTTAATGTGGAGCAACGGCAACAAAATTTTCATTTCAGGAACCAGACTTTCGTATAGCCTATTGTCTTTAGGCCATTTCCGTCCAATGCGACTATTCCAGTTATGCTGTTTGTACTGGTTTCTTCCTTTAATACCTTCTCCGTATCGTGAATCCCAATCGCACAAAAAACACGGATATTTTGGACGATCAGATGCTGTTAAGCCTGTAATCAATGAAACTATTTTGAGGTCGCAGCAAATGCGCCACTGGTGTTCGTTATATTTGACTACTTCCAGAATGTGTTTTTTTTTTAATTATTGAAATTTTCACTAGTGTCAGTGCTATACGCAATCGGAACAGAAGGCATTCTATTTGTCTTGTGCAAAAGCACAACTTTTAAGCTGATTAGTGAACTATCGATTAATAAACGCCAATCATCTTTTTTATAGGTTAACCCTATCGTCTCCATTAAATTTTCAATATCGTTGCAATTAGCGTAATTTTTTGCATCATTCACATTGAAGAACTTTTCTAACTCTTTTTGGCGTTTTCGATATGTTGTTACTTTGGTACCTTTCGCCAGCAAATTAATTCCTTTCAAAAATGAAGCCAGTAGTTCTGATTTTTTCTGAGTCAAACACAAATTTGAACCATTCCATCCAATTGGTTTTGTGTGACTAGGATTGGGTCCTTTGATGTTTCAGAGGATGTACCTTCACCAGGGTCGTATTTTGAGAAGAAATCCATGGATGTAGCAGCGGCGGTTGTAGTACTGATATCTGTTTGAAGATCAATACTTCGGTATGTTGGTACTGGAACGAATTCTGAGTGCGGTAATGGTAATTGGACACTTGGCACTGCTACATAAGTTTTATTCTTTGCTTTCCTTCTATTCAAAGTTTTATGGTAGTTGATACATCCATAGCAATTTTCTTCTTGATGTGGGCTATTGTCTAACCACATCATTGGTATACCAAAAAGCATAGCCTTCTTCTTTCCACTTTTCCATTGCATAAGAGTTGAATAGCAATTAAAGCAAACTTTTTGAGGGGCATAGTTTACGTCACTGATAAACTCTTACGAGAAATATTGTTTATAGGCTTCCAAAAAAAAATTACTCGCATTGCCACATTTTTCATCGCTTGCTATGAAACGTCCACAAACATTACAAAAATGGTCCATTTTACATTTTGGTTCCGACATTTTTAATACAATATATATTATACAATGTTTTTTTGTTATTTTTATGAAACCGATGCATTTAACTTAAATCACTCACAAAATGAAATAAGTTCCAAAAAAATTAATAGCGAATTTTATCACGACCGAGCGAAAATTAAAAGACATCAGCTTCGGCTGAGTTCCGAGTCTTAACTGAATCTTTATTTTTGAAATTAGTTCGCTTGTACGAAATAAAAAAAATCGCTGCCTGTGCGGTGGTTGAAAACAAAAAAATTGTTTTGTTGGAATAAAAACACCTTTGAAGAAGAGGAAGACGAGGAAAAAGAGGAAGAAGGGGAAGACAAAGAAGAAACTGAGAAGCATATTATAGATCAAACAGAAAGCAAAAAAGACTTAGTTTTGTGGAAAATATTTTCAAAAAGCATGAAAAAAAAATTTTTCCAGCATTTCATAAGCACCACAAAAATTTTTGTTGCACAGGTCTCTAGCAATAATTTGGCTTTTACAGATTTACAAAATATCAATTAGTCGACGAGTTATAGCCAAAAATACATATAAACAATATGCTGAAAATCGGCATTTGACTGCAAAGTTCGAAGGTCGATTAAAAAAAAATTCGAACTAACATAAATAAACGCCGCGATACGGGTCTTCTAATTTAGCCTCTTTTTTCACCCCTCACTCTCAGAATCGACCTAACTTTTGCTAACTTGAATTTGTTCCACAGTGTTACCATAGAAACACTGTCATATAAAAATGTACTTTTTTCGGAAAAAATACTTTTTATAAAAAACAAAAAAAATTTTTTAAAAAGTACTTTTTTCAAAAAAAAAAGTACTTTTTTATGCAAAAAGCACTTTTTTTGGAAAAAAAAAAATTTTTTTTTGAAAAGGTACATTTTTATGTAAAATTTACTTTCTTCTATGGCTTTTACGAGTAGACCGGTCTGACCGGTCTACCCGGGTTTTCGGTATACCCGGTCTTCGGTCTGACCGGGTAGACCGAAAACCGGGTAATGGGGGCTCTAAAAAAAAGTTTTGTTTCTTACAAATAATCGCCCTTACTATCTAAATTTTTCAAATGTATATTTTAGTTAAAGTCGACTTTAGTTAAAATATTGGGTGGCAGTTAGGGAATTCAATTAATCGGCTTTTTATTTTAATCGATTAATCGTGCAAATAATTATTCGTGTTTTTTACTCAACCGGTTAATCGAACAAAATTTTAAAATTAATCGATTAATCAAAAAAATTTTCTGTAAAATAATATACATGGGTGAAATCAAAAAATGTGATAAATTTTTGGGCCAAATTTGTGAGAAGCAAAAAGTGTTAATATTTCGGTTTTTTCTTAATGGAGTCAGTAAGTTTAGTCATTATAAACCTAATTGCAAAAAATCTCTTCTACTACATTTCTGCAAGCAAAAGATATAACAAAAAAAATTGGGTACGAATTTTCTTCAATTTATTAGTTTTTCGTGTTTGGGTTTTTAACTTGCTTTCCAATGATATATAATTTGTGTTTATCAAATTGGCGGTTTCGCGAATAAAATTTTTTTTTTAATTTTGTATGTTTGGTCCTTTTAAATGCTTTTCAAAAATATAAAATTTTTTAAAATCCAAACAGCGGTTGCGCAATTACAAAATAATATATTAAAAACATAACATTTCGCAATCAAAAAATTCTTCAATTGTGTGAAACAAATTTAATTTGTCAAACTAATGTCAGTAATGACTCGAAATATCGATTCAAAACCAATGAAATGCAAAATCAATCGTTTTTCGCTCCAGCAGCTTAAGGTAAAAAACTAATAACTTTTTTTGATTTGACGCAAAATTATTAGTTGAATCGTCTTTTGACGCATAAATATTAGTTGAATCACCTCTGTTTATGGTTATTTTAAAATATTTTAAACATTTATCTACATTAATTTGAATGAAATCTGATGCAAACAATTGTGGTTACGGAGTTTACAGTTACGGAGTTTACATTTGGTTACTTTTTTCGTTTTCTTTCAGAAACTCTTTGCCAGAATTTTTTTTCCGAAACAAAATCGCATGATGCCTACAAGGTGAATCCAAATATGACATTGTTTTTCTTACTCGTTAAATAGTTTGGTGTAAAAATTAGGAACGGAGTTTACAACATTTTTTCAAATCTTATTAAAGACATCCTTTTTCATCTCGAGAATGTTACATGCTGCAGAAAAGCTTCAAGTCTGTTATACTGGATGATTACTTACAGTCCAACGATCATTTGAGTATATATAACATTATAGTTTTCGCAATATAAATAATAGATAACTCCAAAATTCTGGTATATGCATTTTTATCAAAAACTATGACGAAAAATCGTTACAGAGTTAAAGTCGTGATAGCTAAGATATACGAAAAAGTGTAAAATGTATTAATTTTTATTAAAAACGGCACTTTTCCTCTTCATAAAAATTCTTACAGTTAGTGTTTAGCTTCATTGGTTATTAAAATATAACCCAAGAAACATTTTTACGGACACTCCGGCACATACGGAATCATGAATCCGGCTTTTACGGCACATTAACGGTCCGTAATACACGTATCCGTCAAAGCTTGTACGTATACGGAACATTAACGGACCGTGTAATCGGATTTTCGAACATAATACGTTTTAACTCCGTTTCCGTACCGTAAAATACGGACTTAATGGATTTTAGTTTCCCGGTGAAAAATGTCCATATAGGAACATTTATGGTTCAACCATATATGTATGGATCCGAAAAATGAGGTAACACCTAAGTATATGTTCATATATGGACATATATGAACATATACATTTATTAAATATATGCGAATGCATGCGAACGTTGCTGTCCTTTATTATAAGGTTGTACGATAGATATAAATTTATGTATGACATTCAAATTAGGCGCTACATATGTTCCTTTTTTTATTCATGGCATTAAATATAATTCCATATTTATCCAAATATGAGTTCCTTTTACATATATGGAAAAATGTATTCTTCGAAATATGTTCATATACAAGTCCCTTTTGCATAAATTGAATAACATATACTTTCATATTTGTCCATATATGAGTGCCATTTCCATATATGAAATAACAGATGCTTCCATATATGTCTGTATATGAAATTTTTTCCATATATGGAATCACATATACTTCCATATATGTTCATATAAAATCCATATATGTTCATAAAAAATCCATATTTGTTCATATGTGTCCATACGTAAACCATATATGAACATGTTTGAACGTATATGAACATTTTTCACCGGGTTGTGTTCAAAATAAAAACAATTCTTTCAAAAACTTTTTGTGGCGATAAATTGGTGGCGGTAGCTAGAATATATATACACAATCAACACATCATCCAGTCGCATACATATATTAGATGGTAAGATTAATAAAATTTAGTGCGTCTTTTTCAATGGTTTGTGGTTTATGTAAGATCGTTTGTTTTTATAACAAAAGCTCTGTTCCACGTACGTTAACGCGGCTACGCAATTTTTCACAAATTGTGTGTAAATTGTTGTTGTTTCGAGTAAAACGCTATCGTAAATACAATCAATTAAACCATACCCAAGAAAAATTTTTACGGACTCTCCGGCATGTACGGAATCATCAATCCAGCTTTTACGGAACATTATCGGTCCGTAAAACAGGTATCCGTCAAAACTTGTACGTATACGGAACAATAACGGACTGTTCTTTCGGATTTTCAAATATAATACGTTTTGAATCCGTTTTGGTGTATCCGTTTCTGCACCGTTAAATACGGACTTCACCAATTTTCATCAGTTTGAACTCCGGAGCTAACGGTGTCGTCTTTCTTCAGTTAATTCGTGAATTTTTGTCCGCAAAATAGAATTATTTAAATAATTAAATACGGGTCGCGCGCTAAAGTCGGTTAAAAAAGTTTCTGGATGTCGCAAAAACGAGCATCCTGTCTTGGCCGTTGCCACAGTACCCAAGAAACATTTTTACGGACACTCCGGCACATACGGAATCATGAATCTGGCTTTTACGGCACATTAACGGTCCGTAATACACGTATCCGGTAAAGCTTGTACGTATACGGAACATTAACGGACCGTGTAATCGGATTTTCGAACATAATACGTTTTAACTCCGTTTCCGTACCGTAAAATACGGACTTAATGGATTTTAATTTGTGTTCAAAATAAAAACAATTAAATTCTTTTAAAAATTTTTTGTGACGATAAATTGGTGGCGGTAGCTAGAATATTTCCAACACAACACAATTAACACATCATCAAGTCGCATACATATATTAGATGGTAAGATTAATAAAATTTAGTGCGTGTTTTACAATGGTTTGTGGTTTATGTAAGATCCTTTGTTTTTATAACAAAAGCTCTGTTCCACGTATGTTAACGCGGCTACGCAATTTTTCCCAAATTGTGTGTAAATTGTTGTTGTTTCGAGTAAAACGCCATCGTAAATACAATCAATTAACCCATAACTAATTTATTTTTTCTTTTGCATGTAGATGGTCGATTCTATTATGGGTGACTGTCGCAAATTGATGCGCTAGATAAAGAGGTAAACTTAGGTACTAAATATAGTTTTTTTTTTTTTTTTATTAAAATACAATTACAACTGAGTAAAACTCATCTAGTAATATTACAATATAAGAGCAGCAAATATAGTGTAAATGTAAATAATATCGTTACAAATAAATCTATTAAAAATCAAAAAAAAAAAAAATTTACTCAAAATTAGTCAATTTAGATAGATATACAAGTCCGTTTTTGGTCCGGAGTCACACCGGTTATGCACGACATAACGGTCCGTAAATGGTCCGTCATTGACGGACTTTCAACGGACTTGTCCGTTTTTTACACGACACAACGGTACGTAAACTGTCCGTCAATGACGGACTTTCAACGGACTTGTCAGTTTTTTACACGACATAACTGTCCGTAAACGGTCCGTCATTGACGGACTTTCAACGGATTCGAATCAGTTTCGATGTTCCTTAAAATCCGTTTTCTGGTCCGTATACGGATCCGGAAAACGGTACGTAAACGGAGTTGGATTCCGTTTATGACGGACCGGAAACGGTACGTAAACGGAACGATTTGTTTGTTGGGTAGCCAAATTACTTTAATTCACATAGAATCATTAAATAGTAAGTGTTTATGAAATTTTATGTTTTTTTTCACGATAGTTTGCGAATTGCGTATGAAAAAACTCAATCGTGAATACATTTAATTTAACCTCGATTAATAAATTGTTTCTTTTGCTTGTAGATATATTTTGGATCTAGGTATGGGTCAATTTTGCGAATTTTGAGGCCGATTAATGAAGTTAGTTCCACCGGCGCTAAACATAGTTTTTAATAAAATTAATAAATTATTTAATAAATCTATTAAAAAGCATACAATATTAAAGTTAGTAATGTGTCAATTTAGGTAGATATAAATGTCCGAAAAAGGCATTCTAAAAACGGAGTCACTCCGTTTATTACACGACATAATGGTCCGGAAACGGTCCGGTATTGACGGACTTTCAGCGGACTAGTCCGTTTTTTACATGACATAACGGTCCGTCATTGACGGACTTTAAACGGACTTGTCCGTTTTCAACACGACATAACGGTCCGTAAACGGTCCGTCATTGACGGATTTTAAACGGATTCGAATCAGTTTCCATGTTCCTTATGTTCCGTTTTCTGGTCCGTATACGGATCCAGAAAACGGTACGTATACGGAGTTGGATTCCGTTTATGACGGACCGAAAACGGTGCGTAAACGGAACGAATTGTTTGTTGGGAAGCTATTAAATTTAAAAAACCTTATGAGTAACTTGTTACGGAGTTTACATTTGGCCTATAAAATTGGTCACAAATTTTATGTACTAACCAAAAATTGGTCAGATTGTTATAAATTTTGTAAAACAGGTGACAATGCGCTGATATATATCGAAATATATAACTCAAATGTAATCCATGCATTAGAAATTAGGTGGTTACACGGTTTTTATCACATTTTTTGATAACACCCACATACACTTGTTGTGTTTTTAATATTTTTTGTTTAAAAAAGGAACACACATAAATTCAGTAACTCTTCTGAAATTCATAAAAATAAAAAGTGTGATAATTGAGATCAGATTTGGTCAATATTTTTATTTTTTCTGTCTCCTCTTTCACATAATAAAATTTTATCCAAATCGGGGAGAAGCACACCCAAAAGAAGAATATAAAACCCCGTACATTAATTTGTATCTTTTTCGTATGCATTGAATACATAAAAAACGTAAATGTAGAGAGGAATTCCGTTGAGAAATTGTTTTCCCTCTACGTTTCCGTACTTCCATCCTTTTATTTTATTAATTCAGAGTGCTCACTAAACAAGCTTTATTACATTGAGCATTAATTACAATTAATAATTTTAATAATCATTAATTACAATAATTATTAATGCTTTCATTTAATAAAAACTTTTAAAAAGTCGTAAACAATAATTAAAAATTGATCATACGTAAATAGATACCACTACTTTACCAGATAAGTCACAACAACAGGGTAGTAATTAGGAAGATGACAAAGCAAACTGTGATAATTTTTTTATATTGTTTTTGTTTTTTCTTTGGGATTTAAGTGTTTATTAACGCCCCTACTTGAAAACATGAAATTCTCATTGAGTTGAAGCTAACAAATATTTCTAGAAATTAGAAAAGGTCGTCCCTTAATTATTTTCTTAGGCCAGAATGAAATTCGGATAGGTACAAGCCTACAGCAAATTATATGTCACAATTTTTTAAAAAAAATTTTGAGGTTTTAGCACATTTTCTTTAATAAAAAATTTATATTTCTTAAACATTTTTGTAATTTTCTACTAATTTCGATTAATCGTATGAAGTTATTCGAATTATTCGTTATTCGAAATTTGGCCATTTTAAATTATTCGAACAATTTTTGAGAAAAATTGTTCGATTAATCGAATAACGATTAATCGATTGAATACCCTAGTGGCAGTATACCTTGACTTGGTTTATTTTTGGAGCATTCTGATTGGTTAATTTATTTTCAACCAATCAAAATGTTTAAAAATATAAATATTTTTGTAAGGCTTTCATACACAATATGAACAAAACCGTATGATTAAAAATAAAGCCGACTTTAAATTTAAAATACTCCTTTTTATTAACCCGAGTAAAAAAAATTATATATAATCATATGTGGCATATATTACAATATATAATTATACATGTCGTTATGTATATCCATATATAATTATATATGACGTCTTTTTTCAAAATTTTTCCTTATATTATGCCATATATAATTTCATCTAATTAGATATCGGCTTTTATAATATTAGATATGGTATATATGATTATATATTACATAGCATGGCTGATCTTATTGCATATATAGTTGTATATAGAGCTATATCTTAATATATATGGCGCTATTTTAGGAATATATAATTATATATGGTATCATTTAAACAATATATAACTATATATGGTGCCAGTTAAACTATATATTATCATATATGGTGGCATTTAAACAATATATGGTC
Source organism: Leucophora obtusa (assembly GCA_949987735.1). NCBI lineage: Eukaryota > Metazoa > Arthropoda > Insecta > Diptera > Anthomyiidae > Leucophora > Leucophora obtusa. Next base: position 98,099,278 of record OX465298.1, read on the forward strand.
ATATATGGCACCCCATGAACAAAATCTTTAATACAGTTGCAGATATGATAATATATGCTACTAAATATAGTGCCATATATATTTATATATGGTGTTATTTAGGCAATATATTAGCATATATGGTGCCATTTAAACCATATATTATTATATATGGTGCCATTTAAACAATATATGGCCATATATGGTACCTCATGATCAAAATTTTTAATACAGCTCTAGATATGTTAATATATGCTACCATATATAGTACCATATACTTTGATATATCGTATCATTTAAACAACCCGAGTAAAAATAGTTACATATAGTTATATATGTTATTAAGTTATATCTGTATAAATATACAGTTTCATCCGAAGAATGGCCCGATATATTTTTATCAATTGTTTATCAATTTTTATCTAATTGTATCAGTTTAGATCTGACCTGATTAAATTATGTGTTAATCAGATGAAATTGTATCCGATTTTTGACCTGATACAATTTTATCGGTTTATATGTAATGGTGTCAGGTTTGATCGTAATTGGTTAAATTTTATATAAATAAAATATAATTGTAGCCGACAGTTACCTTATACAATTGTATCAAAGTTTTAAACTGATATCAGATCAAAATTGGGATATAACTATATAATTTTGTATACAAATATATCCATTTGGACCTAAACTGATACCATGTGATATAAACCAATAAAATTGTATCAGGTCAAAAATCAGATACAATTTCATCTGATTAACACATAATTTAATCAGGTCAGATCTAATGGTCACTTAGGGAAAATAAAGTGACGTCTCCGGAAGTAGGCATTTTTGCTAAGTTTGCTACTGACTTTCACCAAGCCAGGCTGGTGGCTTAGCAGGCAGCCCCAGCACCAGCCTAGGAGAGCTATAGACCAATCACTTATTCTCCCCGAAATTGAAATGATTACTGAAACCTATGCAAATGTAAATGATATCAATATTAATTCGAACCCCCCGTTGACGACTATTGGAAAGAAAAAAAGGACACGATTTGGATCTTGGAACGTTCGCAGTATGCTAGAGACTACTAAGCTCGCGCAAATCGAGCATGAGTTCAACAACTACAACATGCTTATTATGGGATTGAGCTAGGTACGTTGGCCAGATAGCGGTGAGCATATAACATCTAGCGGTTTAACATTAGTTTATTCTGGCAAAGCATCCGGTCAACCTAGAGCAAGTGGTGTTGGTTTTCTTTTCTCGAAAGAGGCAAAGAACGCTCTCATTGAATGGCAACCACACACTGACAGAATAATTGTAGCAAGGTTTAGAACACGTGCAAGAAACCTAAGCTGCATTCAATGCTATGCTCCAACGGAAGGCGTTGAACCTGAAGAAAAAGACAGCTTTTATAGTAAGTTGACAAATTTGATTAATAGTATCAGTCATGGTGATATTAAAATGCTAATGGGTGACTTCAACGCGCAGGTTGGTTGTGACAACACAAGCAGAGAGAGCGTGATGGGCAAGCATGGTATCGGCCGCATGACGGACAACGGAGAAAGGCTTGTTGAACTATGCGATAATTTTAACTTGGTTTTGGGCGGTACGTTATTCCCCCTCAAGAATATCCACAAAGTTACTTGGGTGTCTCCGGATAATATAACTGAAAATCAGATCGACCATTTTGCGATAAGCAGGATGTGGAGAGGGTCACTTCAGGACGTGAGGAACAAGAGAGGCGCTGATGTTGGTAGTGATCATCACCTGATGGTAGCTGAAGTCCGGTTTAAGTTAAAATCTGTAAAACGCAAGCCAGCCCTCAGCAGAAGAAGATTTGATCTACGAAAATTAAACAACCCGGAGGTCTCTCTTAAGTTTTCCAACGCTTTGAGGAACAGGGCAGTTTCTCCCCAACAAAATATGGATGTATATTGGAAAGATTTAAAATCAACATTTATTGAGACGACTGAAAGTGTAATAGGATATGCTCGAAAAACCAACAAGCCCTGGATATCCGATAATACATGGCAAATAATAGAATCTAGAAAGCAAGCAAAAACTAAAGTTAATGATGCTAAAACTCCACAATCCAAGCAAGACGAACAACGTAAATATCAAGAGGAGAACCGGAAAGTTAAACGTAGTGCAAGGGAGGATAAGCGAAAGTGGGCTGATAATTTAGCCAAAGATGCACAAATAGCCAGTGAAACAGGTCGATCCAAGGACCTGTACCGTATCACGAAGGAGATTTCCGGTCATAGCCACCACAATATTAAACCCCTGAGGAATGATCAGGGCGAATTGATCTATGCCAAAGATCAACAGTTGGAGTTGTGGGAGAATTATTACACTGAACTGTTGTCGGTCAATCCGACTGAATCTACTACAACAATATGTGATTGCGAGCCAATGCATCATATAAATAACGTACGAAACGATATAAACATCGCAACACCCTCATCCGAGGAAATAACGGCTGCAATTAAACGTCTGAAGTCCGGTAAATCTGCAGGCCCTGATGGAATACCTCCCGAGATTCTGAAAATAGACAGCAACCAAACAGCGACGTTACTGGAACCCTTAATTTCAAATTTTTGGTTAAACGAGAAAATTCCTGATGATTTTAAGAAAGGCCTTATAATTAAACTTCCAAAAAAAGGAAACTTGCAAGATTGCTCCAACTGGAGGGGTATTACTCTTTTAAATATCGTAAACAAAATCATAGCCCACATCCTGCACAATCGCATTTCATCCATTATCGAACCACAGCTTAGACGAGAACAAGCAGGCTTTAGACCAAACAGGTCATGCATTGATCACATCAACAGCTTGAGGATAATTGTGGAACAGTCGGTTGAATGGCGCTCACCCCTTTACTTAGTGTTCGTTGACTTCAAACGTGCATTTGACACATTACAACACAATGCGATATGGGAAACTCTAAGATGCAAGGGAGTTCCCGGGAAGATAATTAATCTCATTAAGGAGCTATACAACAACGCATTTTGTTCCATACTCCATGAGGGTTCAGCAAGCAAACCCATCAGAGTAAACGTAGGTGTTCGTCAAGGCTGTGTTTTGTCTCCACTACTGTTTAATATAGTACTTGACGTAGTTATGAACCACTGTATGGATATGCATCATGGTATTTCGTGGGGCTTTCATGATAGGTTAGATGATATTGATTATGCAGATGACGTATGTCTTCTATCCCACCGCTTCTCTAGCATGCAAACCAAGATTCAAGCCTTTGCTACACGTGCGGCCAAAGCGGGCTTACAAATTAACATCAACAAAACTAAATCAATGCGCATGAATTCTTCATGCGGCACGAACTTCCAGCTTTCGGGCCAACCCATTGATGATGTTGAAATCTTCTGTTATCTGGGGAGTATAATTTCTAAAAGAGGGGGCAGCAAAGAAGATATACAGAATAGACTGTGCAAGGCAAAGCAAGTATACGGCATGCTTAATAAATTCTGGAGATCGCAAAATGTCTCCAATCACACCAAGATCAAGGTTTTTGACAGCAACGTGAAATCTGTGCTTCTGTATGGCTGTGAAACCTGGAATATTTCGAGTCGTGAAATGAGTTGTATGCAAGCTTTTGTAAACCGCTGCCTCAGGCGTATACATAGGATATTCTGGCCTGCCACGATATCAAATCGGGATTTGTGGAACTTAACCAATCAAATTCCTTTAAGTATGAATATCCGAATACGTAAATTTAGTTGGCTAGGGCACACAATGAGAAAGCCAGCGGATGATTTAACTCGACAGTCCGTTGAATATAACCCACAAGGATCCAGGAGACCTGGCAGACCTGCGAACACTTGGAGACGCCAAATAGAGAACGAGTTGCATGCGCATGGTGTGTCGTGGAGTGAGATGAAAATGATGTCTACCGATAGAATACAATGGAGAACATTTGTTGCGGCCCTATGTTCCACTGGGAATTAAAGGATTAAATATATATATATAGATCTAAACTGATACAATTAGATAAAAGCTGATAAACAACTGATACAATTTTATTGGGCCATTTTTCGGATCAAATGGTACATGGATGACTCTAAGTTATATATTACCATATAAAGCTCCATATTATTTTTTTTAATAGGGAACATACTATATATGGTGCCATTTAAACAACATATTGTCATATATGGTGCCATTTAAACAATATATGGTCATATATGGTAACTCAACTACAATATTAACTGTATTTCAAAAGCTATTAATTGTATTTCAGAAATTTTAAATGTATTTCAGAAATTATTAATTGTATTTCAGAAATAATCAAATCTATTTCAGAACTTGTTGATTGTTTATCATAGTTAATAGAGAAAAATTTCTAAATTACATTTCATAATTTCTGAAATATAATTGATAATTTCTGAAATACAGTTTGATAATTTCTGAAATACAGTTGTGAATTTCGGAAATACAATTAATAATTTCTGAAATACAATTGATAAAACTGAAATTCAATTGACTAGTTCTGAAATACAATTCATAAATCTGAAAAATAATTGATAAGTTCTGAAATACCATTGATAAAACTGAAATTCAATTGATTATTTCTGAAATACAATTGATAAATCTTAAAAACAATTGTAACAATTGGAAATGTGTAGAGCATTAAAAAGATGCAAATAAAATTATTTTTTTTTTAAAATTCAATTTAATAAATAAAATATAATTTTATAAAAACATTTATAGAAAATAAAATTATAATTTTATAAAAAGAAATTCATTTTATAAAAAAAAATGCATAGCCGTGAACGGTATCGAACTCGTTACCTTCTGAGTTTAAACCCTATTTTAACAAAATATTGTAATTTTTATAAAATCAGTGCTCTGCCAGAGTATTATTTTTTAAACTGTTTTCAATATCTGTCTGGGATCTTATTTAATCCCAAATAAATGGAGATCTTACGTAGTACCCAAATATATTGCGGGATCTAATTTTATCTGTCATTTTTCTGGATAGTTTTAGATGTCAATCCCCAAATATATTGCTGTTTCTAATTCGATCTGCCATTTTAATACTGAAATAAATTGCTAGATCTAATTCGATCTGGGATAAATTTAGATCTTACCAAATCCCCAAATATGTCACTGGATTTAATTCGATCTGCAATTTATCGGAAAAGTTAAGATCTTACGCAATCCCGAAATATATTACTGGATCTAATTTGATCTGTAATTTTTTGGATTAATTAGATCTAAGTTTATCCACAAATATATTGCTGGATCTAATGCGATCTGGCATTTTTCGGATCAATCTAGATCTAAGTTTATCCCCAAATATATTGCTGGATCTAATTTGATGTGCCATTTTTCGGATCAAATTAGATCTAAGTTTATCCCCAAATATATTGCAGGATATAATTCGATCTGCCACTTTTTCGGATCAAATTAGATCTAAGTTTATCCACAAATATATTGCTGCATCTAATTTGATCTGCCAAAATTGAGATCAAATTAGATTTAAATTTATCCACAAATATATAGCTGGCTCTACTTCGATCCGCCATATTTCGGATCAAATTAGATCAAGGTTTATCCCCAAAGATATCATTGGACCTCCCAATTTTGAGATATAACTTGATCTTAGTTTATCCCCATATATACAATGGGATCTAATACGATATCATTGGATACACCCAATTTTGAGATCTAATTGGATCAGCTAGATATTACAGCAGATCTTAAAGAACATCAAATTGGATATGATTAGATATCGCGCGAGATCAATTTTTTTTACTCGGGAAGGGCCAATAATTTTATAAGTAACGTTTTCATTAATAAATGTGATATTTTCAAGTAAGTTTACTTTATTTTAATACACCTGCTATCAAACATATATGTATATTATTTTATATAAAAGAACAAAATGTCAGGAGTATGGAAAATCTTCACAAAAAATGACAATGCAGCGCAGTGCAATATTTGCCCTAAAATACTAATGGTAAACGGAGGTATCTAAATTTGGTTATCCGACATCTAAATTTGGTTCACAAAAAAAAATTGATGGTCATGCAACTTCTCTTGAAGAAAACAACTACAAGAATAACGTTCCAGCTAAAATTAGCAAAGTACCCGATGAAAAAAGTGTAAGATGAATAGGCATTGAACGTTTTATGGTAGGGCAAACATTTCCTGAAATGGTATCCAAATTAGCCGCAGTCGACGGAATGTCAATCCGCAAGTTTTTATAATAAAAACCTGGCATTGCCAAAAAATTAAACCGATGTAAAGAACATTATATTAAATTCCCTAGTAAAAATGATTTTTATATAATCAGATATGATTTTTATATAATCATTTATGATTTTTATATAATCACATATGATTTTATACAATTATAACTTGTCGAGTATTGTGAAACATATATTTTTATATGATTATATCAAAAGATATTTAATTATATAAAATTATATTAACCAGATCCACCATTTTCGGGATCAAATCATGTATGGGTTAATATAATTATATAAAAAATATATTATTTGATCCGAAAAATGGTGGATCTGGTTAATATAATTTTATATAATTAAATATCTTTTGATATAATCATATAAAAATATATGTTTCACAATACTCGACAAGTTATAATTGTATAAAATCATAAATGATTGTATAAAAATCATATATAAATATATAAAAATCATTTTACTAGGGTTACTACAATCATGTTAAAAATATCATGATAAAATAAATATCGAGCCATAATTCTAACAATAGGAGATTTACTATAATCTTAGATGAATGGACAAGAATACCACAAAAGAGATATTTGAACATACAGTAGTGTACTAAAGTGGATATATATTTGAATATTTTTAAATCTGTATTAATAACTTTTGTTCAATTTGTGATATCCAAGAGTAGTTTTTCCAGTTTTTGAAGTGGCCAGGTCAGAGCCCCGAATTGAATCCCATCGAGAATTGGTGGGCAATTGTCAAAAGAAGACTCTCCCAATGCGAACGAGCGCCGACCAACTTAGATGATCTTTGGTCAGGAGTTTCAGCGGAATGGGCTAATATTCCACCTCAAACTATTAAAAATCTCGTGGAAAGCATTCCTTCTCGCATAAAATCTGTTTTAAAGAACAAAGGACTTTCGACAAAATAATAAAGAAAAAACTTGCCGAAAATTTCATATATGAACAATACTGGATAAAAGCGGTCACAATTTGCAATTATTTTTTACATTAACTTCTTAATGACATAGTCCACAATATTTAGGTTTTTATTGAAGAAGAATGTTTTAGTTTTAGGCTTTAAAAAAAATCATTCAAGTTTCTATAATAAAATAAAAATTATAACAAATTTCTAAAAATCTGGAATTAATGTATCCACTTTAGTCCACTACTGTATATATAAACGGAAATAATTCATTTTATAACCTGGGGTTGGTTTATATATCAGAAAGATGTAATGCTGATAAAATAAGAAGAATTGTAGAAATAAGACTAGAAGAGTTTTATTTGTCTTTGGAAAATAACATTGTGGCCACCATATCTAATGGGCCAAATGTGATGAAACGGTTTATTTCCGACAGTACAGTGTGGGTGCTTTCTGCTGGAATCATGCAATTCATTTGGCAGTGCTTAGAGTAATTTATGTGAAATCAAATGTTCAGCATTCTGATATTTTTACTTTGAATTCTCACTACACAGACTGAATTTGTTCTGAAATAGTGTTTTTTAACAAAAATTACTTATATAGGTCGTTTTCATTTCATGTTGGATAATTTATATCAAAAGTAAAAAAAAATTTAAAGCAAATGTAAACTGCCCTTATAATATTGGACATAGGATATCTTATATATTGTTCAAACTGCCAATTACTAAAATGCACGGTATATTCAACGATTTTGATTTAAAAAACTTGATTTTACTTCCACTTCATCATGGTTTTCCTAAATAATAACAAATGAATTTTGAGAATCGAGCACAGTAAAATTTTGACGCCTTTTTTTACCATTTTCAAGTAAAACTTGTACTGAACTAGGCTTCAAAATGTTGTGTAAACACCACAACAAGATTAAACTTTTTGATTCTGGAAATTGTAATTTATTATTTGTGTTAATAAAAGTATCACTACTACGAATTACCTTTAGAAGTATTTTTATCAATACTATTATATACTATATTAAATGATTTGGATTGCTTTGGGAGCTTCTTTTTAAGAACCTGTTCTGTTTTAGTGGATGATATTGCCCATTTTGAAAAGAAATCTTCTGCTACATATTTTAAATTAAAATCAATTTCAATCTAAAAAAGATTTTATGTTTTAAAATACTGGGGGTTTTCATATTTCCAAGTCGCAGTTCGTAAAATACTGGGGGTTTTGATATAAATTCGTATTCTACTCGTAAGCCTTGTATCTTTACGAGTTTAATGTTAAACTTCATACATAAAAAGTATGGTATTTATACAAGGTTTACAAGGAATTTACGAGTTTATATGAAAACTCCTACTAAGTTAAATTTTGCATATACTTATTTGTACAATTTTGTACAAATAATTTAGCATTTCTAAAATTTTTAAAATTTTAGAAATGCTAAATTAGTACTTTAATAGTACAAACTGTGAATTGGGCAATTATTTATCCAAATTATTACCAATCCAAATCCTGACGGTTTTTTGTAGTCTGGCCACATCTTCAGTATTTCGGACATGTTCCTTTTTTCGGATATTTATTTAAATCTTAGCTGGCTACATTTATTCTTCAACATTTAATTTGTCATATTTTAATACCTGCCGTACAGATTCTGCCGACGGTTCTGGAACTAGAAACTTTCCATTATTAATTTTTAAGAAAGAGCTTTATCTAATACTTACCGTAACTCACTTATAATTCTTCACTTAGGTCAGCACTTACAGGAACTTTAAACATTCCATGCCTTTTTGGAGCGTATTTCAAATTTGAAAGTTAGTATACAAACGACCCATCTTCGTTGTTCTATAAAATTCCTAGGAAAAATTTAATTGAACTGTTAATTTTTCAAAGATTATGCAAACTTATAAAAAGGGCATTCTCGTCAAAAATTGTCGCCCTTGCAAGTGCAAATGCTTAATACGAAAAACACATTGAAATTCATTTAATATTTAATTATTTGTTACGTGTTCGTTGTATTAAATTGCTTTAAGCTTGGGTATTATAATTCATTTAGCTCGCCAACTATTTGAATTTGAACTGATATTTTCAACTGAACTGAACTGAACTGATATTTTTTTTTATTTGATTCAGAATTATCATATTCTTGTCCAATATAATCTTAAGATCAATTTAAGAAATTGCCAAATAAACGAGCGAACTAGAAGAAAAAAATGTAAATCGTTGTAATTAGTAAATTTATTATGGCCTTACAATTTTTTCCGAAGGAAATTTTTGTACGATTTCATTTTCCATGTCATAACTTTGTTGTAAGGTAAAATTCAAGTTGTTTTCATATATGTAATTTCCGATAAGGTTTATAAGGAGATTTCGTTGTTCTTCTTTAAAAAACTGATTTTTATTATAAAAGTCCATTAACAATTTACCATTTTTGGTATTTGCAAGAATTGTACGTAACTCTACAGTTTTATTAATTTCAATTTCTGTACTTTTATGAGAACAAGATGGACGTTTAACTTAGGATTATTATCGGGAAAAAGTTGAGTAACATATGGAAGGTTTTGACTTTTTCTCCATTGTTCTAAACAGTTTTCAAATAGAATTACTTTACCATTCTTTAAAATGGTTTGCATTTTTTGCAATTTAACGACTTTTAAAACAGGTATAAAAACTTCTTGATCTAAAATAAAAAAATTTAGTTTAAAAATAATTTACTAGTAATCTATAAGATCATGTCTTGCCTTTCAGTGTTTGATACAAACATTCCAAGTTCCATAATGACAAAAGATTTAACAGATCTTCAGCATCTGAAGCATTCTCGTGATTGATATAAGGGCAGTTAACATCCATTTTTATAAAAGTCAGAAGGAATTATAAAATTTTGAAGTATTCTTTTATTCGAACAAATTGTTTTCCAAAAGCAGTTTTAATTGAATTGATGGGAGGTCCAACCAAGTTATTTATACTAAGAATATTGTATTCGGTAGATGTTTAAATCTAATTAAATTTCGTAGGATAAAAAATTGGGGATATATTGAATATTTGCAATTCTTTCGCAAAATAAAACTGTTTTATTCAAATTTGTTTGTACAATGTACAAAATTTTATACAATTTTAAAATATCGTCAAAAATGCCTACATACATACATTCCTCTGTTGTAAAGATATCCATATACCAAGACTTCTTTATATACTTCAAAGCTAGATAAAATATTTCTTGATGTTGATGCTGTAGAAATATAATTCGAAATTAACAATTTTACACTGTTGTCATTTATACAATCATTAAATATTTGTTCATCAGGTTGTTGGTAGTGCTGGTAAAAATATGAGTAGTGGGTATCGAGTATCGACTATTTGTACTTTTGTTTGGGTACTCGATACTCAAAACTACTACTCGATATTTTCAGAGTTGTATTTTGGACAGACAAAATATATAAAAATGTGACTCAGCTAAAATATTTACCACAAAAATGTGACTCCGCTAAAATATTTATCACAAAACTACAACTCTGTTAAAAGAAAAAATCAGAAGTAAAATATTTAAAAATATATGTTAAAAAAACTATGAAAAATGCAATGAATAGTTGGTGAAAAAGTTTAAAAATATGTTTATAAATTTAAATATTGAATTAACCGTTAAAAGTATCGAGTAGTATCGAGTATCCAAATCAAAATTATCGAGTAGTATCGAGTATTCAAAAGTAACCGAATTTACCAGCACTAGTTGTTGGACATTCAAAATAAAATTCGAATATTTCAGTTGATACTTTATTGCCACAGAAACAGGTGTATTTTTTCTTGACGTAATGACATGGCAGTATGTTTTAAAATATTTATGCTTCGCTTCAAATTTAAAATTCCACAAAAGTCTTAAGGGACCAGACATTTGCATAACTGTTAGATAATGAGTAAGGAAATGAAATTTAGGCTTTAACGTTTTGTTAAATAGTGCAATATACATGGAGTTATGGCTCTCTATTTTAATTCGAATTGCATTTATAAGTGTTTCGGTAATGTTAAAGCACAATAATGAATCTACAATAAAAGTAGAATAAAATTCTAAACGGGATCATCATTAGGAACCATATCTCCAATAAGTAAGGGAAAAATGTAACAAAATGTCATCATTTGTCTGGCCGAGAATTTAAATTTTTGTCTAGTACTCGTAATATGATTTATTTTTATTTTATTTGGTTTGTACATTTCTTCAATTTTACCATAGTTAAAGGTTTTTAAACGGTGATTTAATAACGTTAAATCAAAATACTTCATTTTTTTAATGAAATAAAACAAAGCTTCAGCAAAATCATAATGATACACTCCTTCAAAGAAGTCGTGCATCACGTCAACGTAAAAATTTTGTGTTACATGAAATGAAGGTATATTGTTGAAGTTGGAGGATTCGTGAATTCCTGTCTGCGATACATTTCCAATTGAAACATCAGATAAGTAATTTTCAGTATTTCTTAAGGTATGAGGGAGTTCATAACATAATTGCGTGCAATCTGCTTTGTAAAATCTACAATACATGTTAGACGAAAATGGTTTTGAAAAACTTAGCACTGAGTTTAATGCCAGATTGTCTCCAAGTACAATAGCTAAAATAAAGTTGACATTTTTCACACCCTGATTCGTTTTTATATTTAAACCATGCACCTCCAAATCATACATTACATGAATTAGTTCATCAAAACATTCATTAGGACTAAATTTTTTTAAATCACTTGATTTTAAAATGTATGCCAAAAATACGTAGTCCAATTGTGATGATTTATTATTGAGTATAGGGAAACTATAGTAAACATTACATAAACTTTGATTGATGTTTTTTGATCCCAAATCGTTATTTACACTAAAATCATCCGCGTAAAGAAAATATGGTATCAGTATCTTGTCAGAATACATTTGTTTCTTTTGTTGCCATAAATTGCCTTTGACAAAATTGTCAACAACTGAATTTTCGGTATTTTGCATAAAATTTATAGAGTCCATTAAAAATTGTATTTTTCGAATAAAGATTTTATCTGATGTTTAATGGGCAGTAAAATTCCAGCAGATTTTTTTTTCACACTCTAAATTGGAAGCATTTTCATTGTTAAAATCACAAACGGTCAAATTATCTGCAAGGTTCCTTGCACTTAAATTTTTTATGAATTTGTACTCCGTATCAAAATTACACTGCATGTAGAGTTGTCAAAACCGGTTTCCGAATTATTCGATAAACCGGTTTTTTCTATATTTCCGGGTTTTTTAAACCGGTTTTTGAAAAAGGGCGGTTTTCGAATTATTCGAGCAACCGGTTTTTTCGTGTCGAATAATTCAAGATTTTCGAATATTTATTAGGTGAAAATTTCTAATAAATTTTCTTCATTTGTTCAATAATTATGCAAAATATTTAAGCGCCTATGCATAATAACTTGAAAACCTTATAATACATTTATAAAATGAATTTTGTATGGAAAATTTGTTTTATAAGTCACTTAAAAATTTTCAAAGTGATTATGCATATGACCCTTAATATTTGATTCCCTCCTTTAGGTAGGGTTTGGGTGAGTTCCTAAACGTCAAAACACATTGCAGTGTTTGCGGTTTTACTACTGTTTCGATACAAAGCAAACAAGTGTGTTGCTTACTTTGTAATAAAAACATGCCAACAAAGCATCAACAACATTTGTGATGCACAGTTTGCTTTTTATATGCGCATCAATTGCGTTTACGAATGCATGACTTTGTTCAGTTGCATTGCAAATGACGTTTTGGAACTCAGCCTTTATTGACTTTGTCGTTGCTATGACGTACATTAGTGGACTATTATCGAAAAAATTTATTTTTTCGAAACAAAAATGTTGAAATTCTTTCAAGAGACTGTTGTGTTTTTTTTTTTGCAGAATTCTACTTTCACTTCATCTTAAAAAAAGTCATAATTTTTTGACAATAAGTTTTGTAGCAAAGATCTATAAAAATTTGTCCTAAAATGCATATAAGCTCATGTTTTCCATTTCCTTAATAAATAAAAGGAGTTTTTTCTTATTTTTTAGCTTTTCTCCCCCCGTTAAAAAACATTTTGCGATTTGAAACCGTAAAATTGTAATAATAATTTTAAAGGTCACAAATTGTTTCACATTAATTGGAAAACTACAATCTTCATAAGGCCAAAGTTATTTTTTGCGACATTTTCAAATCGTCCTGTCTATTAAATTGATGCGAAAACGAGTAAAAAGGTTAAAGTCGGGCATGCCGACTATACAATACCCTACACCAGTCTGACTAAAAGCCAACTAATGTTTGGATCCGAAATTCGAATGGGTTAAAATGGGACTTATGTCAAAATTTTCTATAATGTGAGTCAGCGAACCAAATTTCATTAAAATATCTTAATATTTGCGACCTGCAGTTTGTAACCAAGCCAATTTTGGGGGACCCTTATATGGGCACTAGGTCTAAACATGGACCGGTGTTAACCAAAATCAGTAGGCTTCGTCCTTTGGATGACATAGGTCGGTGTACCAAATTTCATCAAAATATCTTAATATTTGCGACCTGCAGCGTATAAACAATATAATTTTGGGGGACCCTTATATGGGCACTAGGTCTAAACATGGACCGATGTTCACCAAAATCAATAGGCTTCGTCCTTGGGCCAACATAGGTCTGTGTACCAAATTTCATCAAAATATCTTAATATTTGCGAACTGCAGCGTATAAACAATATAATTTTGGTAGGACCCTTATATGAACACTAGGTCTAAACATGGACCGATTTTAACCAAAATCAATAGGCTTCGTCCTTGGGCCGACATAAGTCGGTGAACGAAGTTTCATCAAAATATCTTAATATTTGCGACCTGTAGAGTGCGCACAATAATGTATGGACAGACGGACGGACGGACATCGTTAAATCGAAATAAAAAAAAATTCTGAGCCGATCGGTATACTATAAGGTAGGTCTAGGACCAATATTTTTTGATGTTACAAACATCAGCACAAACTTATAATACCCTGACCACGTAGTGGTGTAGCGTATAAAAACTTACACCGCAATTTTGTAACAATTCCAGAGCAAGTGAAAAATCATTTGTTTTTTATGGAGGTTAGTAGCTTTTTTCGCAAAAATTATGAAAAAAATACTGGGCTTTTAGATCTGTCCGAAAGTGCCCAGCAAAATATTGGTTAAAGTTTAGAATTAAATTTCTTTTAGATGAAATACAACGCAATATTTGTTGTTAAGGTAACATAATTGTTAAGGTAAATTTATTGTAATGTTTAAGTACAAACACTATTTTTTGGCTCTTCATTTTTATATAAATAAATCATTTAGTGTACCAACACGTAAGCATGTAACAATTGTCATTGTCTGTTGTTGAAGCCATCGGCGTAGATGGGTCGTTTTTTTTTAAATACGCTTCTTTTATTTAAAGTACAGTTTTTATAATAAAAGCCTTCACCCAGCCACCACAAATAAATAATTCTGACACAACAATGGGTTTAAAATAAATAAATATTTGATCACTTTTTCTCATGAAAGCGGATTGTTAGTAATGAATCCATTACCAATTGCAATATAAGTGTGTATATCAAGATAATTTGTTAAAGTGTGGACTTAGGTAGAAAGACCCGTAAGTAATTTTGTTCATTTGTGTTTTTAATGAAAATAAATAACATAAAGCAGGGTTGGCAAGCGATTTATAATATTAAAGATAGCGGGCAAAGCCCCCTACGTTGTTTGCATACCTTAAAGTTTTTTTTTAATTCCAGTTTATGTTAAGGTAGATGATGAAACGAAAAACAATTAATATAAAATAAATAAAACTGCGAGAAGTATAATTGATGTTGGCGTGTTTATTGCTCAAAAACTTATGACTGTCTCATAATATTTAATAGTTGAAAAAGGCGAAAATTAGAATTGAAAAAAACGAGACCGTTAGGATTTACAAATACAATTTTGTTTTAAGTTATGAAGTGCACAGAAAAAAGTATCACAAAATTTTAAGTAATTAAAAAAAATTGTTGGCTTTTTACTTAGATATCTAACAATTTTTTTATTAAATGTTTGTAAATTGTATCAAAAATATCAACAAAAAAAGCCTTAGAATTTTTTGAAACAAAAAAAAAACAAATCATTTACTTTTTGTTTTCAATTGCTCAAATGTTTGTAAATTGTAACAAAAATTTCAAAAAAGTATTTTTTTTTTGTCAATACGACAACATAAAGCGAATAATTGTTTTAATATAACAAACTCCTTGTTAAATTTTATTTTTTTATTTTTAACAAATACAAACAAGTTACAAAAAAAAAATTATTGTATTTACAAAACACATTTAGGTTGTTCATAAGGGGTGTGCTATCTGTTGTATCGTTGTATCGTCCTAACAAAAAACAGAGTTGTTAAAATTTTTATTTGTGTTTAACAACGATTTTCTATTCAGTTTTCTATCTGTTAGCACACTCAAACATAAGACATTAAACATACGTAAAAATGTTGTATCGTGCTATTCTCAAATGTTGTATTTTTTCAATTTAATTTTTAACAACTCTGTTTTTTGTTAGGACGATACGACGATACAACAAATAGCACACCCCTTGTGAAAACCCTTATTGTTAAAAAAAAATTGATTTTATTTTTAACAAATTACAAAAAAGTTACAAAAAGGGATTTGTATATACAAATTCCATTGTTGGTGCCTTTTTAAAAAATTTTTTGTTTGTTTATGCAAAAAAGGTGTTTAACATTACAAACAGAATTTTGTAAATTTTTTCTGTGTGGTTACTTTACAGAAAGATTCAAAGTTTTAGTAATCATAAATTTAGGGATAAAATATATTTAAATGAATGAATTGTTGAAAAAAGTTTTGTGTAACTAAAACTTAGAACAATTAAACATATTTACAAGCCAATGAATTGAGAATTTTAAATTACAATTATTAATAACAAAATTAGTAATGATTAAAAATTCAGCTTTAAGTATTTTACCTGAATATTCTGCCCCCATTGAAAGGAACTTTCAATTAACTTCATCACTAGGTAAAGGTGCAATTTTGTGGATGGACCTTCGAAATATACCTCTTGAAGTTTTTAGATCCACAACTCTAACCTTGCCATCATGACAGGGAATGACATTGACAACACGAGCGAGAAGCCATTGCTTAGGAGGCGTGTTGTCTTCGTGTACGATTACTAATGAACCTTGTTGAATATTTGTTGATGATTTGAACCATTTCGCTTTTTGTTGCAAATTCAAGACATAGTCTCGAACCCATTGTTGACAGAACTGTTGTTTCAAAAATGTTACTAATTGCCAACGTTTAAGATAATTAATGTTTTTATATTTGTCTAGATTTTCATCTGGCAAGGCCATTAAAGATGAGCCAATTAGTAAATGTGCCGGAGTCAAAGCTTCGCCATCATTTGGATCATCAGAACGAGGAGCTAGTGGCCGGGAGTTCAAAATGGCTTCAACTTCAATAAGTATTGTTTGTAACTCCTCATATGTAACACCGGCCTGGGACATGTTTTTTACTAAAAGAGTTTTAGTAGACTTAACGGCAGACTCCCAAAGGCCACCAAAATGGGGAGAACGAGGAGGAATGAAGACGAATTTAAAGCCATAAACTGCACTGTACTGCATCATATTTTTAATAGCAGCATTATCAAAAAAGCTTTGTTTAAACTCTCGAAGTTTTGAGCTAGCGCCTACAAAATTTGTTGCGTTGTCACAGTAGAACTTTTGAGGTATGCCACGACGTCCTACAACCTTTTAAGGCAAAGAAGAAAATTGTTAGTTGATAGATCCGAAACAAGTTCAATATGAATAGCTTTGGACGAAAAACAAACGAAAATAGCTACGTATGTTTTGTATGGAGGTTTTCCTCAAATACGATAGGAAGTGTAGAATGGACCACAGAAGTCTACACCAGCGATGAGAAAAGGACGTTGAACTTTCAAGCGATCAGCAGGAAAATCACCCATTATTTGTTGCATGAGTCTGGGATTGTATTTAAAGCAGTGGACGCAATTGCGCACTACTTTTCTAACAATATCCCTAGCGTTAATTGCTCAGATTTGTTGGCGAAGAATACCGATAAGGGCCTATGGACCTTCATGTAGGTGTTTTCGAT
Organism: Leucophora obtusa; assembly: GCA_949987735.1. Classification (NCBI taxonomy): domain Eukaryota; kingdom Metazoa; phylum Arthropoda; class Insecta; order Diptera; family Anthomyiidae; genus Leucophora; species Leucophora obtusa. Next base: position 98,116,491 of record OX465298.1, read on the forward strand.
GAAGATGTTTGACGAAAAGTTCAATGAAGCGATGATTTGGTAGCAGTGCAGGAAATTTAGTGTTGTAAGGTAAGTCTGAATTTGCTAGCCGACCACCAACTCGAACGATAACTAGAGTTGATTTGCAAAGTTGTATTCTATCGAGAAAAGGTGATAATTTTTGCAGACTTGGTTTCAAAAATTTTTTCTTGTTCAGCAGATCAACTTCGTCTTTAAACGAAGTTTGTTGAATATCATACACAATTCTCCAAAACGCTGATTGTAACTCTTATGATGATATAACAGCATCACGATTTGATTTGTCGAAAAAGCGATGAATATAAGCAATGATACGAAGAATGCGAAGGTACGAAGATTGACGTTGAATCAATTGATTAATAATGGACTCGACGACGATAGTTGCATTGAATACAGATTTTCTCAGTTCAGCTTGAGGAAGTTCCACGATTTCATTGTTATTTTTTGGCCACTCGTTTTCGTTTTTTACAATAAATTGAGGACCACTAAACCAAATTGTTGAAGTTAATTCATTTCCAAGACACCCTCTCGAAATCACATCTGCAGGATTTTGTTTAGAAGGCACATGTCTCCAAGGAATGTTTAGATTTTGGATTTCTGAAACTCGATTAGCGACGAAACAAACGTAGGACGATGAGTGATTAGTAAGCCAATTTAAAACAATTTTAGAATCGGACCAAAAAAATATGCGGTAATGATAACAATTGAATTTGTGTTTGATTTTTTCACAAGTTCGACAGAGCAATAAGGCAGCACAAAGCTCCAAACGGGGCAATGATTGTTGAACAACTGGAGCCACCTTTGATTTTGCAATAAACAACGTTGATTTGCAATCAAGAAGTACAGAAATGTAAAAACAGCATCCATAAGCCACTTGTGAGGCATCTGCGAACCCGTGAATATCAAATTTTATTTTTGGGAAGTTCCAACAAATCTTGGAACTTCAATAAGGTTTATATATGGAAAGGTTTTCTTAATTTGGCGCCACCGATTCGACAACCGTTCGTTAAATGGTGCGTCCCAATCCAATTGCTGTTTCCACATCTCTTGAATTAGTAATTTGCATGATATGACTATTGGACTTAATAATCCAAGTACAACAAAAATTTTTGCAATAGCTGATAGAATTGATCCTTTAGTGGGAATTTCAATGGTTGGCAAATCAAAACGAAAACAGAAAACATCTTCCTTTGGTTTCCAAGCCATTCCGAGAGTTTGTGTAATATTTTCCGAATTTGTTTTTAAAAGAATTTCTCCAGTAGATGGTGCTAACTCTGGACAGTTCGAATTCCACTTACTCAATTGTAGGCCAGCTTTCTCCAAAATTTGTACTATTTCGGATTTTTTCGCAGAAAGTTCAAAAATAGTGTCTGCCCCCGTGAGAAGATCATCAACGTAAAGATCGTGTTTGAGAACTTAAGATCCAATTGGAAAAATATTTTCATAATAATCAGCAATAAAATATAAACTTCGTACAGCGAGAAATGGGGCAGCGGAAGTGCCATAGGTTACCGTGTTTAATTGGTACAAAGTAATTGGTTCGTTGACGTTACTTCTCCATAAAATGAGCTGGAAACTTCGGTCTTTTTCATCCACCAAGAATTGACGATACATTTTGCAGATATCGGCGGATAAAGCCAATTTGTTGAGTCGAAAAGAAAAAATTGTTGTTATTAAATCCTGTTGTATAGTAGGACCTACCATCAAAGTTTCATTGAGAGAAATGTTGGTGGACGTACGGCACGATGCGTCAAACACAACTCTGAGTTTTGTCGAGGAGTTTTGCTGACGAAGAATTGAATGGTGTGGGATTACGTAATGTAACGAATTAAGCTTATCAAAGGGAACCGGAGACATGTGGCCGAGACTAATATATTCATCATGAACTCTATATACATTTTTCTTAAGATGTCATCTTTCATAAGTCTATTTTCAAGAAATAAAAACCGTCGATGGGCAATATCAAAAGAACTGCCAAGTTTGTTAATATTAGATTTAAATGGCAAACGTACCTGAACTCTTCCATTGGAATTAAAAATAGTATTTTTAATGAAATGTTGTTCGCAAAGTTCTTCTTCTTCAGTTCTAAGAGGCCTGGATTGAGAAAATTCCTCAATCTCCCAAAAGGCTTTTAAGAGATCGTCCAAATGTTGAGTTGTAGTGGTTACATTGGACGATAAATATCGATCTTGTTGTAGGGAGTTTACCTTACCGCCGACTATCCAACCCAGCTTTGTATCAAGAAGACAAGGCAGATTATCTCCAATAGATATTTTACCCTTTTTAATGAGATCAAAGAAAACTTCGGAACTAATCAACAGGTCAATTCGCTGAGGCTTATAAAACTGTGGATCTGCCATCTCGAGTCCATCGGGAATGTTCCAGTCGGTTGTGTTGATTTGTTCTGCTGGTTGTTGAGACGAAATCGATTTTGTTACAAAAAACTTCGAAGTCCATTCAAAATCAGATGTTCGAGACTTGATGGTGGCAGAAACAACGAACTTGAGTTTAGCTCGTATTTCTTCAACTGCAGCGATTTCCTGTTCAGATCTAGTCTGATTTAATTGAAGGCGATTTACAGCAGCTTGAGTGATCAAATTTAATTGGGAGCATGAATCTAATAAAGCACGGATAGGTTGATAATTACCAAAAAAATCTTTAACAAAAACTACGGCTGTAGGTAAAAGACTCATATGATGACTCCGAGTTAAAAACGATGACTGCGTAGTTAAATGGATTGCAGCAGAACTTGTTGATGGATTTAACGATAGATGTTGTTGTGATGACGACGATTGTTGAAAAGATGAAGAATGAGGGTGTTGGAACGATGACGATTGTCGATTTTGCGAGGAATTTGAAGGCGAACGATGAGTAAGCGATGTATTAGAAGATTAACGATGATAAGTTGACGTATTCTGGAAGTAATTAGGCAGCGATGAGTTGGAATTGTGCAGTGTTGTGTGATGTGACACGCGACACAATCGACATCGGAAGTTTGAAGGGCATTTTGAAACCATATGTCCATTTCGAAGGCAATTTATGCAAAGACTTGAGCTTTTAACAAATTCAAAACGACGCGGCACAGGCAAAGATAGGTATGTAGGACAATTGCCAATTAAATGTTTATCACCCTAGCAAAATTCACAAAATGTAGCAGAAATTACGAACGATGAACCAGGATGTCTAGTAAGCAATCTAGACTTAGCATTCCGTTGTTGAAAGGCGTCTATTTCAGCAGTACGACTTTCCAAAAATTGGCAGCGACGATTTAGAATAGAGTAGCATTCATTCCAGGAGGGCAAAGAGTTAAAATCTTGTTTTTCATGATATGCCCTTTTTGACTCTGAGTCGATTTTTGATAATACGGTGTGAATTATCATTGCGTTCATGACATCTGCTTCCGAACCCAATGAAAGGAATGAGCTGCGAAGACTGGCCACAGTATCGAGAACTGAACGTAAAGACGCAGCATTAGGTTCAGTGATAGGAGCAATAGAAAATAACGAATTGATGTTGTCGATGAATATCAATGATTTTTTGTCATACCTTTCATTCAAACGGTTCAATACCAGTTTGTAGTTTAACTCAACCACCTGAAATGGCTCTACAAGCTTGGCCAGATAAACAATTTAATAAATAATTAAATTTATCTATGGTTGGAATAGTAGAGTCTTCATTGACCAAAGTGTTAAATGAACTAATAAACCGTGAGTAGTCCGAATATTTTCCATAAAATTTTGGCAGTTTTAGTTGTGGCAAACGGTTTTGGTGTGAAAACGATGCATTGGTTGTATTTAAAAAACTTGGATCAACATCACTATTTTTACGTTTTTTATTCATCAAATTTATTAACGTAGCCTTGGGTGTAATAAAGAGTTCCTCAATGTGCGATCTGTTGCCATCTGATGGATCTAGTTTTTCAATTTGAGATTGAATGTAACTTATTTGTTTAAAATACGATTCAAGAATCTGTAGTCGGCATTCCAGTATTGTATAATCAGACGAAGCACCATCCTTTTCAATTTTTAGCTTCATTTGCGTAATATTCCGCTTCATTGTTGACCTTTTTACCTTTAATGAGGCTAGATTTTCGGTTTCTCCCTTATCAGTACTCATTTCTTACTAAAATTCTTAAAACTTAGTATTAAAATTGAAAATATACAAAAAAGTACAAATTTTTATAAAAAGTACAAAATTTCAAAAAAGTACCAACTGATTTCCAAAGTGCCCAACACTGATGTTTTGTAAACAAACCAAACTGCACTCTATAATAATGTGTGTGTATGAATATGCTGAGTATAATAATACAATATATATTATTATTAACTGAGACGAAGAATAAACTGCAGGTGTTTGATCTGTTTGTATGATGTTGTGATGTTACCAGCGATGACGTCGATGTAGGCAAGCAGCAGAAGAGTTTGGTGGCTAGCAATTCAGTTTGTAGATAATAATGATTATACGTACGGTTGCGATGAAATATGATGACGATGAAGTTGATGGTAAGATGAAGTTATTGCCTTTACAGTCTTTTTCATAAATTCAATTGTTTAAATGTTTTTTGACCCTTTTTTCAGAATTTTTTAATTATTTTTAATTTTATTAATTTTAAATTAAAACACTTTTCGCTTTTCACACTTGCACGAATATTTTATTAGTCCTGTAACGGTCGCCAAATTTATTATGATGAAACGAAAAACAATTAATATAAAATAAATAAAACTGCGAGAAGTATAATTGATGTTGGCGTGTTTATTGCTCAAAAACTTACGACTATATCATAATATTTAATACAGTAGTCGCTCGGTTATATGAACTAATTCAAACAGAGCCTGTTCACTAAATGGAGAAGTTCACATAACCGAGAGAATATAAAATAAGTAATTCAAATGATTTTTATTACATTAAGTTTTTATTTTTAATAAGTTTTTTAATAATTAATGTACATGAAAGTAGTCGGTTATATTTTTTTGTACTTTTTTTGCTTCAAAGGATTTCTGTAGTGCCTTGTCCCTGCATTTTCACAATGCCAAAATATCATTGCAGGTTGCAGGTACATACTTCACTTATTTTGGGGAAAAACATACTTCTAATAAGACAAACATTTAAAAAAAATCAACGGTTGAAAGCTGTTCACATAATAGAGATAGGCTGTGTTCACTCTTTAGAACCTCCTGTGTTTTAATTTTGTTGTCCACTATTCTGGAAGTTTACATAACTGGATATTCATATAACCGAGCGGCTACTGTAATTGAAAAAGGCGAAAATTAGAATTGAAAAAAAACGAGACCGTTAGGATTTACAAATACAATTTTGTTTTAAGTTATGAAGTGGTTACTTTATAGAAAGATTCAAAGTTTTAGTAATCATAAATTTAGGGATAAAATATATTTAAATGAATGAATTGTTGAAAAAACTTTTGTGTAACTAAAATTTAGAACAATTAAACATATTTACAAGCCAATAAATTGAGAATTTTAAATTACAATTATTAATAACAAAATTAGTAATGATTAAAAATTTAGCTTTAAGTATTTTGACTGAACAGTAGACCTGGCAATTCAAGTAAATTCACAAATTCAGTAGAAAAATTTACTGCGTCGGTTTCTTCCACCGGTGCTTCGTTACCTACAGTTTAAATATCAAAATATATAAGTTCCATTCTTGTACTAAGGTTTTTTCTCTTTTAGAAAATTTGTTTAACTTTTTGGAGAGTATGTTTCAATGCTACATAAGTTTCATATTCCGTGGATAGTGTTTGAATAGGTAATTAAAAGGGGTTCTTCACCCCTTTTTGTTCCTCCCAGTAAAAATCCCAAATATATATAATCTGCCTCAATCGCATGCGAAATTTCAAGTACCAAACTACGGCAGTTTGAGTCATTCAAATTCCATTCCATTTTGTTTAACAATTTCAGTGTTCCAATGCAACTCCTTCCAAGATTCCATTTCGTTCACCATTCCATTGCATTTCGTTCCCATTATCTGTTATTCCAATTCCACTCGTTCCCCGTTTCATTCCATTTCGTTCCTACTGTCTTGTGTATCGATATTAATATTAGTCGCTTCTCTTTCCATTTCTTTGCACTTGCTCCGTTCCATTACTCTTTTAACTGCAGTGTTTCAATTCCACTCGTTCCCCATTCTATACCATCTCGCTCCTCATTCTATTTCGTTTTATAGTCCATTCCATTTCGTTCCCTCTTCCAATCCATTTCCATTGTCTATAATTTAAATTCCACTCGTTCAACGTTTATATCCATTTCGTTTCACTTATGTAGTGATTCAATTCCACTCGTTTCCTATTTAATTCCTTAATTTTAGTGTTCCATATACACTCGTTTTTTAAATAGTAGGTTTCTAGCAATTTTCCCCTTTTGAACCACCATTTTAACCACGTTCCTGTCGAAAGTCCTAAAAATGACTCGTCGATAAGTTAGCCCATACACCAAGGAAAACATATTATAGATTACAGGTTTCTAGCCGAAGGGTTCGGTTAGGCCATCAAGGGGGAAAATTATTCCGTTTTTACCCCTCCCGGTAGGAATTTCCTAAAATTCCGTCTTAGGGGACGTCTACGTCGGAGAAGCAACTCAAATACCGAATTTAATATCTCTAGTTCCAGCAGTTTGGCCAGGCCGTTAAGGGGGAGACTTTTCCTGTTTTTGACCCTACCTGTGGAAATTTCCAAAAATCTCATCTTAGCGGATGTCTACAATAGAGGAGGAACTCTAATACCAAATTTCAACTTCCTACCTCCAGCGGTTTGGGCAGGCCTTTAAGCGGCAGTTTTCGCTTCATTAATCCCCATTTTTGCAATGTCCATGTCCAAAATTCCAAAAAGCACCTTCCCGATAAGTGAGCCCATACTCCAAGGAACATATGCAGCAGTTTGAGCAGGATGTCAAGGGGGACACTTTTTCTTTTTTTGTCCCTCCCGGCTGGAATTAGTCTGGAAGAGGAACCTAAGTACCGAATTTCAGCTTCCTAGTTCCAGCAGTTTCGACAGGTCGTTAAGGGGCAACTTTCCCTTTTTGAGCCCTCATTTTATAACGACTCTGTCCAAAATTCAAAAAAGTATCTTTCTAATAAGTTAGCCCTTACTCCAGGGACCCACATTTTAAATTTCAGGTTTCTAGCGGAAGGGGTTTTTACAAGCCACCAAGGGGAGGCTTTTCTTCTTTTTGCCCCTCCCTTTAGGAATTTACAAAAATTCCAACTTCGCGGCTGTCTGCGATGGATGAGGAACATTCATACCAAATTTTAACTTCATTGCCTCAGCGGTTTGGGCAGACCGTTATTGGGGACATTTTTCCCTTTCAACCTCTATTTTGACTATGTTCTTGTTCCAAAATAGAAAAATTACGTTGCCGGTGAGTTAGTCCTACTTCAGGGAATACATATTTAAAATTTTAGGTTGGCCAAAAGGGTTTGGAAAGGCCGTCCAGGAGAAGCTTTTTCCACTTATTTCCCCTCCCGATAGGAATTTAAAAAATTCCGTCTAAGCGGACGTCTACACAGAAGGAGGAACTCACATACCGAATTTCAGCTACATAGTTTCAGCAGTTTGGGCAGGCCGTCAAGCGAGAAACATCTCCCTTTTGGGATATCCTGTAGGGAATTCTAAAAATACAAACTTAGTCGATGTCCACTACAGTGAAGGAACCTTTATACCAAATTTCAACTTCTTACCTCCAGTGGTTTGGGCAGGATGTTAAGGGAGGCACTTTTCCAATTTCTGAGACCGTCTATGGGGAGACTTTTCCCCCTTTTGCCCGTTCCGTTAGGAATTTCCAAAAATCCCGTCTTAGCGGACGTCTATGCCGAATATTAAGAAACCTTGTTTTAGTGGAGATATCCATGAGGGGAGGAAAAAAAATACTTTTTGTGAAATTATATTTTTTTAAATGGTACTTTTTGGAAATAGCGAAATTTTTCGGAAAAATATACTTTGTTTTTACAAAGTACTTTATTGGAAGAAGGTACTTTTTTGAAAAAGGTATTTTTTTTGGAAAAATGTATTTTTTTTTTGAAAAAGGTACTTTTTTGGAAAAGGTACATTTTTTGAAAAAAGTACTTTTTTGGAAAAAAGTACTTTTTTGGAAAAAGGTACTTTTTTGGAAAAAGGTACTTTTTTTGTCCCCTTTTTGCCCCTCCCGAGAAGAATTTCCAAAAATGCCGTCTCAAGGAACACATATCTTAAATTTCAGCTTTCTAGCCAAAGGGGTTTCGGCAGGCCGTCAAGGTGGAGACTTTCCCTCTCTTTGCCCGTTCCGGTAGGAATTTCCAAAAATCCCGTCTTAGCGGACGTCTACGCTGAAACAGGAACCTACATACCAAATTTCAACTTCCTAGCTTCAGCGGTTTGGGCTGGGCGATGTTGAGTCAGTCAGTCAGTCAGTAACGTTATTCTTTTATATATAGTGATGACACCTCATTACTATCTGCATTACCAAAAATGATATATCATTACCTTTTGCATTATTTTATAATATAAAATAATGACTTCCTAATAACGGCCTATTGTATTCATTGTTTCTAAATATAAAATAATGACTTACTCGTAATAGTTTAAATAAGTACTTTTTACACAGTTAAATTTTATACATTTTTATTTTTTATATGTAAATATGTTTTATGTTTAAATTTTTATGACGAGTCCTAAAACTCCACACTAGAAAAAACTTAAATTTTTCTGAATGTATTTCCTTAAGCTAATAGTATTTGCTTAACTCCTTATTTTTTAGAATCAAGTAAGCAATCGGATAACCACTTATAATTCAACTTTTTGTAAGCATGTGTGTAACCACTTATTATTCAAAATCTCATAACTACTTATTTCTCATTTTTTCGTAAGCGAGCGGGTAAACGTGACTACTTATAAAAACGACCACGCCAAACAAAAATAATGAGTTTAGACGCCAAAAAATAAGTTGTGCGGAGCTATTAATTTCTATTATATAACCACTTATTTGGTAATGAAAGATTTTGCTGGTTGTTTTTATTTAGAAACAAAAACAACAAAAAAATACAGCGCCTTTAGAAATAATAACTTTTATTTTTAAAGGTTGATTCGCACTAATGGAATAATTTACGCTGTGAATTGCTTTCAAGAAAGCAAAAACATTGAAAGTTTCAAGATTTTTAGCAATTCCTTTCAAGTTTTATAAGAAAATTTGTATATTAGCATACAAAATGATTACAGTGCACTCGCGATAATATGAACATCCTAATATATGAACATCCCAAAATATGAACGCTTTTTCTCTACCACTGAATACTCTAAAATATGAACTTTGTGCAAACGCTTTAAAATATGAACAACATCTTTTGAAAAATGTGTGCGAATTTCAACCTAGTATTGTAATTTAGGGAATACCCGAGTAATTTGCATTTATTACATATTTAAAATGTCTTTGGCTGTCAATCAAAAATGCTTATAAAGCCAACAATTACATTAAAAAAGCTTTATGTACGAGTATGTATGTAATTCTGTATTTCACTATAGGTTGAATCTACAGCTTTGAACTTTAAAGAATGAAAAGAGGATTCTATTGAATATAACGATCATGAAATAGAATAAGAAATGTCCGACGAATATGATTGTGTGGAGGAACCAAAAAAGACTTTTAAAGTCAGGGAAGCTGTCGACATCTTTAATAATGAATTGCAGTTTGCTGAAAGTAAAAAGGTTGAACAACGTGCCTTAAATGTTTTGAGGGAGTTACGGAAGAGGGCAATTTTAAGAGTACTTGAGCAAAAGAAACAGCAAAAGAGGATAATCGATTTCTTCGCTAATGAGGTTATAACTTTTTCTCGAAATTGAGGCAGAAAATGAATTTATATGTGCATTATATTTTTGGTTTACATTCATTCTTGTTAATTTGTTTGTTCGTACATATGAATGAAAAAAGTTCCTTTTAATAAAATAAAGATTAATTTTAAAACAAATAAATCTTTCATTAATAAGTGTGTTTGCGTACCCGAAAATTTGTACAAATTCGTACAAATTTGTACAAGTTTTTACTGGAAGGTGTTTGTTTACACAATTACTCAGTAAGGAGAGAGGAAAAATAGAGGGTAAAGTGACAGTTCAATACCAGAGAACTTACAAGTTTTTACTGGATGAATTTTTGCTAGTAAGAATTTGTAAGAAAAAAAACATATGATTTAAAACATATGATTGACGAAACAAAACATTTGTCTAAATAATTTTGAAATAATTTTTTGTAAAAATAAAAAATATTTAAATATAAGCTTATTTACGATGGAAGGAGTAAGTAAGTGATCATTTTATTAGGTTTTATTTATTAATCCAATAATTTGAAAAGGTTTATTTCGCAATCAGCTATTTTAATAACTGTTGCCAATTTAGCTATTTTCTCGGCAAATCTAGCGATACTTCAACTCGTTTAGGGGGATAAAATATAATTTAGCTATTAGCGGGAAAACTAGCGATTTTTCTTTTTAAGACAGTCTTCACATTTTCTTAGCATTTTTTTACATTTATTTCCTTGACAGAATTTTTGAATTATTATTCAGCGATTTATCGGTAAATTTTTATGGAAAACAAAAAAGTTCGAAAAATTTGGCGATGTATCAATAATTTTTTAAGAAAGTTTTAAGAAGTTTGAAAAATATAGCTATTTTTGGGAAATTTTTCAACAGAACCTAAAAAGTTCGTGCAATTTAGGGATTTATCGCTATTTAATTTTTTTTATAATTTAGATATTTTTTAGTGATTTTTTAGTTTGATTTAGCGATATTTTTACGGAAGAAGTTGGCAGCAGTATTTTACTAATGCTTACAATTTTTCTGTTTGCGTACATTTTTAGATATTTTTCTTTTTGAGAGTAAATTTTGCCTTACTCTCTGTAAATTTGTTACTGAGTAATTTTTACTGGACTTTACTGGAAAAGTACCCAAACACACCTATATAGAAAGAAACTTTATGTGACAAGTATATGACTTTTTTTTACTAACTTTTCATACCATTCGCAAATATGAACAATCCTGCAAATATGAACAGGCTTGGTTTTAATTAGTTCATATTATCGCGAGTTCACTGTATTTACAAAAAACCGGAAAAACCGGTTATTCGAAACGGTTTGGAATTAAAAGAACCGAAACCCGGTTTTTTTTAGAAAGGCGGTTTTTAGAAGTATTTGAAAACCGGCTTTTCAAATAGGTCAAATACTTGACAACTCTATTTGCATGACAAAATCTTGACTTTTAAAAATTAATAGAGCTCTGACCATCAATTCTATATATTTCGGACATGCTGATTACAATGGCGTACTTTATTTTTCAATCAATGGTACAGATTTTTCGCTAAATGTCTTTAAAATTTGGCGGTTGTCCATTCAGTTTTTTATATAAAAAATTTTTCAAATTCAATTAATATGAATTTGTTTTCAAATGTAAGCACAGGACCTGTGGCCATATTTACGATATAAATGGGATGTGCTAATCTTGATATTTAAACCACTACTTAGCGTTTTATATAAGTTTTTATGGTTTTTTGCTATTTCAGGGACTTAAGTCGCTGAATGTACAATCGACCTCAATAAATGTAATGCCTTAGCAAGGAAGCAAGGCATTTTATTTTAGAAAACAACACAAAACACATTTTTTTTTTAATTTAAAAATAATTTAATTACCGCTTAATACCGTTCCTTATTTTCGGCAACCACTTCTTAAAAGCACCGTATTCGCGTTTTAAACCAATAATTATACCCTACACCACTATGTGGTCAGGGTATTATAAGTTTGTGCTGATGTTTGTAACACCAAAAAATATTGGTCGTAGAGCCACCTTAGTATACCGATCGGTTCAGAATTTTTTTTTTGTTTCGATTTAAATATGTCCGTCTGTCCGTCCGTCCGTCTGTCTGTCCATGCAATCTTGTGCGCACTCTACAGGTCGCAAATATTAAGATATTTTAATGAAATTTGGTACGCAAACCTATGTTGGCCCAAGGACGAACAAGTTTGATTTTGGTGAACATCGGTCCATGTTTAGACCTAGTGCCCATATAAGGGTCCTACCAAAATTATATTGTTTATACGCTGCAGGTCGTAAATATTAAGATATTTTAACGAAATTTGGTACACAGACCTATGTTAGCCCAATAACGCAGCCTATTGATTTTGGTGAACATCGGTCCATGTTTAGACCTAGTGCCCATATAAGGGTCCTACCAAAATTATACTGTTTATACGCTGCAGATCGTAAATATTAAGATATTTTGATGAAATTTGGTACACAGACCTATATTGGCCCAATAACGCAGCCTATTGATTTTGGTGAACATCGGTCCATGTTTAGACCTAGTGCCCATATAAGGGTCCTACCAAAGTTATACTGTTTATACGCTGCAGGTCGTAAATATTAAGATATTTTGATGAAATTTGGTACACAGATCTACATTGGCCCAATAACGCAGCCTATTGATTTTGGTGAACATCGGTCCATGTTTAGACCTAGTGCCCATATAAGGGTCCTACCAAAATTATACTGTTTATACGCTGCAGGTCGCAAATATTAAGATATTTTGATGAAATTTGGTACATAGACCTATGTTGGCCCAAGGATGAAGCCTATTGATTTTGGTGAACATCGGTCCATGTTTAGAACTAGTGCCCATATAAGGGTCCCCCCAAAATTGGCTTGGTTACAAACTGCAGGTCGCAAATATTAAGATATTTTAATGAAATTTGGTGCGCTGACTCACATTATAGAAAATTTTGATACGAGCCCCATTTTAACCCATTCGAATTTCGGATCCAAACATTAGTTGGCTTTTACCCAGACTGGTGTAGGGTACTGTATAGTCAGCATGCCCGACTTTAACAAAAACAAAACTAATAAAATATTTTAAACAATTTTCTTCCGGATATCTAGATTTTCAAATTTAAAAAAATAAAAAAAATCATACATAGTAGGAATATGTTCATACATATTATGAATTGAAATCAATAAAAGCAATTCATACTATTTATGAACAATTTTGGTTCTTTGAATGAATCGCTAAATAAACAGCCTCTAAATGAAAACCCGAAACCTTTGATGACGACCTTTGCATATCGAACAAGGACTACGATTGGATACTGGAACGTTAGAACCCTAAGGGATAAAGATAACATTGAAGAAGCTATGAACTCCAAGTACTTACAGGCGGAGCATGAAATGGCCTTGCTATTCTGGGATTAAGTGAGATTAGATGGTTAGGCTCAGGAGAATTTTCATCCCCTACTTCCCAGACAACTATGTTGTATTCTGGAAAAGAGATTGGCTGTTACCACGAATCTGGTGTTGGATTAATGCATAATAAAACTGCTCGAAGAAGTCTTGTTGATTGGAAGCTTGTGTCTTACCGAATACTGCTTGCTCGTTTCGAGTCTAAAATCAAAAACATATCCATTATTCAGTGTTATGCCGCAAAATTCTTTTTATGATCAGCTGAATGCAACATATGACTCTGTTCCACGTGGTGATATAATTATGGATGATATGAATGCTAAAGTGGGTTCTGATAATGAATCACTACAACATGTAATGGGCAAACATGGTATTGGTACCCGCAACGACAACGGTGAGCGTTTTATATATTTTTGCAACTCCAGGAAACTTGTGATTGGAGGCATGCTATTTGATCATAAGGTTTGCCATAAAACAACTTGGCTGTCCTCAGACAGACGCAACACAGCAAATCAAATTGACCTCTGTGCCATAAGCCATCGGTATAGGAAATGTGTACTAGATGTACGTAGCAAAAGAGGAGCTGACATAGGCCAATCCCGACACCATTACTTGGTTGTTGCCAAAGTTCGCCTCTGCACAACTGCAATCCAGAATAAAGTTGAAAATTTGCGGGTACGACGTTGGACGCATAAATAACACCATTGTCAGAGAAAATATTACAGCGCTGTTACGGGATGCAACAACTACAACGGAAAGTGAATCCCAGTCTTCTGTCAATTCTAAATGGCACCACATTTTCTTCTTAGTAGTATTCTTTATTTTCATAATGCAGCAATATATATATTACAAAAATCAATAATTGGTGTTCAAACATTCGACCATGACTTGATGATTGATGATTAACTTGAACTTGACAATTAGAAACACTATAAGATCTTGTGCCGACCGTACTCTGGAACCAGCACCCAAAGGTAGACAAAAATGGATCACTGATGAAACGTGGAATATGATAACAGAACGACGAATAATAAAAGAACAGCTAGGAGCAATGCAACACTCAGAAGCAAAACGATCTGTTCGGAGAGATAAAAGAAGACGAATTAACTGTCTTGCAGAAGAAGCCGAAAAAGCTGCACAGACAGGTGATCACAGTTTATAAGATCACAAAACAACTTGTAGATCGCAATTTACATACAGAACACCCTGTGAGAGACCTTCAAGGCAATATACTCAACACCGATCACGAACAATTTCAACGGTGGATGGAGCATTTTTCCACTGTTTTGAACTGTGTTCTAGATCCTACTCTCCAGCCTCCTATTTTTATAAATCCTTCGGGGAATATTAACCCAAGGTTAAGATTAACACCACCAAGTATAGCGAAAACTATAGCTGCTATAAAACAACTTCCAAATGGAAAAGCTGCAGGTATAGATGGTATACCTGCTGAAATATATAAGTGTGATCCTGCACTTTCAGCACAAATTTTACACCCCCTGATCACAGAAACATGGGAAACTGAATCTTTTCCTGAAGAGTGGAAATATGGGATTATTGTTAAAATTGCGAAAAAGGGAGACCTCAAAAATTGCAGAAACTGGCAAGGTATATGTGTTTTGCCAAACGTAGCCAAAATAATACTAAATCGTATAAAAGTACATCTAGAGCAAACCATCAGCTCATGCCAAGCCTGATTTCGAAGTGGTTCATCGTGCGCAGGCCACATCAACTCATTGCGCATTATTATAGAACAATGCGTTGAGTTCAACTCCAAGCTATATATGCTATTTATAGATTTTGAAAAAGCTTTCGATTCCATTAATCGAGACTGTATGTGGTTAGCCTTGCGAAGGAGAAATATACCGGAAAAATATATATCACTGACAGAGCTTTAAAGAATTAATTCCTTTTTGGAATGAATTCCCAAAAATTTAATTCAATTCTTTAATTCAAGGAATGAATTCATCAATAAGACATAAGCAGGAATTAATTCCTGTGAATGAATTCAAAGAATTCAAATTTATAGAATGAATTCCCTGACCAAAGCGTAAAGAATTAAAATTAAATAATTCATTCACTAAAGAATTCATTCAACACTATTTAATTCAATTTGAAGTCAAGGAATTCATTCAATTCTAGTTAATTCACTTTTGGCTAAGGAATTCATTCAACTGTGCACTTAATTCAACTTTTGATCAAGGAATTCATTCAATTCCAGTTAATTCAACTTTTGGTCAAGGAATTCATTCAAGTTCAACTTTTGGTCAAGGAATTCATTCAATTCTAGTAAATTAAACTTTTAGTCAATGAATTCATTCAATTCTAGTTAATGCAACTTTAAGTCAAGGAATTAAATTTTTTTCGTTTAATTCCCTAAGGAATTAAATTTTTTTCGGTTAATCCCTAGGAATTAAATTTTTTTGTTTAATTCCCTAGGAATTGAAAACTTAATTCAGGGAATTACACGAAAAAATTTAATTCCTAGGGAATTAAACGAAAAAAATTTAATTCCTTAGGGAATTAAACGAAATAAATTTATTTCCTTGACTAAAAGTTGAATTAACTAGAATTGAATAAATTCCTTGACTAAAAGTTGAAATAACTAGAATTGAATGAATTCCTTGACCAAAAGTTGAATTAACTTGAATGAATTTCTTGACCAAAAGTTGAATTAACTAGAATTGAATGAATTCCTTGTTTCTTATCTAGACAAGGGATTCAATGGAAAATCAACAACCAC
Organism: Leucophora obtusa; assembly: GCA_949987735.1. Lineage (NCBI taxonomy): Eukaryota > Metazoa > Arthropoda > Insecta > Diptera > Anthomyiidae > Leucophora > Leucophora obtusa. The sequence continues at coordinate 98,132,453 of OX465298.1, forward strand.
TATTTGAACTACCTTGCATATGCTGACGATATTTAGGACGTTAATGGCTCTTCTGACTCTTTTTCTATTTTTTTGCAAAAAAAATATAAACTTTTTAAATTATTTAAGATTTTTGTTTTCTTTATTGAACTTAGATATTGAACATTATTAGTAGCTCGTTAGTTCATCGTTTAGTATTGTATATTACGTTTGCAGTAAACAAAGAGACATATGAGTGGCATGAAGTCTTCTTGTTATATATAATACATACTCAATTATGTCGCTGCCGCTGTATGTCGTTATTTAGGGCGCAATTTTTCTCACAGCGTAAATCGCTAGCCTCTGCGCTCTTATTCTGGGGCTACACTAAGACTATTTTATCAAAATTGTATTAGATTCGTCAGAAAAATTTCACTTTTTGTTAATTTCGATTTTGAAAAATTCGATTTGTATGGAGGCGTTTTTACTAAATACGCCAATGCCTTACATAATCAGGGGGAATAATTTGCATGTATGTTGTTTCAATTGCATTTGTAGTTGTTTTTACTACATTTGTCAGTTGATTTTTAACAGTTAAAAATAACTTCATATTGCAGTTAATTTAACTGCAAATGTAGTCTACACATTTTTAAGTGCAAATGCAGTTATTTTAACTGTCATTTGCAGTTGATTTTACCTACATAATTCCCCGAGTGTACCTAAGAGCTATGTAATTATACAACTACATAATTTTTAAGGTAGTTTTACAAAGTTCTAGTAAAATATGCTAATTTTTTTGTAAAATATATACAATCCTTGCAAAATGAATAAATGTGTACCGGAAAATATCCGAAAAATTACATATATTTTGCTAGAAAATTGTAAAACTTAGTTGTATAATTACATATTACTTAGATAAAGTTCCACCTATTTTTATCTGCGTGTAGATAATAATAATAATAATAAATAAACTAAATCATATAGTGCCACAGAGAAATCCATGTGCATATTCCAAAGAAGATGTGAAGGAGGAAGCTATCGTACAAGAAGTAACATATGCATAAGTTCATTGCGGCCAACACGTTAAGCAATTAATATAATTTTTTTGTTTATTATAAGTATTTTTAGTAAAATATATATTTATAATATATAGTAATAAGTAGGGCCAGGAATTTCATGCACTTAAAAATAGAAAATATGCTCCTAAAATATGCGGTTAAAAGAGAAAAATATGCATTAAAAACATAAGAAATATGCACTAAAAACCATTATTTTTGCAAAAATAATGCACCTTAAAACTTAAAAATATATTTTAGTTAGTGATTTTGCAAACAGACACAGAACTCGAAGATTTCCCATAGGTCAATAAGGTTTTAAGGCTCAATTAGACGTGCCATAACCATAACCATATAAAACAGCTGTTTAAACCAATCTTATGGGCTACAATGTATTCGATTATAGGTGACATGCCATAACGCCATAACCGTAACCGTATATACCAATTGAATTTTGGTTGTCTGCTATGGCGTTATGGTTACGGCTATGGAGTTATGGCACGTCTAATTGAACCTTAAGAATGTTCATTTTTATTGAATCAAAATATGACAATGTATCAATTTTTTATATTTTTTTACAAAATAAAAAATGCTACTAAAAATCAAAAATATGCACGAATATGCATTAAAAAGCACAAAATATGCATTAAAAAGGCACCAAATATGCATTTAAAGTCAAAATATGCAAAAACATGCATTTATGACAAAATATGCAACTACAAATCGATGCCACCTTGTTCTAAATTTGATAATTCGGATAAATATTTAGTCCATATTAGTTTTGGACTATCGAGAAAAAAAAATGCCATGCAAATGCATGATGTGAGAGTTTGTTGTATGTTGTGTAATGTTTAATAGTACTGTATAAGTTTTCTTTATTGTTAATAAAGGGCATTAATGTGCACAAGTTTTTTAAAAAAAAGTTTAAATTAATATTGTTTTATTCATTACAATGTGTAACTACAAATATATAATTATTTTGTGAGTTTGTAACACACCAGGGAAGTTAAACTGTTTGCCCAATACAACCATGGTGTGTATCTTCATACTTTCTAGGCTATCTTTTACTTTTTTTTTGTGAACACATGTTTGAAAACATGCTGTATAGTTGTTTACTTTTACTCATGGGTTTCGTATATATACTTTTTTTTAAATCTCCTTCGCACTTCGGTTAAAATTTACAACAACAACCACACCATACGGTCAGCTGTCACTTTTGACTTCACTGGTATACCCTGTGTTGGATGAGATCAGTTTGGTTAGACGTTGTATTTTCGTCGGCGGAACATTTTTAATAACACGTAATAAAAAGAACATCTACGTTTTGTATTTTTTATCTCATATAAAGACTTCAATGACCTACATAAATTTTAGAACTATAATTAAAATGTGAAATAAACGGTGAAAATTTGTTTAAAAGAATAACATTTGTAAATAAATACAAAACTTAACTAAAGTGAAAATAATTGACCACATGTTTTTTTTACAAATCTACATATAAATCAAGAAAATTTGGATACTCCATCTGCTTTACTAATTGGTTCATTTTCCATAAAAAAAAATACCTTAAAACGTGTATAAAACTTGAATATCCTTCTTGGATAAGTTTTTTTTTACATAAAAGAAATACATATATACTGATATGTATATCCAACACTAATATTATAATTAAGCTTAAGCAACAAAAATAAATTAATTGCCCAAGAGTTGTCTAATAAAGTGGAAAGAAAAAATTAACAAAATTAAAGTGAATAACAGAAATTTAGACAAAAAACCCAAAAAATTAAGCCACCTGTGGTTTTCGTGCAAAAATCAAATGGTTAAACATTTCATTCATCGTTGTGTTTTTTTTTATAAATACGGTTTTGAACAACAACAACAACTAACTATCAAACAAAAACCGTCTTATATGAAAACAGTTTGACATTGTCTTCTCCTTGAAGGACATAGAAAAGAAAAAAGTATAGTTGACATTGACTTCTCCTTGAAGAACCAAAAAATTTTACTATACAAACATTTGTGAAAACCAACGGTAACAAAGACTTAAGCTGGTTTCACACGACATGTATTTGTCATGTGACCTGTCATTTTAAGGACCGATATGTAATTCTGTATGTCTGTCAAAATGAGCAAGTACATAAGGTTTATAATTTTTGCGTTTAAACGTATATGTGTAATCACGCCTGACATTGGTTGCTTTTAACAGCTTTTATAAAATTTTTCCAGTTTATACTTTGTTTTTTTTTGCCACCAGTTTCTTTTTTGTTTTCCCAAAAACAGCTGATTACATTTGGTTTGTCAGGTCAAAATAGAACGCGCTCTATTTAAAATATTGTCATATGACTTTTGCATGTGGGTTTTACACATGCAATGTTTGAAAGGGTTCACACGGTTTGTATAAATTTTACAATGTAAAAAGTGACAAGTCATATGACAAATACATGTCGTGTAAAACCAATTTTAACAAGTATGAAAAAAAAAATTACATAAATCAACAACAACAGCAATTATAAAATTAACAACAGAAACAGCCATGAAAACACAACGGTAGCGGCATAGCAGCAAAAACGTCGTCACCAAAACAGATAAGAAAAAATTAAACTTTATAATTGGCATTATTGGCTCATATGAATAAAAAATAGATATTACTAATAGGGGGAAATATAGGGTTTTTTAAGCAATTACTTCACAAATCTAGTCTGCTTGGGAGTAGACTAGAAATTTAATTTTTTAATTTTCGTTTATATTTCATGCTATTCTACCAGCCAATTGGTAAATTTTAAGCTCAAAGTAATTACTTCGAAGTAATTGCTAAGTTTTATTCATATGACCCATTATCAAAACTATCATTATAATTAGTATTATAATTAATATTATTATTATTAATATTATAATTATTATTAAATATACTTACTTATACTTACCATTCATATTATAACTTAATTTTTTTCTTATACTTACCCTTAACTTATCTTTAATACTTACCTCTATACTTGTTTTTATACTTACCTTATTATTATTATTAAACATTAAACTATAACTACTTACTTATATACTTACATTTAACTTACTTTGAACATATTTTTTTTCGTAATACTTCCCAAGAAACATTTTTACGGACTCTCCGACACGTACGGATTTATGAATCCGGCTTTTACGGCACGTTAACTGTCCGTAATGTACGTATCCGTCAATGCTTGTACGTATACGGAACATTAACGGACCGTATAAATGGATTTTCGGACACAATACGTTTTAACTCCGTTTTGCTGTACACTCAGGGAATTATGTAGGTAAAATCAACTGCAAATAACAGTTAAAATAACTGCATTTGCACTTAAAAAGGTGTAGACTACATTTGCAGTTAAATTAACTGCAATATGAAGTAATTTTTAACTGTTAAAAATCAACTGACAAATGTAGTAAAAACAACTACTAATGCAATTGAAACAACATACATGCAAATTATTGTAAAACTGTACAAACAACTTGCAAATGTAGTTAAAAAACATAAATAAATTTTTTTTTTTTTTAATTATTAATTTAATAAAAAAAACAAATTTATGTAAACATTATTAACTTAATTTTATTCTATAATAAATTTAAAATTGAGAAATCAAAATTTACACTTAATGTCACTTTTTTTCACTATTAAGATATTGTTGTACATGTCCGTCTGTGAGGGATGAAATATGCTGTTGTTTGGCTTCCTTTTTTTTCTCCAGGATGAGAATATAAAATAACTGAAAGAAAGTAAATACAATATTTTTTTAACATTCCCCGTAAATAAATTTATATTATAAAACTTACCTTATTATTTTAGTAATTTAATAAAAAAATATATAACCTTTTCCGTATTACGCGTGCTCACTCTTTGGCGTTGTTTTATGACTAAGACAAGAGAAAACATGTTATACTCATATTCTTTCACTAGAAATTTCTAAACAAGTGATTCATACACATACTTCTGTTTGCTTCGTGTGTGTGCATACACACTTGAAAATTTAAGTATTTGTAAATAAAATTCAAAATAACTGCATAAAATAAATGTTAGTACAATGTAGTAATTTTTGTAGTTTGTTTAAAAAAATAACTGTCAAAAACATTGAAAAATTTTGTTCTAAGTAAATTAACTACAATTGTAGTTAAAATAACTACAACCGCATTACTACATAAATAACTGTCATGTAGTAACTGCAGAACTTTTCTGAGTGTATCCGTTTCCGTACCTTTAAATACGGATTTCATCGGTTGCAGTTTGTTTACAAAATAAAAAATTATATTTTTGAAAAGTCGGTGAAAATATTATTATAACGGGAATATATGGACAATATGCAATAGAGGAAATTCTTTCTAACACACCATTAATCAAACAATATCAAGTAACAAGGTAAGATTTATGAAACTTAATGTTTTGTGTATAACATATGAGAATTTGCATCGTGTACACAGTCAATTAAACCATAACTACCCAAGAAACATTTTAACGGACTCTCCGGCACGTACGGATTCATGAATCCGGCTTTTACGGCACGTTAACTGTCCGTAAGGTACGTATCCGTCAATGCTTGTACGTATACGGAACATTAACGGACCGTATAAATGGATTTTCGAACACAATACGTTTTAACTCCGTATTGGTGTATCCGTTTCCGTACCTTTAAATACGGATTTCATCGGTTTGTTTACAAAATAAAAAATTTTTGTAAAGTCGGTGCAAATATTATTATAATGGGAATATATGGAGAATATGCAATAGAGGGAATTCTTTCTATCACACCATTAATCAAACAACATCAAGTAACAAGGTAAGATTTATGAAACTTAATGTTTCACAATGTTTTGTGTATAACATGTGAGAATTTGCATCGTGTACACAGTCAATTAAACCATAACTAATTTATTGTCTCTTTTCCATATAGATGTTGGATTTTACTCCGGGTCCCTAAGGTCCCTAGATAGGTAAACCGAGCTAGATGTGCTAAATATTGTAATTATAAATAATAATTATTAATGAATTTATAAAAAAGAAAAAAAAGTACTTTGTATTGAAAATAATAAACATATGGTCTATTTTTTGAAAAAATCGGTAGGATATGGACAAGGAAATACTCCGTTATTACACGACATATCGGTCCGGAAACGGTACGGCATTGACGGACTTTCAGCGGACTAGTCCGTTTTTTACATGACATAACGGTCCGTAAACGGTCCGTCATTGACGGACTTTAAACGGACTTGTCCGTTTTTAACACGACATACCGGTCCGTAAACGGTCCGTCATTGACGGATTTTCAACGGATTCGAATCAGTTTCGATGTTCCTTACGTATACGGAGTTGGATTCCGTTTATGACGGACCGAAAACGGTGCGTAAACGGAACGAATTGTTAGTTGGGTAATTTATTGTCTCTTTTTCATATAGATGTTGGATCTTACTCTGGGTCCCTAAGCGCTGGATAGATAGGTAAACCGAGCCGGATGTGCTAAATATTGTAATTGTATTAATTAGAAATTTATTAATAGTAATTGTAAATAATAATTATTAACGAATTTATAAAAAAGGAAAAAAAAGTACTGTGTATTGAAAATAATAAACATATGGTCTATTTTTGTGGAAAAAATCGGTGGGATATGGACAAGGAAATACTCAGTTTTTCGCACGACATAACGGTCCGAAAACGGTCCGGCATTGACGGACTTTCAGCGGACTAGTCCGTTTTTTACATGACATAACGGTCCGTAAACGGTCCGTCATTGACGGACCTGTCCGTTTTTAACACGACATAACGGTCCGTAAACGGTCCGTCATTGACGGATTTTCAACGGATTCGAATCAGTTTCGATGTTTCTTATGTTCCGTTTTCTGGTCCGTATACGGATCCAGAAAACGGTACGTATACGGAGTTGGATTCCGTTTATGAGGGACCGAAAACGGTGCGTAAACGGAACGAATTGTTTGTTGGGTTACCGTCCAATTATTCTACTTATAATAAAATTATTATTATAGCAATTAATTCAAAATGTTTTCATATATAACGGTTATTCAAATTATTGTTTCTTTTCAATAAAATATTGAATTAAAATGAGCCACTAATCTTATTAATTAGGAGGATGTTAGGGAAAACCAGGTAAGTAGGAAAAATTGTCATATTAGGGACAGTAAAATAGTAGGGTACCCATGCTGTCAATGGCGTAAGGGTGGGTCAAATGTACCCCGGTATGACACAACATCTAATCATACCACACCGTTAGCTGCCAATGCATTTCATTTGGCGACTATTTTTGAAAGAACAAATAAATTCTATTTTTTTATTAATTTTTTTTTTACTAAACTCTTGGTTTTATTGTGGCATGGAGAGTTTAGGAATATGTCAATACGCCTTGAGCACGGGTCAAGGAACTTACCAACCTGACAGAGCTAGCCAGGGTTTCGTTTTTATTTTACCATGCCAGACTGGACATAATCTCATACCGCAATTTATTATATTAGAATTTGAACAAATTGTAGAAAAATCTACTCAAGAATTAGCGGGCGTATTACAATGCTTGGTAAAAATGATTTCCTACAGAAAAAAATACTTTTCATTAGTTTAGTTTAAATCAAACCCTTAAATTTTTATATAAATTACCTAAAAATATAACTTTTTATTGGTACATTATAAATTCTTTTGTACATTATGTTAAATCACTTTCTTTTCTTATCTATTTAAAAAATTGTCAATATTTGGTTACATTATGGGAAAATAAAAAACAAATTTCATGTACGCAACCCAAAATAAACTTATGTTGCATTTACATCTGCACCCAAATCCCGAGATTTCGACTAAAATTGAGATTTCAGTGAAAATCTCATGTGAAATCCCGAGATTCCCCATACAAAGGAAATCCCGTAAATCGAAGAAATCTCATGAAAATCTCACAAATCTGGAGACTTTTGCAGAATACAACACTGTGTTTCGCTTAATTTGTAGAGTTTTTGCATGAAAAAGTGGCAACGATGGTCAACAGCTGACTAAAAAAATAACACAAAATAATGAAATAAAAAAATTATTATTAATTTAATAAATATGACTTTAGACCCAATGGAAATGTACTAATGATTATAAGAAGTGTTGCGTGGTTCTAATTTTTGCTTCCCGCGAAGCATATCTATGAAGAAAGCATTGGGAAGTGCATGTCTTCCTTCCGCCAAAATATTGCAAAATCTGGGTTCTAGCTTGTCGTCCTTATAAAAAAACAAATTTACTAACATATTTAGCGTTAGATCTTAACATAAAATAATGTAAATTGTACTCCGCCAATGAATAAAATGGTTTTTAGAAATATTTTTAATTTGAGGTTAGTTTTTTATGGTACTTTGTTTACAAAAAAAGTGCAGCCGTCAAATCGAAATCTCGCTACTGTCATAAAGTGCAAATGTAAACGGTCAAGATTTCGGTTCGAGATTTCCATTGAAATCTCGGGATTTGAAAACAGATGTAAACGCAACTTTATGTAGTTTTACAATTCATTTATTTGTTGCCAGATGTTTGTAAAATGTGTATACTTCCTAAAAATAGCATTAAAATTGCCAAAATTGAAAATTATTAAAAAAAATAAAGAAGATAAAACAATATGGCGAAAAGTAGATGCCAAAAGTGAAAAAAGTTAGAAAAAAATATAAAATAATATAAATAATATAAAATTTTATTCTAAATGTCATATGGAATTGTCGGTGGGTAACCTAGTGTCTTCAAATGCAATAAATTATATGATATGAAATGTCAAAACCATTGCAGCGAAACGTCAATATGATATCAATTGCAGAGTGGTGGAGAACACTTGACCATTTCAGGGATAAGAAATATCATAGATTTTTCTTCGAAAAACACCAAATTTTATGAAACATTAATGTTTACCGACAAATAATAAAAACTAAACACTTTTCCATTCCTTTTTACCAAATTTTTTGTTGTTTTTCTATTACAAAATTAAAATGAAAACTAAAAGTGACATTTGATCTCTGGCATCATTGCAAGATCCGATGGCATGTCAGCGATATCATGATATTGCAATAAAATTGAGTGTCTTCACTTGAGATGAGAGCATTTTGAAAATTGCTTGCTATAATTTTATTGCATTTCAAGACACTAGGTAAGGCTAATGGACAATCTTAAACGGATATGGTTTAATTCACATAAGACACATTTATCGTTGCGTTTACAAATTTATCTCCCACATTTTCATCAATGGGTTCACCTAAAACTTTTCGGTTAGTAAAACTATTATATAATCAAATTAAAATAGTTAATAAGTTTCATTTTTATTTGCATTGCAGTTTAGTTGAAGCCATCTAGAAATAGTTGGCTGATTATCCAGAATATGCTGATTGTCATTTTTCATAGTTGCAATCACAAGCTAGCGGTGATCAAAGGAATTAGTATAACAATAGGACAGGCTGACAATGCTTTGTTTGGAATGGTAAAAAATTAAAAAATTAGTTTTTATATTGTAATTAAATAGTTTTCCAAATTTAATATTTTAAACAAAAATGAAGATTATAATGATTTAATTTGTATCGAACTACTAATACCAGTAATAATTATAAAATAAATAATTAAAAAAATTAATCAAATTGTTTTAATAAGGGAAAAGGAAAGAGCTAAATAATTTAACGTAAATTAATAAATAAAATATGGCTTAAGTTTAATAAATTAGTGCTAATAATTCCAAAAACAGAATAAGAAATATTTACCAAGTTTTTTCTGTATAGTTATTGTTAGTTTTTGTTTTCTTATTTTAAACAAGCATATTATATAAGTTATACCCAAAACTTGGGTAGAGCTGCAATACATACTAAAACTAGGTAACTTATACCCTTATTTTATGTAATTTCCCCCTTTTTATTTTCTGCGTGTATCTAATAGTAATAATTGTAATATAAAATAAAGAAATAACTAATTAAATTAATCAAATTGTTTTAATAATAAAATATAGCTTAAGTTTAATATGTTAAGGATGCTGTTTATGTTATTTTATATTTATCATTGTATCTTTTAAACACTTTATATTTGTATTGATCACGGACACGTTTGTTCTATTATTCAAACTTTTTATATATTTTTAAATCAGTTAAAATAAATACTTAAACACAATAGGTTATGGGCCCAGGCACCCAAAGGAATAATTGTTTTTAAAAAAGTCAAGAATAAAAGAAAATTTTCAACAACAGTCAAGAAAATTTTAAAAGAAAAATTAGCAAATATTTTTCAAATTCTAACGACGAAATATTTCAAGAATAGAATGGATTTTTCCAAACACATTAAGCCTTTAGCGGAAGAAACCGACTGGCCAGTGTGGAAGAGGAAAATTCGGGATTTATTGGATTACCACGAGGGTGCTTTAGATGTCATAGACGGCAAGTTCAAAAAGACATTGCCATTGCCAAGTACTGCAAAAGACGTTGAGGTAAGAGAATATAAAGAATCATGTGATCGCTTTCGAAAGGCAAATAGTTATGCCAAATCCATGATCACGAGTGCAGTATCCGATGACGTATATCAAAAGATAATGGATACTGATACAGCCTTTGAAACATGGGAAGCTTTGAAAACGTTATACGAAGCCTCATCAAAGGATCAAGTTTTCAAGATTTGTACAGATTTCTTTTCATTCCAATGGTCGGGTAATCAAGATGTTTCAATGCATATAGCAAAACTTAAGAGTCTTTAGAGTGATTTGAACAATGGTCTCAAAAGTCGAAATGAGCAGGTGTTGCCGGAATTGTTACTGGTGTGTAAAACAATGCAAATTTTGCCAGATCAATTCGAAAACTTTAAAAGCAGTTGGATGCTATTGACGAAAAATGAAGATAGGTCATTTGAGGAAATGACAAACCAACTGTGTATGTATGAAAGGAATTTCAGAAAATTTGATGACAACAAAAAAAAGCAAGAAGCCTTAGTTGTGAAAAGCTATAGAAAGAGAAGTGAACATTTCAATACAGCCAAGAAAGATGATAATAAACAAGATACTTCTTGCAATTATTGTAAGAAAAAAGGACACTGGGTCCGCAATTGTAAGAAGTGGATAGCAGACGGTCGTCCACCAAAGGATAAAACTTTAAACAATAGTGTTGCCCTACTGTCGATATGTAACGAAGCTAATTCTATTGTTACAAACAATGATTGGTGGATTGATAACGGCGCTACACGACACGTAACAAATTCTATGGAGATGTTTGATAAATTTGAAAAATTCAAGACGCCTAGTGAAATCAAATCCGCTGGAAGTGAAACGTTGAAAGCTGTAGGTAAGGGAGTTATAAGAATTAATTCAAAAGTTAGCAATAGGAATCTACAGTTGGAACTAACCGACGTCTGGTATGTACCTGGAATATCGAGAAATTTATTTTCGGTATTAGCCAGTGAAGATAAAAACAAGAACAGTATTTTTAAATCAACAACAACAGAGTGTACGTTAAAGATAAATGGTCAAGTTATGCTATGTGGTTATCGTGAAGAATATGGTGGTTTATATAAAGCTGATTTCATTCCAATACATCCAGAAAAAGTGAATGCTGCTATAAATGATTCAAGTTTACAACTTTACCACGAGAGATGGGGCCATCAAGATAAGAGGCATGTAAAGAATCTGATGGAGAATGTTTTAGGTATCAAAGTCAAAGTTGAAAATGAAATTTGTGAGCCGTGTATATATGGGAAGGCACACAGATTCCCATTTGGTACTAGAAAGCAAGCTACAAAGCCAGGAGAACTAGTATCCACTGATGTATGCGGACCATTCCCAGTATCATTTCAAGGAAAAAGGTATTTAGTTGTATATAAAGATCAATTTTCTAAATTTCGTTATGGGTTCTTCATTGAGAAAAAATCTGAAGTAAAAGATACGTTAAAAATTATGATTTCTCATGCCAAAATACAAGGTCACAACATAAGAGCTGTTGAGTGATAACGGAGGTGAATTCAACAACAAAGATGTGAAAGCCATACTGCAGTTAAATGGCATTTCACAGAGATTGACAGCCCCCTATACGCCTGAACAGAATGGTGGTTCTGAGAGAGAGAACCGTACAATTGTTGAGATGGCCAGAACATTTAAGTACTCCAATTTAGATATTGAATTGCCTGATGCTTTATGGGCAGAGTTTACAAATAGTGCCATTTATATACTAAATAGGACTGGCAAGTCTTCGTTAAAAGATGTTAGTCCCTATGAGCTGTGGATGGGCAAAAAGCCTCGCATTAAGCATTTAAAAATCATTGGTTCAACCTGCTATTTTCATGTGCCGAAACAAAAACGTAAGAAGTTTGACAAAAAGGCTACTTAGTTGGATATGATGGAGAAGAGCGCTATAGAATCTACAACAAAGAGAAGAAAACTGTTGAATTATCAAGGGACGTAATATTTAATGAGAAAATTGCAGAATGTAAAGATATTACGAAGCTAAATAATGAAGAAAAACAAAAATATAAAGAAAAAGCAGATGAAATCAAGTTGCCTAATGAAGTAAAGATGCGTAATGAAGTAAAGTTACCATTTAAGGATTACAAGCCTCAAAATGTTGAAGATTTAAAAGTAAAATTGATTGAACGTGAACATCATAATGAACATCCTGAACAATTAGAAGAAACTACTACACAAGAAGAAGATATTGATATTAATTATGATGAATATTTTGAATTCCCAGAGGAAAGTACAACAGATACTGAAGATTTACAAAGGCCAAAGCGGAAAAGAGATATTTCAATTACCGAAGAAGAATTACCTGTTTCTAAACGTCTTAGAGATAGAACTTTAATAAAAAATAGTAACTATGATGATTATATAATGACAATTTCTAATTTTATTAGTAAAATAAAAACCCCAACAACATATGATGAAGTGTTGAACAGTGAAGAAAAGGAGATGTGGCTGCAAGCTATGAATTCTGAGCTTAATTCTCTAAAAGAAAATAAAACTTGGGAAATATCTAATTTGCCGAAAGGTGGCAAAGCTTTACCATGCAAGTGGGTTTTCCGAGTTAAGATAAATCCAGATGGGTCTATAGATAAATTTAAAGCCCGATTAGTAATAAAAGGTTTTACTCAACGTGCAGGAATAGATTACAGCGAAACATTCAGTCCTGTTGCAAAGATGGGTACAATTCGTGCTCTGTTAAGTATAGCTGCAAGTGAAGAAATGCATCTTTCTCAATTTGATGTTTCTACTGCATTTCTTTATGGAGAGCTGGAGGAAGATATCTATATGAAGCAACCTGATGGATTTGAAGATGGTACAGAACGTGTGTGTAAGCTAAAAAGAAGTCTTTATGGTCTTAAACAAGCCCCAAGATGTTGGAATAAGCGCTTTGGAAAATATTTGCAACAACTGGGATTCAAACCGAGCGAGGCCGATCCATGTCTTTACGTCAGAGAAAAGAATGGTAAGAAACTGTTACTAGTACTGTATGTAGATGATGGGCTTGTTGCTTCAAGTGACGTCAGAGATCTAAAAGAATTCTTAGATGAATTAAAATATGAATTTAGAATTGTAAATAAAGCAGCAGACTACTTTTTGGGAATACAAATAAAGAGGGAAAGTGGCAAAATAAAAATCTGCCAAGAAGCCTATGCCAAAAAGATTTTGGAAAGATTTAATTTTGGTGGTTGTAAAAAGGTAAACACAGCAATGTTGAAATCAAGCGATCAGGGAAAGAATCCAACGCAAGAAAAGAATGAAATTGATTTTCCCTATAGACAAGCTGTCGGAGCTTTAATGTATTTGATGCTCGGTACACGTCCAGATCTAGCCTACTGTGTTGGATTTCTTTCAAGAGGCCTAGAAAATCCTTCACCTGAAGATGTGATTCGTGTCAAACGAGTTTTTCGATATATTGCTGGTACTATTAACTATGGCATAATTTACAACAAAGATGGTAAAAGGGAATTGAAATGCTATAGTGATGCTGATTTTGGAGGCTGTTTAACAACTGGAAGATCAACATCAGGCGTAGTAATTAAATATGCTGGTGGCGCTATTTCTTGGATGAGTCAACGCCAAAATATTGTAGCTACATCAACAACCGAAGCTGAAATTGTTGCAGCAACTGAAGCAGCAAAAGAGATAATCTGGTTGAGTCGTTTATATTCGCAATTTGTAAAATTGAAAAATATACCCCTATTGTATGTGGATAATGCAGCTGCAGTTCGTTTGTCTCAAAACCCAGAGTTCCATCGACGAACAAAACATATTGCTATTAAGCATTTTTTCGTAAGAGAAAAGGTGGTTGAACGTAAACTGGATGTTCAACAAATTTCAACTTCAGAACAAGTGGCGGATATAATGACTAAGCCTCTGCAACCTATAAGGTTAAAGCTTTTGTGTTCAATGTTGGGTCTACAAAGTGCTAACCCAAAATAACAAGGGAAAGTGGTAAGGATGCTGTTTATGTTATTTTATATTTATCATTGTATCTTTTAAACACTTTATATTTGTATTGATCACGGACACGTTTGTTCTATTATTCAAACTTTTTATATATTTTTAAATCAGTTAAAATAAATACTTAAACACAATATAATAAATTAGTGCTAACAATTCCAAAAACAGAATAAGAAATATTTACCAAGATTTTTTTTGTATAGTTGTTAGTTTTTGTTTTCTTATTTTATGCCAAGCATATTATATAAGTTATACCTAAAACTTGGGTAGAGCTATAATACATACTAAAACTAGGTAACTTATACCCTTATTTTATGTAATTTTCCCCTTTTTATTTTTTGCGTGTGAACTATCTCTCCTTCTAGGTCCGTTCAAAAACTAAAAATCCTAAATTTGTAATTTTTATCGATAAATTTAAGTTGAAATTATTTTTTATTTGATAATTCGAAATTTTTTGTACAATTTTCTGCTATATTTTGGAAAAAACCTTAACCATCTTTAAATTACGTGTATAATGTTTTATCAAGCCGCCGCCGATTTTTATCCGGCTCAACCTTAATCGCCGCCGCCGGTTAGTTTGATCGACTTGTTTCTCTGCTTTGAACTCTCGCTACCTAACAACGAATAAGCACAATGGGCAGGTCTACCAGATAAACCCGCTACCGCTACAATTGGTATGTAGCGCTCTTTGATTACCTTAATCTAGTGAATGATGCAACTTTTTTTTTAAAATATTTGTAGATATGTCATTGATTTTTTCGAAATTTTTACGCTACCAAAACAAGGTAGCGCTACCACAACATGTTGACTTAGCGGTAGCTAATCAAATCGTTCCCCCAGAATGTTGAGTAGCGGATTAGCAACAGTTGAGCGTCTGATAAATGCACTCAATGATACAATAGCCGTTTTTACTAATCACTTGGATTTAATAAATCCAAAAAGTATTTCTAAAAGTGCTCAACAGATGGCGTTAGATTCTCCCTATTTTAAAAAGAATTTTCTGTCCGACACTTTTTTCACCCTAATTTTTAATACCGAATTCGATGATGAAGGATTTTACTTTAACTTTTAATTATATTTTATATAAAACAGCGATAAACAGTCTGCCTTTTCGTTTTTATCACTTCAATTTATATTTTTACACAATTGAAAAATTCCATTGCAATATTTAACATTCAATAATTGGATTAATTAAATTACTAACTGTAGAGTGAAAAATTGCCATTCCTATTTCAGCTATTTCTCCATATCCAAGATTGAAAATATGTATGTGATGAGGTGTAGTTTTTTTTCTAAACATATTTGATACAAAAAAAAAATGTAATAAAAACCTTTTATTTGTTAGTTTTTCAATTTTTTTGTTTCTCTTTTAATTTTTATTCGTATTTTTTTCTGACATTAAATTAATAGGCTGTTTCATATATTTGTGCTTTTATGGATTTATTAAATCCAGCTTTTTTTGGATTTAATAAATCCACTTTTTGTATGAAAAATTCTAAATCCAGGTGATTAAAAAACACGCTAAATGTTTCACTCACAAACTATTCAACAATCCTAGATTTTGAATATATAAACATATTTTCTCTTTACCTGAATTGTACTTTTCGGAAAAAAATTGTGATAATCGCCCACAGAGCGACGGCGTTTTTTTAAGAAATAAACATTTTTTTTAATTTTTTGTGTTATTTTTTAAATTTTAAATAATTCCAAATATATCATAGGATAAATTTTGTTCTCAAATTATCCAATTCGATTTGCCAAATTTAGCTTATCCATTTGTACCTAATTGGATGTAAATTAATCCAATGGGAAATTTTGGGATCTATCATCATCTTAATTTTATATTATTGGATATAATTGGACCTCCCAATTTCTAGATCTATTTGGATCTAATTTAATCCTGTAGTAAAATTTGAGGGATCTTATTGGATATTACTGGATACCCCAATTTTGAGATGAACTTGGATAAGATTAAATGTCGATCTATATCAAATGAGAAATAATTACATATCGTAGACCGGCCTGCAAAATGTTACATGTGTTTTTTAATAGATTTTCAGGTATAGTAGATTTTGTAACAGTTTTTTCGCTCTCCCGAAAATCTATTAAAAAACACGTGACATTTTGCAGGCCGGTCGACGATATGCTAGATATGTTTTTTGATCGGGAAATGAAATTAATCCTGAATTTTACTAACACCGCTATAACCTAATAGATGTGTCGGCGAATTTGCTGTATGATGCAATGTCTGAAAGGTAATGACAATAGATTTAAATTAGTATATAGACTTATAAAATTGATACTCCATATCAAATCTTATACCATTTTTTTGAGATGTTTATTTTAAATTTAGAGGTCCTCATTGTTCCTTTTATGCAGGGTATGGACATATTAACTATATGTGACAATCGCTTTAGTTACGCTACCATTCTGTATGGTTATCGAGATAGAAAAAATTTTTAAGATTTGTTCGGAAATCATAAGCACATTTCATCGTTAAGCGGCGGATCAATTAAGGAACATTGAGCAGGGAACAAAAAATATCAAAAAATTTTGTAAACACGAATTGCACGAATGTAAACACGAACATTAACATAGACAAATCAACATTCGTATAAAAGTTATTTTTTCACGAACGTTCCTCAGTGTATTCCACGCTTTAAACTCTTCGTATTTGTCAAAATTTGGCCAAGGCATTACTTACGAACAATGTTCCCTCTCATTATTTCTGGTAACTTGAACAGTAGGTCAACAAGTCATTTTGGGCCACCCTAGTGCCAACCTTAGCTGTTGATAATGCCAATATTAACCGACCAATAATAGACTTGTTCCAGTTGTGCTGTTGCAATTTAACAAAATTTAAATTTCATTTTTGTCGTTTTAGGTACATTTCGTATGGTTAGTGAAATTCTTGTGCCTCTTTTAAGGCAATCGCCCATTTTGTAGGAACTCTCACAGTTGTCATAGTTACAAATTCGATCGCAAAGAATATCATTGTCAATCTCATTGATGGAATGTAAATAGTCCGTATAGATTTTATCCTTAAGAATCAGCAAACTACGTGGCTCCAGAATAAGTTTGAATAAAACTTCCCGTTTGGTTGAAGCCTCTAATTCGAACTCATTTTCCTTTAAATTAACTTCCTCGTGCGTTTGCTCAAGTTCAGATTTTATTTTTTCTCGTTTAGTGAATTCCAAAATAGTATGAGAGCCACACGATATTGTTGATATGGTAGGAAAGAAAAGAGGCCCATCTGTGTGTGGCATTATACCTTGACCGGGCCGATATTCATTGACTAAGACGTGATTGGCGTTTTGCGTTTCAAAGATGCTTAGATTATTGATTTTATCGACATAGTTCCGTAACCATTCGGGAATTTCTTCGGCAAGCATACCATTGGGATGTGGTATGCCACCGTAGTTGATAAGACGACGATTCAACAATTGGTTCCATTTAGGTTTTGGTGTCCTCTCAATATGCGATAGAATACTTTGTTCTTCCTCTGATGTTATAAAATTTGGAATGTACATAACAGTCGGAGGACACTAAAAGGAGAAACAGGCTTTATACACTTTCTTGTTGATGAATCCAATGTGAAATGAATTTACCTTTCGTACTAGGAAATCTGTAAAATCCATTTTATGTAATATTACTATAATTAATCAACAAATATAACAAGGCAATCAATTAATTGAATTTGACGAGCTCTTTTATGACACAGAGACAAGCCGTACCGGCGCGACTGGCGGCTAACCGATTTTTTTAACGAGACGTGCCGCCGCTGAAACTGTCGCCTGATCGGCGGCTAAACTTCTAGCCGATTTTATCGACTCAGGAATTAATCAGAACTGGGTCGACAACGCCATGTACTTTTGTATATATTAGCTGTGTTTGTGTGATTCCCTCTCAGTGTTATCAAGAACGATTTTGACAGTTTTTTAACGTATTCCGGCTTTCTACTGTCAAAATTGTTCGAGATATCATTGATAGGAATGCCGCACAAACGCAGCTTTTGTATAGGAAATAGGGATGCCAATCGGTATTGATATTTGAAAATCCCGGGATTCGGGATTTTGTATGAAATCCCGGGACTACGGGATTTTTCGGGATCCCGGGATTTTACGGGATTTCGGGATTTAAATTTTCGTTTATTTGTAAAAATTTTTTTGTTATGGAACTAATTTTTTTATAGAATAAAGCGTTTTATAATTATTTAATAGTTGTTAATTAATAATGTGGTCCATTTTATGAATATTAAAACATCTCAGTCAGAAATTGACAGTGGTACAAAAAATCAAGTACTTGCATACCACTGGGTAACCGCGATGTTAAAAATAAATGACTGGCAGAACACTCATTTGGGACGCTTTGCCAGCGTTTGCAAAAATCGTTTTGCCAGTATTTGTTTTACAAAACATCACGGTAGGGCAAAAAAAAGATACATATGAACTTTTTTTAAATTTTATTTTGGAAAATATAATTCCAAACCACCTATTTATTGGTTTTGGCAGCGTTTTGCAAAAGTTAAAAATTTTGTTTCTCCAGTACTTTTCCGGCGCTTTTTGAACTGCCGGTCCTTTTGTCTATTGACGTTATCATATTGGAAATGGGAAAGCAATTTTTGTCAGTACTTGTACCACCTGTTAAAATACCTTGCCATAGCTTTCCTGTTTGTATTTTTCTGGCTGGGATAACATATGAAGGCCTGTCATTAATTACACTTGCGCCCAGTATTTTGTAAGCAGATATTAAAGCAGATTCGTTGATATTAAAGCAGATTTATATTAATATTAAAAAATAAGAAAATCCCGGGATTTTTGAGAAATAATCCCGGGATTCGGGATTTTGCCAATCCCGAAAATCCCGGGATTCGGGATTTCCCGTTTGGCATCCCTAATAGGAAGCAAAATGTTGCCAAGTCGTCCGGCGATTTGTCGTCGTAATAGAATCTATTTTATTTTCATGACGACACACTAACACACACTCAAAATATTTGTCAAATTGTTTCCATATTTTTAACTAATTACGGTGGGTCTCATACTGTAGGTTTAACTTTAACTTAACTAAAAATAAAATGTCAAAAAAATATACACAAAACAACAACAAATTTTTGAGTTAACTATTAACCTAAGTTTAAACCTGCAGTATGAGACCCACCGTTAATGGTTGCCATTAGAACAGAGTTGTAGAAATTCGCATTAGAGTTGCAAAAATTCGTACTTTATTTACAAAAAATGTATTTTCTTTACAGAAGAAATATAATTGAAAAAAAAAATACATAAATCACCGCAAAAAAGCAAAATTAAGTACAATAAAATGTAAAACAACAAGAATTAATGTAAAACCAATTGAATTGATGAGGATTTGTGGTGAAACAAATACAACCATATTCTAGTTTTGGTTTCCTTTTTTCTAAACGTCAACAAATGTCGACGGTCGATTGTCGCTGCATTTAAATTAACGTGACGACTTTTGCTGTCGTCGGTCGACAATCGACCTAGTTGTGATTATGCTCTCAGTCTAATAATTTGTTCGTTTTTCCCTAATATTATGGAAGCCAATCGGGATTGGTTTTTTAAAATCCCGAGATTCAAGATTTCAAAATTAAAAAAGCGGGATTCATGATTTTTTGCCATTTTGGGAATTTTTTATTTAAAAAAATGTGTAAAAACTTAAAATCTATGTAAAAAATATAGGGTCATAAAACAAACATGTTATAAAGTTTTCAAATTATTATGCATAAGCGCTATAAAATATAACTGTCTTTTACACGTTTTGTTATATACTCCTGTTTATTTCTAATGAACGAAAGAATTTAAAAAATTCAGGAACTAAGAATTTAGCCCAATCCAGATACTCACAGTGACAGTGGACAGTGGCAGTATTATCAAATTTTGTTCTTGAATTTCGCGATAACTATTCAATATTTTTTATAATTTCTTGTTGAATTTCGTTTGAATTCAGCTCTTGTTTATTTAGGAAATTTCCTCATTTCTCGCCAGTGACAAATAAAGAAAATACAAAAACCTGCTTTATCGACAAAACGTCGCACTGCGGTCGACACTGCCTTTATGTGGCTTTTAACTCCATCCATGTGATTGCTGTTTTTGTTTATAATAATTTTATATTCACTATTCTTATATCATTTGAATTTAAATTTTTGGAATTTTCAATTAGTTTCAGAATTTTGAATTGTTTTCCACATATAGTGCAAAAATGCAAATAAACTCTTTAACTCTTCAATTAAAGGGACTTTTTAAAAATGGACAAAAAGGACCCGTAAGTTGAAGAGATAGAGGGTTAAAATGTTCCGCAAAAATATTTGTCATGAAATTCTACTGTAAGTCTCTGAAGATATCAAAGTTGAAAATTTAACTTCAATGCCAGAAATAAGTCAAAACTTAAAATGTGTTTAACCCTTTGAGGACCATACATTTTCTGCTGAAGCGATTTTGAAGTTTCTACGATTTTCATGATCTCTGACTTAATAATAGTTATGCCAAGAAAAATTTACTCCTTTGAACCCCTCCTTACCCCTCATTTTGCTTGCCAAAAATATTTGCCATTTGACGACACCGCCGTTCCGGATCGAGCCAATTTTATTATTATTTTTTTTTTGTGATCTGCAACTAAATTATAGATATTTCACAAAAAATTGGCCTCATAGGCCCCTTGCTTGCCCTTCTTTTCGCTCGTCAAAGTTTTTGCGTTTTACCCATCAAATGAAGAATTCTAGTTAACCAACTTCGAGGGCTCGCAAGGGGAAAGTGGAACCAGTTAGTGATTTACCGCCAACTAAACTTTTGTTGCCTCAACCCTCCTTGACAAATCACTTTTGGACATATTTACTATATCTTTTGTCTGGGAAATTATAAGTGCGAAAACCCATTTGGCAAGCACACTTGCCTGTGGTCGTCAAAGGGTTAAGGGTTAATTTCGTACTTATTCAGAATTGCCGCTCAAATAGCCCACAAACATGGATTTTAGGGGGAAACCATGTGAATCTTGCATTTTAGTTATAGGATGTGTTTAGCGAGCTTATGTAAAACACTATGCGGAACATTTTTGTGAAACATTTTAACCCTCTAACTCTTCAACCTACGGGTCTTTTTTGTCCCTTTTTAAAAGGACCAAAAAAAGTCCCTTACATTCAAGAGCTAGAGGGTTAAAATAAAAATAAATTTATTTCTTGGGATGAGAAACCAACAATAAACAATTTACCGTTATCGCATATTACGTCATTGCATTAAAAAGCGAAGTATATGTATATATAGAAGCAGTCAATTAATTGCGTTGTATAAAGTGATTTAAATAAATTTTTATTATGATTTACATTAGAGAATGGAGTTCATCAGATTGGCTTCTGAAATAAATTATATATTATTCAATGGCTTAAAAAATTTTCACTTAGTTAATACTTATTATCAGAGAAATTTGTTTTAAATATTATACAGTTGGGAGTTAATAGAGTGCTTTGACATTAAAATTTTAAAAAATTCAAAAAGTGGAGTTAATCGATTTGGCAAGTGAAGCATTCATATATGGATGGATATATTTGGTTAACGTTGGAATGAAGCTTAATATATAAGTGCAAATATAAAGATTTATTCTTTGGTAAATAAATGTTTTTAGTTCGTTTTCAGATCATAAATTAATATCACTTTCTGTTTAAATTACACAGTACAACACTTAAAATGCATCGGGCATGCGACATATCAATTTTGATAGATTTTAGGATGAGTATCACGAATGTGAACACCAAATTTAAAAATTATCTCTAGTTTTTGCAATATTCGCAAATTTAACTTTTAGCAAAAAGTCAGTTTTTTTGTTAAAATTTCTTATTTATTCATATACCTGACTAAACTACGGATAATTTTTTATATTGTTTAAAAGTATAGACTTTGGTCTTTCAGAACTACACTTGTGCTCACGAAATTAAGTCAATACAATTTTTTTTTTAATTTTATTGTTGTTGCCTTTATTTTTAAAGATCAAAATAGTGGCTAAATTCGCCACGAAAGGCAAAGAGATGGTTCAGAAAATTGTACAGAATTTTAACGTAATGTTTGTTTTTATATTTTGTCACTTGTTTTAAGTGGGCGTGGCTTTTAACGAAAAATTAGCAATATCAACCTTTTATCAAATTACATAGTAAAATTTAGGCAGTACTGATCGGTTCTGTACAAACTGTATATTTTTGAAATTCCTATAAAATATCCTTAAGTCTTGCATTATTTTTATCTACAAATAGTCGCCAGACTTAAAATTGCAGCACTTTAAACATGACCAAATTTTTCCTTGTTTTTAGCGATTTTTAATAAAGTTAACAGCAAAAAAACAAACATTACGTTAAAATTCTGTACAATTTTCTGAACCATCTCCTTGCCTTTCGGGGCGAATTTAGCTACTATTTTGATCTTTAAAAATAATGGCAACAACAATTAAATTAAAAAAAAAAATTGAGTTGACTTAATTGACTTAAATTAAATTTTTCAATAAAAATGTTTTCTTCTTCTTCTTCCTATAAATCAACTCTAAAAAATTCTTTAGTAATTAATTCTAATATTAATTACGATTGTCCTATGCGACGGTTACAAACACTTAACTAAAAAATAATAAAAATTGAAAAAATTTGCACAGCAGCAACACAACTTCTCCAATCAACACTCGGTATCCAACTATTGAATGTGAAAAAAGCGCATCATAATGTGATAATTACTTGTGAAAAAGGAGAAAAAACAATAGGATTAAGAGAGGAAACATTCTAATTGAAAAATAAATTGCTCAAGTATTAGTTAATTCTGGCTCTTCTGATTACAAAACATACATTGTATACACTGTGATTGAAAAAAAAAAAACATCAATTAGCCACACTCAGCGCTATGCCGACCGTGGTACAACTTGTTAACAGGTGATGCTACGAGTCATAGCCTGTGCAGAGGGCTGCCGGTTCAATCCCCGGTCATGGCAATACACAAAAAGTTTTTCATATAGAGACAAATTAACAATTAAAAATTACTTTGATCAGTTGACACATAAACTAACCACTGACGAGTCTTTGGGTGAGACGAAACTGCGGCAGTCTGGTGATTCCCTTGTGTCTGTTAAATTTTTCAATAAAAATGTTTTCTTCTTCTTCTTCCTATAAATCAACTCTAAGAAGGTGATATTAATTTATGATCTGAAATCGACTTAAAAACATTCATTTACCAAATAAAATATCAACTATACCACACATACCCCTAATTTATGTATTTTTTTATTTATGATTCTTTTTTAGTTTTTAATTGAATTAAAATCAAATAATATTGTTTTAAAAAATAAAACAATTTAATGAAATAAATATATTTTTAATCTAATTGAAATAATAATAAATATTCATAAAATTTACTAAATCCCAGCAAAACCTTGGTAATTTGTTGGTATCACGCATATTACCTGTTAATACATCATACCACCAATCCTTGCATTATTTCGGGCCCTTACACCTTAACCTTGCATTAATTCGGATACCAAATTCAGACATTTGGATGTTTTATTGGCATAAACAATTAGTTTTTCTATATTTACCCAGCAAAACAATTTTCACACTCACAAAAGTTTGTCGGTAGAATCTACTGAAAATGACAGTTAAAACAATAGTATATGCAGATAAAAAATAACTAAAAATTTTGTTATTTTTAACTGTCGAAAAATAAAAAATGCATTAAAAATGCATTTGTATGAGAATGACATAAGCCAACATTGATAGCACTATGCGACAGTCAAAATCGGGATGGGATGAAACCAACGGGAAATGTTATATCGGTCAAAAACAAATTATACGTGTCCCGGCGTTTCGCTGGGTCATCCCTAGGAATCGAGATATATCTTTTTTTTGACATAACTCGAGAAAAAAAAATTAAAAATTACAATTCCTTTAATCTGTTCATATAACGTTTTTCTATATACTCAACAGTTTTGCCGGTAAAAATAAATGTTTGTTACCGCTACCATAAAAATCAATAACCTTTTGTTTATTACTTTTTTTTTAATATTTTAGGCAAAAAATATTTTTTTCTTCATACATTTATTTTTACCGGCAAAACTGTTGAGTATATAGAAAAACGTTATATGAACAGATTAAAGGAATTGTAATTTTTAATTTTTTTAAAATTGTTTGAGCAAAATCGGACTAGTGGTTCTCGAGTTATGTCACCAAAGGTCAAATCGATATATCTCGATTCCTAGGGGTGACCCACCTAAACTCCGGGACACGTATAACTTCTTTTTTACCGATATAACTTTCCCCGGTAGTTTGAACCCTTCCCGATCACTGACCCCTACCATTTGTCACACAGTGTAGCTTGCCGCACAAACAATCTATGGCACAAACACAGCTTATAACTAAATCACAAATTATACCAGATATGAATCAGCTGATTTGGGCAATATGGCCGACAGCAAATGAGCAAAACGCAAAAATTTAAGAAAAACACAAAAGATAAAGCACAATAATCTAAAAAGAGGCAGATATATACAAAAAATGCGCAATACAAAATGTATGGAGATTTTATATGGTTATCTCCCTCTTGACTTGACTTCCATGTAAACAAAATCATACGGTTCGAGAATACTTTTTTGACACCTGTCATTGGTTTCACATCTGGTACTAATCTGTGAACTAAATATTGACAATTTTTTAAATAGATAAGAAAAGAAAGTCGAGTTGTAAAATTTCGATACTTTTTGAGTACTCAATACTACTCAATACTTTTCAATTGAGTACTCGATACTACCCAAGAAACATTTTTACGGACTCTCCGGCACGTACGGATTCATGAATCCGGCTTTTACGGCACGTTAACTGTCCGTAATGTACGTATCCGTCAATGCTTGTACGTATACGGAACATTAACGATACGTTTTAACTCCGTTTTGCTGTATCCGTTTCCGTACCTTTAAATACGGATTTCATCGGTTGCAGTTTGTTTACAAAATAAAAAATTATATTTTTGAAAAGTCGGTGAAAATATTATTATAACGGGAATATATGGAGAATATGCAATAGAGGGAATTCTTTCTAACACACCATTAATCAAACAATATCAAGTAACAAGGTAAGATTTATGAAACTTAATGTTTTGTGTATAACATATGAGAATTTGCATCGTGTACACAGTCAATTAAACCATAACTAATTTATTGTCTCTTTTTCATATAGATGTTGGATTTTACTCTGGGTCCCTAAGCGCTGGATAGATAGGTAAACCGAGCCGGATGTGCTAAATATTGTAATTGTATTAATTAGAAATTTATTAATAGTAATTGTAAATAATAATTATTAATGAATTTATAAAAAAGGAAAAAAGCATTGTGTATTGAAAATAATAAACATATGGTCTATTTTTGTGGAAAAAATCGGTGGGATATGGACAAGGAAATACTCAGTTTTTCGCACGACATAACGGTCCGAAAACGGTCCGGCATTGACGGACTTTCAGCGGACTAGTCCGTTTTTTACATGACATAACGGTCCGTAAACGGTCCGTCATTGACGGACTTGTCCGTTTTTAACACGACATAACGGTCCGTAAACGGTCCGTCATTGACGGATTTTCAACGGATTCGAATCAGTTTCGATGTTCCTTATGTACGTATACGGAGTTGGATTCCGTTTATAAGGGACCGAAAACGGTGCGTAAACGGAACGAATTGTTTGTAGGGTACTCAATACTTTTAACGGTTTTTTTAATTTAAAAATAAAAATGTTGTGAATTCGTATTTATTACGAAAAATAATAACAATTTATATACACATGTTAAATAACTATTTTTACTTACATTTTAATTAATTTGAAACGTTTTAAATAAATTAATTAAATAATTTTTTCCAAAAATCCGTTACAAATTTCTTTGTTTCACAAATAGAGTTGTATTTTTAAGGTACTATTTTGAGAGTTGTATTTTCATACGAAAAATACACATTTCTACGGAAAATTTCATATTTAAAAGTATTGACTAGTACCGTTTTAGTATTGAGTACTCAAAAAAACAGTCAGTATCGAGTTCTCAGTACCGGAATACTCAATACTTTTACAGCTCTAAAAGAAAGTGATTTAACATAACTTGTAGTCTACACGAGACATCGATTTGTTCAACCAACGAACAATTTCTTGTTCGCCCATGAAATTGTCTCGTGTGGACCACTCTTGTTCATGTTTTGTTCTTGGTCAGACAACGTTGTCAGCACAATTGTTCTCACAACTATGTGCAACAACAACCACGATGCCAGATCTAATTTTTACTTAGTGGCATTACTAAAAAATAAAGAAAATAAAAGAAAATGAATAAAATGTTAAGAAAAAGTAAATAATTTGTATTATTATTGAAATTAATGCAATTTACTTTGTATTATTGGAAAAAAAATTAGTGAAAAACACATTGAAAACATGAAAATAAATAGTTTCGTTTGTGACCTACTCCAACAAAAAATAATGAATTGTCTGCCATTACGTATTCTCCACCCAAAACAAATGGACAAATTTTTTCCAGTTATTCTGCGGACGATTAGTTTTTGGGCAAACAAATCAATATCTCGCCAAGACGCTAAGTACTGTACAAAAGAATTTATAATGTACCAATAAAAAATTATATTTTTACGGAATTTAAGGGTTTGGTTTAAACTAAGCTAATGAAAACTATTTTTTTCTGTAGGAAATCGTTTTTACCAAGATTGTTGTATAATATAACATACGCTAATTTTTTGCGTGATAATAATTA
This sequence comes from Leucophora obtusa, assembly GCA_949987735.1. NCBI lineage: Eukaryota > Metazoa > Arthropoda > Insecta > Diptera > Anthomyiidae > Leucophora > Leucophora obtusa. Next base: position 98,159,654 of record OX465298.1, read on the forward strand.
CAGTAGTGAACTAGGTTTTTGTTCATTAGCGATTAGTTCAATTGAACTAGTTCGTTCACAAACGACACAAATCTAATTTTAGTTTTTGCAAATAACCGAAGTTGTTTTAACAACACTATTTTTGTATAATTTATACCGCCAAAAATTGGAAATAAACGCTTGAAGGAAAGCAAAAGTATTTGTGTCAACGTTGTTGTTTCGCAGGATGTAGGATTGAATATATATATTTTTATTTTCTAGAAATAATGTTTTTGTTTAATTATGTAGATGCAAACTGAAAAAAAATCACCAGCTACCAAAAAAATGAAGCTTGATACAAAGTGTATACTGCGATGGGCAAAACTTACGGAACAGGCTTTTGAGCCCATACGTGGCTCTGAACGTGCAGCTGGATTAGATTTGCGCAGTGCTTATGATTTAATTGTACCAGCACGTGGTAAAGCTTTGGTGAAGACAGACTTGCAGATTCAAGTACCAAGCGGTTCTTATGGCCGTGTTGCACCCCGTTCCGGTTTGGCTGTAAAGAACTTTATTGACGTTGGTGCTGGTGTGGTGGACGAAGATTATCGTGGTAATCTTGGTGTTGTACTTTTTAATCATTCCGACCAGGACTTCGAAGTTAAACGTGGCGATCGTATTGCTCAGTTGATATGTGAACGTATCTTTTACCCCGAATTGGAGCAGCTTGATAAATTAGATGAAACAGCGCGAGGAGAAGGTGGGTTTGGATCAACTGGTGTTAAAAATTTGCCAGCAGCTGCAAAAAATGGAGAAGCGGCCATTGCTGCTGATGCTTAATCGTTTGTTTCTTCCATGCTTCAGTATTGATGTAAGTAGTGTTAAGATTTCCAATTTATGTTTTAATGTTTACGAGATGAATTAAATTTGTACTCCAAATCTAAAATGTGTTTTCTTTTCTAAAATAACCTATTGTTTCTGCTGCTGCCGTCCTCATTGCTCATTCAGGAAGTGTTTAAACGTGTATTGGATGGCGTACTTGCACCACTTTATGTGTTGCTGGTTAATTGTTTACGTTTTAGGCAGCCAATCGAAAAAAAATCTTGAGCTTAGTTTGTATTTTTTGGTGTCGTGTCTGCAGTGAGTGATTGGTTGATTTCATTGTTTGGGAGATTGGCTAGATGTTTGCTACTAATTCTTCTAAAGTGTTGCGTGTTGATAATTGTTGCACATCCTTGGTTGCATTTTGGCGCAACGGTTCCGCTTGACACGTCCATATTCAGAGGTCATGTTGAACATTTAATTATTGTTTTAATTAGAGGCATCGCGTACTGTAAGGCACATGTAAATATGTTCGTAGAAATGTACTGAGCATACATGCACATATTCATTGTGCATAGTGGTGCATATGAAATCTAACAAGATTTTTGTGTGCAATGCACATTTTATGCTTAAAAGATGATGTACCGTTGAAGTAACTGCAGCAACAATTTCAGTGCTGTACCTTGTTTTTTCATCCTAAATTTGTTTTAGATATCTTTACGACAACTGGTTAATATGTTTATGTAAAAATGTTGGTTGTATGCACATGTATTTTGAATTTTAACTCTCGACTCAATGGTAATAATTATGAATTTTAAAGCCACATTCACAATGATGCAGAGTGGATTTTGTTCCTTTCTTTATCGCACTTACATATTTTTTGTATCATGCCATCTCTATTGTAGTACACTCCACTCTGCAGAATGGAGTTGTCCATCATTGGTTTGGGAACAAGTTGAGTTTAGGGGCACAGCTTCGATTTTTTTTCTACAGATAGTCCTTTCTGGGCAAACATTTTTTTTTGTCGGAGACCCCTATTTTGGGTATTATTTGGGGCATGGATGGTAACCGAAACGATGCGGTTATCGGTAAGGGTAACGGTATTTTAGATTATTTCGGTAACGGTATTTTAAGGGTAACGCTATTTCATTTATTTCGGTATCGGTATTATAAGGATAACGGTTTTTTATTTATTTCGGTAACGGCATTTTAAGGAAAACGGTATTTTGATTATTTCGGTAACGGTATTTTAAGGTTAGCGGTATTTCAGTTATTTCGGTAACGGTAGTCAGTTATTTCGATGCATCCCGCAATTTTTTTTACGAAAAACAAACGAGATTAATAACAAAACCAGTTTACTAGTGTTTCCAATTCGGTTAATCGATTAACCGATTCCTCGTTTAATCGCCTCTATTTCGGTTAATGTCGAAACAAATAATTCAAAACTTAAATAATTATTCGATCCGAATAATCGGTTAAAACAGGTCGATTAACCGGTTACAATTTTAATATGGAATTTATCCCTTATTTTTTTCCCAAAACTTCATAATTTTCTTAACTTTGGCTAAAAAATTACAAGAACCATAAACACAAGAAAATTCTATTTGTATTTTAAATTTGTCCAAATACATTTCAAAATTATTCACTTGAATTTAAAAATTTTAAATCTGTATTTCAAAATTGTAAAATTGCATTTAAAATAATTCCATTTGTATTTCAAAATTCTCCAAATGTATTTCAGAAATTTCCAAATGTATTTAAAAAGACTATTTGTATTCCAAATTTTTCCAAATGTATTTAATAAAATTCTAATTGCATTTCAAATTTTTCCAAATGTATTTCAGAAATTTCTATTTTTATTTTAAAAGCGTTTTTACAAACATACATGTTTTCTCTTTCGTAATGAAAATTTTATAGGAATTATGAGACCTGTACGTTAGTAAATATGCTTTTAAAATAAAAATAGAAATTTCAGAAATACATTTCGAAAAATTTGAAATGAAATTAGAATTTTATTAAATACATTTGGAAAATTTTCGAATACAAATAGAGTCTTTTTAAATACATTTGCAAATTTCTGAAATACATTTAGAGAATTTAGAAATACAAATGGAATTATTTGAAATGCATTTGGACAATTTTGAAATACAGATTTAAAATCTTTAAATACAAATGAATAATTTTAAAATGTATTTGGACAATTTTCAAATACAAATAGAATTTTCTTAAATACAAATAAAATATTTTAAAATATATTTGTAATACATATTTTAAAATATATTTGTATAATTTTGGACAATTTTGAAATGCAGTTGGACAAATATGAAACGTTTCTAGACAATTTTAAAGAGTGTTTAGACAATTTTGAAAAATTTTCGAACAATTCTAAAACATTTTTGGACAATTTTGATTGATTTCTGGACAAATTTAAAACATTTTTGGAAAAATTTAAAACATTTTGAAACATTTTAGACAATTTTGAAACCTTTTTAGACAATTTTAAAATATATTTGGACAATTTTAAAACATTTTTGGACAATTTAAAAACATTTTGGAGAATTTTAAAACATTTTTAGACAATTATGAAATATATTTGGAATTTTCTGAAATAAATCTGAAAAAGGTGTAGAATACATTTGTGAAATTAACAATAACGAAATAATCTAAAGTTAACACAAAATTAAATGGAATTTGACATTTGTAACTATACACTGAGAGAAATGTCTACATTCTATTTATGAATTTTTACATTGATTCAATGAAGTTTCGCTGAAGTTCGTCCATTGAAACTTTTCATTAAATTCATAAATTTTATGAAAAAGATTCATAATTTATATGAAGCTTTCCATTTATTTTGCTAAGAAAACTTCATTAGTTTAGTGGAAATTTTTATTAAAACTGAAATAATAAAGATCCCTGTGCGTATGTTGGCTCAAACTTTGTATAATTTGGTTTATTGTCAATGGCTCTTAAAAACGGAAAAAAGACTGAGAAATTTAACATTTAATTATGATATTCTTTAGTCTACTAACTCTACTATTCAGAAATTTTTTTTTGCAAATTTTTGTAGAGTAAATTAATATTTTCAATTAACTAATAGTTTACTCAACTGGAACTAATTTTTTTTTTATTTCTTCAGAGGAGGAGGAAGAACTTTGGATAATAATTTTTTTAAATGCAATATTTTATTGTAGTATTGATTAAATTTGCATTCAAAGAAATTTTGTATCCAAAGTTTTACAGATTTAAAAAAAAAAATCGTAAAGAAATAGAAAATCTATCATGAGTTATGCTGTTTTTAATTTACTAATTTTTAGAAAAAAAATCTAGTTTCAGCAGTTTTTTTTTGCCATTTTTAACTAATTTTTAAAAGCTTCAGCTATATTTTTAAATAAATTTTTCTATTAGTATAAAAAATGTTTCAATTTAGATAATCTCAGATTCCGAAACTTTCAACCTTAAGGTACATTTACACGCGAGAGAAAACTGCTAGAGATGGAGCAAAAACACTACAAAATAGCTAAACTCATTCAAAATAGAGCTAATTAGAGGTGATTTTGTTGTTTCTCTAGCATTTCTCTCTCATGTAGATGTGCTTTTTTTAATTTGAAATACATCGTGTTCATGTGTCATGTTGATATTTAACAAAAACAAGAAGCTGTTAGTGTCTTTGTTGATAAAAAGTTAAGGAAATACATTAATTTTGCTTTAAACGATTAATCGATTAATCGCCAATTTTCTCGAATAACCGACCCGAATAACCGGTTAATCAGTTTTAGTGATTTTCGAATAATGCAATAACCGGTTAACCGCCTATGTCGAATAATTGGAGTGTCCCACGGCACTCGGTTCTACGCACCGGAACGACTCGGAGCCCAACAAGCCCCGACCAAGGAATGCCAACTCAACAAACCTACAATACGAATGTATGCCCTCTTCTTTTTTCTAACCTGGAGCAACTTTATCCGGCGAACTTGCTCCAAATCCTTTTGGTCCGTGCCGGAATCGAACAAAATCCAGGACCATGGTTCTGCTCGGTTTGCCAGGACCGGTTACACGCTGGCGGAACATCAGTCAGGTGTAACATCTGCAATCAGTGGGTTCACCTCAGGAAGGACAGCAGTAGAAACTGCAGTGGGTTAAAAACCCATAGGGACTGGGACGTCGTCATCAGAGTTGTCAACATCGGCGACATCGTCGGCTCTGACATCATCGGTCACGATGACCCCGATCCCGTCCCAACAGCAACAACCACTGCAACAACAACAGCTACAACACCAACAGCAGACACCACAACTAACACCACATTCTTACCGGATGAATATCGTTCTTGGAGGTCGCCCCCCACCTATTGCGGAGAACGAGGAGAGGACTCTCCCACGATCTACGAGAGTTCTCCTCGCGCAATTGCGTTCGGGATGGTGTTCAAGCCTTAATTCGTATTGGTCTCGGATCGAGCCCACCATCCCGAACACATGTCCCGCATGCCAGAGAGGTCCCCACGACGTAAACCACCTCTTTGGCTGCACGGCAAACCCGACTCACCTAGATCCCACGTCACTATGGACCCACCCGGTGGAGGCGGCCCGGTTCCTGGGTCTGGATCTAGCTGAGTCAGCAGAACAAGATGAAAAAGAAGATTAATCTTATATATGCTTACATATTTATTGTAGGAGGCGTTGCTACAACAACAACAACTAACACCACATGGGGGACAACCCGACCTGAGGTGATAACCGTCAGTTCAACTGCAACGGCCTCCAAGGTGAGATCACGGAGATAACCCGATTTATGCAGCTCCACAAAGTCATGGTCGCTGCGGTCCAAGAAACTAAGCTCAATGCCACCTGTAGAGTTGTAGTAATTACAACATTCTGCGCAAGGACCGCACACGGAGCGGAGGCGGGGGCCTCGCATTCATTATCGACAACACCGTGCAGTACAGAATGATCTCGCCTGACCCGAATGTACGTGATATATACATGGAACACCAAGGTATAGCAGTAAGGTCAGGAGCTGCCGAGATCGAATTGTACAATGTGTATATTCCGCCAGTGGCCAGCTGCACCGCAAGATATCACCCGGACATCAGATTTCTTCTGGTGGGAGATAACCGCATGGTGATGGGTGATTTTAACGCACACCATGAGCTCTGGCACTCCAATCTGGGGGAAGACCAGAGAGGGATAGCCCTGGCGGAACAAGTCGATGACTCCACATTCTGCACACTGAATGAGGACGCCCCCACCAGAATTGTAGGAAGTTGCACTAGCTCGCCAGACATAACAATTTCGAGTGCAGGTCTGATAAATTACGCCTCCTGGCGGCCGATTATATCGTTGGCCTCAGACCACCTTCCTATAGTTATTGCGCTCGATAGACCAAGTGACTTCATCGTCTCTGAACGCCGCACGTACATTAACCACAAAAAAGCTAATTGGTTAGCGTTCAGAGAGTTCACCAACCGCAAATTCAATGACCTACCCACCCCAACCGATGTGCGCTCCGCGAAAAGGAAGTTCCGTGAAATCGTCAACGCAGCGGCTGCTCGCTTCATACCGGCTGGAAGGATTACCAACATCAGACCAAATTTCCCAGCCGAAGCGGCAGAACTCGCAGATGAGCGGGACGAGCTTCGTTCGACCAACCCCAGCGATCCCAGGATCAACGAACTCAACCGGGAGATCAGCAAGTTGGTCAACGAGCACAAGCGGAACAAATGGGTAGATCACTTGAAAATATGCAACCTCAGCACCGGAGCCAGCAAGCTATGGTCTACGGTCAAAGCTCTCTCGAACCCGTCCAAAAGGGTCGACAGGGTATCGATCTCATTTGCCTATAGGACGATATCGGACCCAAAGAGGTGCGCGAGCTTTTTTAGCCGGCAGTTCATTGAGCACCCTGAGAGAGACAAGGCGAAAAGGAGTGTCGTGAGGAAACTGCACGAACTCCGAGTCAATGACGAGCCATTAGCTTTCACGTCAACTGAGGTTGCCGAAGCCATCAAAAGAGCCAAACCATCTAGAGCTCTAGGACCCGACGGAAATCAGAGCCGCCCTTGCGAAAGGACGGTTCTAGTGGCGCTTGACCTATCGAAGGCATTTGATACGGTCAGCCACTCGACCCTCTTCAGAGACATCGCCGAATCCAGTCTCCCAAATGGTACGAAGAGGTGGATAGCGAATTATCTGTGTGGTCGCCAGTCGTTTGTGGAGTTTCGAAACAGAAAGTCCAAACCAAAGGTTTTAAAACCTGTTTCTTCATAGTTTTTCCTAACACAATCTATATAGATAATATGTTTTTTAAAACTTAAAGATATAATGAAAAAAATTATACCATGCAATAACTTTATTTTCAGTAATTTTATCGACTTTCAGTCGTTTACAAAACAGTCTTAAATTAAATATATTTGAAAAAAGTGTTTTCTCGGTCTCACAGTATAGGAAGGTTAAACAAGGAGTTCCTCAGTGTGGAGTTCTCTCCCCTGTATTGTTTAATTTCTACGTTTCGAAACTACCGGCTCCACCAGAAGGAGTGGAATTGATATCATACGCCGACGACTGTACGATACTGGCGACAGGTCACGACATTGATGGCTTATGCGGTAGGTTGAACAGTTATCTTCATGATCTTACGAATTTCTTCACTGGAAGGAATATGCAGCTCTCCCCTGCAAAATCCTCGGCGACTCTTTTTACCATTTGGACGCAAGAAGTAAGGCTGGAACTGAATGTAGTAGTCGATGGTGTGCGAATTCCGACACTTAACCACCCCAAAATTCTTGGGGTCACATTCGACAGCCTGTTTATGTCCTCAGCGCACACCACTGCAATTTGCAACAAGATGCAGAGTAGGAACAAGGTCCTCAAGTCGCTAGCCGGCAGCTCTTGGGGTACGGACAAAGAAACCTTGTTGGCAACCTACAAAACAATTGGCCGGTCAGTGGTTAATTGTGCTGCGCCAGTGTGGTCGCCTAGAGTCAGTGATACCCAGTGGAGAAAGCTCCAAACCTGCCAAAATTCTGCCCTCAGGACAATTACGGGATGCCTACAAATGTCCTCAATTCAACATAGGGTTGCCACATGGCCTTGAATGTCCTTGATTGTCAAGTTAATTTAGGTCTTGTCAAGTGCCAAGGTCAAATTTATTTTGTCAAGTTAAATTGAATTTTTGTCGTTAAAATAAAACATGAAAAATTACAAAACTGATGAAATTTATCAGTGTTTTAATTTTTTTGAGTAGCATTTATTTCTAAACAATAAGAAAAGAAAGATGAAGTCTGCAGAAAGTCGTTGAAATTTTCAAACCTTAGGCCCAAAAAAATATGTAAATTTTTTATAATTCTCGCAACGCCATTTTAAAATTTTAGCAGATTTTCTTTTCTGAAACGTAAAAACCAAAACTTTAACTAAAGTTTATTAAATTGATGATATATTATCAAAATAAAATGGCGCTTAAAGTATATCTTTGGTTAAAGTATATCTTTTACGAAAGACGGTTTTCCTTAAAAATCGGCAAACAATAATTTTACTGGGGCAACCTTAAGTGCTATTTTATTTTGATTATATATCATTCATTTAATAAATTTATAAAAAAAAAGTTTTGGTTCTTTACGTTTCAGAAAAAAAATTGTTAAAATTTCAAATTGACGATTCGAAAACTATGGAAAGTTTATATATTTTTTTGGCCTAAAGTTTATAAATGTCAACGACTTCTTGCAGACTTCATCTTTTTCTTCTTATTATACAGGAATAAATGCTACAAAAAAAAAATAAAACTAATCAATTTCGTCAGTTTTGTAATTTTACGAGTTTTTTTTTATTTAGTCCATGTCCAAACTTCAATGGCTGGTAGCACTATCGAGTTTGTCCCCAAAAATTCCAAAAAAAAAACCGAAATTTTTTTTATGAATCTTAATAAAATGGCGAGTGTATTCAAAAATTATAAATTTTTGTATTAAGAATCACCCTACTGCACATTAAATTTTTTTTATTGTCAAGTTTTTTTTTTTTCAAATCAAGTTATTTTTTGCGAAGTGTCAAGTTATTAGACTTTTGCGATATGGCAACCCTAACTCAACATCTTCAACGAGGAAACGAAGGTCCTAACAGTAAAGGAACACTGTCATATGCTGTCGAAGCAGTTCCTGCTGGGATGTCATCGGAGGAACCACCCGAATCACCAGATACTTTTTTTTGCTTTTAACCCTTATACGGGCAAAGTTGTAAGGGGTTAAAGTTATTTTTTTTTGTTAAATAAAAATTTAAAGAAAAAAAGTAGTTAAATAGGAAAATAATTTTGTTTTTTCTTTTATTATAAAAGTAATAGTTTTTTTTTCTTTTTTTGTTTTTTACCGCTATTTTTGCATTTTCTGTTAAAATTTAGCCAATAATATGGCTGAAGATGAAGCTATAATCAGGGTAAGGAATGGCCCACACATGGGCACATTCGGCACATTTACATGTGCGGGTAGTATTGGCACATTTACATTTAAATTTGAAATGTCCGAAACACTAACGGCACATCACATATGAAATGTAAATTTGATGTTGGCACATTTACATTTACATGTGAAATGTGCTGGTTGTATCGGCACATTTGCATTTGAAATTTGAATGTGCTGGAGGTATCGGCACATTTACATCTGAAATGTGAATGTGCTGAAAGTATTAGCACATTCACATCCGAAATGTGAATGTGCTGGAGCTATCAGCACTAGAGTGGGGCGATTTGTATGGACAAACATTTTTTGATATTGTGCCATCGATTTTTCGATAGCTTTTAAAAATGGTATCGGCACATTTACATCTGAAATGTGAATGTGCTGAAAGTATTAGCACATTCACATCCGAAATGTGAATGTGCTGGAGCTATCAGCACTAGAGTGGGGCGATTTGTATGGACAAACATTTTTTGATATTGTGCCATCGATTTTTCGATAGCTTTTGGAATGAAGAAGCCTTGCCAGAAAGGTATTACTTATGAAAATCGAATACAAAATGTGGCAACTAGAGCTAAAAGTATATAAGTAAAATTATTTTCTGCTTGTTTTCATCAACATCATCATTTCATCATCATTATCATCATTTCATCATTAAGCAGAAAATAATTTTACTTATATACTTTTACCTCTAGTAGTTGCCACATTTTTTATCCGATTTTCATAAGTAATACCATTCTGGAAAGGTTGTAATGTTATATTGTTTACAACTTCATTAGTTGTTTCAAAAAGCCAACGCAAGATGGCGCTAATCTAGCATTTATTTAAAAATTTCAAAATATTTGGGCGCCTCGAAAATAATTTTTTTGATATGTCGTAGTGGAATTTTTTTTCCTCATGCCAAAAGCTATCGAAAAATCGATGGCACAATATCGATTGCTAAATCGCCCCACCCTAATCAGCACATTTACATTTGAAATGTGAATGTGCACATTTTACATGGAAATGTGTATTTGCCATGGTGTTTCCACATTCATATGAAAAAGTGTAATTTTTCATAAAAAAGTATTTAAATTTTTTTTTTTTACAAAAAATTATGTTTTTTCAAAAAAAATTACATTTTTCAAAAAAGGTAAAAAAACTTATTTTTCAAAAAAGTAACATTTTTCAAAAAAAAATACAATGTAAAAAAAGTGCAATTTTTCAAAAAAAGTACTATTTAAAAAAAAGTACTATCTTTCGACAAAGGTACTAGTCTTCAAAAAAGTACTATTGTTCGAAAAAAATTACCATTTTTAAAAAAGTACCATTTTTCAAAAAAGTACTATTTTTCAAAAAAAAGTAATATTTTTCAAAAATAGTACTATTTTTCAAAAAAAGTACTATTTTTCAAAGAAAGTACTATTTTTCAAAACAAGTATTATTTTTCAAAAAACGTTAAATTTCAAAAAAGTACAAATTTTCAAAATAGTACTGTATGTATTTTACAAAAAATTTACCATTTTTAAAAAAAGGAAATAAAAAAAAAGTAAAAAAGTGCTATATTTCAATGAAGTACTCTATGCTCTATGAGCCAAGTACCAAATTAACGTCCTTTTGTTGCTATCTAGCTTAGTTTAGAAGATTTTCGCAATTTTAAAATCTAGCTAAGGTAGGCCTGATCTGGTCATTGTATATAAGTTTTAGGGGTATATTAATACCCAAAGGGCCAAAATTTTGTCCGTTTTGCTGTATTTCACTTAGTTTTTAAGATATAGCCAAAGTACCAAATTAACGTCCTTTTGTTGCTATCTAGCCTAGTTTAGAAGATTTTCGCAATTTTAAAATCTAGCTAAGGTAGGCCTGCTCTGGTCATTGCATATAAGTTTTAAGGGTATATTAATACCCAAAGGGCCAAAATTTTGTCCGTTTTGCCCTATCTCGCTTAGTAACAAAAGGACGTTAATTTGGTACTTTGCCTATATCTTAAAAAATAAGCGACATAGGGCAAAACGGACAAACTAAGCTAGATAGCAACAAAATGACGTTAATTTGGTACTTTGGCTATATCTTAAAAACTAAGTGAAATACAGCAAAACGGACAAAATTTTGGCCCTTTGGGTATTAACCCATTTCCGTCCTCTGTTCGCACTTGCGAACAAAAAACTTAGTCATTTTGAGCGGTCAATTTTTCTACTTTATTGAACAGTTATTTTTAAATTTATGATGCAAAAATATTTTACATAGTCTTGTCTTAAATAAACGACAATAAACATTTTATTAACAAATTTGTTTTTTATATTATTCGGCATTTTTCTACACCCCCTTTTTAGTTAAATTAAAACTCTTCATCATTGGCGGACTTAGGTCGGCCTGGGGTGGGCAAAGCCGCACCCTAGACAGCTTTTTGCCCACCTCAGAATTTAAAAAATCTAACTAAATTCTGATTATAAAACTGGCTCTAAGAGTTTTTTTTAAGAAAAATTATTTAATAATTTAATATGAAAATATATCAGAATCTTTAGTTTTTTAAAGGAGTTATTTGTTAATATCTACCAAGGAAGTTTCTTCAAATTAAACACTACAGCAAAAGTTCTAAGATTAACATCTTACGGCTTTTGACCACATCGGTTATTCAAGTGGTTAAAATATGGTTTTAGAATGGGTTCAAAATGGGACGAAAAAAATGAGGCAGTTTGATCTAAGATTTCTTTTCTCTATCAAATATCCAAATTTCATACTAATCTGAGACTATAGCTTGGAATACTTTCCTTGTAAGATGGTTTCTCAAGAAAATGGAGGCACTTTTCAGAGTTTTCTATAAAACCATGAATTTTTTTATTTTTTTTTTAATTATGTATGAAAAAATTTACAAGTATAATGTCAAAAGTGTTTTTTAAGATTAATATTCTGATAATGGGTAAATAAACAGCCGAAGTTCAATGGGTCCCTTGCCCACCCCAGAGAAATGGTCTAGGTACGCCTATGCTCTTCATATATATTTATTGTACAAAAATAAAAACTCTAAGTATGCAGTTTTTTCAGCAACAAATGAAAGACTTCGAATCAAGTACAAAATAGTAAAAAAATTCCAACAAAATTGTTATAGACAACGCTAAACATTGCTGTTCGCAAGCGCGAACATTGGTTGCTATTCAACATCAATAATTTGTTTTTGTCCCAAGCAGTGTTACAATATATTTTTGTAGAAAAACTGTAAAAAAAAAACTGTTTCTTTATAGAAAAACTGTTTTTCGAAAAAAAATTTAAAAACCAGATGAAATTCTGGGATCTCGAAGTATCCTGAGACTAAAATATTATCCCAGCGTCTCAACTTTCAAAATATAGAGATTTCAATAATTTTATTGCCTTGGGCTTTTATAGTAATCGATTTTTGCACAGCCTCCTAATAAAACTTTTTTTTTAAGAATTTTGGTCTCCTAGGCCCGAATCTGAAGTTAAAAAAAGTTCACCGAATCACCCTTCCGAGATGTGAACCCCTGACTTAAGATATAAAAGATATAAAAAATATTCTTTATGGATTTGCAATCCATATAAAATTACCTTTCATTTGATTGAGTATTGTTATGTCGAAAATTGTTTGACGGTGTGTAAAACCCAGTAAAAAAAGTTACGTTTTTTGGAATTGTCCTTGATCATAATTGAAAAAATAGTAATAAATTGTTATCCAGAATTGGCAATATATAAATATCTAAATTCTCCTTCATTTGGAAATGATCTAAAAAGTTCGTCTAAAAAATGTCCGTCGGATCTATGACGTGTCAGATATGGTTTAGCCAATGTTATTCCGTGCTAATTTTTGATGAAATTTGTTATAAAAATATTTCGTTTTTCAAGTAAGCATATTTTGTAGTATTTAGCCTCATTCATACTGAACCCAAAACTAGAAGATTTCGTTTTTTAAGTTTTCTATTTCAAATTTGTATGGGATTTGACAATCGAAAACGAAATAAATTTGAAAACTACTAGTTTTGGGTGCAGTATGAATGAGGTATTGACATTTTTAAATTTATTTATGTTTCGATTTGAAGTGTGTGAAGATAAATTCGAAAGTTATAGAAAGTTAAATTCGATAACTGTGACGCTAAGTGTGAAGTTAAATTCGAAAAACATAATAAAAAATCAGCGCGAAAAACTCAAAAATGACCCCAAGTGTAAAATTGAATTAAAAAAAAAAACACAGGAAAACGCAAAACTGACGTTAAGTGTGAATTTAAATTTGAAAAACGAAAATATGGGGAAAACGCAAAAGTGACGCTAACTATTAAGTTAAATCCGAAAATTCAGAAAACTTTGAAACCTTTTTGAATTTGACACATATAAATGAGTGTTGAGAATGAAATCGCTGTGGTGGATAAGAGTGATACCTCCAATTAAAGGCCTTACCATGCTCTAACCAAATATTAATGCACTTTTCCCGAATTGTTTTTCAGAAAACTTTGAAAAGTTTTTGAATTTGACTAGGGTTTTTCTTTTCCCGGACTTTTTCATTTCCCGGGACAGCGGGATTTTTTTTCAGAATTTCCCGGGATCCCGGGAATTCCCGCTTGTTAGAAAATATATAAATTCGACTATGTTGCACTTGAAAAACTCGATTATTGTTAAAACACCGTCCGACAAAGTTCATCTTTTGGTTGTATCCATGAGAAAATGCATTTAGTATATTCTGAAAGGATGGCTAAATATAAAATATCCATGTCTTCCACTTTTTCTGGATCAACTCGTTTAACAATTTAAATCGTGAATTAATATTTAGGTAATATATTTATATGGAAGGCCGTCTTAATTTTAAAAAACTCTTACAAATATAATAATTAAATATTAATTCACGGTTTAAACGGTTAAACCAATTGATATTGAAAAAGTGAAAAACACGGGTATTTTATCTTCATCCCCTTTTTCAGAATATATTGAAATTGTTAATGGGTACAAAATTGTGTCGGACCAGTTTTATAGTCAGAAATAAGATCGATTTGTTGCTAAAATATTTCTTAAACATGAAATCCAAAAATTTCTATTTTTGGATATTTTGTATCTTTCTATTCAGATTTTCAAAAGTAACCGTCTAGAATAATTTTTGTTAAAAAATTTAATACTACATTTATACCTGAGCAAAAATTATCTGATTTTTGGTTCTTGTAGTTTTTAACTTGTCAAAACGCATACAAAAAAACAAGCAAAATCTAGTTCCGTACAAAAACTAACTGGTTTTTGCTCAAGTATAAATGTAGTATAATAGTGAGTATTTTTCACACAAATTTTTAGGCAAATTCGCCTAAATCGTTTTATAAAAAAAGACACTACAACATTATTAAATAGTTTCTTAACTTTAATTGGTTTTCTTGAATAGACATTTTTTATGCCACAGCTACTTAAAAATAAATTATTTAACTTTCGTATTTAGTGGCATTTTAAATTAACATATAAAAAAATCCAAAATAATTTTAAAAAGCATCGATGGATTATTTTGAAAACAAATAATATTTAAAAAATACAATTGAAATAAAGGAATAACAATTGAACTTAAAATTAAATTATCTCTATATATAAAAGAATAACGTGACTGACTGACTGAATGACTGACTGAATGACTGACTGACTGAATGACTGACTGACTGACTGACTCAACATCGCCCAGCCCAAACCGCTGAAGCTAGGAAGTTGAAATTTGGTATGTAGGTTCCTCTTTCGGCGTAGACGTCCGCTAAGACGGGATTTTTGGAAATTCCTACCGGAACGGGAAAAAAGGGGAAAAGTCTCCCCCTTGGCGGCCTGCCAAAACCCCTTTGGCTAGAAAGCTGAAATTTAAGATATGTGTTCCTTGGAGTATGGGCTAACTTTTCTGGAAAGTACTTTCTGGAATTTTGGACAGGGACGTTGTAAAAATGGGGGTTAAAAAGGGGAAAAAGGCCCCCTTGACGGCTTGCCCAAACCGCTGGAGGTAGGAAGTTGAAATTTGGTATAAAGGTTCCTCCACCATCGTAGACATCCACCAAGACGGGAGTTTTGGAAATTTTTACAGGGACGGGCAAAAAGGGGAAAAAGTCTCCCTTTTGACGGCCTGCTCAAACTGCTGGAGCTATGAAGTTGAAAATTGGAATGTAGGTTCCTCGACCGGTGTAGACGTCCGTTGAGACGGCATTTTTGGAAATTCTTATCGGGAGGAGCAAAAAGGGGACAAAAAAAGTACCCTTTTCCAAAAAAGTAACTTTTCCCAAAAAAGTACCTTTTCCCAAAAAAAGTACCTTTTTCCCAAAAAAGTACCTTTTTCCAAAAAAAGTACCTTTTTCCAAAAAAGTACTTTTTTCCAAAAAAAAGTACCTTTTTCCAAAAAAAGTACCTTTTTCCAAAAAAAGTACCTTTTTCCAAAAAAGTACCTTTTTCCGAAAAAAGTACCTTTTTGCAAAAAAAAGTACCTTTTTGCAAAAAAAGTACCTTTTTCCAAAAAAGTACCTTTTTCCAAAAAAAAAATACCTTTTTCAAAAAAAGTACCTTTTTCAAAAAAAAGTACCTTTTCCCAAAAAAAGTACCTTTTTCTAAAAAAATGTTCCTTTTCCCAAAAAACATACATTTTTTCAAAAAAATACCTTTTTCAAAAAAAGTACCTTTTCCAAAAAAAAGTAACTTTTCCCAAAAAAAGTACCTTTTTCTAAAAAAATGTTCCTTTTCCAAAAAAAGTACCTTTTTCCAAAAAACATACATTTTTCCAAAAAAAAACACCTTTTTAAAAAAAATACCTTTTCCAAAAAAAGTACAAATAAAGTACTTTGTAAAAACAAAGTATCTTTTTCCAAAAAATTTCGAAAAAACTACTTTTTTTCCTCCCCCCACGGATATCTCCACTAAAACAAGGTTTCTTGATATTCGGCATAGACGTGCGCTAAGACGGGATTTTTTGAAATTCCTACCGGAACGGGCAAAAAGGGGAAAAGTCTCCCCATAAACAGTCTCACAAATTGGAAAAGTGCCTGCCCAAACCACTGGAGGTAAGAAGTTGAAATTTGGTATAAAGGTTCCTCCACTGTAGTAGACATCGACTAAGTTTGTATTTTTGGAATTCCCTACAGGATATCCCAAAAGGAAACTCGGTATGTGAGTTCCTCCTTCTATGTAGGCGTCCGCTTAGACGGAATTTTTGAAATTCCTATCGGGAGGGGAAATAAGGTAAAAGTCTAAAATTTTAAATATATATTCCTTGGAGTAGGACTAACTCACCGGCAACGTAATTTTTCTATTTTAGAACAGGAACATAGTAAAAATGATGGTTGAAAGGGAAAAATGTCCCCACTAACGGCCTGCCCAAACCGCTTAGGCAATGCAGTTGAAATTTGGTATGAATGTTCCTCATCCATCGCAGATAGCCGCGAAGATAGAATTTTTGTAAATTCCTAAAGGGCGGGGCAAAAAGAAGAAAAGCCTCACCTTGGGGGCCGGTAAAAACCCCTTCGGCTAGAAACCTGAAGCTTAAAATGTGGGTCCCTGGAGTAAGGGCTAACTTATTAGAAAGATACTTTTTTGAATTTTGGACAGGGTCGTTATAAAATGGGGGCTCAAAAAGGGAAAGTTGCTCCTTAACGACTTGTCCAAACTGCTGGAACTAGCAAGCTGAAATTCGGTACTTAGGTTCCTCTTCCAGCCTAATTCCAACCGGGAGGGACAAAAAAAGAAAAAGTGTCCCCCTTGACAGCCTGCTCAAACTGCTGGAAATGGGAAGCTGAAATTCCCTGTCGATGGATTTTCGGAAATTCCTACCGAGAGGGGCACAAATAGTAAAAGTTGGCTAGAAACCTGAAATGTAAAACATATGTTACTTGGAGTATGGGCTCACTTACCGGGAAGGTGCTTTTTGGACAGGGACATTGCAAAAATGGGGATTAATGAAGCGAAAAGTGCCGCTTAAAGGCCTGCCCAAACCGCTGGAGGTAGGAAGTTGAAATTTGGTGTTAAAGTTCCTCCTCTATTGTAGACATCCGCTAAGATGAGATTTTTGGAAATTTCTACAGGTAGGGTCAAAAACAGGAAAAGTCTCCCCCTTAACGGCCTGGCTAAACTGCTGGATCTAGGGAGCTTAAATTCGGTATTTGGGTTCCTACTCCAACGTAGACGTCCCCTAAGATGGTATTTTTGGAAATTCACACCGGGAGGGATAAAAAGGGAAAAAACTTCCCCCTTGACGGCCTGGCCAAACTGCTGGATATAGAGACCTAAAATTATGTATGTAGTAGGTTCCTCCTCCAACGCAGACGTCCTCTAAGACGGAATTTTTGGAAATTCCTACCGGGAGGGGTAAAAACGGAATAATTCTCCCCCTTGATGGCCTAACCGAACCCTTCGGCTAGAAACCTGTAATATATAATATGCTTTCCTTCGAGTATGAGCTAACTTATCGACAAGGCATTTCTAGGACTTTGGACAGGAACGTGGTAAAAATGGTGGTTCAAAAGGGGAAAATTGCCCCCCCCCCCCTTAACGTCTGCGTCTTTAGCTAGAAACCTAAAACTTAAAGAACAAGTGTATATGAAACACTAAAATTAAGAAACTAAATAGGAAACGAGTGGAATTGAAACACTACACAAGTGGAATGAAATGGATATAAACGTAAAACGAGTGGAATTGAAATTATAGACAATGCAAATGGATTGGAAGAGGGAATTACCTGTTCAAACACTATCCACGGAATATGAAACTTATGTAGCATTGAAACATACTCTCCAAAAAATTAAACAAATTTTCTAAAAGAGAAAAAACCTTAGAAAAGGAATGGAACTTATATATTCCGATATTTAAACTTCATGTAACGAAGCACCGGTGGAAGAAACCGACGCAGTAAATTTTCCAACTGAATTTGTGAATTTACTTGAATTGCCAGGTCTACCTTTACATAAACTGGAATTAAAAAAAAAAACTTTAAGACACGCTAACAACGTAGCGGGCTTTGCCCGCTATTTTTAATATTATAAAATGCTTTCCAACCATGCTTTACGTTATTTATTTTCATTCAAAACACAAATGAACAAAACTACTTACGGGTCTATCTGCCTAAGTTCGCACTTTACCAAATTATCTTAACATACACAGGTATATTGCAATTTATTATGGATTCATTACTAACAATCCACTTTCATGAGAAAAAGTGATCAAATATTTATTTATTTTAAACCCATTGTTGTGCAGAATTATTTATTTGTGGTGGCTGGGTGAAGGCTTTTATTATAAAAAATGTACTTTAAATAAAAAGCGAATTTAAAAAAAATTGTCGGGGGGGGGGGGCGCATTTTTTAATTTTAATGTCTAGTTTTTTGGAGGTATTTGGAACTGAAATAATGATGTTGGAATGTTGAATAAGGCTGGTTTACACTATAAGATTTTCGGTACGATTTTACTTTAGTACACATGCAAAACATATAGGCAAGGTTGCAGAATTTTTCCGAAAATATAGTGTAAACCAGCCTATACAAATATTGCTTTATTTGAACAAAGATCATTTTAAACAAAAAAATTTTTCCGAAGTACATACAAGTATTTTTGTTGGTAAACTTGGTAATGGCTGATAAAATTTTTTCGGTTTAACTAAACCAAATTCAACTGGCATCTAAAAACAATTTGGCCTAATTCAGTTTATTTAATTTTAAATCGTATCTTTTTAATTTTAAATATTTTTTGATCAAATTAATTTCAAAAAACAATGCTTTAAATTTAAATAAGTTTGCAAAATTGCAATAATACTAGCTAAAACTTCTGTAAAATAATAAAAAATCCCGGGAAATCCCGCACAAAATTCCCGGGATTGCGGGATCCGAAAAAGGGCGGGATTCCCGGGACATAAACCCTAAATTTGACACATATAACTGATATATGAGAACGAAATTCCTCTGGAGGATTTGGGTCAGTGGCCATACTGGACCAGGTACACATATGAGTGATACCTCCAATTAAAGGCCTTACCATGCTCTAACCAAATATTAATGCACATTTCCCGAATTGTTTTTCAGAAAACTTTGAAAAGTTTTTGAATTTGACACATATAACTGATATATGAGAACGAAATCCCTCTGGAGGATTTGGGTCACTGTGGCCATACTGGACGAGGTACACATCTGAGTGGCTCCCACAATTTAAGGCCTTACCATACTGTACTCAATATTAATGCACTTTTTCCGAATTGATTTTCAGAAAACTTTGAAAATTGTTTAAATTTCATACATATAACTGACTGTTTAGAATGATATCGCTCTGAAGGATTTTGGTGACTGTGGCCATACTGGACGAGGTACACATATGAGTGAAACCTCCAATTAAAGGCCTTACCATGGTCTACCGAAATATTAATGCGCTTTTTCCGAATTGATTTTCAGAAAACTTTGAAAATTTTTTGAATTTCATACATATAACTGACTGTTGAGAATGAAATCGCTCTGGAGGATTTTGGCGACTGTGGCCATACTGGACTAGGTACACATATGAGTGATACCTCCAATTAAAGGCCTTACTATGGTCTACCCAAATATTAATGCGCTTTTTCCGAATTGATTTTCAGAAAACTTTGAAAATTTTATGAATTTCATACATATAACTGACTCTTGAGAATGAAATCGCTCTGGAGGATTTTGGCGACTGTGGCCATACTGGACTAGGTACACATATGAGTGATACCTCCAATTAAAGGCCTTACTATGGTCTACCATACCATACCATCGGAAAAAGTGCACTAATATTTAAGTAAAGTAAGGTTAGGTCTTTAATTGGAAGTACCACTCATATGTGTACCTCGTCCAGTATGGCCACAGTGGTCAAAATCCTCCAGAACGATTTCATTCTCAATAGTCAGTTATATGTGTGAAATTCCAAAAATTTTCAAAGTTTTCTGAAAAACAATTCGGAAAAAGTGCACTAATATTTAAGTAAAGTAAGGTTAGGCCTTTAATTGGAGGTATCACTCATATGTGTACCTCGTCCAGTATGGCCACAGTCGCCAAAATCCTCCAGAACGATTTAATTCTCAACAGTCAGTTATATGTATGAAATTCAAAAAATTTTCAAAGTTTTCTGAAAATCAATTCGGCAAAAGCGCATTAATATTTGGGTAGACCATAGTAAGGCCTTTAATTGGAGGTGTCACTCATATGTGTACCTCGTCCAGCATGGCCACAGTCACCAAAATCCTCCAGAGCGATTTCATTCTCAACAGTCAGTTATATGTATGAAATTCAAAAAATTTTCAAAGTTTTCTGAAAATCAATTCGGAAAAAGTGCATTAATATTTCGGTAGACCATGGTAAGGCCTTTAATTGGAGGTGTCACTCATATGTGTACCTCGTCCAGCATGGCCACAGTCACCAAAATCCTCCAGAGCGATTTCATTTTCAACAGTCAGTTATATGTATGAAATTCAAAAAATTTTCAAAGTTTTCTGAAAATCAATTCGGAAAAAGTGCATTAATATTTCGGTAGACCATGGTAAGGCCTTTAATTGGAGGTGTCACTCATATGTGTACCTGGTTCAGTATGGCCACTGTGACCAAAATCCACCACAGCGATTTCATTCTCAACACTCATTTATATGTGTCAAATTCAAAAAGTTTTCAAAGTTTTCAGAATTTTCGGATTTAACTTAATAGTTAGCGTCACTTTTGCGTTTCGCCCGTATTTCAATTTTACACTTGGCGCCATTTTTGAGTTTTTCGCGCTGATTTTTTAATATGTTTTTCAAATTTACTTCACACTTAGCGTCACAGTTATCGAATTTAACTTTCGATAACTTTCGAATTTATCTTCACACACTTTTCGTATGAAATTATATGATTGAGTAGTACGATTTCGTAAGTTTTACTTTTGCTTCTTTAGGATTTTTTTCGTTTTCGTAAATTCTTAAATGTTAAAAGAAAACTTTTTGGTGGTAATTTTGTTCTTCAATTGCTAGTTTTGCTAAAAGTGCCCATTTTTAGTTAAAAAAGTAGGATCGCCGATCAAAGTGAAGTTTTTTAATTTTTCAGAAAAAATACTTTTCGGTTATCAATCTGAAAATGATTTAATTTACCAATAAAAAGTTTTTAAATGTATACAGTTGGTAAAATGGTTAAAGACATTTCAGGGAATACATACAAAGCACTTTACATGGTTTTTGTGAGTTAACCCTGTAACCGGCAAGCCTGCCTCCATGTGGGGTATATTATATTGACCAGAAATGCGCCAAACGAGTATTTTATAATCAGAAATTATACTTTTTCAACAGAAAACAAAATTTATTAAATTTTTTGTGAAGATTTTTTTTGTATGCAGTTCACGGTTTGGAAGCGAGAGAGTGTCAAAAATAAAATTTCAAAAATTAAATATTTTAAAATAATTAAAATTTTCAAAAATCCACAAAGTAAGATTGAAGATTAAACTATTCAAAAAATTCCTTACTTTGGTCTAAGGACACACAGGATTCCATAAGGATACCTTTAAAGGACATCGCCTTAACTTGAAATCAAATGGAAGGATTTTTCTGAAATTTGGTAAAAAAAAATATATTTGGTATAAGTAGCAATGCTTATAAGTTTGAATAATATATATTGAAGTTGTGATGCGTTTTCGCTCAATTTCGCATTTTACGAAAAACGAAAATCGCTACATAAACTTAAGTAACAGCACAAAAAATTTAATTTTTTTATTGAAATTACATCTTGGTAAGAGAAATAATTTATGCTTTGGCCTAGTAATTTTTATGCGCTAGTTTTCGAGATTCACCCTTAAACTATTTTGGCCAATATCGCCTAAAGTAAGCAACGAAAAAAATGCTGCAGAAGAACTTATTGTTTATTTTTCGTGAGGAGCACATGGTATAAATTTCATTGCAAAATTGCTTAGGCCGGTTAGAGGGTTAAAGCTGCTCTAAATATCAATTCAACTTTGATTTCTGAAAGTGAAATGAAAACGATTTTTTTCTACGTCTTCTGGAGAAGATTTTAACATTTTAAGTACCACTATAAAGCCTGTAGCACAGTCGACATGTTCTTTTCAACTAGGGAATGCAAAATCCCGCACTTCTTGAATTCCCGGGATCCCGCAAGAGACATAAATTAGAAATTTAAAAATTTTTATTAATAAAATGTTTTAAAGATTTTTTCATGATCCTGAAAAAGCTCAGGTGGTTTTTCTTGGAATTTTCGTAGTGGGAAAGAATTAATTTTATATTAGAAATTATATAAGTCTAATTACACTATGCGACAGTCAAAATCGGGATGGGATGAAACTAACGGGAAATGTTATATCGGTCAAAAACAAGTTATACGTGTCCCGGCGTTTCGCTGGGTCACCCCTAGGAATCGAGATATATCTTTTTTTTGACATAACTCGAGAACCACTAGTCCGATTTTGCTCAAACAATTTTAAAAAAATTAAAAATTACAATTCCTTTAATCTGTTCATATAACGTTTTTCTATATACTCAACAGTTTTGCCGGTAAAAATAAATGTTTGTTACCGCTACCATAAAAATCAATAACCTTTTGTTTATTACTTTTTTTTAATATTTTAGGCAAAAAATATTTTTTTCTTCATACATTTATTTTTACCGGCAAAACTGTTGAGTATATAGAAAAACGTTATATGAACAGATTAAAGGAATTGTAATTTTTAATTTTTTTAAAATTGTTTGAGCAAAATCGGACAAGTGGTTCTCGGGTTATGTCAAAAAAAAGACCACCAAAGGTCAATTCGATATATCTCGATTCCTAGGGGTGACCCAGCGAAACGCCGGGACACGTATAACTTCTTTTTTACCGATATAACTTTCCCCGGTAGTTTGAACCCTTCCCGATCACTGACCCCTACCATTTGTCTCACAGTGTTATATATCGTTGCTGCGGAAATTAGCTATTTGTTTTTAAAAATTATTTGTGAGGTACACTCTAAAAATAGCTTTTAAAATTACTACTATAAAGTGAGTGAACTTTGGTGTAAGCAAAGAGCATACATAATAAAGAGATTGGGGGACTCTCTATCACTGAGAAAGCATTTGTTCTATTATGTGCCTTGGAACAGGAACATACTCAAACCAATATCACCCAGCAAACACGGCAATACGAAGAAGATTCCCAGAACATATCGCCAGGAAGAAAAAATTATTGCCGGCAATATCAATTTCGTATTCCCGAAGCTTCCTCCGTCGAAAACAACTGTTACACTAAAACAATACTTCCAGGCAATATGAAAGCAATAACTCATATGGAAGATAAAAGGGATATCGCTAAATAAACTCCCGATTTAATTTTTTCATTATTAAATTTAAGCCTGAAAAACAATATCTGCATACATAATCCATTGACCAACTTATAAATTATCTTGATTTCATCTTAGCCGATTTTCCCGCGCAATTTATCTTAACTTTTCACGAGTTTATTTCCTATATATCTTTTGATTGTTTTTGTCCAAATTTAGTTCTAATTTTTCCCAAATTGATAAAAGAATTCAAACAAATTTGCTTTATCTTCCAAATGATACAAAGGTGATATTGCCGCAATATTGTCATAAAAAGTTATGACAAAAGATAAAATTTTTGAATGATTTTTTCCAAATATCGCCGAATTATCTTCCAAGTGATAAAAGGAAGACAATTTCAACGTAAATACTACTTGATTATTTTCATTCAAATGACATATAGAAGATATCACTTTAATATCTTCTTGGTATCTTTTAAATGTTTGCAGGGTCATTATGTGCGCTCTTTGTATGACTCAAAACATGGATTGTAACCAGGGATGGAAAATAAATAAATAAATCAAGAATGGAACTATACTATGGAATTATACTATTCCAACAGTATTATAGCCCTAGATTATGAATTTTAAAAAACCATACCTAAAAAATTGCAAAATATTATCGTAATGCGAAAAAGGCTTTGGGGTTCAAAAAATTAATTAAAAGATTTACATTCTGCAAACGATGCCAAAATTTTCTTTTTTTGCAACTAACCACCAAACTTTGTTTTATGAAATGGGCATTATACTCCGTAGATTATAAATTTAAAAACCGCACTTAAAAAATTGCAAAATAATAGAGGAACGCGAAAAAAGACTTTGTGGTAGGAAAAAATAATTAAAAAACTCAATCGGCGATTAACAATCTGCAAATGAATACAATGACGCAAAAATTTTCCTTTTTGCAAATATTTTTTTTGGGATTTATTTTTTTTTTTTTTTGTAAATTAAGCACCAAACTTTTGTGTATAAAATTGGTACTATAGCCCCTAGATTATAAATTTAAAACAACCACACTTAAAAAATTACAAAATAATCGCGGAAAGCTTTATGGTACAAAAAATTAATTAAAAAATTTAATCAGCGATTTATATTCTGCAAACAAATATATTGATGAAAAAATTTTTCCTTGTTGCAAAACTTTATGTTACAAAACTTTAATCCCTAGGTTATATATTTAAAAAAACCGCACTTAAATATTGCAAAATAACGGCGAAATTCGAAAAAGGCTTTATGGTACAGAAAATTAATTAAAAGAGGTAATCAGCGATCGAAATTCTGCAAGCGAATATATTGTTGCAAAAAGTTCGCTTTTTGCAAATGTTTTTTTTTTCGCAATTTGTGCTAATATTTGCTAATATCTAAATATTTAATTTTTATATTTTTTAACGAGCCAAAGAGAAAGCTATTTTTTAGTTACTTACATTTTTAAATATGTAAAAGCGATCTAACATTTTTTGGTATAAGAGCCCGATTAAGTGAGCCTTTTCCATCCCTGATTAACCAGTCGGAGTTCCTTCCTGTTCCAAGCCGCCTAATATTTTTTCAAATAAAAAATATTGGGAGAGTTGCAAGGCACATAACAGAACAAATGCTTTCTCAGTGATAGAGAGTCCCCCAATCTCTTTATTATGTATACTCTTTCGTTGTTTGTTATTATTTAAATTTAAATAAAAAAAGAAAATTTTAAATTTTTTGAACAAAGTGCCATCTACTGATAACGATATTGTTATAACTTATCAAAGCGTCAAATATAAAGATATACCAGCAGTTGCTAATATTATACACCAGGTGGCAGGCATTTTCAAATAACACTAATGAGTACTAGAGATGAGCGATCCGGTGATTTTTGAATAACGCTGCTACCAGTGATCGTGATTTTCAAATCACCGTTCTTTTAAACAGTGACCGTGATCACGGGTTTGTAATAGAGATGGGCGATCTGGCGCTTTTTCAGTAACATTGTTCTCAGTGAATGTGATTTGCAAATCATTGTTCTTTTAAACTGTGATCGTGATCATGGTTTTTCTATGGAAAAGACTGCGATTTTCTGATAAATAAACGAAATAATGTTTATGGCGAGTTTTTAAGATGTCAGTTAAACTTTGTCAGCCATTTCAAAGTTTATTAACAAAAATTTGCCGAAAAAACTTTTTCTCGAGTATAATTTATTTCTTTATTGAAATAAAACAAAATAAACCACATTTTAAAAGCAGTATTCCAGTTACAAAACTGGGCCTTAAAAGAAGAATAGTTGCGACCGGTAACAAAGACATGATAGAAGGAGACATTTTATTCAGAAGAGTGTGAAAGCAAGTCACTGTTATTGAAAAAAAAAACATGTATTACTGTGCACAATGAAGTTTGCAAGAAAGAATAGTACAAAAATATTAAAAGAACAACATTCCGAGTACCTGCGAGTTGAAATATATGATCACTGCCATTACCAGTGATTTATCAATAACTGTGATTAAATCAACGGTATGAAAATATCGCTCATCTCTACTAGGAATTTCATCCGGGCCTGGAATAAACGAGTTTTTTATGCATTTCAAATTTGTGAGAACTACATTTTTATCTAAAAATGGGATATTTATAGTTGAAGATTCTGGTAAAAGAAAAGGATACGGAGTTGATTCATTATAACTACCCAGGTGGAAAAATACGATCGCAAAAACGTTTTAAAAGCATTTTTAAAGGTGGTACAAGCGTTTTCAGAATATACCGATTTACAGGTTTAAAGTGTTTTGACAACGCCCCAAATGATAACCATGATTTACGGTGTGAGGATGGTATTTTATAACGTTTTCAAAGCGTTGCAAAAAAACAACTTTAAAATGCTTCTTCAAGTATTTTTGAACTTATGCCATATTTTTATGGACAAAATTCGCAAACCATGAACAATCATAATCTTATTCATATCGCGATTGACGTACCCAATATTGGAGCTCCTATATCAAAATTTTCTGCTTTCGATTTTGAAAACAGTTTAGGTTTTATAAAATCAATTGTAAAATCTCCAAAAAATCCTATTGGACAAATTCAATGAAAATTGCACATTTTTCATAACAAAAACTCACGAAATATCCTGTTGGTATATCAACTGTTCAAAAATACAAAATATTCTCTTGGAAAGATTTTAGAATCCTCAGAATCAAAAGTGGTGTTTTATTTTATAAATATTGAAGGTTTTAATTCACTTCATCTCACCCTGAGAATGTATACCTGCTCAGTAATTGAAATATTCTAGTAATTAATGAAATTTTTGGCATTAAACATTGTAAACACAATTCTGATTATATTTTTTTAAATGGTCAAATTTATAATGAAATAACTGATGTTTTTATGTATCCACTTTATCAAAATAAATTGGATTGTATAATGTTAAAAAATTTAATGAAAATTATGCTGACATTAGTATACTATTAGTGCGATTTAAGGGTATTCTTACAAAGTTTCATAATGAGACAATTGCTATAAATCTTTTGCATAAATAATGATTGCTATAACTCTTTTACGTAAATAATAAAATATAATTAAAATTATATATCAAAAAAAATTTTTCTTTAACATTTTGACCAAATACTTTAAAAAGTGTACTCTGACATATGGATTTAACTGCCTTTTAAATATATTCCAAATTTTTGTTTTGTTTAACTGTAGACAACTTTGTAAAAAAAAGTGCTGAAATGCACTTTTTCGAACATTTTGAAATCAATGTTTTGACAGTGTTTTTTAAATAATCGGTTATATATTCTTCAAAAGAAGTACTACTGCTAAAGTACTTTTTGCAAACGTTAGGGAAACGCTTTAAAGCAATGTTTTAACAGTGTTTTTATTTCACAAACGGTTGCAAATTTTGTATGAAAAGCACTCCTAAAATACTGTTTGTGAACGTTCGAAAAGCAATCCAAAATAATGTTTTTCAAATGTTTTTTTCTCGTACCATTGGGAATTAACGCTGCAAAAATGCTTCTTTTTTTGTACCATTGACAACAAATGCTTTCACAGCGTTTTGTTTTATGTACCGTCTCCAATTTCCACCTGGGTATTCATTGAGTAAGTCGATTCAAAAAAGTCAGCAAATATATTGGAAAAATAAAACATCATCATTTGCTACAATATTACCAAGTTTCAGAGAATTAGGAAAATCACGTGATCGCCGTTTGGAGTTAACAAACTTATAGAATGATTTAGGGTTGTTCTTCAATTGGTTTTTGATACGGATTAGGTAGTTGTTGTATGCTTTTGTGTTTGTTACATTATATTCTGATCTTGCAATCGAGTAGTTATAAAAATCTCTTGATGAACCAGTTTTCTTATATTTTTTGAACATTTTATTTTTTTTGTTTTTAGATTTAGCCAAACAGTCATTATTCCAAGGTGGTCCAATGTTGTTACGAATAAAATATTTAGGAACAGATTTAGCGATACAATCATTCAAAGTGTTATAAAAGCAGTTTAACATTTCGTTAAAATCGGTTGAGCAAAGGACATGGTTCCAATTAAAAGAAGATAAAAGTTCATTTAGTTTAACATAGTTAGTTTTAGAAAAGCAATACACTCTTGTGTTTATAATATTTTTTGACCAATAGATGGAAGCAAAACTTTTAACTCTAAAGTTGGATGATAACGATCCTCAGGATATGATGAGATCAGTGAAAATTCGGACGCATGTTTTACGAAAATTAAATCTAAAAATTTTCCTTGTATATTAGGTATATAATTGATTTGAGATAAACCATAACTAAATAATGTGTCAACGAAGTCATTGGTGCATCCATTAGAAATGACAGGAACCAGTGCATTGGAATCAGTTGATTGATTCCATAAAATAGAAGTTAAATTAAAGTCACCAAACGCAGCCAGTATATCACACGATTTAGAATTTTGGAAAGCAGAACTAATAGCAGAAGCATGTTCAATATAAATATCACTATTTGAATGGGGAGGAATATATGAGCAGGAAATGAACAGACATTTATTTTTAAAACGAATTTTTACAGCAATAAATTCAATATTCTTATATTTGCTAATCTTAATTTACTATTATTTTCCGGCAAAGCCCGCTACGTTGTTAGCGTGCCTTAAAGTTTATTTAATTCCAGTTTATGTAAACATAGACCTGTAGTGGGATTCTCTAACTTTTTAACGACAAAATTCGGTATTTAAGTTGTCAGTTTACTGTGAAAACTTGTCAATTTAACTACCGAATTTTGTCGTTAAAAAGTTACAGAATTGCCCCTCTGGAAATTCAAGTAAATTCACAAATTCAATTGAAAAATTTTACCGCGTCGGTTTTTTCCACCAATGTTTCGTTACCTGGAGTTTAAATATCGGAATATATAAATTGCATTCTTTTTCTAAAGTTTTTTCTCTTTTAATAAATTTGTTTAATCTTTTTGTAGAGTATGTTTCAATGCTAAGTTCATACTTGGGAATTTTTCATTACCATCGAAATTTCATTACAATTAGTTGATACTAATGTTAATGAAAAAAATTTCATTACCATTTAATGGTATTGAAATATTTTTCATTAAAAAAAGACACTAATGTACAAAAAACTAATTACAATTGATTAAAAACCATTTGTTTACAAAAAATTTAGATAAAGGAAACGAACAACGGGTTGGGCCAGGGAAGTTATAAAACATAATTTTTAAAGGAGGATCCATTCCATTGTGTTCTACTTTACTTGGATACAAATAAAAATGTAGTGGAAAGTAATATATTTAATATCAAATTAGCATGAGCCTGAATGAGCAATTTTCATCCCCGATTTTTTTTTAAGGAGAAGCAACACTCAGGAAATTCTTCCTATTAATTAACGTGCTGCTTCCTTTGGAAAGGGGATTGAGAAGAAGTGAAAGGTGGTGAAAGATAAAGGGCTTCAAATATGGCAACACTGTAATTGCGTGAGATTTTGAATTTTAGAACAGTCATTCCGCGCCATCTGATGGTTAGTTGGCGAACTTTGTTGAAGCTTTTTAGTTCATAGCCCTTTTATATTATTTTACTTCGGTGTGGTTAAGTGCTATGGGAACACCGAAGGAGGACGCTGCGATATGTATGAGGGATAGAAAAAACTGACACATACTATTATTTTTCATAAATTGATGTTGCCTTGGTTGGGGATCGAACCCGCATCCTCATGTGTAACAGTTCAACCCGTTAACCATTACACCACAGCGTCCAGCGGGTTTTTTTTCCGTTTTTACGTTTTTCTGTCAATGGCAATTATTTTTATTAATTGATGCATTATGAATGGCAATGAAATTTAAAACCATAGTCATTAATCAATATAATTAAATTTTTAAATCATTACCATTGATTAAAAAATCATTACAATTGATATCAGTGCAATGGTAATGAAATCATCATTTAATTAGTCCACCTAATTAATTAGTTCCATGTATGGCTGATTTTCAAATTCAAGTGTTTGAACAGGTAATTAATACGGGCTCTTCACCCCTTTTTGTTCCTCCCAGTAAAAATACCCAAATATATATAATCCTGCCTCATGCGAAATTTCAAGTACCAAACTCCAGCAGCTTGAGTCATTCAAATTCCATTATATTTCTCTATAGTTGACTAACGTTTCAATTTCACTTGTTCCCCGTTCCATTCCATCTGGTTTAACAACTTTGGTGTTCCAATGCAACTCGTTCCCAGATTCCATTGCATTTCGTTCCCATTATCTATTGTTTCAATTCCTCTCGTTCTCCGTTTTATTCCATTTCATTCCCACTGTCTTGTGTATCAATATTGCTATCAGTCATTCCTCTTTCCATTCCATTTCTTTGCACTTGCTCCGTTCCATTCCTTTCTTATATGCAGTGTTTCAATTCAACGCGTTCCCTATCCATGCCATCTCGCTCCTCATTCCATTTTATCCATATTCCATTCCATTTCCGTTGCCTATTGTTTCAAATCCACTTGTTCCCCATTCATTTCCATTTTGTTCCACTTTTGTAGTGCTTTAGTTCCACTCGTTTCCCATTTCGTTTTTTAATTTTAGTGTTCCAAATACACTCGTTATTTAAATTTTAGGTTTCTAGCCAAAGAGGCAGGCAATAAGGGGGGAAATTTTCCCCTTTTGAACCACCGGTTTTATCAACTACCTGTCGAAAGTTTCAAAAAATACCTTGCCGATAAGTTAGCCCATATTCCAAGGAACATACATACAAAATTTCAGCTCCATATTTCCAGCAGTTTGGCCAGTCCGGCAAGGGGGAGACTTTTTCCTTTTTACCCCTCCTGGTAGGAATTTTCAAAAATGCCATATTAGCGGATGTCCAAGTTGGAGGAGGAACCAACATACCGAATTTCAGCTCCCTAGTTCCAGCAGTTTGGCTAGGCCGTCAAGGGAAGACCGTTTCTGACCCTACCTGTAGAAAGTTCCAAAAATCCCATCTTAGCGGATGTATACAATAGAGAAGAAACCTTCATACCAAATTATAACTTCCTACTTCCAGCGGTTTGGGCAGGTATATAAGGGGCACTTTTCCCTTCTTGAATCCCATTTTTTCAATGTCCCTTTCCAAAATTCCAAAAAGTACCTTCCCGATAAGTGAACCCATACTCCAAGGAACACGTTTTACATTTTGGGTTTCTAGCCAAAGGGGTTTTGGCAGATCGTCAAAGGGGAGACTTACTATTTGTGCCCCTCCCGGTAGCAATTTCTTAAAATCACGCCTTACAGCGCGTCAGCGTCCTAGTTCCACATTTTGGGCAGGCCGGCAAAATAGTCACTTTTTCTTTTTCGCCCCTCCCAGCTGGAATTTCCAAAACTACCTTCTAAGCGTACGTCTACGTTGGAGGAGGAACCTACGTACCGAATTTCAGCATCCAGTTACAGCTGTTTGTACAGGCCGTTAAGGGACCACTTTCCCTTTTTGAGCCGCCGTTTTATAACGACCCTGTCCAAAATTCCAAAAAGTACTTTCTTAATAAGTAAGCCAATACACCAGGGACCCATATTTTAAATTTCAGGTTTCTAGACAAAGGGGTTTTTACAGGCCATCAAGGGCAGACTTTTCTTCTTTATGCCCATCCTTGTAGGAATTTCCAAAAATTCCGCCCTCGCGGTTGTCAACGACAGAGGAGGAACCTTCATACCAAATTTCAACTTCGTTGCTTCAGCCGTTTGGGCAGGCCGTTATTGGGAACATTCTCCCCTTTCGACCCCCTTTTTACTACCCTACGGGAAATTTTAGCAAACTGTCACCGAACTGGCCCCTTTATATGAAATAGACTGGTCACTTTTACATGGCGTTGTCATAGGAGGGGGAAATTGACCCCTTGTGACATGTCACAAGACAAATCCTAGGACAGGTTACTGAACTCTCATATGTTCCACTGGGAATTAAAGGATTAAATATATACTTTTTAATTTGTTCATAGGTCGTAGAAAAATATCATAATTTTTGTAATCGTGGCGAAATTTCGTTTTATTTAAGTAACATTTTTGAATATAAAAGAAGTTGACAATTTTGTTTTTCTTGTGCCCCCTAAAGTGCAGTTTAGCCGTACAAAATAACAAAAGAAATTAAAATATTCGATATTTTTTTCGCTTTTTTTTTAAATGCAAGTAAAAATTGAGCATTTTGAAAACAGCAGTTTACAATTTTTATAGTAAATAGTTCTGTCGTTTTATCAGAATAGACTACTAAAATTATGTAAATTTAACAGTTTTATCTGCTAATTTCAGCTGTTTTTTCTGCAACATCATTTTTAACTAATATTTATTTGCTTTTTCTGCTATTTTTACAGATTTATATCTGTGAGTGTATTAGTAATAGAGCGACTCACCTTATGTGGACAGAAAGTTATAAAAAACGAATAAAAAAGTTAAAGTCGGGCATGCCGACTATATAATACCCTACACCAGTCTAATTAAAAGCCAACTAATGTTTGGATCCGAAATTCGAATGGGTTAAAACGGACTTGTGTCAAAATTTTCTTTAAAATAATAAAAGAGGAAATCGAAAATATAGCCCATATGGGCGATAGGTCCAAATATGGACTGATCCTATCTAGAATCAATAGGCTTTGTCCTTGAGACCATGTGAGGCAGCGAACCAAATTTCTTTGAAATATCTTCGTATTTGCGACCTGCAGCGCGTATAAAAGCCAATTTGGGGGGGGGGGGACCCTTATATGGGCACTAGGTCTAAAGATGAACCGAAAAAGTTAAAGTCGGGCATGCCGACTATATAATACCCTACACCAGTCTAATTAAAAGCCAACTAATGTTTGGATCCGAAATTCGAATGGGTTAAAACGGACTTGTGTCAAAATTTCCTTTAAAATAATAGAAGAAGAGAAAATCGAAAATATAGCCCATATGGGCGATAGGTCCAAATATGGACCGATCCTATCTAGAATCAATAGGCTTTGTCCTTGAGACCATATGAGGCAGCGAACCAAATTTCTTTGAAATATCTTCGTATTTGCGACCTGCAGCGCGTAAAAAAGCCAATTTTGGGGGGGGGGACCCTTATATGGGCACTAGGTCTAAACATGAACCGATTAATCAATAGGCTTCGTCCTTGGGCCGACATAGATCTGTGTACCAAATTTCATTGAAATATCTTAGTAGTTACGACCTGCAGCATGTAAACAAGCCAATTTTGGGGGGACCCTAATATGGGCACTAGGTCTAAACATGGACCGATTTTAACCCAAAATCAATAGGCTTCGTCCTTGGGCCGACATAGGACTGTGTACCAAATTTCATTGAAATATCTTCGTATTTGCGACCTGCAGCGTCGAAATAAAAAGTGATTCTGAGCCGATCGGTATACTATAAGGTGGGTCTAGGTCCAATATTTTTTGGTGTTACAAACACCAGCACAAACTTATTATTCCCTCTCCACGTAGTGGTGTAGGGTATACAAACGCCCAACTCAAAATATACCTTGCTTTATTTTAGGTCTAGCGATAAAATCTCACGAGCTGAACCGATTTTAAAAAAGCTCTTTTTTTAGTTTTTGGAAGAATCATTTGAAAGTTTTTTTTAAGGTCCAACGCGATATATATATCATGTCCAAACATGCCCCATTTTAAGGGACGTTCCATTAAAAGAAAATAATTTTTAAATTTTTTCGTACGGAGAGGTTTGTAATGTCAATTTAACACATCTTAACTTATAGGCGGTTTAAGTAAATACGTGTTTCAGATTTTTTGAAATTCGTCTTAGCAGAAATTGGTTTGGTGGTAAACTCTTTATTGTAAACAGGGCAATATGGGTATCAAAATTTTTCTTTTGACAAGTACATCATCGTTGTGTGGAAATAATTTGGAATTTTGCCAATAACCCAAATATTATTGGGTATCATCGCAAAATTATGTAGGGGCACTTTTTTTAATTTTTATTCGTCAGTCCGTCTAATAAATAATAATCCGAGTCTCATATATTCCCAATTCCACACTATCCCGTATTAAAAATACTGACTATTAAGAAATCGGTTCACATGTTACTCGTCCCCAACGCGGCGTATTAACTAGACCAGAGACTATTAATTATAGAGATAGGAAATCAAAACTTACACTACTCACCGATAGAGGGCGCCGAAATTTAGTATTACCTGAGCAACTATTTAGTATCAGTTTAGTATCAGCTGAGCATATATTTTATTTAAAACTCAAAAACTCCTGAAAACTGCTCAAAATAAGGAAAAAATAAACGTTGTTGTTTGTTATTATTTAAATTTAAATAAAAAAAAGAAAATTGTCAATTTTTTACAAAGTGCCATCTAGTGACAACGATTTTTTTATAACTTATTTTTTTTGTGAACTAGACCATCCTATCGTAAGTGACTGTTGTCACTGTTGTTAAAGAAAACGACTTGTATTTTTAGTGACTAGTTGTTAGATAAAATAATGTATTTGATTTCATTTTATTTAATTAATTTGAATATAAAAATTTAATCGAACATAACTATGTATATAACTATATACGTTATAATAAAATGTATTAATAATTATATTATATGTACATATTATTTATTGTTTGTATGTAAATATTTATGTATATCTTAAGTACACTTGGGTCTTAAAATTGTTTGTTGTAAGCAATTTTGTAAATATTAAATTTATTTAAATTACACAAAATAAAACTTATTATAACAATTGACTAAAAAATTTTAAAACTTTTCTTTAAATTATTAAAATAAAATTAGTTATCATAAATTCATAAGTACTAACTATGTCTAAGATTTTTAAACATACATTAAATGTATGTTGTAATAACAATTTATTATTTTTTATTAACTTTATTGTAATTGGAAGACTTTGCGATTGTTGCTGTTTTTTTCAAAATAGTATTGAAATAATTATTGAAAACAAAAGCATTTATTTTATTTAAGGCAATTTGGTATTAAGGATGTGTGGTTCTTTTTTATATTTAAAAAAATAATATTTACATTTTTATTAAAACTAAGTATGCAATTTTAAAACTAGAAAATATTATTAAAGCTATTTTTAGATTATACCACTGACAATGAAACTATTTTAGACCGAACTCTGAAATTATGATGCAATTGGCATATGTGGTAGTGGGGGATATCTAATGAATATGAACCACTTTGTTGCGGCCCAACCTCATATCTAAGAGATGAATTGAAAATTGTTCGCAACTTTTTTGTTAGAAAAGTTTTAAATAAATGTCTTTATTTTGCTATTGGAAAAATATTCAAAACACCTTTCATTTGATATCCATTTCCATATTGCTTGGAACAAACACAAAAAAAAACAATGAAAAACGAGTAAAAAAGTTAAAGGCGGGCATGCCGACTATATAATACCCTACACCAGTCTGGTTAAAAGCCAACTAATGTTTGAATCCGAATTTCGAATGTGTTAAAACGGACTTGAGTCAAAATTTTCTATAAAATGATAAAAGAGAAAATATAGCCCATATGGGCGATATGTCCAAATATGGACCGATCCTATCTAGAATCAATAGGTTTTGTTCTTGGCAACATGTAAGTCAGCGCACCAAATTTCATTGAAATATCTTCGTATTTGCGACATGCATCTTGTAAAAGCCAATTTTGGGGGGACCCTTATATGGGCACTAGGTCTAAACATGGACCGATTTTAACCAAAATCAAC
Source organism: Leucophora obtusa (assembly GCA_949987735.1). Lineage (NCBI taxonomy): Eukaryota > Metazoa > Arthropoda > Insecta > Diptera > Anthomyiidae > Leucophora > Leucophora obtusa. The sequence continues at coordinate 98,195,231 of OX465298.1, forward strand.
AGGCCGACATAGGTCTGTGTACCAATAAATTATCTACGTATTTGCGTGTAAACAAGCTAATTTTGGGGGGACCCCTTGTATGGACCCTTATAGGTCAAAACATGGACCGATTTGAACCAAAATCAATAGCCTTCGTCCTTGCGCCCACGTAGGTCTGTGTACCAAAATATCGTAATATTTGCGTATAAGAATGCATGGACAGACAGACGGACATCGATAAATCGAAAAAAAGTGATTTTGAGTCGATTGGTATACTAAAAGATGGGTCTAGGTCCAATTTTTTTTGGTGTTACAAACATCAGCACAAACTTATTATACCCTGTCCACGTAGTTGTGTAGGGTATAATTAGCCTATTTTGTTTCGTTTTCTGGCCCTTAAAAGTTCTTAAAAGCTGAAAAGGTGCATCTTTATAATGCAGTTTTTATCGGTGTAGCATATATTAAAGCATATATTTATAGCATATATTAAAATTTCATCGAAATCTGAGAGTTCGTACCAAAGTAATTTTCTTGAGAGTCGTAAGATTTTTAGTGATTTGAATTTAAAAATTACCATTGTAAATACAAATTCCAACGGAGAGTTTATTGAAAGGGGCTTATACATATATTATAGCAAAAACGCTGTGAAGTATTTGTCAGGAGAGTATCCTGATGAAGAAAAATAGCAGTTTTTGAAAAAAGTACTTATTATGTTAATTCATAATAAGGAAATTGGCCTGGAACTGAATTAATAAATTTCTAATTAATCAATTAAAAAGGTCGAAAAACAATTTTTATTTTTTAAATAAAAATTAAAAACCAACACTTTTACAAAAGATTATTAATTTTTTTTATCTATATGGCAATTCACACTTGAAGCCTAATTTACTTCAAACTAGATTACCCGAAACAACGAATTAAACCACGTAGATCACTAGCAAAAACATGGACTGAACTACTTACCAGCATATTTACACGCTTAACTCGTTCATGCATGTGTTGTATGTGTACAAAAACACTTTTTCAGAGTAGGTACATTTCTAACGGTAAATTTTGATAAACAAATTATGGTTTCTTCTTTAACATTAGCAAAAACTTTTAACCTAGTGCCTTCAAATGCAATAAAATATAAATTTTGTGAATATATAAGAGCTAAAGTCTTAATTAGGGCTGGTATCTTATCTCCAATGTTTAGTTTACTTTAATTATTGATTTAGAAATCATTGATTAGCCCTTAAACTTACTTAAAATAATATCGGTAACTTATAAAAATTTAATCAATGATTTGTTAATTTTAGATATTTTCATTTGACAATACGAATAAGAAATAAAAGAAAATCAAAAAAGTTTGGAAACTCGCGAAATAAGAGCTTTTTATGGAATTTTTCGCATGATACGGGGTCATAAAATTATAAAATAGATGACCAATTTGTTGTTTTCAAAATCATCAATCGCTAAATGCCTCAAATAGGATGCGTCTTTTTGCATGCTACACGCATATCTTAATTTTTTTCATTGCGTAAGTGTGTATAACTATAAATTTTTTTTTGGTCCAGGAAGGTGTTATTAAAGCCCCGTTTAGATTATCACACAAGTGTGTTATATATGACAGAAATGTGTTGTATAAAGAAAATGTATAATAGTGTGAACACAATTCCTTACACACATGTCAAAATCTGTTCACACATTTTAAAAAGAGATCACACTTTTTTGACAAGCTTTATTTTTTGAAATATTTTATAAAGTTACTACTTGTCTCAACACAAGTGTTGTATTATTCACAAATAAATATATACAAAGATGAAAAACCACTAGTGGTGAAAAAATTAATGATTGGAAGAAAAAATAACAGTTTTCATTTATTTGTTGTGTGTGTCGGAAACAGTCTGAACACTGAAAAGATTTTCTTTTATACTTTTTTGACAACCATACAATTTCAGCATACTTTTTGTGCAACTTCTGTAAAGAAAAGTATAAACACTTGTGTGATAATGTGATAATTCAATACAAATTTTAAAGTCAGAATTTATTGGAAAACTAGGTTGAAAGGACAACTAAAATAACTATGCCTCTATATTATTTGTTATTCGTTTAGGTAAATATATCTGGATATAATTTAATATACACATGCAGTGGCATCTCCCAAAGCAGTAAATTTTTACAAACTGTGAAACGTAAACGCTTGATTTTCTTAATTGTATTTTTAAAATATCTTCCAACAATTTTGTGTACCAAGCAAAAATCTTCTGAAGAGTCATGTCTGTGGAATTGTGTGTTAGTTGAAAAAATTAGAATTTTCGAATTTTGTGGAAAATAAGAGATATGAATCCAAAAATATTACTCAGGCGAAAAATATATGGCGTACTTAAGAATTGTACTGCACGAAATATTTAAGTATGCCAATAACTGGTCTAAACAACTACCATAGAATCTCAGCAGTATGCATAAATCTTAACCTCTGTTAACTGACTCTGTCCGACATTTCAACAATTTTTAATAGAATGTTGTTTTGTAATAGTGTAAGATTAAAAATTGGTTCAAAGCAAAAATTTAATAAAAAACTATACTCATTAACTGCAATTTAAGGTCTTGCAGGAGCAGGTGAAGTATATCTGATATCTTCATATATCTGATATTTTTCCAGAAAATTCAAAAATTTAAATTATTTGTAATTAAAAACGGCAGAATTAAAAAAATATTCTGAGACACCTTAAACACATTTTTTGGTCAAATTTTCCTCCCACGAATCATGGTTTATTTGTACTAAATAAAGATCAAAATTATGACCGATTTTAACAAACTATTCGTACAGAATCGAATATTATGTAATATTATTAAAATTTTACCCAAATATTTTCTTAATTCCAATTGGTATTTTTAGAAAAGATATATGTGCAAGTTACTAAAGATGTTCATTATTTAGAAGGCACATAAACTTGTTAAAATGTTACCAACATTAGAAATAAATATAAATACTAACATGATTTGCAGGGTGGAAAATCTATGTTTAAAGTCTTAATCACAGAAATTTCTGTAATTCAATTTAATCAATGTTTAGGGTAAAATCAGATATTAAAATTTGACGAGTTATTGTAATTAAGTTCTAAACAATGATTTTCTTCTTAATTATTGTTTAATATTACATAAGATACCAGGCCTTAGTCTCAAAAATAGTGTGATGAATAAAATTCAAAAACTCTAAAGGCAGATCTACACGGTATAGAAATCTCGTAGAGTTTGAGCTAAATTTGTCATCTCTAATATTGTTGGCACTAATTTTTATCGTAAATGTACCATCCCTAGTTGTCAAGTATTTATTTTTATTAAATTTGTTGCATTTAAAAGAATAATTTTGTCTCCATATAACAAAAAGTGAATTTAATAAACTGATATGTTCAATAATGTAACAAGACATATTAAAAATTGTTGCTAATTAAAAAAATTGTGTTTGACAGAAATTGCCTATGATTAAGAGATTGCATATACTTACACAGAGATGCATTTTCGTAGTCGCTTTCGAGTTTTCTCTCACGTGTAAATGTGCCTTAAAGACTTTATGTAGAGTTTAGTAATAGAAAAAATACAAAATTTTAAACTGCTCGAGGCCGGCAGCATGTTAATGTTCGCTAGAGGGTGCTGCAAAGCCATAAAAGCAGCAATGCCAACTTAGCACTTTTTGCTCTAGATTTAGCGTATTTTTACTACCCAAAACTCGCATTATTTTCTGTTAGCGTTTTTTATAAAAAAAGGCGCTAGGATGGCACTTTTCGGTTTTTTATTCAGCGCTTTTACCACGTTGTGAATAAAACGTTTATTTTGATAAAATTTTAACTAATTTTAACGTTTTAAGGCAAAAACATATTTTTTATCACAATTTTTTTTTTCAAATTTGCATCGAAAAATTATCTAAAATTGTTTTTGAAAGTGATTTTTGCTTTTAAATTGAATTTAAAAAATCAAAAAAAAAAAAAAAAAATTTGTTTCTTCAGCATTTTCAAGGCAATAAATATTTGAAATTAAGTTTTATTTTCCAAAAAATAGTGCTTTTTACGACTTTTTGACTGTTCCGTCGTTTAATTTAGATGAAAACGTACAACTTTTTTATCAAATTTATCATCTAGCGCATTTTAGAGTGTTTTTAAGGGACTGACTGCGCGTTTTGCTTCAAAAAAGTTGTCATCACTGCATAAAAGTAATAGAAAATAATTCTTTGGCGTAGATCTACATTTCCACGAAGTTTGATCAGAAAATTCCAAGCCATTGAAATTGGTGCAGGAAATGGTTAATCACTTTTGTTCGCAATGCCCCATTATTTTACGTTTTTTTGTGAGAAGCTAATGAGTACCCATTACCTTGTGTTTTTTGCAAGTATGAAGGTAGTGACTAGCCATTACTTTTCGGACATTGCAAATAAAAGTAATTAAGCGAGGTAATATACTGGTAAGTAGTTGAAACCCTGAATTTGAAATGGCCGCATTATAGAAAAAGAGGTTTTGAGAAATAGTACATTATCCCATTTTTATAAGTATCAGAGTTTCTTCACTGAGGAAAAAATATCGTAGTCAAATCAATTATTACACCATATTTAAATTAACATTTCATTTCTTTACGAAAATTATTAAATTAAATATGAATCCCATAAATTAAATATGATTTTAGTTAAAATGAAGTTTTTCGTATTTAGTTTAACATGTCAACATTTTAGACTTCATTTTCGTATATGAAAAGTAAGTAGAACCATATTTCAATTGAAAAGAAAACAAATTTAGTTTGATTTTAAAGAGGTTTCTATTTAATTTAATGCTGTTCATGCTTGATTTCAAGATTTTATTGTTCTGTGTGTTTATGTTTTCGATAATTGAAATATAAATACGTACAAAAACCTTGCCAAGTAATTAGTAGATCAACTAATTGTTTTCGCATATATTGTACAAGATTTGACAAGTTTTTACTTTTTGCTGCTTAATGTTTGCATAATTAACGCTAAAATCGTTATTAGTATTGTATTTGTATTTTGAAAGTGGGAAACAAAAGAAAAAACTCTCATAGAAAACAAAATGTGATAGAAAAAAAGTGCTTAAGAATTAACAATAGAAAAATCAAATAAACTTTATTTAGACTTTAAAGCATGAGTTACTCGAGCGTAAACGTAAACTTTACCCAGAAAATACGGTAACAGAACTACTACTATTTTCGTCGAATTTCTGAACACACGTTCATAGGCGTACCTAGACCATTTTTCTGGGGTGGGCAAGGGCTCCATATATGTTTGGCTGTTTATTTGCCCATGCTCAGCCCTTAATCTTAAAAAACACTTTCGACATTACGCATGCGATTTTCTTCATACAAAAAAAGACTTAAAAATATCTCCCTCCCCTTTGATAAAATTTTCAAATGTTTTTTATAGAAAACTCTGAAAAATTCATCATTTTTTCTGAAGAAAACCTCGTGCAAGGAATGCTATACGCTCAGAATAGTATAAAATTTTGATATTTGATGGAGAAAACAAATCTAAGATCAACCTCTCTCTCATATTTTCTTCCATCTCTGACGAACCTATTCTTAACCCATATTTTGACCACTTAAATTACCAATGTGATCAAAAACTGACATTTTCTTCGTAGAATTTTTGCTTCTACAACATATTGAAATTTCCTCAAAATTGTACACTCATAGAAATAAATCTGTAAAAATCGCAAAAAAAGTAACTAAAAATTTGTTAAAAATGATGCTGCAGAATAAACTGTTAAATTAGCAGATTTCTTTTTGCTAAATACAAGTAAAATAAGAACAGCAAAAATAAACCTCTTAAATTTATAGTTTTACAATTATTTTTAGTAAATATTTCCGCTTATTGCATATAACTTAATTTAGCTTAAAGATAACAAAAAATTATAGACATAAAAGTTTGTTCTTGCCATTTTTAGTCTACTAATATTTAGCAAAATTTTCTGTAGATTTTGCAATGCAATTTGTCATTTCCAATTAACTAAAAGTTGACTTAAATATAACTAAAATTCTGCAAATTTAACAGCTTTATATTTGCTGTTCTTATTTTACTAGTATTTAGCAAAAAAAAAAAAAACAGTTCTTTCTGGAGCAATATTTTAAACTAATTTTTAGTTGCCTTTTCTGCTATTTTTACAGATTTATTTCTATGAGTGTAATATTAACTAATTATTCTTTTAAAAAACTATTAAACCTAAGAAATTTTTCTCTTATAGCCAGAACTAAGTTCGATTTGTTTCTTAAATATTTCTTAAGTAAGAATTTTTATACAATATTTCTTATTTAAGAAATATTCAAGACAAAAATCTATATTAGTTCTTGCTGTAAAACTGACGCTTAGATTCCAACAAATTATCTTCCTAGGGAACTAGAAGACATTTTCCCAATCAAAAACACAGGATTAACTGATATTAAAAAAAAAATAATCATAGAACAAGAATTATAGACAGATTTTTTAAAATTCTGGGGTGGGCAAAAAGCAGTCTAGGGTGGGCCACCCCTTAGGCCACCCCAGAACGGCCTAAGTCCGCCAATGCACACGTTCGAATTTATTTATGAATTAAGGCTACGTTATTCGAGCGTAAACGTATCTCTGCGAACTGAATTAATGAGTTAAATAAGAATAGAAGATGTGTTATGTTTTTGTTTTCATTCATAGGCATTCAACATATCGTTGGCTTAGTCGGCAAACCTGTCAAGTCCGTTTTTTTTAATTTTTCAGGAGAGACAAAGAACTGTCTAACTTTTTTTAAATCTCTAAACGCAGTTTTCTTCTTTAGTTCATCTTGTTTAACCACAAAAAATCATGGAATTCCAAAATAAAAGTTTGCAGACTTATAGGCTCTTTTTGGACTTAGCAGATTTGCTCTTTATAATTTTCTATTTTAAATGTGGACTTACCAGATTTTCTTTCAACTTTGTGGACTTACAAGATTTTCTTTTTTTTATTTTAGTTTATTTTTATTTATAGCTGTGTTTGTGTGACTCTCTATCAGTGTTACCAAGAACGATTTTGACAGTTTTTCAACGTATTCCGGCTTTCTACTATCAAAATTGTTCGAGATATCATTGATAGGAATGCCGCACAAACGCAGCTTATGTCAGCAGAATTCATGACAATCGCCTAATAAAATTTATAAATTAACAATGTTTTTCCTGAAAAAATTTATAAGTAATAGTTACCCAGCCAACATTTTTCTGAGCGCTCAGAAATTATGACTCATAAAAGACGAACATTTTCAGAATGCTCAAATCTTAGAGTCATAAATGAAACATAATAGACTCTTATTTATGAGAGTATTCAAAATTTTTTCAATGCTCATAAATTACTCAAAAATTTGTCACAAATGACTCATAAATGGCTCAGAAAATTCAAAATGTTCCAGCAATGCTCATAATTTGGAGTCTTTTATGAGTCATACAAGTGCGCTCAAAAGAGGCTTCATCGGTGAAGAAAACCACCCTCATATATCTATGATTTCAGAAGGCCTCTTTTATGAGTCTTTAAAGACTCCAATTGTACACTGGGTACATTAAAAGTTAAAATAACTAAATAATTATTTAGTTAATCTTTAAATAAACAAAAGTCGCACTTAATTCTATTGAAGAAATTTGTTGAAACAAAATGTGTGTTGTTTTCAGCTGGACTTAGCATGTGGTTTTCGATGTTTTGTTTGTTTTTTTGGACTTGACAGAATTGCTTACCACTGCATAACAACAAGAAAAAACAACATAATTGTTTTTTTTTTTTTTTGATATGATGTGTTTTGAGTTACACCCGGTTTTTTGTTCATATTTTGGTTTTTTAAAATTAAGAATCATAAGTGCCCAGCAAAAAATAGACACCATTTTAGAAGAAATGTGTAATTCTCTTCTCTCCCTACCATAAGTGCACTAAAAGAAGGCAGAGTGTTTGATGATGTTGTATTTTTGTTGTTATTTATTGCTACTAAGTGGGACATCGCTAACCAAAATCATGTCATGTCAGCTTCTTTTATTGTGGGTAAATGACATGACTTTTTTCGCAATGTCCCACTTAGAAGCAATAAATTACAACAAAAATGCAACAACAGCACAAATTCTACCTTCTTTTATTGTATTTTTGGAAGGGAGAGGAGCGCTAAAAAAACGTGCTTCTAGTACTGCAGTGCTTCTAAAATCATGTCTATTTTTGGCTGGGCGGCGAATAATAAAAATTCAGAAGAAGAGACTTTTCGGATTTCTTGGTCTTTTCTTACAAGGAAGGTCGGATGTGTGATACACTACATTTAAATGAAATTTTGATACGAAAATAAGAAAACATAAGCATGCGTATGTTTTTAGCGGCCCGTTCACACGTTAAATGATTAAAAATCACCCTCTTTTTATCTCTAAAAATGTAAAATATTGATCCTGAAGAAGAACGGTCAGATTTTAATATATTGAACATAAAACCTCTCATACCTTGAAAAGTTACATATTCTGATATTTTTCAATAGGAATAATCAGGTTTCGATAAATTTGTTTTCTTGAAAAACTCTCACTGTACCGTTTTTTATAATATATTTTTCATGATATTTTTTTTTATTTTAATTTTGGGTGTTTTTTACAGTTTTTAATTTTTGTCGGTTAACCGGTTTAACCGTTTTTTTCACAAATGGTTAACCGAAATCCGGTTTTTAAAAAGGTTCAATTTCGGTTAACCGTTGTTGTGTATTTACACTAGTAAATACACAACAAAAATCTATTCACATTTTTTTTATTGTGTATTTACGTTTTCTACATTTTCAATGCATAAGAATGAAACAAAAAACCACAACTCATCTTCTGTTCTTATTTAATTCAGTAATTCAGCTCGCAAAGATACGTTTACGCTCGAGTAACGAAGCCTTAATTCATAAATACATTCGAACGTGTGTTCACAAAATCAACGAAAATAGTAGTAGTTGTGTTACTGTATATGGGCAGGAGCTTCGAAGTCAATGGCAGTAGGGTATCCAGCTCTAATGACTCATTGGAGCATCGTCGGAATGTGGGTTGTGCGACCCTGTTCTATCGATATTGCCATGGGAAGTGCTCTGCTGAGATAAGGAACTTATCCCCAAAGCCCAAGTTTTTATTCGTTATACTCGCTTATCAAATAGAGCCCATCCGTTTATAGTCGATTGTCCAGCGGATCGCACGGCGCATTACAGAGAGAATTCGTTTATCAGTCGCATTAGCCGTATGTGGAATAAACTCCCCGCAGAAGTCTCCCCTGTTACTTCCAATGTAGAGAAATTTAAATCAAATATTCACAAACACTACTCCCTCTTTCCTCCTCCCCATAACCTATTTTCCTAATACCAACACAATGCACTGCTTCAGTAGGCGGCATCCCCTGAGTATTGGTCTAACATGAAAAAAAATAAAAAATTTGTACTTATGTTTTTTTTTTGCTTTACTTGTAAGAAATCGTTAATTTTTGTATAATAAAATAACATAATTGTTAATTTTACAAATTTCTTAAATCGAATGAAGAGAATCGAATGTCATGAGTAAGAAATCGAATGAATTCCGATTCGATTTAATTTTATGGTTGACAAAATTGAATGAGATAAATTAATTGAATTCCTTAAAAGTGAATTCGACCGAATGAATTCCAAAGAATGAAGTCTCTGCGAATGGTTAAAAATTAATTTAATCGATTTAGAAGGAAATCGTATTGTATTTTTAGGGACTTCATTCAAAATAGAATTCATTCTTCTGGATACAACCTTCTGGCTGCGGACTCCGCTGCGCTGAGGAAAAAATTAAATGACTGCGCTTATGATGGTGGTTGGATTTATAAATTCTCATTTTCTTTACTGTATAAACGTAGTGTGTGCAAAGCACGTCACATATTAGATGTGTTCAGATTTAAAAATCGAATTAAGGTATTATTAGCAATAAAATTTGAATAAAATTTATTTGAATGCAATTTTTTATCAATAAAAAATTTCATTCACATATATTCAGAGTTTTTAGATATTCCCGAGGAAAAAAGTTTTGATATAACCATATATTATTTTATGTAATTGCATATAGTAACTTATAGTTACATATGGCCACATATGCTTCAAGAAGATATACTTTTATATAGTCATATATTAGATATTTTTTCCTCAAAGGTTTTAATATGGAGACATATGTGATTTTATATTATTACATATTGGCCTACATATAATTACATGTGCTATATATAAGTACATAAAGTAACATATTACATATATAATTACATATACCTTTATTAGGGCGGGTCAAATTGTATGGAACGATTTTTTTTGATGAAGCGTATGGCAAAAACGTAATCTATAGGTGATTCTGAGAAATTTTGCTCAAGAGACCATAGCTCTAAGTCGGATTTGGAGACCCCAATTTCAAAATAGATATTTTTCCATATATACATAGAATAATTTAATTAAATTCGTCATAAAATCGGATAGATTAATGTAGTAGATTTCTCAATCTGGGCTTGTTTGAAAGGTATTTTTATCACCTTTCAGAATCTGTATTGATACCTGTAGAATAAGTCGTCAATGGCAGCATTGTTCAATTGAACAAATTTGCAACACTGAATAATGACGTTACAAAATAATGACGTTTACCAACACTAAACGTTGCCAAGCTTGCTTTTCCTTCTTCCTTAATCGTTCATCGTGCAATGCGCACGCAGTTTGCCAAAATACTTAAATAAAAACTCGGTTATCACAATACAAATATTTTTTTTTAATTTTTAAATTTAGTGTGACACAACCAAAGAGTGCAGTGATAATATCAAAGTTATTATGGATAATCAAGAACCATCAACATCGTCTGCGTTGTTTCGCAAATGGAAGCAACAACATCAACAAGTTTTGACTCTAGATTGACTAACATGCCTCAGCAAGATATTGTTGTTTTTGGTTTATCAAGTGATTTAAATGATCTTACTTTGCCTACTAAATGTGACATTATAAAATATTATTTTTTTTTAAGTGATCGTGCTAAATTTGAAAACAAAATGTTCTCGTATAAAACTTTTACTCCTAACGTAACAGATATATTGATCCAAATTTGGTGTCAATTAAATATTGAAATCATTAATAGAAAGAGTGTTTTCAAAAAATTAACTGGTTTGCTTGATAAATACCAGAAAAATGTACAACATAGAAACAAAAGAGATGAATTTAAAGTATTTGTTGATTCAATAAACGAATTATTTTATATTGGCAAATGTAATTGCAAATTAAAAACAACAGAATGCTCGTGTGGATTGATTCCATAACATCTAAAAGAATTTATGATGGACCAGCATAATGATAGAAAATTCAAAATACCTGAATATACGGAAGACGTTGAAGAAGTAGCTACAACAATACCAACACTTACAACTGGTACCGATGATCCAACATACGAACCACCTGAATTACACTTGGATGAAGATGAAAATGAAGCAACAACAGAAGTTCCAGAAGCAACTGTTCAAATGAGACGAGGTCGTTATACTCAAAGATACGATGCCTTAAATTTTGCTATGAGGTGTGATAGATTCGGTGTTTCAGATAGAGTCGCTTCATGTTTAGCAACAGCTTTATTCGAAGATATAAATTTTAGAGATGTTCATGGTAATCTTGTTATTATGGATAAATCAAAAGTGGCTAGAGAAAAAGTTAAATCTAGAGATACAGTGCTTCGTACACGACATACAAATTCTTCCATAACTGCATTCTCTTTCGATGGTAGAAAAGATGACTCATTAACTACAGAGAAAATTAATGACAAATTTCATACCACTATGGTAAAAGAACCGCATTTAGTTGTTCTGAAAGAGCCCTATAATGAGTTACTTGGATATGTAAATTTGGGTAGTCAAGAAGATGCAAAATCAAACACAGAAAACTGAATGAATTTTTCAACAATAAAACATTAACAGTTGATCAATTAATTGGCATATGCAGTGATGGTGAGCCAGCAAATACTGGAACAGAAAATGGTGTTTTACGATTATTTGAAAAACAATTAAATATACCAATTCACTGGTTTATATGTCTGCTTCATTTCAATGAACTGCCATTTCGTCATTTATATGAAGCATTGTTCAAAACAGTCAAAGTTATTCAAAGCTATTCAAGAATGTGAGAAATTGCAGGTACACTTTATTTTATTTAATATCATCATTTATTATCATTATTTATTGTCATTATTTTAGTTTTTCGATTGGAATAAAGTTAAAATAAAATAATTGCATTTTAATTGATCTAAACATTTCATTTTTCAGGTAGTAGCCGATTTTGATCCAATACCACTGGAGAATATGTCTGCTATGATGGATCATGAACATGAGCTCGAACTATCAACAGATGTTAAATATTTATATCAAATAGCTAAAGCAATTTTGAATGGTATTGTTCCAGTTGATTTAGCTAACATTAAACCAGGACCAATTGCACATTCTCGTTGGTTAACCAAAGCAAGTAGATTACTACGATTATATGTAACAACTGGTTTAAGGGAGTATGCAATATAACAAGTTAAAATTATCTAATACGGAAGTAGTCTCATGTTAGACATTATGTGATATGTACCGAAACTAGTGCGAAATAAAATATCACGTGACTGGTTTAAGTGCACATATTACAGAACTAAAGAAAAATATTTGTTCAAAAACTAGTCACATATTAGTCAATATGTGTGTTGTTGCTGAACTAGTACAAAATAATAGTTTCGTGACATATCACTATACTGCTCTAAGTTAATAAGTTGCAGGACTAACTGAAACTAATTGACATGTAACATGTCACTTATTATTCACCATGTGTCATAATAAGTACGGGTGCTGGAAGAACCCAGAAGGATCCAGTCACTGAACTTACGTAAAACGACAATTCACCGAATCTGTTTTTAAAACATCACAAAGTCACGAAAAGTTGTTTCAAAAAAACAGTTTATTTTTTTTTCAAATAAATTCCAAAAACATAAATATTAGGGGGTTTCATATAAACTCGTAAATTCCATATAAATCTTGTATAAATATAAACATATTTTTCATGTATGGAGATTGATATTGAACTCATAAACATACCAACTTTACACCGTTTACGAGTAGAATACGCATTTATATGAAAACCCCTATATAAATTATTTTAATTTTTGAATTAAAAATACAAATAGATTTTCATATATTTAGTTAGAATATTGTTCTACCTCAAATACAAATTCGAATATGACATTGTAATATAAGATTTTATTTGTTGTTTCAAAACATCATATTGGAATTTGGACTTGAGGTAGAACAATATTCTAACAAATATATGAAAGTATACATATAAATTTTAACTTAAAAATTAAGATATGCATACGGAACAAATTTCGGCAAAATTGAATGACGTTTCTAGGTCCCTAAACATTTCAAGTTTCTTTTCAGGATTTCTGCAAAAATTTTGAACAATTTTGTATACTTTACGAATATGAAATACAACTTTTTATAGTTCATTTACAGAAAGAAGTTTATGTGTGAATTGACAAAGTATTTTTAATCGTTCAATTGTCTCTATATGAAAAACTTTTTGTGTATTCCGTGACCGAGAATCAAACCGGCAACTCTCTACACAGGCTAAGACCCGTAGCAGCATCTCTTAACGAGACACACCATGGTCGGCACATCATTGAGCGTGGCTAATTGAAGTTTTGTCAATCATAACCTACACAATGAATGTTTTGTAACCGGAAGAATCAGAATAAACTAATACATGAGCAATTTATTTCTCAATTAGAAAATTCCTATCTTTATCTCCTTTTCACAGGTAATTATCACATTATGATGATTTCTTTGGCCAAAATTGGATGATATGGATCTGAACGACACATGGTTACAACAGGCGGCGCTACGTGCCACATAGCTTACGCGACCTGGACATTCTGCACGACCCATTTGAGGGCATGGTTATCTCACACAGAAGCGACTTGAACTAGTCACCGAAATCGTGCCGTTTGACCGCTTCAAACTTGTTCTTGTGAGGTTCCATCCAGAGACAATTAATTATAGAGATAGGAAATCAAAACTTACACTACTCACCGGTAGGGGGCGCTGAAATTTAGTATCACCTGAGCAACTATTTAGTATCACTTTAGTATAAGCTGAGCCTATATTTAAAAACTCAAAAATTGCTGAAAACTGCGCAAAATAAGAAAAAAAAATCAAGCGCAAAATATGTTCAAATAATAAAATTTGAGAATTCCGTTTTTTATTTGCTTTTTTGTTTGTTATTATTTCAATTTAAATAAAAAAAGAAAATTGTAAATTTTTTGAATAAAGTGCCATCTAGTGATAACGATGTCGTTATAACTTTTGTTTTTTGTGATGCCATACCCCTGGTTCCATCAAATCGCATGTCTATGCCAATAAGTCACAAACAACCGATGTCTGCACAACCCGGATGTGCGCTCCCTAGCGAAGCCGCGGCGTTTATTTAAACGGTGTCATATTCCACACATAATGTCATTCATAGGCCTTTCAAATAAAACACAAAATTCATTGCTATCTCAAACACAAAATCCCTTTACCCAATCTCAATGTTGAAGTCAAAACTCTTTCACATCAACATGTGAAAGAGTGTCTCCAAAGGAGTCTCCCAACTGAGAACTCCGATTTTGGCGAAATTTTCGTATTTTGCAGTTTGTTTGGATTGGGTCTTTCTTATAAAAGTAAAAATTATTCAGTTTCTCAATTTTATTTACGATTTGAGGCCTTAAGAGTTCGACTGATTTTTTTTTCACGCAAAAACAACATTTGGAAATCGGTTCAGTAGTTTTTTTTCTTAACTGATGTGATCGTTTTCGATAGGGATTCTATAAAAAAACTGACGATTATCTTCAACTTTTCGATGTTAAATTTCTAACGTTTTAAAGATGTTACTTACAAAAATGTTGAAATATGTGATGCAAATTTCACCAAATTTTTTACAATATTTTAAAAATTTTGTGTTATGCTAGTTACTAAACTTCGAAAAGTGTAGATAATCTATCTATAGTCTATCGTATTATAGGGCACATATTTTAAGTAAAACCATGTTAAGTTTACATATAAAAAAATATGTACGAAATTTACAAAGGCAATTGCTGAATTCAACAATAAACTGGTTTTCGGGTCATTTTTGGCTTTTTGAGCTACAATCAACCAAAAAATTCTTATATCTTGGTTGTATAACATAATCCTATTAACTTTAAAATTTCAGTCTTGTTAACTTTATTTTAAAATTACTAAAAATAAAGAAAATTTTGTTCATGTTTAATGCACTGTCATGGTAAATCTGGATAAAAGTAATGGAAGATTTACCGAAATTATAGGATCTTCTGCAGACCTTTGGGTTAATCATTATATTTGGAAATTAATTACACATGCAATTACACAATTACATGTAATTGTAATTGAAAAAAATTCAATTACAATTACATATTACAATTACAATTACATATTATTTGTAATTGTAATTAAAAAAAAAAAACAATTACAAGTAAATTGTAATATTTTTTGGGAAAACAAATAATGAAAAACAGCACAAGTGAGGGGTCAGCTCAACATGACGTATTCTTTTTATACTTATCCACGCCTATCCAACCTATCCGTTTTTTCTACAAAATTTTAACAAAAAAGACTTTAATTCTAAATATAATTGAAATTTGAAATTGAAATCACTTTCACTTACAATTACTTGTAATGGAAAATTTTCAATTACAGTTACATGAAATGTAATTGAGTTTTTTTTAATTTCAATTACATTTATTTGCAATTGTAATTGAAATCCCCCAGGTCTGATCTCCAGATATTGCATATCTTTTTTATTTAAAAAAATAATTTTTGTATATTGTTAGATGTGTTTATATATAATATGATCTAAAGTATAAGGTCAATTTTTAGATATAATTGTATCAAACTATGTCCACTTTTATAACATTTTATATAATTTTATACAAAAAGATATAATTTGATGTAATTGGATGAGGACAAAATTCGGATACAATTGTATCGAATTGCATAAAATTGTATCAAATTGTATCAAATTGTACCAAATTGTATACAATTGTATACAATTCGATACAATAAGATGTTCTCATTTTTCGGATATAATTATATATAATTACATAAAAGATTATATATATTTAAATATAACTTCATATGGCTCCATATAATTTTTTTTTACTTGGGTTATTAAGATTTTCCTTCTCCTCTAAATAAATAAAAAATCGAGTTAGGATCGTTTTAAATTAAGCCATCCAAAATTTTTTAGATTTTTAGAAAACTGCACTTCAAATTAGTTTTTAAACCAGTACAGACCTCTCTTAGATTTCAAAGTTTACATAAATGAATTATCTAAAAATTTTGTTTTAACCTCTACTTATGGATTGATTCATTTTGCTGTAATTGTTAATTTGTTGTGTTATGTTACTAATAAACTATAAAACCTAAAAAATGGGTAATCTTTGTAAAAAAATAATGAAATGAAGTTGTTACTCGAGTAGTTTTAAAACCTTCCCGATTAATTGTGTTAATCGAATAGTTTCAAAACCTAAAAATCGAGTTACTCGGTTACTCGAACAAAGCCAAACCCGAGTAATTTGAAAACCCTACCACGTATGTTACCGCGGGAACCCAGTGTTATCAAAAAGCGTTTTTATTGTCAAAATTGTTAAATTGTTAGCGTTTCGGGTAAACTGGGTTACCGCGAGTACCCGCTGTAACGATGTTAAATAAATAGACTTATTATATGAACACTACCAAATAATGTTGTACAATATATTTTCGAATACATACATACATATATGGCTATACTAAAGGGAGTATTAAAAAAAACTCAAAAAACTAAATAATTTATAATTTTTTATTTTATTGCAAATTCGCAGTGCGTTTTTCACGTGATTGTATCCAAACAACAAAATTTTAAAAACCATTTTTATTAATTAAAATTATTACTAAAACACACTTATCTTCGATTAAACGCTAATAGTATTGCTTTAGCATATTTTTTACCATCGACCATTCCGGTAAATGGAGTCAACAACACCTTTTTATAGCGAAAAATCTATTGGAAAAAATCTCTTAGGTAATTGCGAACAAAAATAAACAAAAATGAACAATTCGCTTTACAATGAAGGACTGCGGAGGGTTTCAATATGATATTGATAAAATTTGGATATGCCCAGCAAAAACAGGGTTTCGCCTACTTCCCACCCTATCCACTCGCTTAATTATTTTTGTTAGCGATGGCACAAAAGCAATGGCCCAGCAAAAATATGTGTAAGTCATTCGAAACAAACAACTTTTAAATTGGTTACAATGGAGCGATAAGTGCTCTTTTTCTGTTTCGAATGTATGTGCTTTAAAAGGACTTTCAAAAATGTATATATAATGTCGTTTTTTTTTTCTTTGTAAATGCATTTGTTTGTAAATTACGAATTTATTAGAGATTCCATTTTTTACAAAATAGTTAATTTTATTAACTATTTTAATTTTTACTTTATTAATTTACGATTATTTACATATTTTTAAATTATTCGTACATATTTTAAAAAATATTGCCATTACAGTTCCCATTGAAAAAGGGAAGGAAATAAAGAATTGGATCCCATTGAATCTCCTGGACTATGACCCAAATATGAATTCTTCTCAAGGTTGGCAACCGATACCGTTATAATACCGTTATCCGTTTCAAAACCCTTTCAAATTGACAACCGATACCGATACCAATACCGAAATTCTTGATTTCAAAAAATACCGGTATTCAAAAACCTTTTCCCTTAATACCGGTATCGTACCGGTATGGAATCGGTTTTAAAAAATTGTTTTTTTTCACGTTTTTAGCAAAAATACAAATTTTTTAAATATAAAATTGTTAAACAATTAAACTTTATTATCCATTGTTAATAGAAAATCGTGTTATAAATTCAAAGTGCGGTTATCAGCCTTTAGTTTGCATTGGCAACATTGTTTTTAATTTATTTAACTTCATAAATATTCTCTAACTTGTGACAAATTTAGTAAATATAATTTAATATATAAACTGGTTTCTTAAACCTTTAATTGAATTTACAGTTTCTTTTAGAGAATCCTTTTATTAATTTTATAAACTTATTTTTTTTTATTTTATTATATGATCTCAATACAAATATAAAATATTTGTAGTGAATCAACTTGTGTTCCGAAAATCAAAAACAAAAAAAAACAGTCTAATATAGGGCCTATATTCTGCAAAATAACCATTGGTCCTTTTTTTGTAAGAGAGCATAACTTAAATGCCTTTATTCCCTTATTTTATTTAACGACGGTTATATATATATATATCATGTTATACAATACTGGAAAGCTTATAAAAAAATAAATGATCTAATATGGAAATAAGTATAACATTTTATATAAAAAAGACGGAGTATGTAAAAAACGCATGTTTTTAAAACTTTTTGTATGGGAGCATATTTCAAATTTACGAAGTTAAAAAAGAGTATATCACAGGATTAATATATCCATCAAAATATGAAGTTTGATGTACATACTTCCTATGTTTAGCACAGAAAGAGGCCTAAATTCTTTAAAAATGTACCAAAAAAGGTGTTTCGGGGAAAATTTTGGCAAACCTGATGTAGTGCGAATATCGAAAAACGCAAAAACACGTTCCGCTTATATTTAATAAGGAATAATATATATGAATTCAGCAGCCATAGCAATATAGTTCTCCATATAAAGTACCCAACATTTTTGAAAATTTTAAAACAGCAAATTCGAAAGAGCAAAAAAGTACCAAAAAAAAGCTACCAGTGAAAAGCCCTCAAAAATTGCTTTCCAACAATACCACACTTGCACATGGTTCCTTTGGTCAAAATATCTTAAAAAGCAAAAAAAAACCTAAAAAGGACCCATTTTTGAACCCCTTTTTGGACCCTTAAAATTCCGAGGTGGCCGATAAGCTGAGACAGGTCGATCTTAGATTTTTTTCTCAATCACATATCCAAATTTCATCAAAATCGGAGTGTTTAGGCTGAAGTACTTCCGTTGTTAGAAATTTTTAATAACTTAAATACTTATCCTTTATAAAAATTTAATAAAATTGAGTTTTTTTTATAATTAAGAACGTTTTTTTTATATTTTTGTAAATTTTTTCAATAATACCGGTATATACCGGTATTAATGTTTCGGTATCGGTTATACCGATACCGAAATGATTAAAATACCGTTACCGATACCGATACCGAAACAAATAAAAAATCGATACCAATACCGATACCTATACCGTTATTCGTTTCGGTTGCCAACCTTGATTCTTCTTTTCACAAAATGCAAATATATAAAAGCTAACAATTAAAATGTATTGTTAAGGCTCTATGAAGTCGCTTGCGTGCTTTTGCACCGTGCACCAAAGAAATATGTTAATAAAATTTGTTGCAATGTTAACATATTTTATCGTTTAAAATAGACCAATCAAGAGGTTCGTTAACAGAGGTTGGTCCCTTACCTTTGTTTATACACAAAAAGTTCTGTAAATGTCACCTGCTTTAAATGTCGATATGCTGTAATTGCTATTACGCCTTAAAAGTCGTAAAAACTAAATAAATAACTCTATAGTGACAAAAAATGTATTATTTCTTCAACTCAAAAATATATTTAAAAAAATAACTGCAGTCAACTTTAAAATGTCCATTAAAGTTCCAAATTTTAATTAAAGTTAAAATTTTGCTAAATGAACTTCTTCAACATTAGAATTCAACTAATCACGATTGCAAATTATTGTATTGGAACTTAATGCATCGTTTAATGAACACGTTGATTTTAAGCTAACGATGGTTGACTTGCAAATTTCAAATGACGACATGGTATTCGCCTTCGAAATATGCCTGGGGAAAAACTGTCCTCCAACGGTTCTCGGATTCTTCAATAAATTTAAAGCTAAAATTTCAATCATAGATCTGCGGCTTCAGCAAATTTATAATGATGGCCTTATTACTGTAGAGTTGTAAAATGTCGATGCTCTTCTTTCCTTTATTTGTTAAAATGAAAAAAAAAAAAAATATATATATATGAAAAAATAGTTTCCTAGTACGCTTAAATATTCTGAAAATTCCTTGAGTAATGTTTTTAAAAAAATTAATCAGAGGGTTACATATAACTTTTAGGCCCAGCTTTTAGGATGTAGATAATCTTTAACTTAGATAATAACTCGAATACTGCTTCTAAAATCTATATTACTTTCTTTCAATGAAGACATAAATTTTAAACGATAAAAAGTTGGTCGGGCAAATTTTTGTTAACTTGAAACGGCTGATATAATTCGTTTTCGGTTTAACTAAATCAAGTTTAACTGACATCCCAAAAACTCGGCCTTAGTCAGAGCTTTGAAGAATTAATT
Source organism: Leucophora obtusa (assembly GCA_949987735.1). Taxonomy (NCBI): domain Eukaryota; kingdom Metazoa; phylum Arthropoda; class Insecta; order Diptera; family Anthomyiidae; genus Leucophora; species Leucophora obtusa. The sequence goes on from OX465298.1 coordinate 98,215,591, forward strand.
CCTTAATTCAGTTTTTCAATTCTGAATTAAAAATTCGATGAATTAATTCACAAAGCACCATATATTGAATGGAATTAATTCATACTTGTTTTCGTTCGATTTATTTTGTTACGAATTAATTCAATTGCTATAGTTCTTTTTATTAAATCAAATGAATTAATTCACTGGTGAACGCGTTCAATATTATAAATCGAACGGCAAAAAAGTGAATTAATTCCTTACTGAATTAATTCACCACTGAATTCATTCAATTTCATTTTCATTCAGTGAATTAAAAATTAAATTACATTCAGTGAATTAAAAAAAATAAAATTACATTCAGTGAATTAAAAAAACTAAAATTACGTTCAGTGAATTAAAACAAAAATACGTTCATTGAACTCAAAGCCTGTTTTCTGCCGTTCAGTAGAAGAAAACATTTATTTACAAATAAAATTTGCAACTAAGCAATTTTACAGCATTTGCTAGTGAAAATAAACCCGATGCACTTTATCAACCTACATGATTAAAAAATAAAGCCTTTTACTATTAAAAAGAAGAACTTTACAGATATAGATGAATTTGGAAAAAATATAATTAAAGACATAAATTTTAAACGATAAAAAGTTGGTCGGGCAAATTTTTGTTAACTTGAAACGGCTGATATAATTCGTTTTCGGTTTAACTAAATCAAGTTTAACTGACATCCCAAAAACTCGGCCTTAGTCAGAGCTTTGAAGAATTAATTCCTTAATTCAGTTTTTCAATTCTGAATTAAAAATTCGATGAATTAATTCACAAAGCACCATATATTGAATGGAATTAATTCATACTTGTTTTCGTTCGATTTATTTTGTTACGAATTAATTCAATTGCTATAGTTCTTTTTATTAAATCAAATGAATTAATTCACTGGTGAACGCGTTCAATATTATAAATCGAACGGCAAAAAAGTGAATTAATTCCTTACTGAATTAATTCACCACTGAATTCATTCAATTTCATTTTCATTCAGTGAATTAAAAATTAAATTACATTCAGTGAATTAAAAAAAATAAAATTACATTCAGTGAATTAAAAAAACTAAAATTACGTTCAGTGAATTAAAACAAAAATACGTTCATTGAACTCAAAGCCTGTTTTCTGCCGTTCAGTAGAAGAAAACATTTATTTACAAATAAAATTTGCAACTAAGCAATTTTACAGCATTTGCTAGTGAAAATAAACCCGATGCACTTTATCAACCTACATGATTAAAAAATAAAGCCTTTTACTATTAAAAAGAAGAACTTTACAGATATAGATGAATTTGGAAAAAATATAACTATTAATTTTTCAAACTTATGCTTCCCAGTAAAATGTAGATGCTTCACTATGACGTATTTCATTTATACGTTTTTACAATACAATGTTTTCTTCTACTGAACGGCAGAAAACAGGCTTTTAATTCAGCATACGTAATTTTTGTTTTTCAATTAAGTGAACGTAATTTTTTTTTCAATTTATTTTTTCTTTTTTAATTCACTGAACGTAATTTAATTTTTTTAATTCACTGAATGAAAATGAAATTGAATGAATTCAGTGGTGAATTAATTCAGTAAGGAATTAGTTCACTTTGTTCCGTTCGATTTATAAAATCGAACGCGTTCACCAGTGAATTAATTCATTTGATTTAATAAAGAGAACTATTGCAATGGAATTAATGCTTTGAATTTATTGTTTGATGAACGCGTTCAGTTGAACGAATTCAGTGAATTCCTTCAATTCTAAAGAAAATTGAATTCGATTGGTAGTGAATTCATTCAAAAAAGAATTAATTCTTCAAAGCTCTGGCCTTAGTGTATTAATCTTATTTAATTCAATATCGTATCTTTTTTGAATTTAAATACTGAAGTAAACATGTTGCAAACTTATTTAAAAAAAACTGTTGAACAAAAATTAAAAAAAAAAATTTGATTTTGCCTGATTTTGACTTAATCGAATTGATTTAGTTGCAAAAGAAGTGTTTCCTTAGTATTGTCCTACAAATAATAATAAATTGAAGCTTTCGTTACATAATAGGTTCAGAAATGGGTTCTGTAAAGGCTTAACATTAAAATTGCCTCTAAAATATGATATTTCAGAAATTACAAAAATCACATTTAAATCACTTTTAAAAATGTATTATATTATATATTATAAAGAGTACTTCTAAATCACTCTAAAAAAGCAAACAAAATGTACTCGTATTGAAGTGATGAAAATGTATACCTAAGAGCCATACTTTATTAACATCATGTAATCACTCCTAAATTACTAACAAAATGCTTAAATTGAACTACTGACAACATGGGACATCACGTGTAAAATAAATCAGTGTTAGAGCTAAATTGTAACTACTCCACAATCAGTTGATGCTATTCGGAGTGCTTTTAAAATAACTTTTTTGTAATGACTTTTTTTGCTGGGGGGTAGTCATTAAGTATCTTCTTATTTTCAAAAAACACATAGTAATTAGTAATCATTACCTTCTTACTTACAAGGAAGCACAAAATAATAAGTACCCTTTTCTTTTCGGACATCGTGAACAAAAGTAATTAAGTAAGTAAGTACCCGAGTAAAAAAAATTATATATAATCATATGTGGCATAATTTACAATATATAATTAGACATGTCGTTATGTATAATTATATATGACGTCTTTTTCCAAAATTTTTCCTTATATTATGCCATATATAATTTCATCTAATTAGATATCGGCCTTTATAATATTAGATATGGTATATATGATTATATATTATATAGCATGGATGATCTTATTGCATATATAGTTGTATATAGAGCTATATCTTAATATATAAGTTAACGATGGCACATGTGGCATATGAGGTGATATCCAAATAATGCTTACGCCATGTCTACCACATTGAACAAAATATTCTCAAGCTTTATGCTTAGGTTTGTTTCACATAAAAATGGTAACATAATTTTCTTTGAAACTATCAAAAATTCAAAGCGAACAAAATTGCAAATACAAAAACTAAACAAGTGAACAAAATATAAACATTTTTTAAAATAAAACAATTTTTTTTTTGAACTATTCAGATTAAAAAACTCACGAAGTAAATAAAATACGAAATTTTTAAGTACAAAAACTTAATCAACAAAAAACAATTGGAAAATTGGATCATTGCTATAGTCACCAGAGCTTCGAAATAGCCTGGGCTGCGTGAGGAACAAACCAACAGCAACTAGAAACATAAACACATTGCAACAATAAACCAACAACTATCGAAGTTCACAGCACAACGGAAACGTCAGCAAATTACACCTACAAATCAACAACTGAAAACATTAAATTCCAGAAAAAAACCGTAGAGGTTAAAATAATGTATGAATATCTGTAAGTAGTGTAAAAATTTAGTGATAATTTTTTTTCTTTCTCGCATTTTTGTACAAATTTTAATAAAAAAGAAATTAGAAAAATTTTAAATCTTTGCACGGGTTGGTATCTTTTTGTCTGTATGCCGGTTTTATTACCCTGGTTTCTATGAGTGACTCTGAAAATCAGGAAAAAATAGATCAAGTAGTAGAGAAATTTAATAGATTAGGGGTTGATAGCAAAGGAAGTGGCAAAAGTGTAGTAGAGACCAACTGGTGGGAAAGCAGAACAATGGCTGTAACGGCAGAACAGTTGAGAGCAATAGTAGAGGTTGCTATAAATACTGCCCTGAGATCCCAAAAACAAGGTTTTGAAAAAATTCAATGAATGTGTTGTTCAGACACCAGTAGTCGAACCTTATAGGGAAATAGAAATAATACCGGACTGACAATGTGACGAGTCACTAGATCTCTACCGGATTTTGACGGTAAGCAAGAAACATACGTTTCATGGCGACAAGCCGCGCAAATCGCATATAAAGTATTTGAAAATGCTGAGGACAGTTCCAGACATTATCAGGCGGTAGCCATTATTAGAAATAAGATAAAAGGTTCAGCGGATATGGTACTGTCCTCCTTTAATACAGTTTTAAATTTTAAAGCCATCATTGCTCGTCTTGACTTTACGTACTCGGACAAAAGGCCGATTTACTTAATCGAGCAAGAAATGTCAATTCTCCGTCAAGGAAACATGACACTTTTGCAATTCTATGATGAGGTCGAGAGAAAACTGACACTGCGGCATCCATTAAAGAAAAATACAGAATGGACGCACTCCGTGTGTTTATATCGGGGACGAAAAAGGGATTAAGTGATGTGCTTTTTTTCGGCTCGGCCGAATGATTTGCCCTCGGCATTAGCATTAGCCCAGGAAGTTGAATCTAATCATGAGAGGTACCAATTTGCAAGCAACTATGCTAGATGTCTTGAGGAAAAATAAAGACAAAAGTCTGAAGCAAGACCTCAAAATAAGAACCCGACCACAGGAGTTCGGACAATTAAGAACCCTCATTTTTTTAAACGACAAAATTTTGATAATAGAGAACAGCAAAGGGAAATTGTTCAACCAATGGACGTTGATCCATCGATGCGTTCTATACAGTCGACGAGACGGCAACCACCTAACGGTGGACCGCCTCAAGGCCTATATTATGGTAATCAGGCTTCAGGACAGGCAGTAAAACGTCAACACAGTGACTCAGCTAGATTTACAAGCCCTAAGCAACAGAGGATCAATCATATTTCTCAGGAAACTGCCTCAACGGAGCCAGAACATTATGAATACCGGGCGGAATTAGCAGCATCAGAAATTGATGCTGAAGAGGGTTTTGATCAGATAAATTTTTTAGTCAAGACTCCCTGCTGCCATTCATTGAAAGGACAATTGCAGGGAAAAATATAAGATTATTAATATATACGGGCGCTTCGAAAAATTACATAAGACCCTTGAGCGAACTCAAGAACATAGTGCCAGTTGATAACCGCTTTTTAGTGAAATCGATCCACTGTTTTAACATCATTGATAGGAAATGCACCCTTAACCTATTCAACACAAATGGCACATTTTTCATATTGCCATCACTTTCAACATTTGATGGTATACTAGGCCTTGATCTGCTAACGCAGATAAGTGCAAAACTAGATTTCGAAAACAGTGAACTCCAGACTCAAAACGATTCGGAGGAAATAAAATTTTTACGGTGTGCGAATATAAATTTCACACAAGTGGAGGATATAGTGGTACCCCACACAGTTCTGAGGCCATTTCAGAATATGATAAGGAAACTATTAGGAGTTTTTTCAAACCCTAATGAATCTCTACCTTTCAACACAAACATCGTTGCCACCATCCGCACTAATAGCAACGATCCGGTATATTCAAAGCTTTACCCTTACCCGATGGGGGTGGCCGAATTCGTAAATGACGAAATACGTAATTTATTGAAGAACGGAATAATCAGGCCCTCCAGGTCCCCCTATAACAACCCCATCTGGGTCGTCGACAAGAAGGGCAAAGACAAACTCGGAAATACTTTGAAACGCCTTGTTATTGATTTCAGAAAACTAAACGAGAAGACAATTGACGACAAGTATCCTATTCCGGACGTAACAGTGATTTTGGCGAACTTGGGTAAAGCGAACTACTTTACGACGCTTGATTTAAAATCAGGCTTCCACCAAATATCGCTAGCGGAGAAAGATAGGGAGAAAACGGCTTTCTCAGTCGGAAACGGAAAATACGAATTCTGCAGGCTCCCTTTCGGTTTGAAGAACGCCCCCAGCATTTTTCAGAGGGCCATTGATGACGTATTAAGGGAACAGATTGGAAAGTCATGCTATGTTTATATACATGACGTAATAATCTTTTCAGAAAATGAGGAGGCTCATGTTAACCACATTGCATGGGTACTGAGTAGGCTGCATGAGGCAAACATGAGAGTTTCTCGTGAGAAATCACAGTTTTTCAGGGAAAGTGTTGAATACCTCGGCTTCGTTGTATCTCGAAATGGTATAAAAACAATCCCCGATAAGTTAGATGCGATTGCCCACTACATTATTTAACATTAGATCCTTTTTGGGACTAGCAAGCTATTATCGATGCTTCATTAGGGATTTTGCTTCAATAGCAAAACCGCTGACTGATATTTTGAAGGGTGAGAACGGCAGGGTCAGTGCCCATCAGTCAAAGAAGATAAAGGTGAACTTGGACGAGAGACAAGTTCAAGCTTTTGTCAAACTGAAAGAGATATTGGCTTCAGAGGAAGTCATGTTGTCTTACGCGGACTTCACTGCACCATTTGATCTGGTAACAGATGCTTCCTCATCGGGACTAGGAGCAGTTTTGTCACAAAACGGCAGACCTATTACAATGATTTCAAGGACTCTAAAGGACAGGGAACTGAACTTCGCAACCAATGAACGCGAGCTACTGGCCATTGTATGGGCTCTGCAGAAACTTAGAAACTATCTCTATGGCGTAAAAAGTTTGAATATTTACACAGACCACCAACCGCTTACGTTTGCGGTTTCAGATCGAAACCCTAACGCTAAGATAAAACGTTGGAAAGCTTTTGTGGACGAACACAACGCAAAAATTTTCTATAAGCCAGGTAGGGAAAATTACGTCAGCGACGCATTGTCACGACAGAACATTCATTCCTTAGAGGAAGAGGCTCGCTCTGATATTGCGACGTTACACAGTGAGGCGTCACTTACCTACACGATTGAAGCGAAGGATAAACCGGTTAACTGCTACCGAAATCAGATAGTTTTGGAAGAAGCACGCTTCGCGCGAAAACGAAACTTCATACTTTTTGGTGAAAAACTCGTCATACGATTGAATTTACTGATAGGGACACGCTTATCGAGGAAGTTAAATTAGCAGTGAATCCAGGGGTGGTAAATGCAATATACTGCGATTTGCCAACCTTAGCTTGTATTCATCATGAATTGGTCAGGGTTTTCCCAGCCACCAGATTTTGGCATTGTAGAAAAATGGTGGTTGATATTTTTGATAAAAATGAACAATCGGAGATTATTAATACTGAGCACAATCGAGCTCATAGGGCGGCTCAGGAAAACGTTAAGCAAATTCTTGATGATTATTACTTCCCGAAAATGGCAAAATTGGCAAACGAAACTGTGGCGAACTGTAGGATCTGTAACAGGGCCAAATACGATAGGCATCCGATTAGACAAGAGATGGGTGAGACCCCAGTACCAACTTATACTGGGGAAATGTTGCAGATTGATATATTTTCTACAGACAGGAAATACTTCCTCACATGTGTCGATAAATTTTCGAAATTCGCTGTGGTCCAACCAGTCCCATCTCGTACAATCATGGACTTAAAAATCCCGATTATACAACTAATGAACATTTTTCCGGACACAAAGAGTGTTTATTGTGACAATGAACCAGCGTTTAAATCCGAAACCATTACGGCAATGCTGGAAAATCAGTTTGGCGTGGTGGTTGCAAATGCCCCTCCGCTCCATAGCACTTCGAATGGTCAGGTTGAACGTTTCCATAGCACTTTAGCAGAGATTACGAGATGTCTCAAACTCGAGAAGAAAATCGAGGATACAATTGAGCTCATGATGATGGCTACGGCACAATACAATCGGACTATTCACTCAGTAACCAACAAAAGACCTATAGAAGTAGTTCACAGTACATCGGCAGAAATAAGGGAACAAATAAAAGGGAAAATCATGAAGGCTCAACGAATTCAACTTGATAGGGACAATTATTCAAGACGGAATAGGACTTTTGACATTGGGGCGCGTGTGCTCGTTAAGAATAATAAAAGATTAGGAAACAAATTAACCCCTTTATATACGGAAGAGAGAGTAGAGGCCGACTTAGGAACTACAGTTCTTATTAAAGGGAGGGTGGTCCATAAGGACAACTTAAGATAGAATTAATTTCTTAACCACATATAATCGCTCCACTTTAATTTTGTCCTGTTTATATTTTTTTTATAGGATTTTACTTATAATATTTCCACTACAGACAGTGACCGCAAAATTAATAGACTACTCTAATTCAGATTATATCCCTATTATGGACGGGGAAGTTATCATATGGCAGGATTTTGATTACCTTAGGCATACTACAGACCTAACAAGGTATTCAGAAATAGCTGATGAAACCGAACACCTTAAAAAACACTTTCCTTTGTCTCATATGTTAAAAATTTTGGAATCAGATGTTGCTCGAATGAGAGCAATTTTGGCATCATTTGACATTCACCACAGACATGCTAGAAGCATCAATATTTTAGGCACTGCCCTTAAGGTAGTTGCTGGAACACCGGATTTTGATGATTTTGAGAATGTTAAATTCAAGCTACATGAGATCATTGAATCGGAAAATAGACAAATACTAGTAAACACAAAAACACAGGATCAGATAAACAAACTTACAGAAGCCGTTAATATTATTATTAAAAATTCCAAAGACAAACAAATTGATACTGGGCATTTATATGAAACGCTACTTGCCAGAAATAGAATAATTGTGTCAGAACTTGAAACTTTGATGCTGTCCATAACCCTTGCAAAGATAGGAATAATTAACACTGTAATTCTGGATTCTGAAGATTTAACGAAAATTGTAAATTTGCGCTCTACCAACACCACTGTTACTGATGTAATGGAAGTATCATTTATTAAGGTCTTATTAGATAATAATTATTTACATTTTATCATAAAATATCCTAAGCCAAAAATAGAATGTAAGAAGGTGAACTTATTTCCTGTCCAACATAATGGGACAATCCTGCATCTTGATAAAGACAACACCGTAGCTGACTGTGGAAATAAAATACTTGCTATCGGAAATTCAGCGCAACACTTACGACAACTTTCTGTAAGGAGCTATTACATCCCACATGTGCTCAACAACTGCACTCTGGTGGTATTGCTCGATGCGATACTCGGCCCAGTCATCTTAACCCTTTGGTTGTAATTGATGACGGTATTATTATCATCAACGACGACTTTGCCGTAATAAAAATGACTGCAAACTCTATAAAAACAGTCATTGAAACATACTTAATTACCTTTGATGATGAGATACAGGTGAATGGGTCCATCTATAGAAATTTGAAACGAAATCTGAAAAAAATACCAAGCTGGGCTAGTATGGCAACTTTAAATATCACTGGTCACCAGGAAATACTAAGCCTCTCATACCTCCACAAATTGGGAATCAAAAATCTGCAGTACATTGGGGAGGTCGAAAATAAACTTATCATTGGTCCAACGATCTCCACGGTTGTTATAATTGGCATTCTACTAACATATTGCTTAATTTCTATATTACGTCAGAGGCAGATGAAGAAACGCCAAGCTCACTCCATCCAGGTTACCATTGACAACTTTAAGAGAACCGAGGACAGCTCTCACTTAAGTGAGGGAGGAGTTAACGATGGCACATGTGGCATATGAGGTGATATCCAAATAATGCTTACGCCATGTCTACCACATTGAACAAAATATTCTCAAGCTTTATGCTTAGGTTTGTTTCACATAAAAATGGTAACATAATTCCACACACATGTTGCATTATCAGCAAGTAGACAACGAACCGAATATGAAATGGGCTCACTTCAAGTAGATTATTTTATTCATTAAGTTAGTTAAGAAATAGAGCTCAACAGCCTTAGTAATAAGGCATAGAATTAAATAAAAATAAATTTCATCTTTAAACAAAATAAATACCCACTTTGAAATAATTTATATGTCGGCATTATAGGAATATATAATTATATATGGTATCATTTAAACAATATATAACTATATATAGTGTCAGTTAAACTATATATTATCATATATGGTGGCATTTAAACAATATATGGTCATATATGGCACCTCATGAACAAAATCTTTAATACAGTTGCAGATATGATAATATATGCTACAAAATATAGGGCCATATATATTTATATATGGTGTTATTTAAGCAATATATTAGCATATATGGTGCCATTTAAACCATATATTATTATATATGGTGCCAATTAAACAATATATGGTCATATAGGGTACCTCATGAACAACATTTTTAATACAGTTCCAGATATGATAATATATGCTACCATATATAGTACCATATACTTTGATATATCGTATCATTTAAACAACCCGAGTAAAAATAGTTACATATAGTCATATATGTGATTAAGTTATATCTATATAAATATACAGTTTCATCCGAAGAATGGCCCGATATATTTTTATCAATTGTTTATCAATTTTTATCTAAATGTATCAGTTTAGATCTGACCTGATTCAATTATGTGTTAATCAGATGAAATTGTATCAGATTTTTGATCTGATACAATTTTATCGGTTTGATCGTAATTGGTTCAATTTTATATAAATAAAATATAATTGTATCCGACATTTACCTTATACAATTGTATCAAAGTTTTAAACTGATATCAAGTCAAAATTGGGATATAACTATATAATTTTGTATACAAATATATCTATTTGGACCTAAACTGATACCATGTGATATAAACCAATAAAATTGTATCAGGTCAAAAATCAGATACAATTTAAATTTTTGTAAAAAAAAAATACTTAAAAAGTACAAAAATATCTTATTGGTATTCATTTTAATAGCGACATTGTTTTTGGAAGAAAGAACTCGCTCTACCCAAGGAGTCTAGAGAGATATAGATTGTCAAGCAATCCTTAAATAAAATTATTGTTTATTATGCAATAAAGTGTTTAGTGCTATAAATTAAGTGAAAAAAGTAATTATTTTTTTAATTTTTTGTACTCACGTAGCAAAAAGATTGTTTCATTAGCAAATAAAATTTGCTAATTTCATCAGTTTTTTGTGCAAGGTAGTTTTTATTTTTGGCAGTTTTAGCAAAACTGTTTTCCATTAGTGTACTTAATCCACTTTTGACGGGATTATAAAATTTTAAAGGCTTGTGCCGCCTTGAATTTTTATCCGCCTTTTTAAGCAAAAAAATTCGCCTTCTACCGAGTTTTTAATATAAGTTTCAACTTTTGAATAAATTTTTCATAATTTATTTTTTCATTAACTGAATTTTTAAAATTCAAAGTCATCTATCGTCTTCAAAATTCTTATATAAGAATTTTCAACTATTAGAGAATAAGCACAATACAAATGGAAAAGGAATCTTAAATCGTGACGGAAAAAATTGAACAAAATAGCAATGGAAACGAAATCTGACTTTTATAACAGAGAACACATAGCCAGTGAAGTCGGTTATATTTTATATTTTTCTTTTTGCCACATTCCAACGTATTGTTGTTGTTTGCCATTAGTTAGAATAAAAGGCTGTGAAAGTGTTATTGCTGTTTTTTATATATTTTATAAATGTATAAAGTTAATCCTTTGATATTACTAATTCATGTGCATGACGAAATCAACCATGTAGTCGTACTATGCTTGTACTGTGATTGATATTGTGTGAAAATCTGGCAACATTAGTAAAATATTCTGATAGTAATAACAGGAAAATAAGAAATTCCGTTCAGAAAATTAAATAAGTTTTATCTCTCACGGAAATCGTTGCACGATTTTAATTGTCAAATTGTATGGAAAAAACCTTTGCATTGTGCTTATACTCTTACCCCTAAATTCATAAATGCTTTGTAAAATTATAGGAGGTTTATTGAACAAATTTTGTATGTAAATGACGTTTTGTAAACCTGCTATAACTTTACAAAGCATTTATGAATTGAGGGGTTAATCTGTGAAACAAAAATTTTGAAAAATAACAGGGGGTACGTTCGTAAATGCAGTAAATTTGTGCAACACTGCGGCAGTTATATCAAGTTTTGTTGCTGATGCGTGATCAGCTGCTGCAGATGCTTTGATACTGCTTAACAACTGCACAGAGTTTACTTTTTAGAACGTTTTGCAAAAAATAAAAAACATGTTCGAAATAACATTAACAACAAATGTTATTGAAAATCTTGATGGCAAATATGACAATTTTTTGTTAAGTTATAATAAAAAGAGAATTAAAAGAAAGATAAAACGACTTTTGATTATTAAAAATCCAAAAAATGCTAAAAGATAAACATTATAATAACTCTTCCATTATGCACCAACGTTTAGCTTTGTTTTTGTATTAAATGATTTTAACACAAAAATTTAGAACGCGCACTATTGCACCAGAAATTAAAATGATGCGATAGTTGCACAAATTTGCAGCAGCACTGTCAATTGTTTGCATAAAAAAACGTTTGACATACATAAATCAGTGCTGTTAAGTGATGCTTTTTTGAACGATTTACTTTTATTATGCCACAGTGATGCCTAACTACTGCATTTACGAACGTACCCAGGATCTTGTTTAGAAAAGATGTTCAACAGTTTTGATTTGTAGATAGAATGTAAATCTTGTAATTCAATAATTTTTCCATAAAATAATGATCCCTTCAAATTTAAATGTTATTTTTATTTTAATCAAATTTCCTTAACCCTTTCGACCCAACTTTAAATGGCTGGGAATTTTCCGATCAAACTACGTGTAAATGTAGATCTATGCTAAAGAAATATTTTTTATTATTTTTGTGGCTTTGCAGCACCCCCTAGCGGATATATTTGGAATTAAATTTAAAAAATAAACATGCTGCCGGTCCCGAACGGGTTAAGATTTTTTATTAAATTTTTATTACTTAACTCTAAATAAAATTTTTAGATTTTTTGAATTTTATTCATCACACAATTTTTGAGACTAATTTAAACAAATTTTTTTTCCCTTAAACTTTGCTGTGAGTAAAAATGTGTGTGTTATATGAAATTATACACATGCATTGTGGAACTGCAATGCTACAGAGACTATTAAATAATTATAGAGATAGGAAATCAAAACTTACACTACTCACCGATAGAGGGCGCTGAAATTTAGTATCACCTGAGCAACTATTTAGTATCAGCTGAGCCAGTGGGTATCTATCCACCTCATTTAGCTCAACCCTCGCTCTATTTATTTGGTCTCATTTTTTATAAATAGGTTTTCTTATGCATTTTTCTCTTTGCCTGAGTTTGGCCCGAGTTCGCTAATTATCGAGAGAACCGTGAGTAGCATAGTTAATCTATAAAATATATAATCTTTGGCTGAGAAAAATTTCTGAAAACTGCGCAAAATAAGAAAAAATCAAACGCAAAATATATTAAAAAAATAAAATTTGAGAATTCCTTTTTTTTTTTGCTTTTTTGTTTGTTATTATTTCAATTTAAATAAAAACAGAAAATTGTAAATTTTTTGAACAAAGTGTCATCTAGTGATAACGATGTCGTTATAACTTTTGTTTTTGGTGATGCCATACCCCTGCAATGCCACTGAGTAAAAAAATTCGTTCTAAAAAAAAAAAATAGATACATATAACGGGAGTTATAGGCACATAATAACAAAGTTGCCTGTAGGCAACATTGGTGCTGAAAGGGTTAAGGTTATAACAATTAACTATGTATAACTAAACTCCATTTACATTCAGATTTTTTTAATTTCGCCAGATTAAGATTAATTTCGTAGATTAAGTAGATCTAAAAATAGAGTAGATCTATAAATATTAAGTACATCTAAAAATATTTGAAAAATTAGCAAAAATTTTAAACAAAACCTACACTAAAATAATTGAAAACTAGTTAAAAAGAGGACTATGTACTTTTCGTTTAAAACAGTTGTATATTGTGGGTTATTTTTAATTATTTATTAATTAATTAATTTACTCGTAAAATCGGTAAAAACAATAGATGGAAAACTAATTATAATACAACAACCGATTGTTTTTAACAGAAAATGTTGACTGAATATTTTAACTTATACCGAAAGTCCGTATTTTGTGTATTTTCTAGCGTTGGTTACCTTTACCGTTATAATACCGTTAGCGCTAAAATACCGTTTCAAATTGAATACCGTTACCAATACCTCTAAAAAAAATTCCAAATACCGTTATCGTTACCGATACCGTTATTTCTATGGGTAGTCATCGGTATTTATTAATTTATATAAAAATGCAAGTTTTTTATAACTTTTTTGTAATAATCTTGAGTTTTTTTTTACAAAAAAATTTATGGATAATAATTTTAGATGAATGGGGGATAATTTAGTTGATCTCTTATTTTTAAGTAAATGAATGTTCTTTTAGTTTGACTCTAGATCATAAATTAATATTACTTTCTGTTTAAATTATTTTTCAAATCAAAGAAAGATGATACAATTTTTACAAGTAAATAACAAAGAATAAAAATATATTTGAAAGAATTCGATAAGACCAGCAATACAGAATACGTATTTTCGGCTTTCGCTACAAAGCCATCATCAGTGTATTTCGTCTTGAAGGGGTTAATATTTTAATGATTGTCTACTTATGTGACCGCTGAAAGAAAATCGAGTTTCTTATCAACAACTGAACTTAGACTAACATCAACGAATTTTTAACAATGCTATTTTTATCCTTTGTTATTATTACTCTATTTGGCTTTCAACCTTAATTCTTAAGATATCTCAGCTTATTCTATTCAACTTTGTGTATGATAACCATCGAATTATTGAATTCTTTCAAATATATTTTTATTCTTTGTAATTTATTTGTAAAAATTGTATCAACTTTCTTTGATTTGAAAAATAATTTAAACAGAAAGTGATATTAATTTATGATCTAGAGTCAAACTAAAAGAACATTCATTTACTTGATAATAATTTTAGTTACTAAAACTATCTCTATTTTTAACACGTAAAATGAAATATGTTAAGTTTTTACTTGTTTTTGTATGTTTTTAACATAATTTATAATACCGGTACGTATCGGTATTTCTGCTTCGATAACGGTATACCGTTACCGAAATAGTCTTAAATACCGTTAGCTTTACCGTTACCAAAAAAATGAAATTCGATACCATTACCGTTTCCCTTACCGTTATTCGTTTCGGTAACCAACCTTGGTATTTTCTTTATTGAATGACTGATAGAAAAAGTTAATAATGTATTTCTTTGTGGATTTATTCAGAAAAGCCTTTTGTCTTCAGATTTTTAATAAGTTTATTATGAGTCTGTGCCTATTTCTTTATAACCAATCCATTGAGGATGCGCATGTTTTACTCCACGATTTATTTGTAGCCAAATTTTTCGGTTTATTGAAAAATTCCAAAAAACACAATTTTCGTGTCCTTAAAACAGCCCAGAACATTTCCCGACACGGTCATACTCAAATGAAAGGTTATTTTATGTAGAACTTAAACGCATACAAAATATAAAATATTTTGGTATACGTACCGGAATATTATTCCAAAAAGAACTTTCCCTGGGTAAGGGGATAAAAAAAGACACTCAAAGGAACTTTTTGACTTCAGATTCGGGCTGAGAAGACCAAAACAGTTAACAAAATTTTAGTAGAAGGCTGTGCAAAAAAGTCGTTTTTTGTTGAGCAGTGTAATTTGGCGCGGCCCTCCGTAATTTTGTGAAATCTCGAATTTGGCCTTCAAGCCATTTATGTGTCCACCCCCTATTAGATATCTGCTTTATTCAAGTAACTTTATTAGGGTGTTCTAAAAAATGTTTTAATATAAGAAAGTTGATGTCATATAGACTAGTAGCTAAAATCAGATTTTAAATTGGGACTTTCGTAGGAGAATGAGGAAGGTTTTTGGTTTAATAATTGTCGAATAGGTATGTAATGTATGACATTTATAAGTCATATTCAAAATACAGAATTATCTGTACTAACTGCTAGAGTCGGCATTGTCGTGACGATTGTTGGTAGCATTATTATTATTATTATTGCTGCTGTTGCAGTTATTGTGCGATTGTGGAGTTGTTGAAAAATTACCAATATTTATATTGCAATTGCTTCTGGCATCTGTATTGTCCTCGCTGTTACAAAAATTAGTAGCATTGCTGTTTGTGGCAATTGCATTAGTCTTGCTAGTTGTCGTTATTGTTGTACTTTCGTTCTTGTTAACATAGGTGTTACTGCTGTTGTTTTTGCTGCTATTAATATTATTGTTGTTGCTACTGCTACAATTCATGCTGCTATTAATGGAAAATATATCTTTTGGTAAATGACTGTTGCAACTACTATTACGACTACCAATTGTTGCTTTATCATTTTTAATACTACCACCACAAAAATGATCTGAAGCGGTTGCAGTATTTGTTAGTGCTGCTGGGACTGCTACTGCTGTAATGCCACTTGTTTGCAATGCCAAAACCTGTTGAACTTGTGCAACACACGTTACGCATGGACACGGTGCGCCCAGTTTTTTCGCTAGCATGGAACGTAACTTAAGTGCCGGTCCTAATTTCATTCCCAACGAGTTTATTAGATGATCTTCTGTTAACAGCGGCAAACCAGATCCATCAATGCATTGATCACGGAAATTCTGCAAAGAACACAATAGAAAAGATAATATTATCAACATTATTAAGGGCAGATTACCGGAGTTGCAATTTTTTTTTATTATTACTTAAAACATTAAGGCCTAGTTTTTGGGATGTCAGTTAAACCTAGTTTATTTAAACCGAAAACAAATTTTGTCAGCCATGTAGGAGTTTATTAACAAAAGTTTGCCGGAAAAAATATTTAAATTTATTTCGATGAATGAGGGAAATGTTTTTAGTTGATCTGTTATTTAAGTAAATGAATGTTATACTAGTTTGACTCAGGATCATAAATTAATATCACTTTCTGTTTAAATTATTTTCAAATCAAAGAAAGATGATTCAATTTTTACAAGTAAATTACAAAGAATAAAAATTATTGAAAAAATTCGATAAGACCAGCAAGGCAGAATGCGCATTTTCGGCTTTCGCTACAAAGCCATCATCAGTGCCTTTCACCTTTGAGTGGGTTAATATTTTGATAATCGTCTACTTATGTGACTGTTGAGAGCAAATCGAGTTTGTTATCAACAACTCAACTTAGACTAACATCAACGAAATTTGACAATGCTATTTTTATCCTTTTGTTATTATTACTCTTTTTTGCTTTGAACCTTAATTCTTAACTCTGTGTATGATAAACACAGATTTTTGAATTACAACGAACCGTTAAATTTAAATGTATGTTATTAAATTATATTTTTGCACCGTGTCAATGTGTTTAACCCTCTAACCGGCCTAAGCTTTTTTGCAATGAAATTTATACCAGGGGGAAATTGACCCCTTGTGACATGTTACAAGACAAATCCCAGGACAGGTCCCTGAACTTTGTTTTTTATGAGAGTTCAGTAACCTGTCCTAGGATTTGTCTTGTGACATGTCACAAGGGGTCAATTTCCCCCTCCTATGACAACGCCATGTAAAAGTGACCAGTCTATTTCATATAAAGGGGCCAGTTCGGTGACAGTTTGTTAAAATTTCCCGTAGGGTACTTACACATCATATGTGTAATTTTTTTGATTTACCATATTTATAAAGGGTGGTTAAATTTTAAGGGCCAATGTTGAAAGTGAACCACACCTAAACGTCAAGTTTTTTCTGCATTTCATTTGACATTTCTCAATTTCAGACTAACTCAATTTGAACCATGGAAAGATCCACAATCGAGCAACGCGTTAAAGTTATTCAGGCTTATTATGAAAATGGGAGTTCAAATCAAAATACATTTCGTGCACTTCGTGATTTCTTTGGTCAGCATAATCGACCAAATGTGTCCACAATCGGGAGAATTGTGCACAAATTTCAGCAAATCGGGTCTGTAGGAAATGTGAAAACGCCTGTTTTCTGTCTTTGGTGTGGTAAATGGGATGGCGGCGTCATCGGGACATACTTCTTCGAAAATGAGGTTGGCCAAGCAGTTACCGTGAATGGTGTTCGCTATAACGGACTTCTTGTGGCCAGAAATTGAGGATATGGACTTGGACAATATGTGCTTCCAAGAGGATGGTGCCACTTGCCACACAGCCAACGAAACAATGGCTCTTTTGCGCGAGAAATTCAATGGCCGTGTTATCTCACGTCGTGGCGATGTTATTTGGCCGCCACGATCATGTGATTTGACACTTCTTTCTTTGGGAATATTTAAAAGAAAAAGTGTACGTCAATAAGCCAAGAACAATTCAAGAGCTATAGGATGAGATAATTCGGCACATTAACGACATTGAACCTCAATTATGTCTCAGAGTCATTGAAAATATGGACCATCGGATAGAGGTATCCTACCAAAGCCGTGGCGAGTATTTGGCCAATATTTTGCTTCACACATAATTGCCATTTATTCTTCTATCATAATAAAAAGTATTAAGATAATTATCTGAAAACTTTTTGTTTTATATACAATTAACATCGTGCGTTTTGGTTGGACCATCCTTTAGAAAACAAATAGCTACTTTTGCTAACTTCTGAACCAATTGACGTATCGAAAAACGCTTTGGTACAAAAACCCACGACCGATATGCGTTCTTAATGCAATAATAAAAAATAAATCGGAAAATGGCGCATAGCTAATTTTTTAGGCGCAGCAACGTTTTATAAATAGTATTATGTAATTTGAGTGTTATATGAATTTTATTAATATAAATAGATATAAAAAAGAAGTAAAAAAGTTAAAGTTGGGTATGCCGGACATATACTAGGAATCAGATTCCCGGGAGGGAATTTTAATAAACGGTACAGTGAATAAAATGAAATATATTATTAGGTGCACTTAAAAGTGGGACTTGTTCAAGTATTTTTGGTAGTAAATAGTGTAGAGTATAATTCTATAAAAACGCTATTAAAAACTTCTACTACCGAATTGTCTGATAGTGCTACGGATCGGGATTCCTGACTATATGCTGTCTGTTAGGTCAGATTTTCTAGTTTCCGAATGGATCGTTGTGGAAATATCGGCTCGAAAGTTTCCGAGGTAAACCAGAAAAAACGATAATGTATTTTTCAGGTTTTTTGTTTTTTTTTGGGTCTTAAAACTTCAATTCAACAATTTTATATTATAGAATAAAAAAAAAACGAAGGCTTCAAAACGCTGCAAAAATAGTAGAGATTGTCACGTGACACGAATGTTCGTTAGTCATGTGATTCATGCGTGATCGTGAGTCATAATTTATATTAATAACTGTATGTACCAAATTTCGTCTAAATATCTTCAGAATTGAAAGCTGCAGTCTAATTACAAAGGTCGTTAATTTTTATGCGCAGGCCGGACGGACATCGCTAAATCGACACAGACAGTAAAGGGCGGATTATGGGACCGTAAACGTAAATGTGATGTAGCTGTACCGTGCCGTAGCTAAAAAGTACACTTATAGATTATCGTAAACGACATTACTATTTAGCATCTATTTCATGTGGTTTTATATTTTATTCTAAATTTTTCCATTTATTTGTTAATTTTTATTCCTTATTTGTTGTTTGAATCAATTTTCTTTATTCATTTCATATTTTTTCCGACTAAAATCATTCAGCTGTTTCGATGCCGGATAGAAAATTCTGATTTCAACAGAATGATCCGGCAAGTTCGTTTACATTTACGTGTTAGTAACCATTCGTATACATTTCTTCTTTTGGTATCGAAACAGCTGATTCGTTACAGATACGTTTACGGTTGGGTAACTTAGCCTTAAGTCTACGCCCATTATTTTTTGGTAGCACAAACTCAATATAGCCTGTTCCACAGAGAGGTGTAGGGTATAAATAGTGTAGGGGGTAAAACATAATTGTTGGAAATGTCACTGATGTCTAAAGATATGTCATCATTTATTCTCCCCATTGATCTCCTGCGCAGAACGCAGAAGTTCATGTCAAAATTGTGAATTTTGGCAACTGTATAGAAATAGTATTTTACCAACCACTGTTCCTTACTCTCCTGTACTTTTTGTTTATTGAATGAATTGAATAGCAGCTTATGGAGGTGGTTAAAATTGCGATCTTTTTGAACTTTATGTTCAACCACTGTACCAAAACTATTACAATTTTAAAACAGTCCATAAATACAATTAAATACAAACAAAAAATAACTGCAACAACAAAAACATAATGACTACTTTTACTCCTTGTTACCAATACAATGCAAGTAATGTGGGCATAAAATAAGAGTTTAGTGGCATATATTTAGCTTCCTTCCAACGACATACATACATACAACGTGGCAAACAAATTGATGAAGTCGAACAACTTGACTGACGACCAGAGAAACAAGCCAGCCGCCGTAAGCCGTTTAAGCCGCCGCCGCCGGTCATTTTTGCCTCAGCCGCCGCCGCCGATTTTTTTCGGCTCATTTCGGCTGGAAGTATCAATTTTCAAAAATAAAAAAATTAAAAGCAAATGTAATTTTTAAAACAAATTTTCTACTTTTTTCAAATTTTCCTGAACCATCAAGGGTATTTTTTTTTAGTTCAAAAGAAATAAAAGAACCGGTTTTATAGTCAGAGCTAAGAAGGATTTTTGTCATAAATATTTCTTAAGTTGGAAGTTTTTCTTGAAAACTTCTGACAGATTTCGCTGAAATTTGGATATTCAATAGAGGAGAGAATTCAAATGAACACGTCTTTAGCACCCATAGTTTTGGATACAAATTACACAGTGTTACAAAATAAAATAAAAAATATATATACTTTTCAAATGACCAAGTGTAGATTGTAGGCAGAGCTTCGAAATAATTAATTCAATTTT
Organism: Leucophora obtusa; assembly: GCA_949987735.1. Taxonomy (NCBI): domain Eukaryota; kingdom Metazoa; phylum Arthropoda; class Insecta; order Diptera; family Anthomyiidae; genus Leucophora; species Leucophora obtusa. Next base: position 98,236,105 of record OX465298.1, read on the forward strand.
AGCTTAATTCGCACAAAACCGAATTCAGCTTTAGAAATTGAATATATATCATTCCATCAAACCATTCCTTTATAATTAATTCATAGGTTTCATTCCCAAAGTTTAAAATTAAATAGAATGCATTCTTATGCTGAATACATTCCTTATAGAATTACAATCAATTTAAATAATTTTTTCATTAATTCTAATCTTTTACAAAATGGCTTATCAAAATTGTCATTTTATTCAATCAGTAAAAGATCTTAGGTATGAATATACTAATGATTGTGACAACACTTTAGTTTATAATTACAAATTAAATAAAAATGTGGCTTATTTTAGGGATTTAATATTTATAACATATACAAAACCCATAAAAATAATTAAAAACGCAACATTTGTTTTAATCTTTTACAAACCGAATGAAACGTGAAAGATCATTATAAAAAGAATGAATTCATGAAAGAATTCATTTACTATGCATGAAAATTAAAAGAATGAAACCAGTGAATGAATTCATAAGGAATAGTATAAACGAATGATATATTAGTAAATTTTAGTTAAAAGTCCATAAATGAATTAAAGAGTTAATTCATTCGAATTTATAGATCACATCACATTTTTCAGAAATTTCAGTACACCTGAAATTATTATCAAAAGACACATTTTTAAGACATTGCGGACGAAAAAAATGTTAAGTAAGTTATTTCTCGGTCGACTTATAAAATTGGGGAGATATTTAAGAATTTTAAAAAAATTCTAAAGTGAAACATTCCGAATTTTTTTGCTGTTCCGTGATCCACATCCGAGTTATTTTTTTCGTTTTATTTCGTGTAGAAAAAGCTTGATGATAGTGAAACGAATATATATTTTTTAACGACAATTATTATATAATAATTTATTTTAAAATTAGTTTATGAATATTAAAATTTGGTAGTAACAACAAATTTTCGAAATTTTTAATTCCGTGTGATTTTACAAATCAACTCTAATTAAAAAGTTTCGGAACTAAGAACAGGGGTGAATATCTGAATTGTTTAACTTTTCTTCTAAGTTTTTCAACTTTGACATCTTTTCGAGCATAATTTTTTTCGAACCATATTTTTTTCTAGTTTATTCTAAAAACACATTTGATTTTGAGTGAAAATAGAATTTGTTTATTTCTAAGTTCTGAATCCACATAAAAAATTCTAAAGTGAAACATTCTGAATTTTTTTGCTGTTCTGTGATCCACACCCGAAATATTTTCTTCGTTTTATTTCGTGTTGGAAAAGCTTGGTGAAAGTAAAATGAATATTTTGTTGCAAAAATAAATGTTAAAATTTATTTTAAAATTTGTCAGTATGCTAAAATTTGTTCGAAACAGTCAATTTCCGACATTTTGGATTTTGTGTGATTTTACAAAACCACTCTAATTAAAAAGTTTCGGAATTCAGAACAGGGGTGATAGTGTCATTGTGGGTGAAATTCAGCAATTTTTCAACCGATTTTGAATCTTGTATCGTTTTTGGAAAGACAAAAAATTTAGCTTTCCAAATATATATAGAATTATTTATTTGTAACTGAAATATGTATGTTGACAGTTTTTTTTTTTAAATATTAAAATTAATTTTTTTTTAATTTGTATACTTTGACGGCTTTTTTACAGTATTAACAATTCTTTACTATTGTATTTTATTCTGAAAGTGGGTTTAGTTCTTAGTAAAATCAGATTATTTTCTTTAAATTAATTGAAAATAGAAAAGGTCATCGTAATTTTGCTAAACATTTAATTTCAGCTTTTATAAGACAACTCGATGTTCTTGTTTGCACACTCATTAAGGTTAATATTTTCAATTTTCTTATACATAAATACAAAGATTCCATGTTTATAAAAAAATGTATAACTTTGACAATTTTAAAGCGATTAAAGTAGATCTTCATTTTACCCTGAATTAAGAATAAATTAAATAAAAATTATTTTTTTTAAACAAAATATTGCAATTAAAAGCCGTCAAAATTAAACAAAATAAGAAAAAATTAAGAAAATCAGTTTTATTTGAAAATATTTCCACACAAATTTGTTGAATATATAAATATATGGAAAGCCCAAATATCTCTCCTTGTAGCTCCGTTTAAAAACTAAAAATCCTAAATTTGTAATTTTTATCGATTAATTTAACTTAAAACTATTTTTTATTTGATAATTCCAAATTTTTTGTACAATTTTCTACTGCTATATTTTGGAAAAAACCTTAAACATATTTAAATTACGTGTATAATGTTCTATCAAGCCGATCAAGCCGCCGCCGATTATTTGGTTGCGCCGCCGCCGCCGATTTTTATCCGGCTCAACCTTAATCGCCGCCGCCGCCGCCGATTTTATGCTTGCGCCGCCGCCGCCGATTATTTTGATCGGCTTGTTTCCCTGCTGACGACTGACCTGGCTGTGCCAACAACTACCAACAGCCTCCGCCCGCTTAAATTCACTGACAATGAACACTTACTGTTTTCGTATTTCAAACACAGGCAACAGAACACTAAATATGCATGTACAGTGCACAAAGAAAAAAGTTGGACACATTATATATTAAAATGAAACGAGCTGTAATTAATATAAAAGACAAAAAACGAAAAAAGGTATTGAAAAGCATAAAATTACTGTTAATATTACCCAGGGGTATGGCATCACAAAAAAAAATAAGTTATAAAAACATCGTTTTCACTAGAAGATGGCACTTTATTAAAAAAACTGACAATTTTCTTTTTTATTTAAATTTAAATAAAAACAAACAACAAAGCAAAGAAACAAACGGATATCTCAAATTTTATTATTTGAATGTAGTCCGCGTTGTTTTTTCCTTATTTTGAACATTTTTCAGCAGTTTTCGAGATTTTAAATATAGGCTCAACTGATACTAATTTTAGCGCCCTCTACCGGTGAGTAGTGTAAGTTTTGATTTTCTATCTCTATAATTAATAGTCTCTGATTATACGTACAATGTGCTTATAGCTGTATTTTCGCTCATACCTATCAACGTTAAGTATTTGAAGGAAATCTACGTTTAACCGATTACAGTACAAAAAAATTATAAACAGTTAATATTTATAATATTTTCTGTATAATCGAACGTATTCCAGCAAAACATTTTAGGAAGTAACACGAAGAAGTTATGTTAGATGCGAAAATCTATAAATGTTGAGTTTTCAACATTGATAATTATCCACGTTGCAAGTTAACGTGCATACGAAAAGTCATATGTTAGTTTTCGTCTCAAACACGTTTTCGAGTACTTTGAGTTATTTTCTGAGTTAACGGATATAGTTAAGTCGAAAATACAGCTTATGTTGTTTTAAAAAGAAATTCAAATAACATGGTTGTTATTTCAATTTCACTTTGAAAATTCAAAGTGTCCAACTTTTTTCTTTGTACACTGTATATTGCCGCCGGCATTGGATTGATCGGATTTTTGTTGTAGTTTCTTTTATCTACTAACCTTTAATTATATTTAAAGTTTAAAAAGAAGGCATTGAAAAAAATTGTTTTCAATGCCTTCTTTTTAAAATTTTGTATATTCTAAGGGTCCCAGGAAAACTTGGTAATGGGTGCGACAAACTCATGCATTACCTTGTAATGTGTACTCCTTACAATTGTAATTATTGTTCAACACAAAGTAATTAGTTACCGACAATAGGATACATAATACATTACTTCCCAGTGAAGAAACGGTAATGACATATCATTATTTTTTGGACTACCAGTAATGACACCGACTTACTTTCTGAATTATTTTAAAAATATAATAATTACCTACTAATAACTAGTTACTTTTTCCACAAGTTCAAAATAAAAAATAATGCATTACCAATAATGACTTATTTTTATCATTATTTCAAACAAAAAGTAATGTTCTAGAATTTTTTGTAAATTTTTTCAGGCTCAATATTTTTTTATAGTGCACTCAAAAAAATAAATTAGTAGAAAAATTAGTAAAACGTCTTGTATATCAAGTGTACTAGTTTTCAGCAATTTTTTTGCTGAAATTCCGTTTTCAGCAAAAATTTTAGTTATATTTTTTTAGCACTAAACTAATTTTGAACTAATGTTTTATTAATTTATTTTGCTACAAAAATTGTGCTGATAACAGCATTGATAGCGTGTACGACAACCAGATAGACTAGATGTAGATGTCGCAGCTTGTCTGGAAACGGAAATGACAAAAAAAGGAAAACAACTCTACACATATTCTATATTTAAATTTTCAGCAAATAAATTAACTAAAGTAAAATTTCGCTACAAGTTTTTTGAGTATTTTTCAGTCTACTAATATTCAGCAAAAAGTTTAGTGATTTTAGCAAGGATTTTTTTCATTTGCAGTCGACTAAGTGTTAGCAAAACTTTTGCTGAAGATTACTATTTTTTTTTGGTAAAAATAAGCTCGCTGATTTTCAGCAAACCTTTTGCTGAAATTACCAACTTTTTTGCAAGCACGCTCTTGACTAAAAATTTGCTGACACAGCAACATTATTTGCTGACTTTACTGACTTTTTTTTTCAGTGTGGTAAGGATATATGTAACCACATATTTTTTGATTTTTTGTATGTTGGCGAGTAATCTGACTTGTGTGCGGCAGGTCAATTATGTTTTTATCTATCAAATACAACATATCGAGATAGCTCAGATGGTAGAGCTATAGACTGGCAATCTGGAGTCCCAGGTTCGAGTCCCGCACGAGAAAATTTTATTAAAAAAAATGTTTACAATAAAAAAATATTTTTCTATAGAACTTATTTTTTTCAAAATCTATTTTTAGAATCATTATTTTTGTCAATACTGGTTAGCACATAGGTAACGACATATTTTTTGATTTTTCGTATGCTGGTGTGTAACTCATTATTTTTCGCGACATCGCCATATAAAGGTAATAAGAAATGTAATAATAAAAGTAACTAGTTACCATTACCAAGTATGTAGTTACATAACCACATATCTGGTAATGATTTTCTATACTGGGTTTGTAATGAATAATCCTTACCTTCAGCATTATTTTGAAGCATAAAGTAATGACAACATTTATCATTATTTTAAAATAAATTAACGCATTACCGAATGTTGATCACATAATGCAATATAATTGAATATAAATGGCAATTACAAAACGCATTGGTTTAATTTAAAAATTAATTATTTCAATAATTTTTTTATTTTAATTTTGTAGTGGTTGTTACTCTTAAAACGGAAATATTTATATTCAAATCCCATGTAGGATAAAACCAAGTAACCAATTACTTTTACATTCCCTATCTGCAACTAAGTAACCCATTACTCTTCATTTTTTTGTGAGTATACTGGTGACAATGCACACATTACTTTGAGGATCATCGCTTGTAAAATTCATCAGTGAAGTAAGATGTAAAGTAATCAGTGCAACCCTATGGCGATACATTACTTTACCCATTATTTGGTAATGTGTGGTTTTGCTGGGGTATTGAAGTATTCACTCATGTTTACTGATTCAATCGTGTTCACTTATGGAAAAGGATTTATTAATCAATCGACAATGCTCAAAACTAAGCCAGACAAAATAAGGTCTTGGCTAAAAGCCATTGACACTTCTTACATTCAGAGTTATTTTGGGGAAAAGAAATTACTCTGAAAAATTCTAGTCTTTATAACCAATGTAAAGTAACGAGGTCCCGAAACTGAAAAAAGTTAAAGCCAATTAATCACCTTATTTGTTCTGCGCACAACGATTACAAGCTAGCCGATACACACAAAAATTATGTTACTAGCCTAAATTATCTAATACTTGGCCTACTTAGTCCCAAAAGTAATGGGTACTTATTATTTTGTGCTTCCTTGTAAGTGAGAGGGAATGAGTACTAATTACTTTGTGTTTTTTTGTAAGTGAGAAAGTAATTAAGCGAATGAATAGGCTGGTAAGTAGTTGAAACCCTGTTTTTGCTGGGAAATTTTGTTTTTAAACAAATACTATGTAATTGAATAAGTTAAATATTTGAATTGTATCAATTAATGGTATATAATTTTAAGTAACTTATAATATCAATTGCGTGATAGGTACAAAATCAATTAAAATATAATAAATATTATCAATTTAGTAATGAAAACTCGTTTTAAATGTTGGTTACTCTAACATGGTTTGTGGTCATTGGGCAACAAGTGGTGGCTGAACTTTACTTTATGGGGCATCACTCAAAAAAAAAAAAATATATATATATGACCCTCTCTGGAATTAAAAAAGAAAATTTTTTTCTATATCGTGTTAAGAGGGCCTGGGCCCCTGGGACCCGCTAGGTCCAAAAAACCGAAACACACACAAAATGGTAAGTGCGACGGCTCAAATTAAAGGAAAATTTCTCCCGATTTCAAAAATGCATTTGGTATTATGATCAGTAAAGTGTGGCTCCAACTAGATCCATTTAAGACCCCCCCCCCCCCCCGGAGTCTAAAATAGCCACTTAATGTACTTATAAGGTATGGGTACTCAAATAAACGAAAATTTTCTTAAGAATTCAAACATGACCACAACGTACCAAAAAATGAAAAATATTTCGCCTGCGGCGCTTGTCCCACAATACACAAAAACCCCCAAACATTCATTAAATTTTAATTTTTTCCAAAAAAAAAACACCAACTTTTACCAAACTTTACCAACTTATGTACGCTATGTACCAAAAAATTAAAAATTTTTTGAAAAAATCCCGCGATTTTTTTAAAACTGTTCTCGCATGCGCCGCTGTTTCCCATAATATACAAAAAACCCCCTAAAATTCGTAAAATTTTCACCTTTTCCTAAAAAAATCCCACACTTTTATTACCAAGAAGTTTACGTACATTTTTCAAAATAGTATTTTTTAACACCTAAAATGACAAAAATGCACCTAGCACGAATTCTATTTTCCGGATCTCAAAACAATATGCATATTTGGAATCGTTAGAAAATTTTCTTTAATTTGAGTCGTCACACGTGCCATTTTGGGCGTGTTTCGGTTTTTCGGACCTAGCGGGTCGGCTCCCTTAACACCACATAGAAAAAAATTATCTTTTTTAATTCCAGAGGGGGTCATATTTTTTTTTTTTTTTGAGGGGTGCTCCATAAAGTGAAGTTTTGCCCAAGTGGTAGTCTAGGACTGAATACTACACACAAAAGTTTAAAAATTACTTTCAATCACGAAACTGATACAAATACAATACAAAAAAAATATGCCCCCCTCTGCAATTAAAAAAAAAATCGAAATTAATTTTGGGAGAGGCTCGGACCCGGGAGGCCTGTAAGGGCCAAAAAACGGGGGGACATGTACATAAGTGTGGGTACTTAAATTGAAGAAAATTGTCTTACGATTCCAAAAATATTAGTGGAATTCATTAAACTGCACTTTTTTACACAAGTGGTAATTTTACGAGTTTACACGAAGATTTAAATGAACGCACCTTGAATTAAATTATTTTTTACAAACAAACTTTCACATTTTTGTATTGCAATTTCCAATTATTACACACAAATTTATTTGTATTGATGTTTTCCTATTGATTCTAAAATAAAATGTATAAAAACAAATAAAGGAAACTCAAATAAATTTCATATTTGACAATTTTCAAATGTGTATATAAATACCAAAAAGTTTACACATAAAAATAGGTGCATAAGTTTACCAGAGCTTGTAAAGTATTTTGACATTTATTATGTATAAATACAAGGTTTACGCTATATAACAGGAAGATACGACGTTAAATGAATACCACTATTATTTTTTTTATCCATAAAACGATTTTAGTCCCTTCAGAAGGGGCACTCAAAATGATGAGATTTTGTTGTATGGTAAAATGGTACTCAAATGATAGAAAATGTTCCCAAACGCATTACGTGTTTTTTAAATCGTGAAACAATTTCCTTTAATTTGAGTGCCCACTCTTACATTTCACTACGTCGCCTCCCTTTTTTGCCCCCACTGGCCTCTCGGATCCGAGCCCCTCGCAAAATGTATTTCGTTTTTTTTCTTTCTTAATTCCAATTTTGCCCAAAAACCTCAATTTAAAAAAGAAATACTTTTTCTTTTCCTAAATGATTTTGTTCTACATTTATACTAACAAAACAAAAACTAGGTGGTTTTTGCTCAAATATATAAATATAAAATAATATAAAATATGCTGCAGAAAAAACTGCTTAAATTATCAGATTGTTTAGCTAAATACTAGTAAAATAAGAACAGTACAATTTAAACTGTTAAATTTACAGAATTTTAGTTATATTCAAGCTAACTTTTAGTTAATTGAAAATAACAAATTATACTGTAAAGTCTGCAGAAAATTTTAAGTGTTATTTTTCATCTCCCCACGCACTTTCTAGTAGATTGGGCATAAAAAATAATATCCCCACGAAAATTGATCCTCTCGGATTAAAACAGGCCAGTCTTTTAGCCCTAAAAATGGACTAAAATTAGTTCAAAGTTTATTTGCGCTATAACTCTTAAAGTAAAGGTTCTACAGAAAAATACTAAATGAGCATATCTACAGGCAATAATGTGGCTAGCATTTTTCTCATATACATTTTTGACGTATCAGTGACGCATTATGCTGATTTAAGTGGTTTAAATCAAAGTGATTTATATGGGTAAACACAAATTTGGACTTTAACCACATAAATCACCACGACGCGTCATTGATTTATCAAAAGTATGTATGAGAAAAATGCTAGCCACTTCATTGCCTGTAGTTATTATGCCCATGTAGTATTTTTCTGTAAAAACTTTACTTTAAGAGTTATAGCGCAAATAAGCTTTGAATTAATTTTAGTCCATTTTTAGGGCTAAAAGCCGTTTTAATCCGAGAGGACCAATTTTTGCGGGAATATTATTTTTTACGCCCAATCTACTGGAAAATATGTGGGGAGGTGAAAAAATAACACTTTTGCACATTCCATATACTTCATGGGTGCTGTAATATGTATGAAGCGAAAAAATATGACAAAAATGTGTTATGAATAATAAAATTTCTGTTTCTTGTCTCAATATATTATTATAATAATGGAAATTAATGGTTAATTGCAATCTGCTACTAAAAATTTGTTAAAAATGACCAAGCAGAAAGAACTGCGAAAAGTAGCAGATTTTTTGCTAAATACTGGTAAAATAACAACAGCAAAAATAAAACTGTTAAATTTACAAAATTTTAGTTATATTTGAGTTAAATTATAGTTAATTCAAAATTACAGATTATACTGTAAAATCTGCAGAAAATTTTGTTAAATTTATTTTAGTAGACTAAAATACCAAAAAATCAACTGTTATTTTTAAAATTTTTTTGTGATTTTTTAGTTAAATTTGGTTGAATGCAGTCCAGCCTGATAAATTCAACAGAAATATTTTCTAAAAAAAACGGCTAAGGCTAGAATTTTATTTGCATTAAAAAAAATCTAAAGAAAACTTTGAAAATTAAAAATTTGTTTGTAACTTTTTAGCCTACTAATTATTTAGCAAAATCTTTTGCTGACTTTAGCAGGAAAAATTGTTATTTTCTAATTAGTAAAATTTAGCTCAAATATAACTAAAATTTTGTATAATTAACAATTTCATGTTTTCCGTTCTTACCTTACTAATATTTAGCAAAAATAATCAGCTAATTTTAAAATGTTTTTCTGCAAGGTAATTTTTAGTAGTTTTAACCAAAATTTTTGTAGACTCTTTTCTATTAGTGTAGTAATAACTAAAGCCTGGCAAAGTTGTTAAAAATAGCCTTTTTCAACTTTGAAGCACAACATTTTAGCAATTGCAAGCTGACTGAATTTTTTTTAAAAAGTTCAGAGTCAGCATATAAAACTTATGATGTCTTGGCGATATCTTGCAAAAAGTATTATTTTGTTCGGCTGTGTCGTTTGATAAAATTTTCTACTAGATAATAAAAATTTCTCATGCAAATCGGCTACTTTTTTCCGCTGGAGGCAAATTAAGGTGCCTATTCCTACTTGTGACTCCTTGTGACCGTCTTAAGCCTATTTTTAAGACTGAGAGTCATAACTTTTCATACAAAACAACAATGAAATTCAAAAAATTCAAATTTTATTTGCCAATGTTATGATTGTATCGATACCAGGTCTTAATTTTTTTGAAGTTTTCAAACAAAAATTTGAATAAATATAATTTGTTAAGACTTTGCAACAACAAATACATGGGGAATACAGTCATAACTAAGAGTCACAAACTTTTCGTAGGAATAGGCACCTAAATTCGCTTAATCTGACGAGAAACTACAAATTTGCCAATTTTCACATGTTTTTTTAGATAATTTATTTTAATGCGAGACATAAAAAAATTTTTTTTTGTTTAAAATACGTGATTTTAGTGCATACAATTTTACATAAATCAGTTCTTTGTTAAAAAATATTACAAATTCTTCAAACGGATTTTCCTGCAAAAACCGAAACAGGTTTTTTGAAAAAAACTTTTTTTCGAATAAACCAAAAACCGGGGTTTAGAAAATGCTGATTTTTTGAATACTATAGTTCAAAATGGCCCTGCGAAAAAAGCTGTTAAAATCAGCAAAATATATTTGCTAAACATTAATACAGGGGCTTTTTAACTAACTTTTAGTAGGTTTTTCTGCTATTTGTACAGGTTCATTTCTATAAGTGTACCAATATAGAACAGCCGTCATGTAACGTTATTGAGATCTCATAAATTATCCTATTATTTTGTGTAAGATCTACACTCATAATATTTTATGGTTAAAAACAACCTAAAATACATATTAAACTAATTGAAAACACAATTAAAAAAGGACTACTGATTTTTCATTATATTCAAACAAAATGGTTGCTAGAACATAAAATTCGTTTGATTTTGCTATCTATTTTCAAACATTGTTTAAACAATCCATAAAAGAAATAAAAATAATTGAAAAGTCTGTTAAAACTACTTTTAATTAACAAAATGTTACAAAAAAAAAAACGATTTTGTGGTTTGTTTTTTCATATTTGAAAGTTTTTGTTTTTTGTTTGAATTTCCAAAACACTGCACACACATCACACACGTTCATATTTTGATTGCCTATGTTTGTGTGTATGAATAAAGAATTTCTTGTAATTTGAATTGAAATTATTTTGAATATAAACAAACTATTTTAACAAAAAAGAAAATAGAAAATATTTGAATTTTTTGTTTTAAAATAGAAAACAACGAAATTATTTAAATTATTTTTCCTAAAAATAGAAAACTGAAAATAGAACATTTGAATGGAAATATCAACTCCTACAGACGATACATATTTTTCGTACTTTGTTTTTTATTGACTTATACAAAAAGTTAAACAATACATTTCCATGTATTTTAATTGATTCTTCAATTGAAAACAAACTTTACCTATTACTTTTCAAATAAACTTCAATCGGTTATGGAAAATATATTGTGAGTGTAGTACTCGCGAAATCAGTTTTTTATGAAAAATGAAGCTAATCTATGTTTTTTATAGATGTGTGCAGGACCGCGATAATAGAGACTAGGCCTACAAAATCTTTGTACACTCATAAAAAAAGCCTGTACAAATAGTTCAAAATTGTGCTAAAATAACAGGATGTATGTGCGCCAGCAGAATTTTTAATGAAGTTGAGAATTATGGTCTGCTAAATTTAGGTAAGCTAAATTTTACACACTAATAAATACACAGACAATTTTAGTTAATTCAGCTAAGAAAATTGAGCTAAATTCAATAGAAACTGAAAGTTTCCGCTAAAATATCGCTTATTGACTCTCCAGATCTTTCACGAGACAGGTTCATATTCGTTATTGAGAGTATTGTGGCTGATAAGGATTGATAAGTACAGATAAACGAATTTATGTTCATTTTACTCCATCTCGCTTAGTTTCCGTTTAGTTTTGTGATTATACAATAACAAAAATGAAAATATAGCGCCATTTTATACTCATAAATAAAGTTAGTACAAAAGTCTGTTAAACGCGTTCTGATTAAGTTGAACTAATTTTTCTGTTATTTTCTTTAAAAAAGTCCGTACAAATAGGTCCAAATTCTGATAAAATAACAGGAAATAGTAGGGGAAGTGCGACACACTTGATCCTTTAAAAGACTAGTTCCCCCCTACTATCTCGGAAAGTACATAACATAGAAAAAAAATTTCTTCTATCGATGGGTCTAAATATTGCGCTCATCACTTTACACTAATTTTTATTTTTACTTTTTTTAGGTTTCTTTAACTTCTGGGCATCCTCACCTGTATTTTCTCATTTCTGTTATTTTGTGCTCTTACTTAGAAAATGTTTCTGAAGTTCCTATTTTAAATACAAAAATGTTGGTTATGTAATTTTAAACACTATTGTGTAAGGTGTTATTCCACGATTTAAAAAAATCCGTATTTCATCTTATAATTTTTTACTATGACAAAAATAGAAAAATGACATTACCTACACACTTGATCCTTTTTTTTTTTTAATACACTTGATCCCAGTGATCAAGTGTGTATTTGTTGGCAAAAATGCTTTTAATTAAACAAACCAATATTATTGGACAAATTAACTGTATATTGTACGTAATTTTTATTAAGTATGAGTTGCCTGCATTACTTTTAAGCTAATTTCGCTTAACAAAATCGCTTACAAGGAAGGTCTGTGCATATGGCTCACTCAGATTTGAATGAAATTTGTATGTGTGGTAGAGAAGATAGAAAAATAAGCAAGTGAACCTTTTTAGCGGTCCAATCTGATATTTAAGGGTTAAAAAGTGGGATAAAAAATTAACCGGTTTTTCGTTTTCCGTTTTTAGGGTTTTTGTTCATGTTTACAAGGAAATGTATACAAATTGGATACCAGATGAAAGGTATTTTCAAGATCTATGAAGCAGTGTACTAAAATTACTAAAAAGTTTTCAAACAAAAAAGATTCGAACAACTTTGAAACTCATTTCTATCCCATAAATTTCAATTTTAGGCGATATGTTTAGAACCGAAAGTTAGTTAATTTTGTCCCCTGCACCTACAAAAAAATGTTGTTGTCCCAACCGGATTTGGTTCCAACCGAATCGTTCGGTTGCTGTAACCGATAATTCGGTTGCCACAATCCAATTTCTGTTGTTCCAACTGAAATAGGGCTGTGGCTACCGAAATGGGGTTGTGGCAACCAAAATATTATTTAAATAACCGTTTGCAGCGGTTGGAACCAAATTTGGTTGGGACAACAATTTTTTTTTTTTTGTAAGTTGTATCACATATCCATATTTCGTCGAAATATAAAGGAACCCAAAAACAAAAACTACAAGAATAAGGTATTTTCATATGTAATCTTTTCAATCTTAGGTGGACTAATTAATTGGTGATTTTCTTTATTATTTTTATTACCATTTTTTTAATTAATGGTAATGATTCTAAAATTTAATTTCATTGATTAATGACAATGATTTTAAATTTCATTACCATTGATAATGAATAAATTAAAAAAAATAATTGCCATTGACAGAAAAACGTAAAAATGGAGTAAAACTCGCTGAAATCGAAGATGGAATATGCTCATTCAGGCTCATGATCATTTGAAATTAAATACTACTTTCCATTCCATTGTTATTTGTATCCAGGTAAAGTTTAACGGAATGGAATGGATCCTCCTTAAAAAATTATGTTTTATAACTTCCCCGGCCAAACCCGTTGTTCGTTTTCATTTGCCTGAATTTTTTTGTAAACAAATGGTTTTTAATCAATTGTAATTAGTTTTTTTATACATTAGTGTAATTTCATTACCATTAGTAATGATTTTTCTAATGAAAGATATTTCATTACCATTAAATGGTAATGAAATTTTTTTCATTGTCATTAGTATGAACTAATGGTAATGAAATTTCAATGGTAATGAAAAATTCCCATGTATGATTTGCGCCAGCACAATTTTTACCTATTTGTACGGCCCTTTTTATAAGTGTATGTGATATTAATAGTAGAGACACAAAAATATAGGGGGTTATTTTGTAATACGCAACGCCTTGCGTTGCGTTGTTTTCCATATAAATTGTTTTTGTAACAATAACAATTTACAAATAAATCAACGCAACGCGTTGCGTTTTACAAAATAACCCACATAATGATTTGGAAATAATTGTGGTTTAACTTAGCTGAAAAGTTTGTGAAAATAAGAAACACAAATTACTAGCAATTAACATGCAAAGTTAGTTCAAATACGGATGAAAATAATTGTGATGCTAAATTGGATTTACAAAAAATATTAGTTCAATCCTAAATTTTTAAACAAAATAACAAAAAAAATTAGTGCAATTGAATGAGACCGCGTTTAACAGACTTTTGTAGTAGCTTTTTTATACATATATTTCAATAACAAAACTAAGAAATTGATTTACTGGTTATTGGTGACAAAGACCTGCAACTGATGAATCAATAGTTTCATATTTAGCTTTATCCATTTTTATTTTGACAACCAGTAGTGAGTGTATCGGTAATCAGTACAATAGAGACTAGTATTCGGTTATGAGGTTATAGCTGAATTTAAATTTTTTTTAACTATTAGGAATGAAATCGCCTTAGGTTAGACGCCAAAGATACAATTTTAGATTATATGCCCACTGCGTTGCACATGCGCATACTAAGTAATACTTACATTGTACATACATATATACATTGCTAGAATAATAATAAAGGGTGTTTTTTTAAGCCCGATAGAACTTACGAAAGGGTTAACTGTCAAACGAACTGTCATACTGAGCTCACTTTTTGACATTTATGATCAGTATTTTTGTTCATTTTGCTCTATCTCGCTTAGTTTCCGAGATATAATGATTTTGTGATTATACAATAACAAATATGAAAATATAGCGCATATCTACACTCATAAAAAAAGTTAGTACGCGTTCTGCTGAAATAGATTGATGAATAGATTGAAATTAACCAATGTTTACTTTAAGCCACTCATCATTTCGCGCAACCATTTCCATTTGGATAGATTTCATACCACATACTCTTTAAATGATGCAATAACACCAACAATTCGAAAGAATGTGCGTACTGAAGAGAATATCGCCATTTGGACATAAACGACATTGTGGAAGATCCAAATTTATCGATTTGTCGTCGGTCTCTGGAATTGGGGCTCTGTCCGTCCACTACGTGGAAAATTTTGTGCAAAGATCTTGGCCTTCACCCGTTTAAGATCCAGCTGGTGCAGGAACTAAAGCCACGATGCAATCATATGCGTCGTTCTTTCGCCAATTTGGCTCTAGAGCAGTTGGAAATTGATCCGATGTTTTATCTTGAAATAGTGTTCAACGATGCGGCTCACTTTTGGGTTAATGGGTTCGTTAATAAAATTGCCGTATATGCAATGAAAGCAATCCACAACAGACCCTACAGACTCCATTATATAAAAAAAAAAAATGCACCGTTTGGTGGCATCACTGGACCTTATTTCTTCAAATCAAAATTTGGCGATAAGTTGATTTCGAGAAATAGACGGCGATTTGACACCTCTCGATTATTTTCTGTGGGGCCACGTGAAGTCACTGGTTTATGCTGATAAACCAGCAACAATTGACGCCTTGGAATCCAACATTGTTTGTGTTATTCGTGACATACGGCCTGCAATCTCGAAAAAGTGGCCCAAATTGGACGTCCAGAATGCGTTTCGTAAAGAACAGCCGCTGTGGCCATATGCCCGAAATCATTTTCAAATGTTATTACTATGTATTGATCTTCGGAATAAAAAAAATTTTTGGTTTAAAATTTTTGTGTTATTTTTTACAATTTAAAGTTCTATCGAGCTTAAAAAAAACACCCTTTACTACGAGTACTACCAGCAAGAACAATTGAAACAGACCACTTTGTTAGTGCTATTCCAGATTCGATAGTATCTACAGTGGGCGGTTATGTTGCCACATTACATATAACGTTTAACAAAAACAACAACAACAACAATAACAACAACAGGAACAATAAGCAGCATCAGTCAGTTGAAGAGTAGAATCAGTGAATATGAAATATTTAAGTTATAAGAAAGTTACTTGCAACTACATACAACTTAGTACCAAACTACTGTGGCTACTACTAACTACTTTGGCTGCTGTAGCACTTAATAATATTGTTTTTGTTATTTTGCTACTGATGATGGTGCTATTTGTTGTTGCTGTTGCTGCCGTTGAATGATCTTTATTTAAACCATCTGAAGCTGGTGGCAAATAATAACAACAGGCAAAAAGACGTTCTGTCGGTTGACTGGCTGGTCTGTTCGTTAGTCGCACGCTTGTGTTGTATATGCCCAAGTATAATCATCATTGGTTTTTGATAATATACCACAAATGAAAAATAATAAAAAATAAGAAACATGGAATGTTGTTCTTGCAAAAAGAACAAAAACTAAAACAAAAAAAAAACCAACATTTAGCGCAAAAAGGAGCAAACTAACCAGCCAGGCCAGATCACAATGAACGACCTGAACGAACTTAAAACTTCAACCGGTCCTGGTATCAAGCTATTATTATGCTCCAACGACCTCACAATCTACGTACATATGTTTGTATCGTGTTGTATACCACCATGTGATTTTAATGCAAAGTTCAGTTTGGCATTTGACTTTCGGTTGACTTTTAGCTTTGAGGCACTGTTTTTGCTGCTGTTGTTATTATTTTTGGGTTTCTTTATTTTATTGAAGTTTATTAACATTACACTATGTAGCACTAAAAAAAAAAATAAACACCAGTGAATTGATTTTATGACGATTTATTCTATTGTATAGATTTTTTTCAAAATGTAACTAAAGTTTTGAACATTTTCACGTAATTTTTGCACACAAACTATGAAATTTCTTTAAAATCTGTTGCAAACCACACAAATTCTGCAACTGGTTCCATTAGAACTGATGCCATGGTACTAGTTCCGGAACCCGTTCCACGGAACTTAAAAATGAGGTACAACTGACAGAAAATTAGAACTACCCAGGTAAATTTTTTACAATCGGTAGCCAACCACACCCATTCTACAACTGGTTCCACTGCAACCGATTCCATGGAACTGGTTCCAGAACCAGTTCCTGGGATCCTATATGGAAGGTGTGGGTGACGTAGAATCAGTTCCAGAACCGATTCTAGAGCAACCGGTTTCACTTTGGACCCATAGAAGGGGTTGCTTTTGGGACAATTTCAAACAAAAAGAATCGGTGTTAGAATCGACAGTAGAAGGAGTTGTGAATGAAAAGTAGCTATTGTACAACCGATTCTTTGGAACAGAAAATTTTCCTGGGTAGTTTCAGAATGATTCTGAGGGAACCGGTTCAACTTATGGGACAATTTCAAACAAAAATCATCGGTGGTAGAATCGACCGCAGTAGGGCTTAAAAATAAAAAGAAATTATTCCACAACCAATTCTTTGGAATAGAATTTGGATTTTTTTATATAACCAATTTTATTTATTTTTTTACTTATAAAAACATGAAGAAATATATCTGTAACAAAATTATTTTAAAATTTTCTTCCAATAATCAAAAAAAAAAAAATTAGGGTTTCCTCTTTTTATTTAATAATTTAGCACTTTTGCCATTCAAATTTTCAGTTCCAAAGAATCGGTTGTAAGATAACGGCTTTTTATTTGTAACACCGTTTACTGTCGATCGGTTTTGGCAACTGATTGCCAACACAATCGAATGCTTATATAATTTAAAAAAGGATTAATTTTATTTCACATACTGCGCAAAATACTCTTTGATGCTTATATTAAAATTGAATATGAAAATCAATGGGTTAAAAGATGATTTGCGAGTTCATCTACACCGTTTTCGCTTATTTTTCAGAAGTTATAGATTGATTTTCAGTCTTATCAATTGTATTTAAGAAATGATCAGTTGCTTTTCAGAGTTATCAACTGAAGGGCTTAGTGTAAAAACATGATAAGCCACATGATTTCAAAAACTGATTTTATGTGTTCATTGTATTACCTAATACCGTAAAAACATCCACTGAAAATATCTAAGCCATATTGCAATAAATTTCGGCTCTAGCGTAAAAGCTACTTTTTACAATTCGATTTTATTGTGAAAATTTTCTATTCAAAAACATGATAAGCCACACTTATAAACTACACCTCTAAACAAAAAGATGAATTCTGAAGAAAATATAAGCGAAAATAAAGTTTTTTGTGAAGATAATGATGGTAGTATGGTGGACAAAGGTTTTCTGCCAACTGATGGTGAGGTAATTTCAGAAACCAGCGATATGTGATTTATATTAACTTTTGTCGCTTATCAAGTTATTGAAGAAATTTTTAAAGACTCAGGACTATCATACTTAGGATACTTGTACTCAGAATTTATGCAAAACTACTATCAGCTATCAGTTGCTGGACCACTAAATACCATTGAAAAGCATTATTTCAAAAATGTGGATTGTCAAGTTATTGCGGAACTTTTATTAGAGATACCTCTTTTTTGAAGGAAAGTTAGATTTGTTGTAGTACTGTAAAAATGGTCCCAAATTAAATGGAGAATCCCTTACCCTTCTAGATAGAAGTCTTACTCTGGCACTTGTGACAAGTGTCTTCCAGCGAGGGATATATTGTATAAGACTTACTTTATCACTCATAAAATGTATGCAGAGTATGAAGATCCTGCAAAACACCTAAAATTTCTTCAAAATAAAAAAATCTTGAACAAAGTTTCTGCAATAACTTGATAAGCCACACTATTTTAATAAAACGGTTTTTACTGTATTCTAGTCTTCCAGCGAGGGATATATGGTATAGGCATGCGCGGTTTCAAGGGGAGGGGGGGGGGGGGGAAATGGAAAATTCCCCCACAATCATCATAAAACTTCAAAATATGATAATAAATTTTAATTTTTTCCCTTCGGTATGCAATAATAGAATAGATAAATTTTTTTAATGAGAATTTGATTGACATCTGAGGATTTTCTACACACAAGAAATTTAAATAAACTATATTTTCAAATTGGAAATTTATTAGTTCTAGTTCGAGGCCAATTTCCTTATTATGAATTAATATAATAAGCACTTTCTCCAAAAACTACTATTTGTCTTCATCAGGATATTCTCCTGACAAATACTTCACAGAGTTTTTGCTTAAAAAAAAGTACTTATTATGTTGGAATTAGAATTAAAAAATTTCCAATTTATCAATTAAAAAGGTCGAAAAAACAATTTTTATTTTTAAATAAAAATTTAAAACCAACATTTTAACTTTATTTTCATTAAAAAACTCAATGACATAGAATTTAACTAAAAAATGTTAAAAATTATTTATGAAAATCTACGGAGATTAAGTTTTCATTTGAGTATAATAATGTATTTGTAAGTACGAAGATTTTCCAGGAATAAAAAATTTTAATTTTTTAGTTCAGTTATCATTTTTAGAATTTTAAATTTTACAAAACTACACACAGAAAAAAACGGAGGGAATATTACCTAAGAGCTATGTAATAATACAACTACATAATGCTATGTAAATATACAACTACAAATATTTATACCCTACACCACTATGTGGTCATTATACGCTACACCACTATGTGGTCAGGGTATTATAAGTTTGTGCTGATGTTTGTAACACCAAAAAATATTGGTCCTAGACCCACCTTATAGTATACCGATCGGCTCAGAACTTTTTTTATTTCGATTTAACGATGTCCGTCTGTCTGTCCATGCATTCTTGTACGCACTCTACAGGTCGCAAATATTAAGATATTTTGATGAAACTTGGTACACCTTATGTCGGCCCAAGGACGAAGCCTATTGATTTTGTTTAAAATCGGTCCATGTTTAGAACTAGTGCCCATATAAGGGTCCTCCCAAAATTATATTGTTTATACGCTGCAGGTCGCAAATATTAAGATATTTTGATGAAATTTGGTACACAGACCTACGTTGGCCCAAGTACGAAGCCTATTGATTTTGGTGAACATCGGTCCATGTTTAGACCTAGTGCCCATATAAGGGTCCCCTCAAAATTATATTGTTTATACGCTGCAGGTCGCAAATATTAAGATATTTTGATGAAATGTGGTACACCGACCTATATCAGCCCAAAGACGAAGCCTATTGATTGTGGTTAACACCGGTCTATGTTTAGACCTAGTGCCCATATAAGGGTACCCCCAAAATTGGCTTGGTTACAAACTGCAGGTCGCAAATATTAAGATATTTTAATGAAATTTGGTTCGTTGACTCACATTATAGAAAATTTTGACACAAGTCCCATTTTAACCCATTCGAATTTCGGATCCAAACATTAGTTGGCTTTTAACCAGACTGGTGTAGGGTATTGTATAGTCGGCATGCCCGACTTTAACCTTTTTACTCGTCTATTTTTAGATTTCTATTTTTAGAAAAAAATAGTTTAAATAATTTCGTTGTTTTCTGTTTTAAAACAAAAAAATAAAATATTTTCGCCTTTCTTTTTTGTTAAAATGGTTTCTTTATATTCAAAATTATTTCAATTCAAATTTGGTGCAAGAAATTCTTTACTCATTCATACACACAAACATAGCCAATACAAATATGAACGTATGTGTGGTGTAGTGTTTTGCAAATTAAGCAAAAAAAAACTTTCAAATATGAAAAACAAACCACAAAATCGAATTTTATCAACTTTGTTTTTCGACGTTTAATAAATATTTCCATAAACTTTTTGCCGATTTTATATGAAATAAATTACAAAACGGCATATTTATAGCAATTTTATGTTTAATATTTATAATTTACTGAAATTTTCTCATTTCATTTTTTTCGATAAAGATTTTATTTCGTGAATTGACGTGATTCACGGGAATCACGCGTGATCACTGGTGAGTGTAAGAAAAATCGGAATTCAATCACATGAACGTGAGTGTGATTAGAAAAAATTATTCGTGCGTGATTGAAAAATTTATCTCGTGAGCGTGGGTAAAAATCCACTCACGTGCCCATATATAATTTTTTAAAATTTGGTTTTGAGTCCTTACGGATAAAAAGAAATCATATGGGAAGTGGGCGTGACCTTTGCCCAAATTTGTTTGGAAATCATTATTGATCCAAAAAAACATGTGTGCCAAATGTAATTTTTGTATAACTGCTCTTTCTATTTTTATATATTTCTTGGTTAAATAACATATAGGAGGTGGGCGTGGCCTTTGTCCAAATTTTCCAAAATTTCGTTTGAAGTCATTATTGACCCAAAGAAACTTTTGTGCAAAATTCCATTATTTTACGATTACTGCTTCCATTTTTATACATTTTTTAGTTGCAAGGACATATGGGAGGTGGGAGTATCCTTTGGACAAAATTTTAAAAATTTGGCTTAGAGTCATTATTTGACCAAAACGCATATGTGCAAAATTTCATGATTCTACGATTACTCCTTCCATTTTTGGCCGCTCGTTATATGAACTCACGACACTGTGCTACATGGCCAGGGTATAATAAGTTTGTGCTAATCTTTGCAACACTAAAAAATATGTGACCTGGATCCACCTTTTAGTATACTAATCGTCTCGCAATAATTTTTTGTTTCGATTTAACGGCGTCCGTCTGTCGGTCCATCCGTCTGTCAGTACATGTATTCTTGTGCGCACGTTACATTTCCTGATTATTAAAATATTTTAATGAAGCCTATGGATTTTGGTTTAAATCGGTACATCCCAGGAAAATTTTCTGTTCCAAAGAATCGGTTGTACAATAGCTACTTTTCATTCACAACCCCTTCTACTGTCGATTCTAACACCGATTCTTTTTGTTTGAAATTGTCCCAAAAGCAACCACTTCTATGGCTCCAAAGTAGAACCGGTTGCTCTAGAATCAGTTCTGGAACTAGTTCTGGAATTGATTCTACGTCACCCACACCTTCCATATAGGATCCAAGGAACTAGTTCCGGAACCAGTTCCATGGAATCGGTTGCAGTGGAACCAGTTGTAGAATGGGTGTGGTTGGCTACCGATTGTAAAAATTTTTCCTGGGATGTTTCGAACTACCCAGGAAAGTTTTTTACAATCGGTAGCCAACCACACCCATTCTACAACTGTTTCCACTGCAACCGATTCCATGGAACTGGTTCCGGAACCAGTTCCTGGGATCCTATATGGAAGGTGTGCGTGACGTAGAATCAGTTCCAGAACAAGTTCCAGAACTGATTCTAGAGCCACCGGTTCCACTTTGGGGCTATAGAAGGGGTTGCTTTTGGGACAATTTCAAACAAAAAGAATCGGTGTTAGAATCGCCAGTAGAAGGGGTTGGGAATGAAAAGTAGCTATTCTACAACCGATTCTTTGGAACAGAAAATTTTCCTGGGTAGTGCCAATATAAAGGGCACTAGATATTTTAATAAAATTCGATACGCTGACACACATGTCCATGCTTGGACCTATCGCCCATATGGACTATATTTCCGATTTACTGTTAAATAAACCTAACAAAAAATACAGCAATTTTATTTTTAACTATTTTTGGCATCCCAGGAAAATTTTCTGTTCCAAAGAATCGATTGTACAATAGCTACTTTTCATTCACAAACCCTTCTACTGTCGATTCTAACACCGATTCTTTTTGTTTGAAATTGTGCCAAAAGCAGCCCCTTCTATGGCTCCAAAGTGCAACCGGTTGCTCTAGAATCAGTTCTGGAACTGGTTCTGGAACTGATTCTACGTCACCCACACCTTCCATATAGGATCCCAGGAACTGGTTCCGGAACCAGTTCCATGGAATCGGTTGCAGTGGAACCAGTTGTAGAATGGGTGTGGTTGGCTACCGATTGTAAAAAATTTTCCTGGGATGAATATTTAAAAAAATTCTGTTCGATATATTTCGAGTTGATTTTTGCTAAAAGTGACGTTTGTTTTCCCTTACACATCTATAAATTTTTTGACTATAATCTTTGAATTTTTCTTTATGACCATGAAAAAATACGATGGGACTTTTTTCAAAAATGATATAAAAATATATAAAAGACTAAACTTTTATATCTTTGATTGATAGGTTAATGAGAAAAAACCAAACTTTATCCCTGTGCAGCAAAGGAATTCTTCAATTGTATATAATCACTGAAAATCTGACCGATCGGAACATCAATATTCCAAATGTATGCTAAAATGTATTTAGTGTTTACTCAAAACATAAATAATGGCTTGTTTTGATTATAGTAGTGCTATTATTTTCTAAAAAGTTGTCAGGATTGCCATATCACAATTTTTAAAAGTTGCAATACACCACCATAATTTTTCCAAACAAATTTCAAAATCGGTTAACTCAAAAAAATAAAATTTACCTATATTTCTGAATAAATATTTGTCCATAAAAATATACAAAATTAAAATTTTTAAAATATCTTTAACCCCGTAGGATTCATTATAATCCTATCAAAATTCCAACGTTGAGGGAAAAAGTTCGGCTAAAAATAGCTTTTCCACAATCAAAAAAGTCAGACATATCTATTTTTTTTAAATTAAAAAAAAAAAATTAATCAGTGATTTTCATTTAGCAAACAAATAAATACACTGATGTAAGAATTTTCCTTTTTGCAAATTTGTTCCCGCTACTTTTTTTAGGAATTTTTTTGCAACTAGCCACCAAACTTTGTTCTATGAAATAGATGTTATAGTCTATAGATTATATATTTAACAAAACCGCACCAAAAAATTGCAAAATATTGGCGGAACGTGAGAAAAGACTTTATGGTACAAAAATTGAATTAAAAAACCTTATCAGCGATTTTCATTCTGCAAACAAATATACTGTTGTAAGAATTTTTTGCCGCGACTTTTTTTTAGCGATTTTTTTTCAACTAGCTGCCAAGCTTTGTTGTGTGAAATGGGTATTATAGTCTCTAGATCAGCGGTTACCACTAAATTTTGCTTCACGGACCCCTTGAGACATTTCTACTAGCTCACGGACCCCCAAACCAGTGTTGAGCGAGAGGTACTATATAAATTATGGGGCAAAATTTATAAAAGCATCTGCTTGTTTTAAATTTTGGCCAATTTTAAGCAGGAATAAGGAAACAAAAAACATTTTTCATTTTTTTTTGTTAAATAATTTAAAAATTATAAAAAAACATGTTTTTTTTAATAACTTGTTTTATGTTTTTTGTCAGATCTCTTCGCGGACCCCCTGGAATTCTACTACGGACCCCCATTTGAGAACCGTTGCTCTAGATTATATATTTAATAAAACCGCAATTAAAAAATTGGAAACTATTGGCGGAAAACGAAAAAAGAATTTATGTTACAAAATATCATAAAGCCATTTTTCTCGTTCCGCCATTATTTTGCAATACTTTAAATGTGTTTTTTTTTAAATCATAATCCAGGGACTTTAATACCAATTTCATACACCAAAGTTTGGTGTTTAGTTTTCAAAAAAAAATTTTTTTTGGGAAAAAGGAAAATTTTTCCAGCAATATAGTTATTTGCAGAATGAAAATCGCTGATTATGTTTTTTAATTCATTTTTCCCGATAATCAAAATAGGTCAGGTCCAGAAGAACCCCAATTGATTCCATATTTATAAAAAGCCAATATAAATCAATCTATCCATCACTTTTTGTTGTAAACAAATGCTTTTTTTGCTCAATTGTAATTAGTTTTTAAGGCATTAGTGCGATTTCATAGCATAAGTATTACAAATTCTAATGCCTGAAAATTTCAGTAGCATTAAATGGTAATGAAATTGTTTTGGCATTAGCATTAGTCAACTAATGCAAGTGAAATTTCAATGCCAATGAAAAATCCCAAGTCTGGTCGGTAACCGGACTTGAACTTGAAACCCCCTGACTACAAACCTTGTAATGATTTTTACCGTTGACAATTTATGACTGGGTAGTACTGCAAACCATACCAGTCAGAAATTACAAATTTGTCAAATTTTGCAAATCTGAAAATCCATTTAAAAATGGATTTCATTATCATAATCAGTATGCCTTAATTATATAGAATCAATAGTTTTCACTGGTGCTTTCAACTTTAGTGGAATATTTGTCAAATAGTGTTTTGGCCCTGTTGGAGTTCATTTGATGGTGAATAGTAGCATTATTTGTCGTTTTTGTGATTTTAATCCGTAAATGAACAAGTTTTTGTTCAGATGTCGAAGAGGTAAAAACTTAAAAAAGTAAAATGCAGGTAAATAGTGATATTTAAAGTCATGTCACAGCATAACATCACATCCCCAGTTCTTTTTCAAAATAACCTTTTATTATTGTAACCTTCACTAACAGAGGTTATATACAGAATAGTTTGCCATTCCTAACCGTAGCTAAATAGTAGTTTATGTTCCAGGATAGAGTATTTTTTCTATATAAAAAAACACATTCTTAAAAGTTTTCTTTGGCATTTATACAATTTTTTTTAGCCATCAAATTTTTATATATTTTTATAAATATTTTCAAAAAATTGTTCTATAATGTAAGATATTAGGATTATATTGACAGTGTCAGGTTTCAATAAAATTTTGGCACGCGATGTTGTAAGTATAGTGTTTCCAATTCGGTTAATCGACTAACCGATTCCTCGATTAATCTCATCAATTTCGGTTAATGTCGAAACAAATAATTTAAAAGTCAAATAATTATTCGACCCGAATAATCGGTTAAATTAAGAACATTTTTAATATGGCATTTTACCTTTATATTTTCCCAAAACTTCATAAATTTTTTAACTTTAGTTAAAAAATTGCAAGAACAGCTTATAAAAAACAAAAACTAACTAAAATACCATAATATTCTTTTAAAATCTAGTGAAAGAGGTCCTTAAGCCTTTAGATACCATTTGTAAGCAAGGCAAAATAAAGATGTTTTAAAATTTTTTCAAAACACGCCACGTATTTGGCGTATTTAATTATTTTAAAAACTAAAACTAATGTAAATTATATTTCCATGACCCTTAAGGCACGGTTGCATTTGTTTTAAATCTTCAAATCCGGTTGCAAGCAAACAATTTTTTTTTATTTTTTTTAATTAAAATTTTTTTTGTTCTATAAAATTCATTTTTTTGTTTGTGGTCAAGCCCTTTAAGACCAACTTTTTTTGCCCTCCCAACGCTGGCATATTAGTTCCAAAAAACTATTCGCCAGTGCTAGCATTTTAGCACAGCCAGTAGTTATCCAGCTGTTATCACTTATTTATGTGTTTAGCCATTAAGTATTATAAGTCTTGTTAGCTCAGTGGGTAGAGCAATCGTCTGCCAATCTGACGGCCTGGGTTCAAATCACGACAGGACTAAAAAAAAATACATATGAACTATTTTTAAATTTTATTTTGGAAAATATAATTCCAGACCACCTATTTTTTGGTTTTGCCAACCTTTAAAAATTTTGTTTCTTCAGTGCTTTTCCGACGCTTTTTGAGCGGACCGGCTGATGTTAATTTTTGGGAATGGGAAAGCACTGATGATATTATCATTTTGGGAATGGGAAAGCACTTTTTGCCAGTACTTGTACCACCTGTTAAAGTGCTTTGCCATCGCTTTCCCGTTTGTATTTTTCTGACTGGGATTATTTAAAAAAAAAAATGTTTTTGGTCCCCGCCTTTGTATCCGCGTCGGTACAGCACAGACATAATGTGAATTATCCGTGGGCAAATTTTCAATGAAATCTAAACATATCAAGGTTGGCAACCGGCATCTTTATAATACCGTTATCCGTTTCAAAACCCTTTCAAATTTATAACCGATACCGAAACTCTTAATTTATAAAATACCGTTATCCAAAAACATTTTCGCTTATCAGTTTCTTATAAAATAATTTTTTTTAACGTTTTTCACAAAAAATATGAATTGTTTTACACAAAATATGTATGCAAAATTTAAAATTAATTGAATTCTATCTGTGTTTTTAATAAAAAATCGTAGGCGTATTGCTTTTGTTTTTTTAATTTGGTTTAGCAACATTGTGTTTTTTTACAACAACACAAAATTTATTGTGAAAACACAATTCTTCAATAATACCGGTATTGATACCGTTACCGATACCAATACTGAAACAAACAAAAATCCGATACCAATACCGTTATTCGTTTCGGTATATATATTCCGAAAACGACTAAAATCGTTCCGAAAATTTTTGGAATTGCTCTGTAGAAAACTTGCAGCAGAATTAAGTCCATCATTTAAGTGAGATATAAAATTTAATTTATTTTAAGTTTTGATTAAAAAATAAGATATTTCTGAACATATTTAGAAACGAAAATATATGACGACATCAGAGATGCAGCCTTTGCGATAGACTGAATAAATTGAACCGATTAAGGGAGTGCTAAATGATCTATAATTTGAGCATTTAAATTCAAAATTAATAGATAATAGCTATGTTTGTATGACATACCCACCAAAGTTATCTCGAACAATTTTGACAATAGCAAGCCGCAATACGTTCAACAACTTCCAAAATCGTTCTACACTATTTCCACTAGTTTTCAAAAACCACAAACCAATTTAAAAAAATACCAAATGTAATTCAAAATTAATCGATTTTTTTTTGAATTTCCTTTTGAATTTTAATTATTATTATTTAATTATATTTGGTATTTATACTTTACACTAATTTGATTTTGTGTATCCATCTTTGGACCTAGACTATATTTCTAACTTTGTCTTAAATACACCTAACATTTGAGAAAATCAAAAGTTTTTACTGATTTCCTAATTTTTTTTTCAATTTATATATATATTTTGACACAAGTCAATTTAAACCTATGATATTTCGGATCTAAACATTAGTTGACTTTCAACAAGACTGGTGTAGAGTATCACAAGTACAGTCGGCATGATCTACTTTAACTTTTTTACTCGTTTATAAACTTCAATTGCATTTTAATTTAATATTTGATTGGTTTTTATACCCTATGCCGCTATGTGGACAGTAGACCGTACACTCATAAAAAAAGCCCGTACAAATAGTTCAAAATTCTGCTAAAATAACAGGAAATAGTACCTGAATTTGCGCCAGCAGAATTTTCAATGAAGTTAAAAATCATGGTCTGCTAAATTTAGGTAAGCTAAATTTTACATACTACTAAATATACGGACAATTTCAGTTAAATTAGCTAGGAAATTTGAGCTAAATTCAGCAGAAATTTTACCTGATTTAACTACAAATTTCTGTTAAAATGTCGCTTAAAATTTCGCCTTCCGCGATCTGAACCTAGACGGGCCCATATTTGTTATTGGGAGTGTACCT
The DNA here is from genome assembly GCA_949987735.1 of Leucophora obtusa. Classification (NCBI taxonomy): domain Eukaryota; kingdom Metazoa; phylum Arthropoda; class Insecta; order Diptera; family Anthomyiidae; genus Leucophora; species Leucophora obtusa. Next base: position 98,264,221 of record OX465298.1, read on the forward strand.
GTCTAATAAGGGTTACTTTATAGGTACAGACTAGGGATGCCAAACGGGAAATCCCGAATCCCGAAATCCCGGGATTTTCGGGATTGGCAAAATCCCGAATCCCGGGATTATTTCTCAAAAATCCCGGGATTTTCTTATTTTTTAATATTAATATAAACGAAAATACACAAAGTGAGCAATTTTAGATTACCTACGTTTTTTCTTGAATTTTCTCATATTGACAAGATATTGGTAAAATTAGAAATATTTGAAATTTTGGTAAACAATATTAAGTTTTTGAGTAATACATGCGAAAAATCAAGTTTGTTATTTTACCGATTTATTCTTGCAAGCGAAATTTGATTTCTGATACTGGGACTGTAAGTTTTGGCTGGGACTGTAAGTTTGAATTCTTCCATGAAAACATTTGATAACGATAACCAAATAACTTTGTTGCTGTAATTACACGATTAAGTGGGCAAGGTTATCGCAACGAATCTGTTTTAAAATCTGCTTACAAAATACTGGGCGCAAGTGTGTTAAGTACACTACAGGCCTTTGTGTATTATCCCAGCCAGAAAAATACAAACGGGAAAGCGATGGCAAGGTATTTTAACATGTTATACAAGTACTGACAAAAATTGCTTTTCCATTTCCAATATGATAACGTCAATAGACAAAAGAGCCGGCAGTTCAAAAAGCGCCGGAAAAGTACTGGAGAAACAAAATTTTTAACTTTGGCAAAACGCTGCCAAAACCAATAAATAGGTGGTTTGGAATTATATTTTCCAAAATAAAATTTAAAAAAAGTTCATATGTATCTTTTTTTTGCCCTGCCCTGATGTTTTGTAAAACAAATACTAGCAAAACGATGTTTGCAAACGCTGGAAAAGCGTCCCAAATGAGTGTTCTGCCAGTCATTTATTTTTAACATCGCGGTTACCCAGTGGTATGCAAGTACTTGATTTTTCGTACCACTGTCAATTTCTGACTGAGATGTTTCAATATTCATAAAATGTACCACATTAATAATTAACAACTATTAAATAATTAAAAAAAGTCGTAAAATCCCGGGATCCCGAAGTCCCGAAATCCCGGGATTTTCAAATATCAATCCCGATTGGCATCCCTAGTACAGACTGATGACTTTTTGTCCATTTTGCCCTATCTCGCTTAGTTTCCGAGATACAAACTATTTTACGATCTTATAATAAAAAAAATTAAAATATAGCGCCATCTCTATGTGATATTGATAGCAGAGACACGAAAATATAATAATTGGAAAACAATCGAGGTTTAAATTAGCTGAAAAATTTGTAAAGTTAAGAAACACAAATTACTAAAAATTAGCATGCAAAGTTAGCTCAAATGCGGCTGAAAGTAGTTGTAATGCTAAATTAGATTTATAAAAAATATTAGTTCAACCCTAAATTTTAAGACAAAATAACAAGAAAATTAGTTAAATAGAATCAGAACGCGTTTAACAAACTTTTGTACTAACTTTTTTTTATGAGTGTACCACCTTACAGGCAAAAAAAAGTGAGCGGTACACCTTCGAATATAAAGTATTTTTAAACTGCGATATATCGATTTTTTTGCCTCGAAAAAAATTTGAAAAGGCGAAAAATTTCTGGTGGATTTATCGAAAAACTTCCTTAACAAAAGTTTAATGATTTTTTGTGAGCTTTAATTTTCTGACATTAGTGTCCTACATTATGGTGGTAGGAACCAGGGATGCCGAACGGGACTGGTTTTTACAAATTCCGGGATTCGGGATTTTGAAAATTTAAATCCCGGGATGCCGGAATTTTTCGGGATCCCGGGATTTTCTTTTTTCATCATATTTTTAATTTTAAAAATAAATAGTTGAAGTAAATCCTACAAATTAAAATTTAAATCTATTTATTATTTCTGAGAAGTATGAAGAAATAAATAAATTAAGCCGGATTTACAATGTTGGAGTACTCCACGCTGCAGAGTGCGAGTGTGAGTAAAATAGAGCTAGCATGATACAAAAAATATATAAGTGCAAAAAAGAAAGGAACAAAATCCACTCAGATTGAAGTACTACAGCATTGTGAATCTGGACTTAAACATCTACACTCATAGAATTAAATATGTAAAAATAGCAGAAAAAGCTACTAAAAATTAGCAAAAACGGTTCCGCGATTAAAACTACTGAAATCAGCAGAACTTGTTTGCTAAATAATTGTTAAATTTTCGAAATATAAGAAATATAATTATGAGTTAAATTTAAGCAAATTGCAAATTACGATTTACCTCTGACGAAACTTTTAACCAAAAGTTGCTATATCTAAAAATTTTTAGTTATATTTGGCTAACATTAATTTAATGCACTACTACTCTGCTGAAATCATCACAAATATTTAGTGACTATTAGTTTTTTTAAATCAACTTACAAAAAATATTAAGCACATACCTCTGCTGATTTCAGAAAGGCAGATTATTAGATTTTTATAATTTATTTTATATTGATTTTATAAAATCATCAATAAAATAAATAAAAACATGTCTGTTAAAATTTCGAATTATTAACGTTTTTATTCAGATTTATTTAATCTGTACCTAATCTATTTTAATCTATTATTTATAAATGGGAAAAATTAGTCCTTTAGTTCGGAAATCCCGAGATTTTTTCAAGACCAATCCCGGGATTTTCGGGATCGGGATTTCGGGATCGAGATTTCGGGATCGCTATCCCTAGTAGGAACTGAGATATGGTGGGTAAATACTAGGGTATTCAATTAATCGGCTTTTTATTTTAATCGATTAATCGTGCAAATAATTATTCGGGTTTTTTTCTTAACCGGTTAATCGAACAAAATTTTAAAATTAATCAATTAATCGAAAAAATTTCTGTAAAATAATGTACATACGCTTGCTGTATTTTTAATAATTTTATTTAAAAAAAGGAACAAAAATAGATTCAGTAACTCTTCTGAAGTTCATAAAAATAAAAAATGTAATAATTGAGATCAGATTTTGTCAATATTTTTAATTTTTCTATCCCCTCTCTCAAATTTTATCCTAATTAGGGACAACCACACCGCAATGAGTTAAATAGTTAAAGAAGAATATAACACCCTCTACATTAATTTATATCTCTATTCATTGAATACGTAAAAAATGTAAAAGTAGAGAGGAATTCTATTGAGAATAGATTATCCCCCTACGTTTACGTACCTTCATCCCTTCTTTTTATTTGATTTCATTAATTCAGAGTGCTCACTTAACAAGCTTCATTACATTGAGCATTAATTATAATTAATAATTCTAATAATTATTTATTAATACTTTCGTTTAATATCAACTTTTAAAAAAAGTCGCAAAAAAATAATTAAAAATTTATTATACGTAAATAGATACAAATTAGTGACAGTCGCTATTTTTCAGTCTCTAGTTCAATGTTTTTATTTTTTTTATTAAATAAAAACCGTGCGTAAAATTATGGAAAAATAAAATGCACGTTTTTTTTAACAAAAAAAAAAATTTAACTAAAGGCTGAAAAATAGCGACTCTCACTTATTAGTAAATAGATACCATTACTTTACTAGATCAGTCGCAATAACAGAGTAGTAATTTGGAAGATGACAAAGCAAACTGTGATAATTTTATGTTGTTTTTCTTTGGGATTTAAGATGTCTATTAACGCTCCAACTTGAAAACATGAAATTCCAATTGAGTTGAAGCTAACAAATATTTCTAGATGTTCTAAAAGTCGTCCCTTGATGATTTTTTAGGACAGAACGAAATCCGGATAGGTACAAGCCTACATCAAATTATTTATCACAATTTTTTAAATAAGTTTTGAGATATTAGCATATTTGCTTTAATAAAAAAGCATATTTTTTAAACATTTTTGTAATTTTCTACCAATTTCGGTTAATCGATTAATCGTATGAAATTATTCGAATTATTCGTTATTCGAAATTTGGACATTTTAAATTGTTCGAATAATTTTTGAACAAAATTGTTCGATTAATCGAATAACGATTAATTGATTGAATACCCTAGTAATACTAAAACGGAATATTTGAGGTCAATGGCCTTTAGAGCAAAACATTGGTCCCCTAGAGAGAAAACCATCGATGTATCATACTTCAAGATCCGACTGTAAATATAATATAACGAAAAATGTAAAATGGCGACCCATACGTTCGGCAAAAAAAAATTCTTTTTAAACCTCATTGAAAAAATAATTTAGTTTCGACGGTGTACGGCAAACTTTTTTTTTGTGGTACGGTCTAGTGGACAGGGTATGACAAGTTTCAGCTGATGTTTGTAACATCAAAAAATATTGGACCATACTTCTAGTGTACCGATAGACTCCGAATCACTTTTTGTTACGATGTCCGTCCGTCTCCCTGTCCATGTATTCTTGTGCGCACGCTACAGGTTGCAAATAATAAGATATTTTAATAAAATTTATTATACAGACTTATAAGAAAGAGGCATATTGCTTTTGGTTAAAATTGGTAAATTTTTGAACCTAGTGCCCATATAAAGATCCCCCAAAAATTGATTTTTCGCACGCTACAGGGCCCATATGTACAATATTTCCAATTTTCTCTTAAATACACCTAACATTAGGTAAAATCAAAATTTCTTATCGTTATTCTATTTTCTGTTATCATTTTATAGACATATTTTGGACACAAGTCAATTTCAACCCATTCAAATTTCGGATACGAACATTAGTTGGCTTTCAACCGGATATCAGATATTCGACATGCCCAACTTTAACTTTTTTACTCGTTTTGTATTAAGTTTGATATTTTTTAATTTTAATTTATATTTTTTGAATTTCAAATTATTATTCCATTTAAATTGTTCTTTTTCGAAATAGTTATACTGTTTTTTGTAATTGTTATTGTGTGAACAATAAGTGGATATGGTGTAAATAATAACATTGATAGGCGTATCAGAAACACAGCCAACAGTAGCTATGTTTTGTTGCTCCCACTTATTAGTATTTGGACTGGACGAAAACTGGAATGGGTTTTTGGAAATTTTTTGTTTTGGTGCCGAAATATACGAGTATGAAAACTAATTTAGTTTTTTAATATAATTTCTATATAACTGGGCAACCAGATTCAATCTATTTTTTGCCAAAAACCAAGTTAAAATATCTGAACTGTGATTTTTTGACACACCTAGTATTTTTATTGTTAATTTTCGATACACCCTGTTGCAATTATTACACAAGTAAAGCAGGTGTCAATTTTTTTTTTAGCTTTTTAGGAATATTTGTGTTCTAATTGAAAGTTTGTTGTTATTAATTTGTAAATGTGTTGTTTTTTTTTTAATTAAATTATACAATGGAAATATAAAGAAAAGTTTTTTTTAAATACTGAATTTAGTGCTGAGCAAAAATTATCTAGTTTTTGTACAAAACTAGCCTTTGCTTGTTTTAATATATTCGTTTTGACAAGTAAAACCGAAGTAGTTTTTGCTCATAGTAGTATAATAAAAAATTGATATGACAAATCAAAACTATATAACCAGCCTAAATGTCTTTATAATTTAGTTTTGTATCAAAACTTGCTCGTTTTTGTTCAATCTAAATTCAGTTTCAACATGAAAATGAAAAATCTGACAATTATCCATTCATTATCGACGTTGAAATTTTTTAATAAGTTACACTAAACATGTCCAATGTCAAATTTTGTATGGAATTTAATAACACGCTTAGGAATAAAACAAGCCTAATGATTTAAAATTCGACTGTGAAAACCAAAACACGGTGTCATTTAACTATACCTAAATATTTACATATTATTTTAAAGTAAATCTTGGTATTTATGACCATAATTTAAATTGTAACGACCTGTCAACGGGAAAGATGTTATACAAACATTTATAGCTGTTTTCAACCTTAAATACAATCTATAAATTGGTTTATTTAAATTGAATTTTATTGCAAAAAGTCATTAGATAATTATACGAAAGAAAACAAGAAAGTAGAAACAAAGATTTGAATGTCAAACCGGTAAGAACTAAGAACGAATACTTGCTGTTTGAATTCAAATTTGTCCACCTTAGTTAAGTTGTCATAAAAATTAATGAGATTTGCTTCTATCTTGAATTCTATTGGGGAAGTGCGACACACTTGATAATTTTTTTTAAATCAATGATCATATTTAAAAAAAATAAAAAGAAAACACAACATAAAGTTAGATATCCATGTAGGTAAAACAAGTTCTCTTTTCACCATTTTCATCAGCACAAATAGCGAAAAATAACTTGGCCCAAGAGTGTAAAATTGGTGAGTTTATGATGCAGCAAACAATTTAATTTAAAGTCGAGGAGTAGTTGACACTTTCTCATAAAATGTATAAAAAATTAAAACATTAAGCCACATTTTCATATTATTCTGTTAGTAAACTTATACCGTATTTTCATATACACTAGACCGACTCATAAAAAAAGTAAACTTTTTCCACTAGTAACTTTTTACATGTTTCTGTTCGCACTATCGAACTTCATCAGAAAACCTTTGTAGAAAAGGGGGTGGGTACGGAGTTATCGAAAGAAAAACATCAATATTTTTTTACATTACTTTGTTATCTCATCAAGAAGTAAACAAAGACGAAGTTAAATTCATCGAACTATGTAAATTCAATAAAAAAAATAAAATTTTCTTTAATAATAACTAGGGCAAGGAATACCATGCAAATGCAGTTTTTTCTCGATAGTCCAAAACTAATATGGACTAAATATTTATCCGAATCCTCAAATTTAGAACAAAATGGCATCATCGATTTGTAGTTGCATATTTTGTTAAAAATGCATGTTTTTGCATATTTTGACTTTAAATGCGTATTTGGTGCCTTTTTATTGCATATTTGTGCATATTTTTCATTTTTAGAAGCATTTTTTATTTTGCAAAATAATATAAAAAATTGATACGTTTTCATATTTTGATTCGATCAAAATATTTTTTTCTCATTATTTTTAAAAAACAACATTTTTAAAAACCTTACTGACCTACGGAAAAGCTTCGAGTTCTGTGTCTGTTTGCAAAATAACTGATTTAAATATAGTTTTAAGTTTTAGAGTGCATTATTTTTGCAAAAATAATAGATTTTAGTGCATATTTCTTATACTTTTAATGCTTATTTTTCTTTTTTACTCGCATATTTTAGGCGCATATTTTCCATTTTTAAGTTCATGAAATTCCTTCCCCTAATAATAACTTTTGCTTGTTTAAGTGCTAAAAAAAAGAGTTGGATGTGATTAGAAAAAAACACATTTTATGTCTGTATTGATACTAGGACAAAACACGGACCATTATCAATAGGGTTCGTCCTTGGGATACTGAAAATTATGTATCAAATTTCGTTTAATTATCTTCAGAATTGCGAACAGTAGTTCGACTACAATGTTAATTAATTTAACATGGACAAACGAACTGGCATCGTTAAATCGACTCACAAGGAAGGTATACCAATCGGTTCTCTCCGATTTTAACGAAATTCGGATATGAGAGGAGATAAATATAATAGACATACATATATGGTTTTCAGCGGCCCAATCTCACGTTTAAAGCCACATTCACAATGATGGAGTACTCCCCTCTGCAGAGTGGAGTGTACTGCAATAGAGAAGGCATGATACAAAAAATATGTAAGTGCGAAAAGGAAGGGAACAAACTCCACTCTGCAAAGTGGAGTACTCCAGCATTGTGAATCCGACTTAGGGATTCAAAAGTAAGATCACAAATGAACCAATTTTTCTATAAAAACATGTATACAATTTAAAAAATTTTAATTTATTTGTACCTAGCATTATTCAAAATAATTATTTTGTTTATTGCATACCAAATAAAGAAAATAATAAAAATAAATAGAAGACAGACACAACTCTGTATTTAGTTCATCTTATTACACCCTGCAACATATTTATTTTCCCCCCCACACATAGAAAAATCAATATACAGTAGTGAGCATTAATGGCTGAATGTTACTTTCGGACTTAAGTGACAACGAAACTTTTAATAATACACATGTATCTAGATCACAATTTAAGAATTTGTTCTGAACCTAATGGACTTTAATATGGTTTAAACAGATTTAAAAGTTCTTGTTGAAATTGTTTTATTTAGGGCGAACGTAACTATATTCCATTCATCCACTTCTGCTCATAGAGTTTTTTCTTTCCAACGGAAATGTTATTGATTATCGTAATTGCTTTGCCCGTTTTCTAGTATACCCAGTGTAGAAACGGTAATGACATATCATTATTTTTTGGACTTCCAGTAATGACACCCACTTACCTTCTGTATTATTTTAAAACATATAATAATGAGTTACTCATAATGACTTATTTTTATCATTATTTCAAATAGAAAATAATTTTTTAGATTTTTTTGAAAATTTTTTGAAATCTATTTTTAGATTCAATATTTTTTAAACACTGGTAAGGATATCTGTAACCACATATTTTTTGATTTTTTGTATGTTGGCGAGTAAGCTACTTGTGTGCAGCAGGTCAATTGTGTTTTTATCTATTAAATATTACATGTCGATATAGCTCAGATGGTAGAGCTATTGACTGGCAATCTGTAGACCCAGGCCCGATTCCCGCACCAGCATATTTTATTTAAAAAAAAAATACAATAAAAAATATTTTTTTTTATATAATTTATTTTTTAGAAAATCTAATTTTAGACTCATTATTTTTGTCAATACTAGTAAGCACATAAGTAACGATCTATTTTTTGATTTTTCGTATGCTGGTGTGTAACGATAACTCATTATTTTTCGCGACATCGCCATATAAAGGTAATAAGAAATGTAATGACAAAAGTAACTAGTTACCATTACCAAGTATGTAGTTACATAACCACATATCTGGTAATGATTTTCGACACTGGGTATAGTCGATACTCATTATAAAGTTTGGAGTGAGGAAGCCACCATTTAATTGTTAATTATTTAATTTTCAGGCATGAAATGATTTAATAAAGCCATCCCTAGATAGTGTGGCTTCCAACAACTTCCATCCATCAAACTGAAAAAAGCTACAACAATCGCGATGCCAATGACCTTTTTCGAAAAAATTTCCAAAAAATGTAAAAATAAAATTAAAAAGAAAAACAAAACAATAGTGATGTGCAGACTGTCAAAACATTATTCGAAATTCGATTACTTTTGTATGCTTTGAATAATATGTTCAAAAAAATTACTTTTTTACCAGGGACGTAACAGTTATAACTTTTATTCAAAAAAGTGATTGTTTTACAATTATTTCCTGTTTGAGTATTTTTAATTTTCTGTTTATTTGCTCTGTTTGATTTATATTTTTAATTCAAACAAAAACAATCCAAACACGATTTTTATTTTTTCAAAAATAATAAAAGTTATTTTGTGATTTTTTTTCTTTATCAAAAAATAACAATTAAGAATATAAATCAAAAGCCATGGAACCAATGACTTCACCAATTATAATATCCTGATGATGTCAACTAGTGTTAATAAAAGATTGAACAGTGATTTAAAGTGAGTAAATATGTATATTCCAGCAACTTCCGGCATTCAATTTAGGTCAATTTTTAATTTTTATTTTATTATCAAATAAAAAAGTTAGTGCTTAATTTTTTCAAAAAAATCATTCTGTAACTTTTATAAAAAGTTTTAAAATAAAAATCAAAAAACAACAGAAATTTATAGAGTAAAATATAAAAATTGAAAAAATTAAAATCTTTGCCAAACTTTGTGATTTTTTTGTGCAATATGATTTATAAAATATAGTGCATTATTGAAATATTACAATTAAATAAATTTGGGTGGTGACTTTTTTAGAAATATAACAGTTATTTTGGGTCTCTGTTTTTTACACACATTTCCATTGATTTACTTTATAAATAAAAAAATGGCTTTTAAATATATCTTAACACATCATTAGTTCTCTAATTTAAGAAAATATATTTTCACTTCCGATTACAGAGTAAATCGTTTACTAAATTTGTACATCACTTACGACTTATTTGGGAAAAGAGCAGTGTTGCCACTTTTTGAAAATTATTCAAAAACGGGACTGTTTACACATTCGTTGGATAATTTTTGAATATTGACATTTTTGTGTAGTTTTTGTGTAATTTCACTTTTTATAAAAATTTCCATAAATTTTTAAAAGTCCCGGAGCTTTTTAATAAATTAATAAAAATTAGTCGATATTTAGACGAAACGAGTTTGTCAGTGAAATATTTACCACAAATCTCCATTTTCTGGTGAATTACTTTTGTAGATTTTTTCAACACTAAACCCAATTTAGAAGAAATCAGAAATGGTGTTATGTATTTTTTTGTTTTGTTTAGAGCACCGCCTTTTGTTTATTTTTTGCGAAAATAATTGTCAAGCTTCTTTTAAAAATTCTCTTGGTTTGCAAGAACATTTAAAAATTCAGCGAAAGAGTGGGAAAATTTGGGTTTGTTATGATTGTGATTTTCTAATGTCTGAAAATTTGTTTGCTGTAGTTATCATGATACTGAACTTTGACCAGACAAAAATCTTGCTAACACAGCGAGGTGGAGCAGAATCAGAATATTTTAGAATTGTGCAAATTCAACATGTTTCAGATTGCAACAGAATCGTATGAATTTTTTAAAAAAAATTTTATATTTTTATTTTTTAAAAGAAAATTTGTTGATACACATACTGCAAAGAAATTTCAAAATTTTACAAATACGAATATAAATATTTTTAAAATTGTTCCTGTCTTGCCGACATTTAAAGCTAGGGTTGGACAGGGCTTATGACATCACATTACGGACGCCATGGAGGATCTACTCCAGCTTTTTTTTTTAATTCCAGTTTTGAACTCAGAAAAACATTGGTTTAATTTAAATGTAAACCTTTAAATTTTGAGGAATATTGGAGAGAATAATTAGCAAGTAAGTAATATTTTTGCATGCAGTGCATCTGAATGAAGTAGTCTTTCTGAAAAACATAAATACTTTGTTCTGAAAGAAACTTTTAATATGGATAAAATACCATTTTTGTAATATTCCAATTTAAAAGCACGATATTTTAATCCTGAAAAAGATATTGCATTGAAATTACCTTTAGTTAATAGAATAATTTGTTATATTTTCTGAAAATTGGCCTGGATATGCTTTTGCAGAGGCCAAAAAACACGGAACAGGTTATAGCAAAAATGCTAAATTTTAGTTTTAAAATGCAAATAACTTTTGCACTTTGTAGATGATAGAAATGTTACGTCTTTAAAAATCGGTTTGTAAATAGAAAAATTGCAAAACTTTGGAGTTGAATGGCATAGCTCTTGCAGTTTCGGCCATCCAAAACTTACAGTGTGAAATTTCATATCAGTCGGTAAGAAATGGCGAAAATATTCGTATTCTTCTCCACTGTGCCCAGGAGAGTTTATTTTGAAATAATATGAAAAATATATTTTTTGTGTAATTTCATACGGTTTTGGATAATTTTTGATATACAGCCGTGTAATTTTTTGGTTTACTGGTGGCAACACTGGAAAAGAGAGAAAATAAACAATAGTGTTGCCAGTATCAAATCGAAAAATTAATTTCTAGTTAAAATACGATTATGAATCAAGATTTCTAATAACTCTTTATTAAGCGAAATATGTACTTTAACTATAGCAAGCTTCAAATAACAAATCATTTTTTTTTATGAATTAGCACATAAGTATGTATACTAGAGCCTTATATAGAAAAAAGTGCCCCCTCAAAATAACCCTTGGTTTGTTTTATGATGATTCCCAAAATATTTCGGCTCTAGTAATGAGATCGCACAAGCTGGACCATTTGTAAAAAAGGTATTTTGTTTTAGTTTTTGTGAGAATTTAGCATTTTAGCTGAAGACAACATACTCAAAATGGGTATCATATGAAAATCGACTATAGATTATGATATGTAAGTTTGACATTTCAATTACAAACATCTCCGTACAAAAGAGCCAAAAAATTTTTTTTTTATAGAATATACTTGAAAATAGGAAATGTTTGGATATTCGTGAACATGTTATATAAGGAGTGTAATCTTTTAAATCTGGGAATTTTGTAAGAAAAAAAACAACAATTAAATAAATAGTTATTTTTACTTTTATTATTTTGTCTGATAAATAAGAGTATTAAAAGAATATAAGGGCAAAAAAATATCCATCTCATTTTGTAATCCAGTCCGATCTTAGCTTTTTTCCGAATGCCTTACATTAAGTTTTTGACAGTGCTGTTTGTTATTGCTTTGGATACAACTTTCCACTTTTTTTCAAAATCTTTTATATAATTAGCAGTCTGTTTGGTCTTCTTTAACTTCGCTTTTATTAGAGTCCAATACCTTTCAATGGGTCGACATTGTGGAACATTTGGTGGGTTCATGTCTTTTTAAACAAATTGAATATTATTAGCTCTGAGCAGATTTAAGGTAATTGAAGCATAGCGAGCTGAGCCAAATCAGGCCAGAATAGAGTAGATCTACCGTGTTTTTTTAGAAAAGGTATTAATCTTATTTTTAGGCGCTCTTCCCTGTACACATGTCCGTTAATTGAACCTGTTGTTATATATGAAGATGTCTTTTCGCCGCATTGGCAAATTCCATGCCAAACGAGATACTTCAAACCAAACTTTTCAATGCCGATAGATGTTTCAAAATAACGTTTCAGGACTGGATCTACCGTACTTCTTGCCATTTTCAAATCTTTTGAAATAAAATGTACTGCTCGGTATGGATTTTCATTCCATTTGTCGATAATTAATTTTCGTCTTTTCCAATTGATTCATAATTGCTGAAAAAGTATCACTCAAAGGAATCAAAATGTTATGTTGACACAATTTTATGAAGTTACTGAATATTTTCCTATAAAGTTTTTCATTTTAGTTTTAATGATTTGGAGCATAGCCTAATTTAAAATTTCCAGATTTGAAAGATTACACTCCTTATACCGCTGGACGCGCCTCAAAAAAACTCTTATGATACCCATATTGATATATCGTCCTCAGCTAAAATGCAAAATTCTTACAAAAACTAAAACAAAATACCTTTGTTAAAAATGATCCAACTCCTGAGATCCCGTAAGTTTTTGAGGCGGGCACGTTTTTTATTTTTTTTTCCGTGAGTCGGTCTAATGTATACCTATCACCGACTTCATATTGCTTCTAATGTAACCATTAGGGCAAGGAATTTCATGCACTTAAAAATGGAAAATTTGCATGAAAAACATAAGAAATATGCACTAAAAACTATTATTTTTGCAAAAATAATGCACTTTAAAACTAAAAAATATATTTAAGTTAGCTATTTTAGGTCAATAAGGTTTTTAAGAGTGTTAATTTTGATTGAATAAAAATATGAAAACGTATCAATTTTATATACACGATAAAAAAAACATTATATCTAGCATATGTAGTCATATCTCATTTGATATAGATCGACATATGATCTTATCCAAGTTCATCACAAAATTGGGGTATCCAGTAATATCCAATCAGATCCTCAAATATATTACAGGATTAAATTATATCCAAATAGATCTCAAAATTGGGAGATCCAATAATATCAAATTAAGATCTTGATGGATCCCAAAATATCCCTTGGGATTAATTTACATCCAATTAGATGCAAACAGATAAGCTAATTTTGGCAGATCGAATTGGATAATTTGAGATCAAAATTTATCCTATGATATATTTGGAATTATTTAAATTTTAAAAAAATTTAAAAAATAACACAAAAAATTAAAAAAAAATTTATTATTTAAAAAATATTTATTTCATAAAAAAAAAACAAAAAAAAAATGCCGTCGGCAGAATTTGAACGCAGGTTGCTGGCGTTGTAGTCGGCCACTTAACTCACTCAGCCAAACACTGCTATATAACATGACTGCCCAAGTAAAAAAAAGTTATATGGAGCCATATAAAGTTATATTTAATTATATATAATCTTTTATGTAATTAGATATAAGTATATCCGAAAAATGAGAACGTCTTATTGTATCATATTGTATCGAATTGTATACAATTTTATACAATTTGGTACAATTTTATACAATTTTATGCAATTCGATACAATTGTATCCGAATTTTGTCCTCATCCAATTACATCAAATTATATCTTTTTGTATAAAATTATATAAAATGTTATAAAAGTGGACATAGTTTGATACAATTATATCTAAATATTAACCTTATACTTTTTATCATATTATATAGGACCATATCTAACAATATACATACAAAAATTATTTTTTTAAATAAAAAAAAAATTTCAATTACTTGTAATTGTTCTTTTTTGAATTTCAATTACAAATAATATGTAATTGTAGATGAGTTTTTTTTTCAATTAAAATTACATGTAATTGTGTAATTGCAAGTGTAATTAATTACAAAATGTAATGATTAACCCTAGGTATGCTGGATATCTTATAATTTCGATAAATCTTCCATTACTTTTATCCAGATTTATCATGACAGTGCAATAAACATAAAAAAATTTTTCTTTTAATTTAGTAATTTTAAAATAAAGTTAACAACACTGAAATTTTAAAGTTAATAGGATTATGATATACAACCAAGATATAAGAAATCAGTCAATTGTACGTTATAGTATAGAGAATTTCGTATTAAAGCTTCAGCGTTGTTAATGTTATGGGTGCGTAAGCCATTTTTGACTCATGCTCCTAAACAAAAACAAATTACTCACTCACGAGCATTTCGTTTCTTACTCAGCACACATGACTTACAATCAGAAAATTCTCACGCAAAACAGTAAAAATTACTAAAAACATATGATGCAAAAAATAAACTCACACAGGAATCATGCACGGGTTATTCTTACTTACGCTCACGCACGAACCACTTAAGTATAGTAATTATTACTCACGATCACGTGTGAATAACGTGACTCACGAACATTTCGTCTCACGCGCCAATCCCTAGTAATTACTAAATCTAAAACTAGTTCAAAATCATTGATCATTGGTTTTATATGGACCTTATATACTTTGAAAAAATTGTCTATGAGGGATGATATACATATAATTACACTGTGAGACAAATGGTAGGGGTCAGTGATCGGGAAGGGTTCAAACTACCAGGGAAAGTTATATCGGTAAAAAAGAAGTTATACGTGTCCCGGCGTTTCGCTGGGTCACCCCTAGGAATCGAGATATATCGATTTGACCTTTGGTGGTCTTTTTTTTGACATAACTCGAGAACCACTGGTGCGATTTTGCTCAAATAATTTTAAAAAAATTAAAAATTACAATTCCTTTAATCTGTTCATATAACGTTTTTCTATATACTCAACAGTTTTGCCGGTAAAAATAAATGTATGAAGAAAAAAATATTTTTTGCCTAAAATATTAAAAAAAAAGTAATAAACAAAAGGTTATTGATTTTTATGGTAGCGGTAACAAACATTTATTTTTACCGGCAAAACTGTTGAGTATATAGAAAAACGTTATATGAACAGATTAAAGGAATTGTAATTTTTAATTTTTTTAAAATTGTTTGAGCAAAATCGGACTAGTGGTTCTCGAGTTATGTCAAAAAAAAGATATATCTCGATTCCTAGGGGTGACCCAGCGAAACGCCGGGACACGTATAACTTGTTTTTGACCGATATAACATTTCCCGTTGGTTTCATCCCATCCCGATTTTGACTGTCGCATAGTGTTATAGATGATTTTATAAAGAACGTAGTAAGTTATATATGGGTTCATATTCGTCAATATATAATCATAACTAACACAAATTATAAAATATTTCTTATATGGATCCATATAGTTTTATATTATTATGTATAGTGTCATACTAAATTATATATAAACGTATATGTAATTATATCTTTTATATGTTACTTTATGTACTTATATATAGCACATACATATATATGTAGGCCACCCTAGTAAAAATGATTTTTATATATTCATATATGATTTTTATACAATCATTTATGATTTTATACAATTATAACTTGTCGAGTATTGTGAAACATATATTTTTATATGATTATATCAAAAGATATTTAATTATATAAAACTATATTAACCAGATCCACCATTTTTCGGATCAGATAATATATTTTTTATATAATTATATTAACCCATACATGATTTGATCCGAAAAATGGTGGATCTGGTTAATATAATTTTATATAATTAAATATCTTTTGATATAATCATATAAAAATATATGTTTTACAATACTCGACAAGTTATAATTGTATAAAATCATAAATGATTATATAAAAATCATATCTGATTATATAAAAATCATTTTTACTAGGGCAGTATGTAATAATATAAAATCACATATGTCTCCATATTAAAACCTTTGAGGAAAAAATATCTAAATATGCCTATATAAAAGTATATATGCTTGAATTTAAAAGCATATGTGGCCATATGTAACTATAAGTTACTATATGCAATTACATAAAATAATATATGATTATATCAAAACTTTTTTACTCGGGTGACTATATGCGACAACATTGTTCGTGTTACTGAGTTATATATAATTATATAACTTTATATATATATGAAATTTTTTAGAAAAAATAAATTAATAACATTCTTTCAAAAAAACAAAAATTAAAAATTTTCCACTGACGGAAATTTTTTGGTGAATAAGATAAAGAAAATGTTTGTTGAAGGGTCAAGGCACCGATTTATAAGGCTCAAAAATCTAAATATCAACAGTCCACGATGAAAAAATCGCCCTGCAGGAAACATATTTGCTGGTGATATATATATGTTTGGAAGAACTGTCAAAATATATTTGCCGTGTTTTGAATATAATATGTTTGCCAGCAAATATAATATTTTTGCCTGTAAACATATGTATGTTTGAATCATATGAAATACATCTACTCGCAAATATATAAATGTTTGCAGGCAAACATAAATATATTTATCATTATTATATTTGCACTCCACAAACATAATAATGATAAAATAAAAATGCAAATAAATTTTTGTTTAAGTGGGAAAATATGACTAACATTCAAACATTACAGTGTTTGCCTGGAGACATACGTAATGGGATAAGAGCAATATACATGTTATTTAAAAGGTAATATAAATGTATTTTAAATAAGGTATGACATATACATACATAATATAAGCTTAGCAATCCTTTGGAAAAAATACTCTTATCCAACACTTTTTCACAAATTGTTTTGTTTGTATTAAAAGTAGGAGTACAAAAATCAAAATATTGCCAAAATTGTATGTACAAATATTACAAAAAAATCATTTCGATCTGGAAGAACTCAAATTCAGAACTTTAACGAAATTATTATATATTACGATATCTAATTATATATTTAAAATACTATTAATTGAAAACATAATTTGCAGATGCTGTTGACACAAACCTTTTTAAGAAATATAAAAAAAATATTTATAAGTAAATCAAGTTGAGTTAAAAAAAGTAAAAAAAAACATTTTTTTGTACCCGAGCTGGGATTCGATAATAGTACCTCAGTCACATATATAATTATGTGTGGGGTTATATATGACAATATATAATAACATATTAAAATATTATTAATTCCAAGTTGCAGTAAACATAACTTTCAGGTGCTGTTTGCAGTAAATGTGTTAATTTTTTTAAGATCTGTAAAAAGAATATTTACAAGTAAATTAAATTGAGTTAAAAAAGTAAAAAAAAAATTTTTTGTGCCCGAGATGGGATTTGATAGTAGGGTCTCTCAGGTAATATGTGGCTATATATAATTATATATTAAACACATAGAAAATATTACTGACGTGGGGCCATATATAATCATATCTAAAATTATATTGTTAATCTTGCACCGTATATGGAATCATAAATAATCATATCTTATATCATTTAATGTAATATATAATCATATATAAAAATATCTTACATCATACAACCAAAAAATTTTTATAACAGCATATATTACTATATCTCAAAATATATGGCTTATATGCCACCATATGTGATCATATATTTGTTATATATGATCATTTATAATTATATATGACAACAGATCTGTCATATATCATTATGTATAGCATATATGGTTGATATTTAATTTTATAAAAGACAATATATAAAAATATATGGTTATATAAGGTACCCCTAGTAAAAATGATTTTTATATATTCACATATGATTTTTATACAATCATTTATGATTTTATACAATTATAACTTGTCGAGTATTGTGAAACATATATTTTTATATGATTATATCAAAAGATATTTAATTATATAAAATTATATTAACCAGATCCACCATTTTTCGGATCAAATAATATATTTGATCCGGAAAATATAAGTTATAATACTATAAAATCATAAATGATTATATAAAAATCATATCTGATTATATAAAAATCATTTTTACTAGGGACCTTATAAGAAACATATAATTATATATGGCTATTCATGACAACATATATACTCACATATTAGAGGATAAAACAAGATATTACCATATACAACTATATATACATTTTTTTGATCGGGTGAGTACTTTTTTACAAAATAAAAAATGCTCCTAAAAATTAAAAATAAGCACAAATATGCATTAAAAAGCACAAAATATGCATTAAAAAGACAACAACTATGCATTTCAAGTCAAAATATGCAAAAATATGCTACTACAAATCGATGCCATTTTGTTCTAAATTTGATGATTTGGATAAAAATTTACTGCATATTAGTTTTGGAATATCGAGAAAAAACATGCATTTGCATGGAATTTCTTGCCCTAGTAATCATATTGGTAAAGTGTTCTTATATGTTCTAAAAACTACATTTTTGGTATATGAGATACAAGTGACATTTTTAAACCCACGAACTTTTACAATTTTACATTATTTTGTATTCGTACTATAAAAACCTACTGACTAAAATACTTGGTTTTGCGCTGCATTAGCTTCAAATACTCAAAACATAATTTCAAATTTAAGCTCTTTATGTGTGCTTCATTCATAATCAAACGTCGTCTTATGAACTTAATACCAGCGAAACGCCTACATCTACATGAACATTTGGCATTTGGCATGTCAAAAGTAAGAAAAACATAACGAAGAGAAAGAGAACCAGCTGGAAATCTGCATAGAAAACCTGAACTGATTTGTTTTTATTATTAAGTTCAGGGTGTGAGTTTCAGCGTTATTTGTGTATGTGCGAGTGTGTTTTAAGTTTAAGTGGCAAAAAATATGTTGTTTTTGCATTGCAATCTAGATACGAGTATGTATGACTTTTAGCATTTTAAAGTCATGTTATTGCTGTGCTTCGATTGTTAACTGTTGCTCACTAACTGGCTGAATAACTGACTGACTGAGTGACTGACAGTACCGCTTGCTGACTGGGTGACTCTTGTTTAAAGCTGGTTATTGTTCGTATCTACCAAAAAAAAAAAAAGAACTACAAAAGATCAACGCAATTGTCAAGTTAAAGATTTCAAAGCGACACACACATATTGAAGTATACTAGTACATATATGAAAACTATCTGATTTTGATATTGAAACATTTGAAATTATTGCATCCTGCTGGTACTAAAACTAGTACGAGTTGTTACATCGATTCAGATACACAGGCATTTGCTATAGAATTAATGCTTATAACTTTATTTTAAATAATTGATCTTATCTTTGTAAAACAACTACAACAACAACCACCAGAGCAATAACAACAACTTCCACAGGCTCACAAAAAAAAAACAAAACACATACACTCAATGATGTTGTTGACTATAATGACGACGACAACGACGACCACATTACCATCATCACCAAGAGCAACAACATATACCCACCCATGCGTTTCGCTCTACATTCATAGAGGCCCATTATGATCAACATCATTATCATCAATAGCACTTGTAGCAGCATCACACAACATGGGTTCAACAGAATCAGCTAGGCCTAAATTTATGCAACCTGAGATTTGAACTGAACTGTCACAAAACCTGTTCTTTCAAGTCAACAAAATAACTATTTATTTCTTTATGTGCACTAGAATTTACGTTGTATGAATGTGTGCGGATTTGGCCGTACATATTCTGTATGTAGTAAGTATGTGCGTATCCATTGGTATGTTGCCTTCTACCTTTTGTAGATCAAGTGACTGATTTCAAATACGATCAAATGACATGTGCTATGTTGTTAGTTTTATTTCGCATGACATTGCCTGCAAATTTTTTTCAATCAAAACAACTTAGTTTAAAAGAGGGCTAAGAGATCAGGTCTCTAGTATTCGCATCCAAGCTGCAGCGAATAAATTAAAAATAAATAGATTTATGTGGAAAACTTTTCATACTCGTATACAGAGCTTCTAAAGACTTCAATCCCTCATTCTATTTTTAATTCTGACTGCCTATGGAATGATTAAATTCTCAAACTGCAATTTCACACACTCAGAAAAGTTTGTCGGTAGAATCTACTGAAAATGACAGTTAAAACAAAGGCATATGCAGTTAAAAAGGCGACAAATGTATTTTATTTAACTAAAACTTTTGTTACTTTTAACTGTTGAAAAATAACTAACAAATGCATTAAAAATAACTACCAATGTCGTAAAATTAACTGATAAATTTTTACTACAAAAATTTCAAACAACTGACTAAATCAGTAAAAATTACTGTTTTTTACAGTCAATTATTTTTGTTTATAAAAGTATATTTTAATAAAAAAAATAATTTTTTTTCTTTCGATTACAAAAATATGTGGTATTACTTCAGCCTATTTAAAATTTGAAGTAAAAATTCCAAACCGTTCTCCAGTTATTATGCTTTTATGCATTGGAGATACAATACAAGTTTCTGATTTTTATTTGCAAACTAGAAATATATCAATAATAACAAATATAAACTACACAAGAATTTTTAAAATTCAAAAAATTCAACGAAATTTTTTTATTTTTTTAATAACCACCAAAAATAACTGTTTACTGCAAAATTACTGTTTGTTTATTATGATATTCAAAATAACTGCTTTAAACGACAGTTACGAAATTACAGTACTTTTCGTTAGTTGTTTTCTTAAATAACCGTCATAAAAGTTGTTTTGCAATTTTATATAGAAAAACAACTGTAATTTCTGTTAAAAACAACAACTACTGATTACTATACAAATAACTGTCATGTAGTAACTGTCAAACTTTTTTGAGTGCACATCGAATAAAGTCTTAATTGCTCTCATTCGATTTAATTTTAGAGACTTCAATCATTTTTTCCTCATTCGATTTGTTTAATCGCCGAATTCAATTGAAAGGAATTCAATCGTCAGGAATTCAATCGATTGAAAAACTTGGAAATTTAATCGATTTCTAGTTCATTCGACTGAGTCATTTGGGAACAATTAACATTTCAGTCTGTGCTGCAGAGTAGATTCACTTTACAATTGTGACCGCAGCTTTACTTGTAAGAAATCGTTAATCTTTCTATTAAATAAACAATTGTTAATTTTACAGATTTTTTAAATCGAATGAAGAAAATCGAATGTCATTCTGAAATTGCACAATCAAATGATACAAAATCGAATGACGATTGAATTCCCAAATTGTCAATCGAATGAGTGAGAAATCGAATACATTCCTAATTGTATGATTGACAATTGAATGATTGACAAAATCGAATGAGATAAATTAATTGAATTCTTTAAAATGATTTCGATCGAATGAACTCCAAAGAAATTTCTGAGAATGGTTAAAAATGAATTCAATCCAGTTAGAATGAAATCGAATGGTATTTGTAAAGAATTCATTCTTAGAAGCTCTGCTCATATTAGAAGCTTTGTTCGAATATATGGCACTTGTGTTTCATAGCTTAAAAATTAATTATAAATTCTCGTAAAAAACTGAATAAAATAATTACTCTCCATACACGAAATTCTGCGCCTTTGAGAACCAACAATATTGTGTCATTATTTTCGATTAATAAAGCCTGATTACTGAATGTTCAGTTAACTACTAAGTGGTACTTTAACTGAAATGTTTGTTGTTGTTTTCCATATAAAATTTTAATTTAATTGTCGCCTAAATTTTAACCGATCTTTCAGTGATCGAGCCTAACTCGATTTTTATTTCAAAATCGCATTAGTTTCTCTTCCGGGATTTAGCCTTATTCCAAAGATCTCAGCCATGTACCAGCTAACGTCAAATCAGCCTTATCATTACAATATATAATCAGTCATGTCGTTATAACAAAATGTTCCCGACTCCATTTGCAAACCATTTTCAAATTATTTTGTTTTTAAAAATTGTGGGATTTCTTGTGCTTTATTCTGTTAGACTAGCGATATCGACCTTTTATAAAATTAAATAGTAAAATTTAGCGAGTACTGATCAGATCTATACAAACTGTATATTGTTTGAAATTCTATAAAATTTCTCAAATCTTGCATTATTTTTATCTACAAATGGTCTCCAGACTTACCATGACAGTGCCATAGACATGAACAAGTTTTTCTTTTATTTTAAAATAAAGTAAAAAACACTGTAATTTTAATACGAAATTACTTAATGTAGAAAAAAAACAGAATTTGTTATATCGTGGTAGGTATAGCATATAGTGCTGGTAAAAACATGAGTAGTGGGTATCGAGTATCGAGTATTTGTCTTTTTTTTTGGGTACTCGATATTAAAAACTACTACTCGATATTTTCAGAGTTGCATTTTGGACAGATAAAATATATAAAAATGTGACTCCGCTAAAATATTTACCACAAAAATGTGACTAGGCTAAAATATTTGTCACAAAATTACAGCTCTGCTAAAAGAAAAAATCAGAAGTAAAATATTTAAAATAATATGTTAAAAAACTATGAAAAACGCAATGAATAGTTGGTGAAAAAGTTTAAAAATATGTTTATCAATTTAAATATTGAATCACCATAAACATTTTCAAAGAATTTTACCAAAAAATTAAAAAAAAATTCAAATTTAAGAACCGTTAAAAGTATCGAGTATCCAAATCAAAAATATCGAGTAGTATCGTGTATTGAAAAGTAACCGAATTTACCAGCACTAATAGCATAATCCAATTCACTTGAACATTTTTGTGTTGGTAACTTTATTTTAAAATCGCTTAATACAAAGAAAAATTTGTTCAAGTCTAAGGCACTGCCATGGTAAGTCTGGAGACCATTTGTGGATAAAAATAATGCATGTTTTGAGGAAATTTTATAGGATTTCTAGCAATATACAGTTTGTATAGATCCCATAAGTACTCGCTCAATTTTACTATATAATTTGATAAAAGTTCGATATCGCTAATTGTCCATTAAAAGCCATGCCCACTTAAAACAAGTGACAAAATAAAAAAACAATTTTCTGGACCATCTCCTGATCTTTAAAAATAAAAGCAACGAGAATAAAATTAGAAAAAACTTGAATTGTTCCTATTATATTTTCCACCGCTGTATATCAACGGTAGGCAAATGCGAATTGAATTTTTTTCAATTGGCATTGATTAAACCAATGGTAATTAAATGTACACCAATGCTTCAAAACAACCAATTATAATTGATAATAAAAGCATTGAATACAAAAACAATTGTTTTGGAAAAGTAAAATTAAAACAAGAATATAAAGGGTTCTTCAATAAGAGCGCTACAAAAGTTTTTTTTAAATAAAACAAAAACGGTTTTGGATATCAATGAAATTCTTTATTCCTGTGAAAGTACGTTCGATGCCATTATGTATGGAAATCGATCTCTTTTGCATGGCCACCACGGGCACGCTTGCAGAAGTCCAGACGCTGAACCCAATTTTCGACGGTTTTCAAGCATAAATCGGCCGATATTCGTACGAAGTTCATCAATCGTCGCTGGCTTGTTGGCATAGGACATAGATTTGATGTAGCCCCACAGGAAATAGTCCAACGGCGTCAAATCGCACGACCGAGGCGGCCAATCGACTGGACCATTTCGTGAGATAACACGTTCTCCAAACTTGGTTTGCAATAAATTGATTGTGACATTCGCTGTGTGGCTTTTGGCGCCGTCCTGTTGGAACCACATGTCCTCCAAGTCCATATCATCCAATTGGGGCCAAAAATATTCGGTTATCATTGAACGGTAGCGATTCCCATACACAGTAACGTGCCGGTCTTGATCATCACGGAAGAAGTACGGCCCAATGACGCCGGCCCATAAACCGCACCAAACCGTAATTTTTTCGGGATGCAATGATGACTCATGGAGTACGTGTGGATTGCTGTCTGACCAATAACGCATATTTTGTTTATTGACGAAGCCATTCATTATGACGACCATAAATTGGACGTAGCGCTTCTAACGTTGAGGCCACTGACTCCGAATGCCGGTAGTAAATTTTAATAATTTCGACTAGTTGTTGGCTCGTTTATCTTTCCATCATGAAATGGCAAACCTTACTGAAGAAAAGTGCCAAAAGAGCGACAAGAAATATGGCGTCGTTTGCTGTCCCTGTCTTTCTACTTTTGTAGCGTCCCTGTTGAAGAACCCTTTACAATTTCAGAGCCATAAACGTTATAAATATTCGCTATTTTGTATAGTTTTATAAAGTCTACGCTGTTCACTTTTCTTCTAATACCGGTTAGTCTAGATGGATCAGCCTATAGTAATGTAAACTTGACGAAATAGCGAATATTATATAAGAAATACCAGAATTTTTATTTTTTTTCTTAGTTTTTTCTTTTATCAAAACAAAATGTTTTTGAAAACCAATGCTTTTTTCATCAAATATAATTGGTTGTTTTTGGATCGAAAAATGTCAATTGAAAAAATTTCATTGGCATTGACCAGTTGTAATGCCAATGAAATCGTCAATTAATTGATCCATTCAATTAACTAATCCCAAGTATGGTTTTAAACAATTGTACCTATCAGATATGTGATAGAGGAGAACAAAATAAGAGACACGAATTTTTTTAGTGGCGCAATCTTACGTTTAAGAGTTAAAAAGTGGGATAAAAAACTAACCTATTTTTCTGAGCAAATATGTCTGAAATTTGTGAAATTCAGATTTATTTGTACACAGCGTTAAAGTTCTCGAGAAAAGAAAAAAACTGATTCCCATATTGCCCATGTTGTGGATCCAGGGTCCGCTTAATTCAAATATTTTTGAAAAATACATGCATTTTTGGTGGAGTTTTGCGCATTTTTTTGAACTTTCTTTTTTCTCACAATTTAGTAAGTTAACACACTAAATTTAAAATTTCATTTATATTTTACCGGATTTCAATGTAAAATGACACGTTATTTGTGCACAAACTTACACATACTGTTCGTATTTTTTTTTTAATTACACGTTGAGAGTAAATTTACCTAATTTATAACTAAAATTATGACTAATATCTTTATCTTCACCGAAAGTGAATTACATATCGAATTGTTTGAATTGAATACATATTGAAAATTGTCCATTAACATTGAATTTAAATCCGCTACTTTAATATTATAGATTGTTATTCATTAGACTGTCTAATAGCAACAACTGTAGAAAATTAAGCTGAAGAATATCTGTGGTAATTAAAACTGATTGATTTGGTTTTTAGTTCCAATGTAGTCACTTTATATTTCTCCACAACTTTGCAATATTTTGGCAAAAAATAAATAGTAGTATCGCAGTAATTTTGAGAGGGAGTTTACAAAGATAATTAAAGCTAGACTTCAAAATGTACTTTTAAATTTACTCCAGTAATAATATGCAAACTGATCTTGTTAACAATAGAACAAGTCTCAATAATAACACCCAGTTTAGCTTTTGTCTTACAAAACTCTACAATGAAATAAAATACATACGCACAATACTTTTTTGTGTACCCTCGTATAGTTGGCTCATATTTTTCAGTTTTATTCGTAATGACATTGTGCATTGCTAAAGCGCGCATGCGGAACAAGATCATGAAATTGGAGCAACATTGCAAAGGTGTAACATTGGCTTGCACTCTACGAATAGACGACGTTCATAGGCATATACTCGTAGTATATAAAGTATACCTTGGTGCTTCTCTTGAGTACTTACCAAGCGACCGGACGAACAACTATACTAAAGGCCATTTGTTGTCAATTTTGTTGCATCGACTCAAATGCCATTGTGACCATAAATTTAATACGTCTGTGTATATAGAAGTAATTTATATCAACGTCTAATGCATTCAAATCTCAAAGATTGTGAGCAGATTTTCAGGTTTGAGTACAGTACATTTTAACTATTAACGTAGATTGTCTAGGTTAGTTTATTGTCCCGTCTCTTAATACAAATAAATATACAGTTGATCACAAAAGTAACTATACAGGGCTATATAGAACTATATTTTTTCAAAAAACTCAACAAAAACATGTTGTACAAAAAATATATACTAGAAATTTTATACCACACATTAAACGTGTTCGTTTACTTACCACAAATTACTACTTTTACTACAACTGGAAAAATTCAATAGAAAAAGTAAAACTATCCAATTGTAGTAAAAGTGGTAGGAATTTCGAGTAATCGAACACACTGATTAATATTCTTAAAATAAAGTCAAGAATATTGGAAACAAAATTAAAATCATGAAGAAATTCAACCTTAATCAAATTAATGCCTAAATTTCAACCAAAATTATAAAATTACCTAAATTACAAAATTTCCACCCAAATTTGCAAAATTATTTTTTGTTCGCCCCATCGGCAGTTTCCGATAGTTTGCGCATAAAAAATAATATGTGTACAAAAATTGGATTTCTCGGGAGAAGTCAGTTTGGACTTTTGACCTTAAAAATGACCTAAAAACACTTCAAAGCTTTTTTGCACCATAACTCCTAAATTTGGGGTTTTTCCGAAAAAATACTAACAAATATTCATAGTAATTTTTTGCCTGAGTATTACTTATCGTGGCGTTTTTAGCGGATAAAACAAAAATTTGTCTTAAGACTTCACTTTAAAAGGGCCTCATAAATTTCGGTCGGAGATAATCAGGATGGGTTTTAATTTTTTTGTAGAGTAAGATATGTTGTTTTTCTAAACCAATTACACCGAAAGAAAGACCAAAAGCAGACTAAAGTACCTATTTATTATACGTTGTGCACATACAAATGCAGTGCTATAGAGTATATCAATAGCGTTAAATACAAAAGGGGAAAGCACTGGCGAGGCAATTTAATAGGTGGCACAAGTACTGGCAAAAAGTGGATTTTCAATCCCTTCCCGATTTCATAAAAAAATTTATAAAAAATTTGTATGGGGACCACCTTAAGGGTTAAAGACATAGAGTTGGTATGTTAGGAGAAAATTGTGGGGTCGAAAATATATTGGGGGTCCGTCAAACATTTGACTCCTCTAGGGGCATTTTTGGGTCAGTTAGAGCGGTGGGAGCAAATTCTATAAAAATGTAATTTTTGTATGGGAGTTCCCTTAGGGAGTAGAGATAGAGGATATGTATGTTGGAAAAAAAGTTGGGTGAGAAAAACTAATTGGGGTCGGTGTTACATTTGACCCCTCCAGGAGGCACCATGGGAGCGGTAGGTGCTGATTTCATAAAAAAATTATAAAAAAATAAAATAATTGTATGGAAACCGCCTTAAGTGTTGAAGATATAGGGTAGATATGTTCCGAAAAAATTTTGGGGTTGAAAAATTTTGGGTTAGTCATACATTTGACTCCTCTAGGGGCACCCTAGGGACAGTTAGAGGGGTAAAAGCAAATTTTATAAAAATGTCATTCTTATATGGGAGCCCCTTTAGGGAGTAGAGATGGAGGGTAGGTATGTTCAGAAAAAATATTGGATAGGGAAAATGAATGGGGTCGGTCCTACATACCATTCCTCTAGGAGACAATATGGGAGCGGTAGGAGCTGATCTCATAGAAAAATAATTATAAAAAAATAAAAATTTGTATGGGGACCGCCTTAAGGGTTGAATATAGAGGGTGAATATGTTCCGAGAAAATGTTAGGAATAAAAAGTATTGGGGCGCCAGTTATACATTTGACTCCTCTGGGGGCATTCTTGGGACAAATAGACCAGTGGGAGCAAATTTGATAAAAATGTCATATTTGTATGGGAGCCCTCTTACAGAGTGATAGGGAGGGGAAAAAATTAATGGAAGTCGGTCTTACATTTCACCGCTCTAGCGGTGACTCCGGGCAGTTGTGGGGCTTTTGTGGATTTTTAACCCTTCACCACCACCTTTGACCCCGGTTTCCCCCACATCACCTCCCCCATTTTTTGGCTCATGCATTTTATTTCGAATCTCACAAAATTAGGGGTTCTAGCGTATCCAAATCTTGTTACTAAGGATTTCCATACAACACTATTGTGTGTACAATATATAATAAACCGATACTTCAAAGTCCGATATATGTCCCAAATATAATTCAATATAGGCCTGTATACTTACTTTTGTGATTAACTGTACATTGTGAAATGAAAATAACTATTTACAATATACCTACATACGTAAATAGATAATGCAAGTAGAGGTTAGAAACTCGTATGTTTCCATTAACAGTTCGTAGAAATGAATCTGATTTGAAAATACGAAACATTAAATTATCTGATACCTCTACTTGGGCAGTAAATGACTATTGATTTAATTCATTCAAACTGTCAAATGAATGCAGTTTCTCTTGCAGTTTTCATCTTTTGACTACATTATACTCCAAAAGTCGCTAACAAATTGTGTTTGAATTCAAGAAAAAATATATTTAAGAAAGGTAGAATTAAAGCAACACTTCCATAACTTCCATAGGACATTGTTGATTACTGCATGTCAAACAACCTTCAGTGCAAAGGTTCAACTCGAATAAACAAAACAAAAAAAAGGCCGCTTCTTGTCAACTTCTACTTATCGGGAATGATCAAAGTAGCTTGTAGTTAATTACTTCGTAACCATCATTACGTAATTTCGTAATACAAAAAAGTAATTGTAATGAAACAAGTATCAAATATTTTTTCATTCCCATAACATTTAAGTAATTGTAATATTATTTTCATTTTCTTTATAAAATAAGACATACATTTTCATTACCAATACTTTGAGATTTTCATTACCATCACTTTGATTTTGACCCATCTCTAGGTGTAATCCAATAGATCGGTGGTCATCAATTGACATTAATTTGTAGAAGAAATTTCCATTTTGTTGACTATTTTTGAAAGTCACTATAAAAGCCTTGTTTTATTGCTCACACTTAACATGGATACAAAACACACGACAGCATACTTTTTTATACAATCTGACAGTTACACGTACATTATCGACGTTGAAAATGTTAAAAGAGTTAATACCAACGACTATATAAGTAAAAGACTACCCAACTCTCTCTACCTCTGTTAAATCACTCTCTTCTTAATTTGTATCGAAAAATTCAGCCATAAGAATTACACACGTCTGCAAAGGTTAACATTTTTTGATACAAACTGTTAATGTTCGAAAGAGGCGATGAAAACCGCCTGTTAATACTTAACCTGCCAAATTTCAAAATTTGTATGGGATTTCGTAAACCATAAAAACGAAGAATTCATAACATTCACTTCGTGCTGTCATACTGTTATTAAGTAGGTATACAAAAAAATAAACCAAATGTAAGTAATTTCCATGGTAATTTCCGTTACTTGTTTTGACTAGTTTGTAGTTTATTTTACTAAGTCCCGGTTACTGAATGTCCAGTTAAAATTTAGCCGACAATTCAATTCAAATTTTATATGAGAAACAACAACATATGTGGCAGTTAAATTCTGAGTTAGTACCTTACTGAATATATAGTAATCGGGCCTAACAGTCAAAAACAAATGAAAACAAGTAAAAAGGTTAAAGTCGGGCATGCCGACTATATAATACCCTACACCAGTCTGATTTAAAGTCAACTAATGTTTGAATCCGAAATTTGAATGGGTTAAAACAGACTTGTGTCAAAATTTTCTATAAAATCATAAAAGTAGAGAAAATCGAAAATATAGCCCATATGGGCCGATCCTATTTAGAATCAATAGGCTTCTTCCTTGGGAACATGTGAGTCAACGAACCAAATTTCATTGAAATATCTTCGTATTTGCGACATGCAGCGTGTAACCAAGCCAATTTTGGGGGGACCCTTATATGGGCACTAGGTCTTAAAATGGACTGATTGCAATCAAAATTAATAGGCTCCGTTCTTGGGCCGACATAGTTGTGTATTCCAATTTCATTGAAATATCTTCGTATTTGCGACCTTCAGCGTGTAAAAAAGAAAATTTTGGGGGTATCCTTATGGGCACTAGGTCTAAACATGGACCGATTGCAACCAAAATTAATAGGCATCGTCCTTGGGCCGACATAGGTCTCCGTACTAAATTTCATTGAAATATCTTCTTGCAGCGTGTAAATAAGCCAATTTTGGGGGTACCCTTATGTGGGCACTAGGTCTAAACATGGACCGATTGCAACCAAAATCAATTGTCAAAGTCCGTGTACAAAATTTCATCAAAATATCTTAATATTTTCGACCTGTAGGGTGTTCACAAGAATGCATGGACAGACAGACAGATGGACAGACGGACATCGTTAAATCGATATAAAAAGTGATTCTGAGCCAATCGGTATACTATAAGGTGAGTCTAGGATCAATATTTTTGGGTGTTACAAACATCAGCACAAACTTATAATACCCTCTCCACGAATTGGTGTAGGGTATAATTAAGTTGAATTAATGTAATGTTGGTGGCCATGTTTTCAATTGAAAACATTAATGAATTCGTTTCTTGAATATGATGAAAAATCCCGAACAATTCAGGCATCTCGATAAATCCCTAATCACGAGATTTGTTAAAATCAGTCCCGTTGTTTGACGTAATTTTGGGTAAAGTCTAGTAAAATGAGAGTAAACAAATATTTATCTCAAAAATGGTAAAAATGCTCACAATACCGGGAACGCATAAAACCACATTTCTATTCCAAAAATTAACGTCAAAGTTATTCATATAAACAAAAGCTATTTTTAGAATAAATCATCGAAGGGAATAAAGAAAAAATATTAGAACATGGAATTTAACGCTATTAATTTTTGTTTTTGGTAAGATTGGGTTCCCGCGGGTACCCATAGTAACGTACGTGGAACAAACATATTGTTGTGGCGTTATTTAGTCTAGGAGTGAACTTGTGTAATTTTGCGTTGAATTCCATGTTAGTATCTCTAGGAACCTTCGGTCTTAATGAATCTGATGATGTGGCGATCATTGTGAGAGGGAAGTTTCCGTCAACATTGAGAGATAACTCGAAAGGCGCTATTTTCTTGAATTCCTACTATAAGATCATTAGAAAAGTATGGTGTCTAATTCCCAAAATTGTTTACTGGGTCTATAAAGAGGTAGTGCATCAAATTCTCTTGTATGTAGTCATTATTTATTGACGAATATTGAAAAAGACAACCTTTCTCAGGAATATTTACATGCACAGAGAATGGCTTTATCTATATCATCGAATTGCACAGTATTACTCTGTCGGCTATACTGAATATTCTTTTTTTTTATCTCACTCCATTGGATAAGGAGTGAGATAAAAAAGTGGAGTGGAGTCTGCGGCCGCTATGCATGTCAGACTAACATAACCGAGAAGAAAAGAATTGTGTGCGAGGCAATGAGTGTGGACTGTATGGTGAGTTTTGATCAGTGAGTGTTGACTACAGGACTGTAAGGGCTATGCATGTACGTCACTATACCACCCAAATACCGTCCAGAGATGTTTGGACGAAGATAATACAGTTTTCTATGGAAAAACGGGAAAAAAACGTGTTGCTAGGCTATAGGAAACCCCAAAATAATATTGTAAATAGGTTTAGTCATAGGTGGGCTAATGTAATAAATACAGATCTGTCCAACTTTTCGAATTTGGTGGCAGTGATAACTGAACACACTGCCTTATGGTAAGGCACGCGGAACGATTGAAAGCCTTAGTTTTTATTCTTAACCTTATAAGTAGATGTTAACGGTGACTAAACATTACCGAACCATTCGAATGTCTACTAATTCGGTGGTCTGTAGGTTTTTGTTTTCTCTGTGTTCTGTGGTATGTAGGTTTTCTACTCTGCGTTTTGTTTAAAATCTGGGTTTTAAATCAGAGTGCCTCATCTATCTCATTCTCACTCAACCCTCTCTATTTGTTTTTTTTTTCGCGAACCTTAACGAAGAGCGCTTTTAAAATAAAGGGGAAATGGACAAATTGGGAGAAATTTACCTGATTTGCACGGTAGATCAAGAATTACCCCATGCTGCCAAAGAAAGTGAAACTTTTAACTGGAGTTGGGCTTGTAGCACGAAATGGTTCTGAGTCACGTGACTCACACGTAATCGTGAGTAATAATTATTATTCTCACGCTATTCTTGAGCGACCGTAAGTAATAATAATTAACTCGTAATTTTCACTACTCTTCGTGACTAGTTTTTTTGTTCGTGAGCGGCAGTCAAATATCACTCACGTGCCCATCTATACTTTTAAACCTTCGCAACATTTTCATTTGGTCGCCCTAGATGGCTGCAAAAACAAAGAGAACCAGACGATGTGTAGCCTCTTCAGTAGTTATATTTGACCATTTTGTAAACGGTCGGAACATGACTTGTCGTCGAAATTCTTAAACCGCACGTTGAAGGTGAACACGAAAATACTCTCGACCTTTTCCTCACTTCACACCCTTACAAGTATGAACTGAGAACATTCGCACCTCTCGGTAATTCGGATCATTGTACCATTTCCGCATCTTTTTCGTTCTCCAAACTTCACGGTGTTTCAACACCAGCTAAGAAACGTTCGGTTTTTATATACAAAGAAGCGCGTTGGGCCGAGCTAAATGACTTTTTCCGGCTTTTTAACTGGAAACTATGTTTCCTCAACGATAATGTTGATGGTGCTGCGAAAATGGTTGAAAAGATTATATTGATTGGAATGAAATCCTTCATTTCAACAAAAAGTGTTTCGGCTAAACCAGAATATAAATGTTGATTTAACCAGACTTGTAAGAACGCAGTCAGATCCAGAGAGGAAGCGTTCAGAATTTGGCGTGATACCAAAAATGTTAATTCTGAACAACTACGCAAACAGGCGAGAACCGAGTGTTCCAAAGTACTCAGGCGTGAAAAATTTTATTTACGAACAGCGTCTTCGTGCTAAAGTTCTTTCTGCTCAGCTATCCAAACTCTTTTAACAGATGACCACATATTCACTGACCGGGTTGATAATGCTAACCTTCTAGCTGAAATGTTTGCAAGAAATTTTTTCTTGCAGGAAAGCAATCAACCACTGCATGAGCTCGAAAGAGTATCGTGTACTATGCCTAAGATATTCTTCCGAGCTCGTGCAGTTAAAAAGGTTCTTGCGGATCTCAATGTAAATAAGTCACCGGGGCCGGATGGTATACCAGCACTGGTGGTGAAACAGTGCTCTTCGACGCTGGCTCGTCAATTGGCTAATCTTTTTAGCTCTTCGTACAGTGCTGGAGTGATCCCTTCATGCTGGAAGATTGCAATATTCAGCCAATCGCTAAGAAGGGTGCGGCTAATAACCCTGAAAACTACCGCTCAATCGCAATTTCCTTCTTGTTAACTATCTAGAATTCAATTCGAGCGATAGAGTCGATCCATTCATCTGTTTGGTGAAACTAAGGTGGTTGCTCTAGACATTTCCAAGGCGTTCGATCGTGTGTGGCACAGCGCACTGATATCAAAGCTTATTGGTTTTGGTGTCGGCAACGACTTCTCTCGATTTATTTCGAGCTTTGTCAGGGATCGTACGTGTTGTTATAGATGGGGTCTCATCGAACGAGTTTCAGCTTCATTCAGGGGTGCCTCAAGGTTCGGTTCTTTCTCCCTCCCTTTTCCTTATATTTATCAATGATCTTTTCGATCAAACTTTTAATGCTATGTACTCTTTCGCTGATGACATCAACATCTGTCATTCATTTGCGTTTGATGGCCTTTTTGAGGCTGGGGGCAAAAGGCAAATTATGAATGATACACTCAATCGGGACCTTTTCACAATCTCTGAGTGGGGTCTTGCGAATAGGGTCGATTTTAATGCACGTAAGACCCAATGCTGTATGCTGACCCATAGGTCTGCGAGATCGTCAATGTTATCAGTCAATATGGGTGGTGTCGATATTCAAGAATCGGATACTCTTGATGTTCTGGGCATGCAAATTCAGTGTGATGTCCATTGGAATAAATACATATTTGAAGTGTCGAAAGAAGCATTCAAGTGTCTTGGTTTCTTGAAACGGCGCAAAAGATATTTCACTCCATCCAACCTCCTTATTATTTATACCACCTTTATCCGACCAAAGATGGAATACAACTCCCATATATTGGCAGGAGCTTCAAAGTATATTTTGGAGCTTTTGGACCGTGTTCAAAGGAAAGCGTCCGCGCTTATCAATGACAGTAGGGTCTCCAGCTCTATTGACTCATTGGAGTATCGTCGGAATGTGGGTTGTGCATCACTGTTCTATCGATATTGCCATGGGAGGTGTTCTGCCAAGATTAGTGAAATTGTTCCTGGGCCCAGAATTTTTGTTTGGAACACTCGATTCTCTAGTAGAGCACATCCGTTTGTTGTAGATTGTCCCGTAAATCGCACAATGCATTACAGGGAAAATTCGTTTATCTGTCGTACAAGCCGTATGTGGAATGAACTCCCCGCGGAAGTCTTCCCAGTCACTTACAATATAGAGAAATTCAAGTGAAATGTCCACAAACACTACTCCCTGTTTCCTCCCTCCCATAACCCATTTTCCTAATTCTAACACAATGCACTCGCATTAGTAGGGGGCATCCCCTGAGTGTTAGTCTATCGACAAAAAATTCTTAAACTGTATATATTCAAAATTTTCGTGAGGCTTATGATCGGGCACCTTATTTTTAAGGTCGAGCTTTTAAAAGTTGCTGAAGTATGTGAATATAGTATTTATATGAAAAAAACTAAATAATTTATGAGCAGAGTGTAAATACAAGTAGTATTTGAGTGCACACAACGCTTAGGTCATTTTTAAACCACATAGCAGTCAATTTCCTTAGTTGGCATGTTGTACATGTCTAAAATAAACTTGAACTTGTCCTATCCACTTGATGATTTAGATCACTCAACAGACAAACTTAATGAAAAACATGTAATCATGCATGTATGTATCAGCACTATATACCAGTTAACTATGTAAGTATGTGTATGTAGTTATGGCCATGTTTCATCCAAAAGTATATCACTTTGTCTACATATGCTGTAAATGTAGCGAAAGCTGAACCTGGCCAAGTCTTTATACATATACATATGCATATGTATGTGTATCCTTGTCCACTCTCACACTCACACTTTTTATTCATAAATAAGCTAGGCTAAAAATTAGATTCCCATTTTGAGTTCAATGAAATCATATAAATATTTTAATCTTTTTTTTAAGTTTCATTTAAACTTACCTTAACATATTCTGCGCAGATGTCTATGCTGCCAACAAATGAACAAACATCGTCCACTGTCCAAGAGTTCACTTCTTCACTCTGCGCCTGACATTGACGTACATTCACCGCAGGTGCATTAGATGATTTGGTAGATGTTGAGCTGGCGACTTTGATTGGCATAAATGCAGTTGTGGTTGCTTCTGTCTTTGTACTAGAACCAACAACAACAATGGTGGACTTTTCATTAATGGGCGGGGGAGATGGAGATGTTGTGGCAGTCGAAGAAGATGCTCTTCTTGTAAAGGTGGTGGTATTTATAAGACCATCGGTACTACTTTGGCTTGATGTGGATTCAGCCTTAAAGCGCTTCGAGGCTGGCTGCTGAGAGCTCAAGTCTAAAGGGGAGGCATTGGTTTTCTCTCCTAGATTTCTAGGCTTTTTGGAGGTCATAGGGTTGGAACTGGAATTTGAAATATTCGTTAAACGTGGACTAGATTGTCGCGAGACTTGCTGCTGTTGTTGCTTTTGCAGCTGCGCGGAGTACAATAATGCAGGTGAAACAAATTGTGCTGCTTGTTGTAGAGCTATATTTAAACTGGGACTAGGTGAAGGTGAAGCACTGGTTGTAGATCTTTTTGGGTGCTGAGGTGGACTTAAAATATTATGTATTTCAGATTCCTTAGCTGCTCGTGCCTGAAAGAAAATAATGAATCCCTGTTGCTAGTCAAAATGTACATTGGCCAATCGAATTTCTCTTACCAAAGTTATCAGTGCCTGAGTGCTGCTCATATCAATTAGAGGAGGAAAAATACCTGGCGAAAATGGCAAGCTGGAGAGAAGTGATGTCATGTAGGGTGACACATTGCTGCCACATGCTGCAGCAGCATTTGCTACGGCAGCGGCCATTTTATTTTGTTGCGTCATCTTGAGAGCAGGATCGCCAGGCGATATGGCTGCTGAGGTCAGCGGTGGAGGAGGAGGTAGCGAAGAGGTCGTTGTTATGGGCACTTCTTTGTTAATTGATGTCGATGGTGAGGTGGAATACGATATCTTATGTGCGGTTGTTGGAGTCTTTTTGGAGACAGTTACTGAACCAGTGTTTGATGTTGTCTCAAATAAAATATTTCGCCTCAAATTACCTGAGCTGAAAAAAAAAATGATGAAACATTTGCTTTTACACTTCGTAATAAGTTAATATACAGCCTTAACAATAGCTTATAAATAGTAAAAAAAAAAATACATTTCAGTGGTGTAATACGACATCTAATTACGTACGCTATAGCGGTATCAGTAGAATCATTGTAAAAGGCTGCGTTTACATTTAATTCGAAATTCCGAGATTTCAATTATATATTTGTTGCGAAATATTTACCTTTTAAGCTTGACATTTTGCTTTGCTGAAGTACAATTTCTAATAAATTTAATAAAAAACAACCTTATTTGTACGCACCATAAGTTAATCGCAAGTTGAAGGTACTTATACTAGCTGTATATACGAGGATAACTATTATAATGTGAGCCTTTGCCACTTAAACACTTGTTAGGCGCCATGGTGCCAGCTGATACTTCCACTATAAAGTTTAATATTTTGGGTTGTTTACAAAGAAGTGAAAGTTGTGTGTCAGCAAAAACTATAATTAACATTAGCTGTGTTTTCGACTTAACTATATCCGTTAACTCATAAAAAACCTCAAAGTGCATAAAAACGCTTTTAAGACAAAAACTAACACATTACTTTTCGTATGCACGTTAACTTTCAACACGGATAATTATCAACGTTGAAAACTCAACGTTTATACATTTTCACATCTAACGTAACTTATTCGCGTTACTTCCTAGGAACTTTTGCTGACGTACGTTCGATTATAACGGAAACATTATAAATATAACCTGTTTAAAAAATGTTTAACTGTTTGCTTTAAAGACTTAACGTTGATAGGCATGAGACAAAATACAGCTATTGTTATCTAGACATGAGTACATAGACAAATTAAATTCAACTTTTGCTGAGGAAGCTCCATCATTTGCAATTGTGAAACGCTGGTACAACAAATTTACTCGCGGACGTCCTTTCCTCCAGGACGAATTTCGAGAAGGTCATCCAAAATCAGTTGTTGTGCCAGAAAATATTGATGCTGTGAAAAAACTGATAATGCAACATCGTCATGTGACATACTCTGAGATTGAGGCTACCTTAGGCACGAGTTCCACCAGCATAAATAAAATATTGCATGAAAGTTTAGCCGTAAAAAAGATTTTTTCTCGTTGGATTCCTCATAACTTAAAAACAGCTCAAATAGATACTCGGGTGGATTGCTCAAGGAATGCAATAGCGGTGCTTCACGTGTATAAGATATGAGCCTGAAATTAGTACACCACTATTTGTTTGCCAGAAGTATTTGGAGAAATGAGATAAACCAGCCCTCATAAACGGATATTTCTTCCCCATGGCAACGTGGGCTCTCACACATCGGCTCAAACAAGTGACTTTTCGAGCACACAAAAGATCGAAATAACCCTTTATCGGGCCATGTGATAGAAACCCTAATATTGACTCAATTTCTCTATTATAGTTAAATTATAGCAAATTGGTTAGTGTAACATAACTGACACGAACTGTGCATCATATAAAACTTTTGCGGTAGAGCGGAATGTCCTATTCTTTACTTCAAAAAAATAAATCGAAAATTAAAATGTTTGTTTTTTTAAGATTATATTTTAGATTTTTGTTTTTAGTTTTTTTAATCTTAAAAATTCAATTTGTAATACACACAGAATTATGTACTATTTTTGGATTGGGCATAGTTTAGAGAATAATAGAAAATTAAAATTTTTAAAAAATGTTAACCCATTCTGGAGCGACAGTTTATTAACATTATAGCTTTAGTTAGATATTTGTCCGATAGGGGGCATAGTAGAGGGCCAAAAATAGCATAACAATAATTTTCAGCTATAAGTTTATGTCTTTAAAAACTTTCATTAAAAAATCTGCAGCGGTTCTAGTTGGGTCGTCAAAGGGTTAATGGGGCATCCACGCTACAGACCTAATTTGACAACCGATGACTTTTTCTTGTTTCTCCACATCAAAGATAAACTACGTGGACAACGATTTTCGTTAGCAAAAGAAGCCATGTTTTGGAGGTGTCTCACGTGGAATGAAAAACCCTCGTAGTATAAGTAAGGCATTACGTTTTTTTTCATGGAAGAAGACCCTACGTCAGAAGTCGAACAAACTCTGGTTGATGCAAGTATGATCAAGTGCCATCATCATCTCTTATCACCATAGAGATGATCCCGATGCTTATCTCATGTGGGGTAGCACTATCATCAATAGTCGATGTGAATAATTTCCTGATTACCTATTACCCACTAATTTAGTTATACGTAATAGAGATTAGAGGAGAGGTTATTGACAATAACTTTGGTATTGAATACTGGGTCTGTAAGGACTCAAGACTGGAAAGTTTCACATTACAATTCTCTTCCTGATCATTATACAATTTTTTCAGGATCGATCTTTCCGTTAACATAGATTATGTGGCACTAAACCAGCGGCTTGATTGCATTAGTTGGAATTTAATTTACGACCTTGAAGACGTAAATGATCAAATAGCTTTCATTCAAAATAATCTGTTTGAAGTATTTAATGAAACGGTGCCAGAAAAAACAAAAAATTGCAAGGCCAAACAGCCACCGTGGTTTAATTCAGCAATAAAACGTTTAATTGATGTCAGGGATCAAGCTTATAAAAAATGGAAGAAATTTAAAACCCCTGAATTGCAAATTTTGTTTAAATCCGCTAGGAAAAAAGTTGTGGATAACATAAATAAGGCTAAAACAGCGTACTATCAACAGAAATTTTCAACAGCTATAGATAGCAAGAGCAAGTGGAAAGAAATCCGTGAAATTGGTATTGGTAAAAAGAGTGTTTGCATTACAAGTTCTGACGTTGACGTAAATAAACTAAACCACCAATTTGTTGACGTTAAAGTGGCAAGACCAACTGAAAATGAATATGAAAAAATCCATGTAGTGCCTTTTGAAAAATGTTTTTATTTTCGATGTGTGGATCAAATAGAAGTTCTGAAAAGTATAACATCAATAAAATCAAATGCTGTGGGTTTGGATGGACTTAATCCTAGATTTTTGAAACTTATCATCGCTAAAATTCTGCCATTAATTACGTACGTATTTAATACCATATTAACTAAGTCAATATTCCCCGATATATGGAAAGAAGCCAAAATAATTCCGCTATCTAAGAACAGCAGTGAATTTAGACCAATTGCCATACTACCTTTTTTGTCCAAGGTAATGGAAAATCTATTGAAAAGCCAAATGTATAAATATTTACAGGAGCATAATTTGCTAACAGAAAAACAGTCTGGTTTTAGACAGGGAAGAAGTTGTATTACGGTGTTGATCGATGTGGTTGAAGAAATTAGGTCAAAACTGGATAATGATATGGTATTTTTTCTTGTGCTGTTAGATCACAGCAAAGCTTTTGATACAGTTGATCACTCAATTCTGCTGACCAAACTCCAAATTAATTTTTCTAATTCGGCTAAAAAACTTATCTCGTCATACCTTTTAAATCGTAAACAAGTTGTTTTTTAAATGGCTTGACTTCCAATGCAGTTCATGTTGATAGAGGGGTACCACAGGGGTCCATTCTTGGTCCATTGCTTTTTTGTATGTACATTAATGATCTTCCTGAAGCTGTAAGTCACTGTGATATACAAATGTATGCGGATGATGTACAGTTGTACTTAAGCACCAAAATGGAAAATGTACGTTATTGTATTGAACGCATCAACAATGATTTAAATAAAATTCACAATTGGGCAAGTCTAAATGGTTTGTGCATAAACCCAACGAAATCAAAATGTATCTTTATATCAAGAAATAATAAAAAAAGACTTGATAATAACGTATCTGTGCTAATAAATAACACTACAATCGATTTTGTTCCATCATCATCAAATCTAGGAATAACGTTTAATGCCGAGCTTTCTTGGAAAAATCACATAAATATTTCGGCTGGAAAAGTTCATGGGATGTTGAGAAACCTGTGGGCTGTTAAAGCGTCGACGCCATTTAAAATACGTATGCTCTTGGCAAAAACATATCTAATACCTGTTTTGCTGTATGGATGTGAAATATTTGCAAATTGTGACACCACTGATTACGATCGACTTCGAGTCACATATAATAATATAGCCAGATATGTATTTAATCGCAGTAGAAGGGATAATATATCATCGTTCACATATCAGTTGCATAATGTTTGTTTTAAAGACTTACTAAGTATAAAAGCCTTTTGATGATGCATAAGTTGATATATTCAAAGGAACCTGAATATCTCTATAGAAGAATTATTTTTGCCAAATCTCCACGTGGAAGAGGCCTAATCTCACAAAAATATAAATACGTTTTATCTACAAGACAATTTTTTAATTACACAATCGGTCTTTGGAATGACTTACCATCAAATATTCAATTGGTTAGCAACACAATACGCTTTAAAATGGAACTATTAAATTTGTTTAAAATATATTAAATGTTTTTCAATTTTATAATGTTTATTTTAATTTATATGTATGTTTGTGCAATTTAAATTTCACTA
Source organism: Leucophora obtusa (assembly GCA_949987735.1). Lineage (NCBI taxonomy): Eukaryota > Metazoa > Arthropoda > Insecta > Diptera > Anthomyiidae > Leucophora > Leucophora obtusa. Next base: position 98,305,191 of record OX465298.1, read on the forward strand.
TGTTATTTTTAAGTTTTTTAATTTATAATTAATATCAATTTATAAATTGTATTTGAATTTGACGAAACATTTACTTGAAAGTTTTACGTGCTATCACTGTAATTTATAAGATTTATTCTTGTTGTGATAGTTTGAATCAATAAACTAAACTAAACTAAAAAACTAAGAAAGTTGTTTCATTCAGGAATCTTATAAAGATTAACTGGACTAAATAAATAATCAAATTAAAATAAAAGAAAGAAATTAAAGAAATAAAACGAAAATCGAATAAAAACAAATATAAAATGAATTCCCAAATCTGGCGAAAATTAAAACAATTTTTTTTTTAAGAGAAGCAACACTCAGGAAAGTCTTCCTATTAATTAACGTGTTGCTTCGTTTGGAAATGGGATAGGAGAAGAAGTGAAAGGTGATGAAGGATGAAGGGCTTCAAATATGGCAACACTGTAATTGCGCGAGATGTTGAATCCTAGAACAGTTGTTGCGCGCCATCTGATGAAGAGTTGGCGAACTTTGTTGAAGCTTTTTAGTTCATAGCCCTGTTATATTATTTTACTTCGGTGGGGTTAAATGCTATGGGAACACCGAAGGAGGACGCTGCGATATGTATGAGGGATAGAAAAAACTCGTACATATTATTATTTTTCATAAATTGATCTTGCCTTGGTTGGGGATCGAACCCGCAACCTATCGTGTAACAGTCCAACGCGCTAACCATTACACCACAGCGCCCAGTAAATAACACATGGACACTCTTTAGTTTGGAGGAAAATTACCATTATCAAACAGTAAGTCAATTGTGGTTACAGCTTTAGAGTTTAAGTTACTTAGAACCGAAGGTATGTAGATAATTCTTCAATATGGCAAATGCGGATAACAGACCAAAATACTAGGAGAGGTATTGCATCAGTTTAATTGCCCTCATGCGGAAAATTCTTAGGGCTAAAAGGGAAGTGCGATGAACATTGTGTTGGGGGCATCCAAAAACTGATGGAGCAAAAAAATTGATCGACAGCATTTTGCGGCTGCGCCGTGCTAAAACTGTAAAAAATTGTCCAAGTAGTGAAAAATGTTATGCCTTAAAAATACTTTTTTTCCAAATACTCTGACATAATTATGCATGAGAAATATTCTATACCCGAGTAAAAAAAATTGATCTCGTGCAATATCGAATCATATCCAATTTGATATTGTTTAAGATCTGCTGTAATATCTAGCTGATCCAATTAGATCTCAAAATTGGGTGTATCCAATCATATCGTATTAGATCCCATTGTATATATGGGGATAAACTAAGATCAAGTTATATCTCAAAATTGGGAGGTCCAATGATATCTTTGGGGATAAACCTAGATCTAATTTGATCCGAAAAATGGTGGATCCCGTTATATATTTGCGGATAAACTTAGATCTAATTTGATCCGAAAAATGGCGGATCGAATTAGATCCAGCTATATATTTGTGGATAAATTTAGATCTAATTTGATCCGAAAAAGAGGCAGATCGAATTAGATCCAGCAATATATTTGGGGATAAACTTAGATCTAAATTAATCCGAAAAATGGCAGATGTAATTAGATCCAGCAATATATTTGAGGATAAACTTAGATCTAAATTAATCAGAAAAATGGCAGATGGAATTAGATCCAGCAATATATTTGTGGATAAACTTAGATCTAATTTGATCCGAAAAATGGCAGATCGAATTAGATCCAGCAATATATTTGGGGATTAAGTAAGATCTAAATTTATCCAAAAAATGACAGATCAAATTAGATGCAGTAATATATTTCGGGATTGCGTAAGATCTTAACTTTTCCGATAAATTGCAGATGGAATTAAATCCAGTGATATATTTGGGGATTTGGCAGGATCCTAATTTATCCCATAAATTGCAGATAGAATTAGAAACAGCAATATATTTGGAGATTGACATCTAAAACTATCCATAAAAATGAGAGCTAAAATTAGATCCCGCATTATATTTGGGTACTACGTAAGATCTCCATTTTTTGGGATTAAATAAGATCCCAGACAGATATTGACAACAGTTATAAAAATTACAATATTTTGTTAAAATAAGGTTTAAACTCAGAAGGTCTCGAGTTCGATACCGTTCACGGCTATGCATTTTTTTTTATAAAAAAAATTTCTTTTTATAAAATTATAATTTTATTTTCTATAAATGTTTTTATAAAATTATATTTTTTTTTATTAAATTGAATTTTTTTAAAAAAAAATAATTTTATTTACATCTTTTCAACGCTCTACATGTATCAAGTTTTTAAGATTTATCAATTGTATTTCAAAAATTATTAATTGTATTTCCGAAATTCACAACTGTATTTCAGAAATTATCAATTGTATTTCAGAAATTATGAAATGTAATTTAGAAATTTTTCTCTATTAACTATGATAAACAATCAACAAGTTCCGAAATAGATTTGATTATTTCTGAAATACAATTAATAGTTTCTGAAATACATTCCATAATTTCTGAAATTCATTTAAAATTTCTGAAATACAATTAATAGCTTCTGAAATAAAGTTAATATTGTAGTTGATTTACCATATATGACCATATATTGTTTAACTGACACCATATATTGTATGTTCCCTATTAAAAAAAATAATATGGAGCTTTATATGGTAATATATAACTTAGAGTCATCCATGTATCATTTGATCCAAAAAATGGCCCGATAAAATTGTATCATTTGTTTATCAGTTTTTATCTAATTGTATCAGTTTAGATCTATACTGATTAAATTATGTGTTAATCAGATGAAATTGTATCTGATTTTTGACCTGATACAATTTTATTGGTTTATTTCACATGGTATCAGTTTAGGTCCAAATAGATATATTTGTATACAAAATTATATAGTTATATCCCAATTTTGACCTGATATCAGTTTAAAACTTTGATACAATTGTATAAGGTAAATGTCGGATACAATTATATTTTATTTATATAAAATTGAACCATTTACGATCAAACCTGACACCATTACATATAAACCGATAAAGTGATACAATTAGATAAAAATTTATAAACAATTGATAAAAATATATCGGGCCACTCCTCGGATGAAACTGTATATTTATACAGACATAACTTAATCTCATATAAGACTATATATAACTATTTTTACTCGGGTTGTTTAAATGATACGATATATCAAAGTATATGGTACTATATATGGTAGCATATATTATCATATCTGGAACTGTATTAAAAATGTTGTTCATAAGGTACCATATATAATAATATATGGTTTAAATGGCACCATATATGCTAATATATTGCTTAAATAACACCATATATAAATATATATGGTACTATATTTAGTAGCATATATTATCATATCTGCAACTGTATTAAAAATTTTGTTCATGAGGTACCATATATGACCATATATTGTTTAAATGCCACCATATATGATAATATATAGTTTAACTGGCACCACATATAGTTATATATTGTTTAAATGATACCATATATAATTATATATTCCTAAAATGCCGCCATATATATTAAGATATAGCTCTATATACAACTATATATGCAATAAGATCAGCTATGCTATGTAATATATACCCGGTGAAAAATGTCCATATATGAACATTTATGGTTCAACCATATATGTATGGATCCGAAAAATGAGGTAACACCTAAGTATATGTTCATATATGGACATATATGAACATATACATTTATTAAATATATGCGAATACATGCGAACGTTGCTGTCCTTTATTATAAGGTTGTACTATAGATATAAATTTATGTATGACATTCGAATTAGGCACTACATGTTCCTTTTTTTATTGATGGCATTAAATATAATTCCATATTTATCCATATATGAGTTCCTTTTACACATATGGAAAAATGTATTCTTGCAAATATGTTCATATACAAGTCACTTTTGCATAAATTGAATATCATATACTTCCATATTTGTCCATATATGAGTGCCTTTTCCATATATGAAATAGCAGATGCATCCATATATGTCTGTATATGAAATCTTTTTCCATATATGGAATAACATATACTTCCATATATGTTCATATAAAATCAATATATGTTTATAAAAAATCCATATTTGTTCATATGTGTCCATACATAAACCATATATGAACATGTTTGAGCGTATATGAACATTTTTCACCGGGTAATCATATATACCATATCTAATATTATAAAGGCCGATATCTAATTAGATAAAATTATATATGGCATAATATAAGCAAAAGTTTTGGAAAAAGACGTCATATATAATTATATATGGATATACATAACGACATGTCTAATTATATATTGTAATATATGCCACATATGATCATATATAATTTTTTTTACTCGGGCATATATTGTTTAAATGCCACCATATATGATAATATATAGTTTAACTGGCACCATATATAGTTATATATTGTTTAAATGATAACATATATAATTATATATTGCTAAAATGCCACCATATATATTAAGATATAGATCTATATACAACTATATATGCAATAAGATCAGCCATGCTATGTAATATATAATCATATATACCATATCTTATATTATAAAGGCCGATATCTAATTAGATGAAATTATATATGGCATAATATAAGGAAAAATTTTGGAAAAGGACGTCATATATAATTATATATGGATATACATAACGACATGTCTAATTATATATTGTAATATATGCCATATATGATTATATATAATTTTAATTAATAAAAATAATTGAAGAGTCTGTTAAAACAATCATCAATTTTTAACTGACAAAACGTAAAAAAAAAGATTTTGTGGTTTGTTTTTTCATAATTGAAAGTTTTTTTTGTTTGCATTTTCAAAACACCTTCATATTTTTATTGGCTATGTTTCTGTGTATGAGTAAAGAATTTCTTGTAATTTGAATGGAAATAATTTTGTATGTAAACAAACTATTTTAACAAAAAAGAAAACCGAAAATATTTGAATTTTTTGTTTTAAAACAGAAAACAACGAAATTATTGAAATTATTTTTTCTAAAAATGGAAAACTAAAAATAGAAAATTTGACTGTAAATTTTTTTATTGACTGATAAAAAAAGTTAAACAATATGTTTCAATGTATTTTAATTGATTTTACAATTGAAAATAAACTTTACCTATTACTTTTCAAATAGTGGTATTTTAAGAATAACGGAATTTATGTAATTTCGTTAACGGTACTTTAAAGGTGACGGGATTCAGTTGAAAGGGTTTTGAATGGATAACGGTATTTAAGCGACATTGACTGCCAACCCCAATTAAAGTAAATAATTGCAATTACGTCATGTTCGGTTGATCCCTAACTCGTGATTTTTATCATTATTTCAATTACATGTGATTGTAATGGTTTTTCTTTTTTGTTTTTAATTACAATTTTAATTACATGTAATTTTAAACTCAACAGAAAATTTTTTTTTTTTTAATTTTATTTTATCGGGATATACATTAATTGCATCAAAGGAATTAAATATGCTAAAAATCCCAAACGTATTTAACAAATTGTGAAAAATAATCCGCTGCAGGCATGTCCCTATCCGGATTTCATTCTTGCCTAAGGAAATCGTCAGGGGACGACGTTTTTAGAATTTCTGGAAATATTTGTTAAGTTAAATTGCAAACTCAATGAGAATTTTTTGTTCTCATATAGGAGCGTTATTAAACATTTAAAATATCAAAGAAAAAACAAAAACAACAACAGAAAATTTTCCACAATTTGCTTTGTCATCTTCCAATGTACTACTCTGGTGTTTTGACAGGTCTAGCAATGTAGTGACATCCATTCATGTAGAAACAACAATAGAGAACAATGTTTTCTAAAGTGTCAGTAACATTTAAATTTGCACAAGCACTTGCATATTAGTTTTTTTAATTTTATTTTATCGGGATATACATTAATTGCATCAAAGGAATTAAATATGCTAAAAATCCCAAACGTATTTAACAAATTGTGAAAAATAATTGTTAATTAAAAAAAAATTATTTATATTTTTTGGCTTAAAATTAAATCTGTTTATTTTGACACATGTTTTGTATAATTTAACAGATCTAAATTTATCTAAAAAGTTAGAAAAAATACGGTTTTATTTGTAATTAGGTATACTCAATCATAAATTTTTTTTTAAATTATAGGGTTTAGGACCCCCACAAGACCTAGTTGATATCATCTGAGGGCAAGCAAGGATGCTGCGGAGGAACAAACATTTTGCTCCATCTCGCTTAGTTTTCGAGATATGGGCCATTCTATGAAATGGAATTTTGCCAGGGTGGCAGGCAATGCCGCTAAAATACCGTTATCGATTCAAAACCCTTTCAACTGACTACCGTTACCCCTAAAATAAAGTTACCGAAATAACCGAAATACCGTTATCCTTAAAATACCGATACCGAAATAAATGAAATATCGATACCTTTAAAATACCGTTACCGAAATAAATGAAATACCGTTACCCCTAAAATACCATTATTTTTAATTTTCTGCTTTTGGTAATTGCACGTGCGTATTGAATATTTTTCGTACTTTAAGTTGGTAAATTGGTTTTCTTTTTAATCTCGTTTGTTTTTTGTAAAAAAACAAATTGCGGGATGCATCGAAATAACTGACTACCGTTATCCTTAAAAAACCGTTACTGAAATAACTAAAATATCGCTATCCTTAAAATACCGTTACCGAAATAACTAAAAAACCGTTATCCTTAAAATACCGATACCGAAATAAATGAAATAGCGATACCCTTAAAATACTGTAATCTAAAATAGCGTTGCCCTTACCGATAACCGCATCGTTTCGGTTACCATCCATGCCAAAAATCCACTTCCATTCACCTCTTTACTAAATGAATTCAGGTAAATTTGAATTCATTCGATTAGTTTTCATTGCAAATAGAAACTCATATAGTTTAAAGCTGTTAACTGACAATTAATTCAATAAGAATGATACAAGGGAATGAAATTTAATTCAAATTGCAATAATTTTAAAAAAGTGCATTAAAGAATTAAAATCAATTCTTTTAAATCTTTGCCTAGTAAATATGTATTTTTACTTACTCATTAGGATTTGTATTATTGTACTTTGCCGCTAGACTTCTCATAAAATCTGAATAATTACGTGTCGAAAAGTCAGTTGGTAATCCTGAAGTTGCACTAGTTATACCTGACGAAGGAACATTAATATTACTTTGTCGACTTGCTGATGTTGCTGCCTGATGAATGGTATTCAAAATATTCGTGGAGAGATTATGCATTGGCACTAGGGTTTCGGACGGACTACTGCGCATTGATTGCTGAGGCGATGCACCACGAAATGATGATGGAGTTGTACTACGGGATCTGAAATTAAAATAACAGTACCATATTAAAAATATTCCTTAATATAGTGATACCAATAAAATATATAAGAATGATATAATCACATTAACGCTAAACTAAAATATAGCCAAGAGAATTTAATAAAAATATATTTTTTACTTATGAAAATATACCTTTTTACAAAGGTGAAATAAAAATTGAAAAAAGTAGTATGATTCCTTTTAAATTACCAAGGAGCGAAAACAGGAAAGCAGCTCTGCCTAACTTGAGTAAATAATAAAAATCAATAGATATTTTTATTTAAAACTAAATTTTTTCTTTGCAAAAAGTGTTTGCCAAACTTTCCTATATTTCAATTGCTACCAAAAGATGTAAGCTTAAGCTATAATTAAAAAGGAATACTTTTAAAGTAATATGATCCTAAACGATCACAAAACCTTCTACATGACCATAATATGATCATCTTCGTTATATGGGCGAAAAAAATTGCGACCTTCAATTGGGTTAAAAAATATATAATGCAAAAAATTAAAGTGATCGTGTAACGGGAACACGTGCCGCATCGGCCAAGGAAAAAAGAGAAAAAATCACTTTTTTGTCTTTTTATAAACTGACTCTTAAATAGCCGTATTTCTGGAAAATGTCAACAAAATCGTAATCTGGACTAAATTACCTTTCCAGCAATGCATAAAAATCCAAAATCGGTTAGAAAATATGTAAGTAATACAAATGAGATAAATTATGAAAAACGTAAAAAAATAAAATATTTTTTCAAAAACTTACAATGTTATACTCTAGTTTCATTTCCAAGATCTATAAATATTCAGATATAAATTTCTGTCTTTCTTGGATTATGCTAACCTAGTCTCAGGTATGCCCAAAGATAGGATTTTTTTCTTATAAATTTGCAAAATTCTAATTTTGAATTTTTTTAAAACTTTGTTCAACAAAATATAAAAAAAGTGGTCAACGCATAAAGTTTTTCTAAATACACCTCAGAGAATAATTCTACTGAAAATTACACATATCCCTCTTTTAACTTAGCATTGACGGCGTTTTAAATTTGAAAATTTTAGAGAAAACTGTGATTTTGGCTAATAATTTAGATAATACTATTCATTTTTGTATTTTTAGCTAGCTGTAAAAAATTCACTTCCAATTTTTTTGAATTATGATATAAAAGATTGTTTTCCGAAAATTCTGTAAAACTTCGACAACGCTAACCCTTTCTTTACCAAGGTCGGAGGTGAAATTTTTCCATTTTTCCTGAAAGTATATAAAAACATTTTGTTATTTCTTGCTGAATTTGGTAAACATCGTTTAAATAACTCTGTTAACACCAAATTTTATATATAGTAATAAAAAATGCTTAATTAAAGGTTTTCATTTCGATTTTCATGTCAAATGGCACTTTTTTTACCTTTTAAAAGTTTGGGGTCATTTCGACCCCATGTGCCTATTAGGGTTAATTTCAAATTTTTTATTGCTATAAAAAAAAAATTTGCGTTAACAGAGTTATTTGGACAATTTTCACCAAATTCCACAAGGAACAACACAATGTTTTGATATACTTTCAGGAAAAATCGAAAGTTTGCAAAAATTTCACCTTTGACCTTGGTAAAGAAAGGGTTAGCGTTGTCGAAGTTTTATACCATTTTTGGAAGTGATTTTGTTACAGCTAGCTAAAAACACTAAGATCACAGTTTTCTCTAAAATTTTGAAATTTAAAACGCCGTTACTGCTAAGTTAAAAGAGGGATATGTGTAATTTTTAGTAGAATTATTCCCTGATCCCCTTCTTTTGGTGACCACTTTTCAAAAGTTTTGGTATCTATATTGCCCTTTTTAGAGCATATTGTTTACACCACATTGAATTTCTGATAAAACGCGAACAATCGCGAATTTCAAAAAAATCTGAAACACGTGTTCACTTAAATCGAATATATATTATGATATATAAGTTTAAAATTTCAATCACAAACATCTCCCTACAAAAGAGTCAAAAATTTTATTTTTTTAGAATATCCTTGAAAATACGACAAGTCTGAATATGCTTGAACACGGTATATATACCGCTGGACGCGCCTAAAATGATACTCATATTGAGTATCAAAACTCAAGGCTCTAGAGATTGAAGCAGCAAAGGCTGGTCTGCAAATTAACACCGCCAAGAGCAAAAGTATACGATGCAATACTGTGAACAGTAGGCTGGGTCGATTTGTGGGGAGGCAAAAAAATCGCCCATGGCTCAAGGAAAATCGTATTCTAGGGATCAAAATAAGAAACTTTGCCGAAGGAACCATACCTCTAAAACGAATTCTACTACCCCTAACTGTTGACTTTTGTCCCGTAGGGTCAAGTTTTGAAAAATCCCACTTTGACCCATTTAGAGTGCCCCAATCGAGTCCAAATGTATGACCGACCCCCACTAACTTTGGAGGGCCGATCCACCCATGCCAGTGGTACACCCCCTGGAACTCCCCTGGGGGGTTCCCCATACAAACATTTTAAAAAATCACCATTTTTGGCACTTTATTTTATTATTTTTTATTTATTTTATTTATTTTTATTATTTTATTTATTTTTTCTCTTTAGAAATTTATTTAGTCAGAACATATGTAAATGAAAAAATTAATTTAACTTAGTAATAGAAAAGAAAAAATGCCCAGACTTGAAAGCAAAAAAGACTTCAAACAGTAATTTTTTTTATTTTCTTTTCTATTACTAAGTTAAATTAATTTTTTCATTTACATATGTTCTGACTAAATAAATTTCTAAAGAGAAAAAATAAATAAAATAATAAAAATAAATAAAATAAATAAAAAATAATAAAATAAAGTGCCAAAAATGGTGATTTTTTAAAATGTTTGTATGGGGAACCCCCCAGGGGAGTTCCACGGGGTGTGCCACTGGCATGGGTGGATCGGCCCTCCAAAGTTAGTGGGGGTCGGTCATACATTTGGACTCGATTGGGGCACTCTAAATGGGTCAAAGTGGGATTTTTCAAAACTTGACCCTACGGGACAAAAGTCAACAGTTGGGGGTAGTAGAATTCGTTTTAGAGGTATGGTTCCTTCGGCAAAGTTTCTTATTTTGATCCCTAGAATACGATTTTCCCTGAGCCATGGGCGATTATTAAATCGACCCGCCCTAGTGAACAGGAATAGCTTTAAAGTTCGTAATGTTGACCTGGATGATGTAGAGTCCTTTTGCTACCTTGGTAGCATCATCACAAATAGTGGTGGCTCTAGTAAATGTGGAATACCGAATTTCAAAAGCCAACCAAGCATTTGGAATGTTAAGCCCAGTATGGAAGTCAACAGTCATATCCATTAACACCAAGGTAAAGCTGTTCAATACTTGCGTAAAATCTGTTCTGTTGTACGCTAGTGAGATGTGGAACGCATTACCACGAGATATACACGCGGTGCAGGTATTCGTCAACCGAGAATTCTGGCCTTCAACTATATCCAACACACATCTCTGGAGCAGAACAAATCAAAGACCAGTTCAAATTGAAGTTCTTAACCGCAAATGTTGATGGATTGGTCATACATTGCGCAGAACACCAGGCGACATAGCTAAATCCGCTATCGATTGGACTCCTCAGGGTAGAACACGAAGAAGAGGTCGTCCATTGTATACATGGAGGCGCCAACTTGAATGCGAAATTGTACAAAGCGGCCTAAGCTGGAGACAAACTAAGCAATTATCATCCAATAGAATTGAATGGAATCATTTTGTAGTGGCCCTTTGTTCCTTATAGGAACCACAGGACATAATATATATATATATATATATGGGTGATATCAAAAAATGTGATAAAAACCGTGTAACCACCGAATTTCTAATGCATGGATTATATTTGAGTTACATATTTCGATATATATCAGCGCATTGTCACCTGTTTTACAAAATTTATAACAATCTGACCAATTTTTGGTTAATACATAAAATTTGTGACCAATTTTATAGGCCAAATGTAAACTCCGTAACAAGTAACTCATAAGGTTTTTTTAAATTTAATAGCTTATATTTTAATAACCAATGAAGCTAAACACTAACTGTAAGAATTTTTATGAAGAGTAAAAGAGCCGTTTTTAATAAAAATTAATAGATTTTACAAACTTTTTCGTATATCTTAGCTATCACGACTTCAACTCTGTAACGATTTTTCGTCATAATTTTTGATAAACATGCATATACCAGAATTTTGGAGTTATCTATTATTTATATTGCGAAAAGTATGTTATTTATACTCAAATGATCGTTGGACTGTAAGTAATCATCCAGCATAACAGACTTGAAGCTTTTCTGCAGCATGTAACATTCTCGAAATGAAAAAGGATGTCTTTAATAAGATTTGAAAAAATGTTGTAAACTCCGTTCCTAATTTTTACACCAAACTATTTAACGAGTAAGAAAAACAATGTCGTATTTGGATTCACCTTGTAGGCATCATGCGATTTTGTTTCGGAAAAAAAATTCTTACAAAGCGTTTCTGAAAGAAAACGAAAAAAGTAACCAAATGTAAACTCCGTAACTGTAAACTCCGTAACCACAATTGTTTGCATCAGGTTTCATTCAAATAAATGTACCCAGTGTAGAAACGGTAATGACATATCATTATTTTTTGGAGTATCAGTAATGACACCCACTTACCTTCTGCATTATTTTAAAACTTATAACAATGACTTACTGATAATGACTTATTTTTATCATTATTTCAAATAGAAAATAATTTTTTAATTCTTTTGAAAATTTTTTAAAAACTATTTTTAGACTCAATATTTTTTAAACACTGGTAAGGATATATGTAACCACATATTTTTTGATTTTTTGTATGTTGGCGAGTAAGCTTACTTGTGTGCAGCAGGTCAATTATGTTTTTATCTATTAAATATTACATGTCGATATAGCTCAGATGGTAGAGCTGTTGACTGGCAATCTGTAGACCCAGGTTCGATTCCCGCACCAGCAAATTTTATTTAAAAAAAAATACAATAAAAAATATTTTTTTTTATATAATTAATTTTTTTGAAAATCTATTTTTAGACTCATTACACAGTACAACAGCCAATCTGGGGGGTGAGAAATTCCAAGTCAGGGTGATGGTACTAGGTCAGTATAGTAAAACCCTCAAAGGGTTTGGCGTTCGTATGTGTAATTTTTTTTTATGACCTTTTAAATTTTTTCCTTATCTTGATGTTTTTTCGCTTAGTTGTAACATTTTGGCAAAAACGTAGTTTAACATAACTCGAGAATCACTTGTCCGATTTTGATGAAACAAATTTAGAAAAATTTAGAATTACAATCAGTGTGTTCCCGTACGTTCCCAATGTTACAGAAATTTACCCAAAGTTACCGAAATTTACCCAAAAGCGTTCCCGTACTCGAGAATTGGGTAAATGAGAGCGCTAATGAGAGTGTATTAGTGCTTCTCTTTTTACCAAAATTTACCCAGACTTTTTCTTCGGGTAAACTTTGGTAAAACAGCTGATGCAAATATAAACAAAAAACAATTGTGAAATTAAATTAAAAATTGTAATTAAATAAAGAAATAAGCAAAAGAAACTTGGTTTTAGTTAAAATTAATTGAATAAAATCAAAAACAACTTTTAAATGCGAATAAATATGTCTATTTGTGCCGATTTGCAAACTGAAATTATACGTATTTTCACATCAGTGATGGGATTTTTGGCACAATCTAAGATTGATTGGTACAATGGCACAACCGATACTATTTTGGCACATTTTGGTTATCTACAAAAATTAATAGAAAATGAATTGAAAAAATAACAATTCTTTAATTTTTAGTTTCTAAGCATTTATTGGTATTGAAATACCTTTTCGAATAAAGCAAAACTAAAAAATGGCATCGAAGATATTACCGAATAAAGCACCGTAAGTTGTTTTTCATGTGAAAAAATTTCTCTCAGACTTTAAATGCTTTAAATTGCAATTTAAGTTAAAAAAATTAACAATATTTTAATTTTATAACAAAGCCACAATCACAATTAACACAAAATGTCACTTTTTCACCAGAAAAATAATAGTCTTGTACATTAAATTTGCGTGCAAACTAAGTTTGCACAATTTTCACGTGAAACTCATTGTCGTGAAAAATAATTTTTTTTTATATGGAGTATAACAGTTTTTTCACGTGAAAACTGAACAACTTACGGTGCTTAATCCATAGAATTTTAAAAATTCAAATGCTATAAATTTATCTCAGAGCTTCGAAAGAATTAATTTAAGTTTAATTCATAAAAAAATTAATTCAGTTTTAGAAAATGTTTATATGTATACCATTCCGTGCAACCATTCCTAAAGAATTCATTCATTGGCTGCATTCCCAAATCTTTAATAAGTATCGAATGAATTTAATTTATCATTCACCTTTTAATTGAAAGAAAATTTTAATTCATTCAAATATAATTAATTCCATAAGAATTCAAAATAATTCCATAAGAATGCATTTACAAAATGAAAGTTGAAAACACGGTTTCTAAGTGAAAATTGAGTTTTGGCACAATAAAGGCCCATTTGGCACATTTTAGTCACACACTTGGCACAAAACAAAATTTTTCAAGTCCCATCACTGTTTAACATTATTCTTTGAAATAAGTTTTTTGGCTAGAAAAGTGGTTTTTTGCGTTCCTGTACTATTGGGTAATTTTGTCATTTTGTGAGAGGATTTTGTGCTTACTCTTATTTTACCGAACTTTACCCAAAAAGTAAAGAAACACACCTAATTTCTTTAATCCGTTCATATAACGTTTTTCTTTATAATCAACAGTTTTGCCGGTAAAAATAAATTTGTGGAGAAAAAAAAATATTTTTTTACCTAAAAATTAAAAATTTTTTTTTTTAAATTCATAAAAAATCCAAAACGGAAAAAAGGATCAAGTGTTATTAATTTCATGTAAAGTCACATAACCTATAAACAAAATTTAACGCGTTCTGCTTTTATTTACAATTAAGTGAAGGTATCCCATTTTGACAAGAATATTGATATTTGTTTTTATTCAAAAAAGTGTCATTTATCGCCTTTTTCATAAATTTTCCCCAATAACTCCAGACTTCTGGCCATAAACTACTAAAAAAATTAAGTAAACATTTTTATAATTTTTTATTTTTATTTTATTTATTTATTTTTATTTATTTTAATAAATATTGCCTAGACTTTTTCGATGGTGGTTGTTCGGGACTAGTGGCATCGCATTCATCGCTATCATCAGTTTCTGAACCACACATAATGTCAATGTGTGACTCCACTGTTGGCCCTTCTGCATCTCCTGAAAATTCTTTATCATCAAGATCATCCTTGTCTTGCCACACTAACTTACTCCACCAGCAAATTTCCGTAATTATTGCACTCGGCGACTTTTTGCCTCTATATCTGTAAGTTTTTGTTTTATTAAAATGAGTTTGAAAAAATAAAAAATCAGTATTACCTCATTTCAAATGGCATAGCAACTTGATGATAGCGTTCACCTTGTTCATCAGATTCGGTAGCCAATTGTTTGCTGAAGTAGTCCAGATGATGATGTAAATAATGGATTTTCAAGGACATGGGGACACCAATTTCCGAGAATGCTCTTAACATCCTTGCGACAGAAACATCGTAGTTGTTAGAACGATGCTTTCCCAACAAGCCTTCTATTACTTCTTTGATTGCCTGCCATGCATTCAATTCAGCGTCAATCAAAATATTGTTGAATGCGTCATTTTTAATCAGCTTTCGTATATCTGGACCATTTAGTACGCCTGATTGGAAAAAATTAATTTGTTAAGATGGAAAATCATGGGAAATGAATGTGATATTATAACTTACCTTCTTTAATTTTACTTTCGCTGAGTCTCGGGTAAATTAGTTTCAAACACAAGAAAACTTCATCTCTTTTGGCGACAGTTTTAGTTTTGATAAAATTCTTAACAATTCCAAGTTTAATATGCAGTGGAGGCAGCAATATCTTCTCCTTCGGCACTAGAGGCTCACGAATAATATTGGCCGTTTGTAACCTGCTGTGCTCTCTGAGTTTTGATAAAATTCTTAACAATTCCAAGTTTAATATGCAGTGGAGGCAGCAATATCTTCTCCTTCGGCACTAGAGGCTCACGAATAATATTGGCCGTTTGTAACCTGCTGTGCTCTCTGAGTTTCCATCCGTGGCATGCATATTGGTCACCGGAAAATCGTGTGTCCCAATCGCAGAAAAAGCACATATATTTTATATAGCCGCTTTGAAGACCGCAAAGCATTGCTACAACTTTTAAATCGCAGCATATGCGCCACATATGTTTGGCGTAGTTAACCATTTTTAAAATATTTTCCAGTGCATCATATGTTTCTTTCGTTTCTGTACTGTAGGCGATTGGAACTGAAGGTTTTTTATTGGTCTTATGCAGTAAAACCGCCTTCAAGCTGAGTTTTGAACTGTCAATAAATAATCTCCAGTCATCTGCTTCATATTTTATTTCCATTGCGTCCATCAATTTTCCTACATCCGGGCAATATGCAGAAGTTTTTTTATCATTCACAAGGAATAAACTTTGGAGTGTTGCCTGACGACTTCGATAAGCTGTGACTTTCACACCGGGTGCCAACAAATTGTTTGATTTCAAAATGGAAGCCAGCTCTTCCGATTTATGCTGTGTTAATTCCAACTTGGCAACAATTGAATCAAGCTTATTTTGATTTATTAAAATTGGCTCATTGGATACTGATGGCTCATATGGGGAATCATCACGTGCATGATATGTCGGAGCAGTCGTAGAAGAGAAAATATCTGGGCTAGAAGCTTTTGGCACAGGAATGTGGTCCGAATGAGGCAATGGTGTTGCGGCACTTGCAACACCAACGTAATTATACGATTTTCTTATCCTTTTTGCGGCTCCTTTATTCGCACATGCATAGCAATTCAATGGATTGTGACCTTCGCCAGGATTAGTTCAAGTCATTGGGATACCGAATGGCATACTTTCACGTCTTCTATTTTTCCAATCCATTAGACGGTTGTAGCAGCTTTTACACACTATATTTGGTACCCAATTTTCGTTCACTATAACATTTTGGTTGAAGTAAATCTCGTATGTTTGAACAAAATCAGTACTGAAATTTCCCCTTTTTTTATGTGTTGAGACATATTGACCACAGCAGTAGCAAAAGCTATTTATATCTGGCTTGCACAGTTCCATATTCTTTTCTCTTTTGTTCACTTTTAAAAAACTGGAGAAAAATCACTTTTACTGTTCGCGTTCGTCGGCACTTGTTGAATGACAAAAATCACAGAACCAGTGTGAGAAAGAGAAGAAGTATAATGACAATGCATGTTTTATGTGAACATTACAGAACCAGTGTTGCCACATCAATATTTCTCTTTTAGTACAGTAGAAAAATATGAGAGAGTTCGGCTTGTGAGTGGCAATGTTTTCTCCAAATAATGTTGTGCATATCTGGAGCAAATTTCTGAAATTCATACATTTACCTAATTGTGAATAAATGAGAAACGCGTGCATCGATTTTCATGATCTATGCCTTTTTTGCTCATGAGTTATGTGACTTTACGCGAAAGTAATTAGTTTTGGCACTTTTTTCCATTTTGGATTTTTTATGAATTTTAAAAAAAAAATATTTAAATTTTTAGGCAAAAATACTTTTTTCCCTTCATACATTCATTTTTAACTTCGAAAGTGTTGCACATATAGGAAAACGTTATATGAACGGATTAAAGAAATTGTAATTCTAAATTTTTCTAAATTTGTTTCATCAAAATCGGACAAGTGGTTCTCGAGTTATGTTAAACTACGTTTTTGCCAAAATGTTACAACTAAGCGAAAAAACATCAAGATAAAGAAAAAATTTAAAAGGTCATAAAAAACGACACATACGAACGCCAAACCCTTTGAGGGTTTTACTATACTGACCTAGTACCATCACCTTGACTTGGAATTTCTCACCCCCCAGACAATAATCCCAAAAATGTTCCATAGTGTTATTTTTGTCAGTACTGGTAAGCACATAGGTAACGATTAGGGTTTTTATTTTCCCGGACTTTTTCATTTCCCGGGACAGCGGGATTTTCTTCTGAATTTCCCGGGATCCCGGGAATTCCCGCTCGTTAGAAAATAAATAAATCCGACATATATTGTACTTTAAAAACTCGATTTCTATTAAAACACCGTCCGACAAAGTTCATCTTTTGGTTGTACCCATGATAAACTCTATTTAATATATTCTGAAAGGAGGGCTAAATATAAAATATGCATGACTTCCACTTTTTCTAGATCAATTCGTTTAACAGTTTAAATCGCGAATTACTATTTAGGAAGGCCGTCTTAATTTTAAAATGAAATATATTAACTAAATATTAATTGTCGGTTGGAACGATTAAACGAATTGATATAGAAAAAGTGAACGGCACGGGTATTTTAATTTCTTCCCTTCTTTCAGGATATATTGGAATTGTTGATGGGTGCAAACTTGTGTCGAACCAGTTTTATAGTCAAAACTAAGATAGATTTTTGCCTAAGTATTTCATAAATATGGAATCCAAAAATTTCTATTACTAAAGATTTTGTTTCTATGCAGATTTTCAGAATTATGCGTATAGAATTATTTTATAAAAGAGTTTAAAGTGAGTATTCTTCACACAAATTATTAGGCAAATGCTCTTTTTAAAGATTTTTATAAAAAACGACACTATATATAATATTATTAAATAATGTTTTATTCATCTTAACACACTAGATATAGTGAAAAATATAATTTAATACGTATGCCTAATTATTTACTATCAACATGGATTTATGTTGTATGTTAAAAAATAATTATAATATGCATTTAAAATTAACGGTTGGTTGTCGTTCATAAATATGTGCTTCATAAGTTTTTGATAAGAGTTGAATTCTATAGGAAGCAGCTGGATAAAAATAACATTGTTAGAATTTCGTTGATGTTAGTCTAATTGAGTTGTTTCAATTTGCTTATTTGTTTCAATTCTATTTAAATAGATCATTATCGATTATTAACCAATAAAGGCATAGAATATTGAGGATGGGTTTGTAACAGGACCCGTAAATATGTATTCTATCCTGCTGGCCTTATTGGATTTTTTAAATTTGTATTCTATGTAATTTACTTGTAAAAATTATATCATATCTTTTTTAATTTGAAAATAATTTAAAAGAAAATCCGATAATATTTGATCTCAAATTGAACGAAAAACATTAATTAAAGTTTTTAACTTTAATTGGTATCTTTTGAATAAAAATTTTTTATGCCACAACTATTTAAAAAGAAATTATTTAATTTGAATAGATGTATTTTAAATTTACATATAAAGTAGAGATGAGCGATCCGGTGATTTTTGAATAACGCTGCTACCAGTGATCGTGATTTTCAAATCATCCAGATATGGGCGATCCGGCGATTTTTCAGTAACATTGTTCTCAGTTAATGTGATTTGCAAATCGCTGTTCTTTTAAACTGTGTTCGTCATCACGGTTTTTCTATGGAAAAGACTGCGATTTTCTGATAAATAAACGAAATAATATTTATGGCGAGTTTTTAAGATGTCAGTTAAACTTGGTTTAGTTAAACCGAAAACGAATTTTGTCAGCCATTTCAAAGTTTATTAACAAAAATTTGCCGGAAAAACTTTTTCCCGAGTATAATTTATTTCTTTATTTAAATAAAAAAATAAACCACATATTAAAAGCAGTATTCCAGTTACAAACTGCGTTCAGAGCTTCGAAAAACTTAATTCAATTTAAGCTTAATTCACGAAAAATTAAATTCAGATTTTAAAAATATTCATGTACCATTCCCTTAAACCATTCAAAGAATTCATTCATAAGCTTCATTCCCAAAGCTTTAATATGAATTGAATTAATTCCTAACTTGAATCATTCAAATCGCATGTTCATTCACCATTTTACTAATTGAATGAAGAAATTTTATTACCATTCACTTAGGGCAGTGTAGTTTGAAACTAACATATAATCAAAACCAAAGCATACAAGCTGTAACAAAGCATACGATACTATTTATTTCTGTTAGATGAATTTTAAACGTTTTTCATTGTATTATGCTAATATTTCAGCAATTACATGCAAATTTAAATTTTTCATTTGATTAAGTGAATGAAAAAGTCATTTTTCATTCACCTTTTTATTAAATGAATTCAAGTAAATTGGGTTTCATTCAGTTAGAATTCAATCAAAATAGAATGAATTCATATAATTTAAAGTTATAGGGAATTAAGCTATCGAATTAATTCCATAAGAATGCTATTAAGGAATGAAATTTAACCCAAATTTCATTAATTTTTAAAAAGTGAATGAAAGAATTAAGCCTTTTAAACCTTTGACTGCGTTAAACTAAGTTTAAAAATAATCCACTTCCTAAAAACTGGGCCTTAAAAGAAGAATAGTTGCGACCGGTAACAAAGACATGATAGAAGGAGACATTTTATTCAGAAGAGTGTGAAAGCAAGTCACTGTTATTGAAAAAAAAACATGTATTACTGTGCACAATGAAGTTTGCAAGAAAGAATAGTACACAAATATTAAAAGAACGACATTCCGAGTAACTGCGACTTGAAATATTTGATCACTGCCGTTACCAGTTATTTATCAATAACTGTGATTAAATCACCGGTATGAAAATATCGCTCATCTCTAATATAAAGAACCCCAAAATAATTTGAAAATGCATTTGCATAATATTTAAAATATACAATTGAATATCAGTTGAAATTTAAATAAAATTATTTGAAAAAAAACGTCAAAATACTCAATTGAAAATACGAAAATATTACTATTTTTTTAATGCCTAGTTTTTTTGGAGGTATTTTGAACTGAGATACGGATGTTGAATTGTTGTATATATTACTTTATTTGCACAAAGATCACCATTTTAACCAAACAATTTTTTTTCTAAATTTCGAGTATTTGTTTGCGTTTAACTTAACACAATTCAACTGATATCTAAAAACAATTTGGCTTAAATAATATTTTTTTTTGGCTTAAATAATATTTTTTGATACAGTTCGTTTATGAAATTTTAAATCGCATTTTTTAATTTCAAATACTTCTTATTTAAATTAATTTCAAATCAGTTCTTTAAATTTATTTAGCTTCCAAAATTGTAATATATAGTAGCTAAAACTTCTGTAAAAGAATAAAAAAAATCCCGGGAAATCCCGCACAAAATTCCCGGGATTGCGGGATTGAAAAAAGGGCAGGATTCCCGGGAATTCCCGGGACATAAACCCTAGTAACGATATATTTTTTAATTTTTCGTAAGCTGGTGTGTAACGACAACTCATTATTTTTCGCGACATCGCCATATAAAGGTAATAAGAAATGTAATAACAAAATTAAGTAGTTACCATTACCAAGTATGTAGTTACATAACCACATATCTGGTAATGATTTTCTACACTGGGTAGATAAATGTTTAAAATAACCATAAACAGAGGTGATTCAACTAATATTTATGCGTCAAAAGACGATTCAACTAATAATTTTGAGTCAAATCAAAAAAAGTTATCAGTTTTTTACCCTAAGCTGCTGGAGCGAAAAACGATTGATTTTGCATTTCATTGGTTTTGAATCGATATTTCGAGCCATTACTGATATTAGTTTGACAAATTAAATTTATTTCACACAATTTAAGAATTTTTTGATCGCCAAATGTTATGTTTTTAATATATTATTTTGTAACTGCGCAACCGCTGTTGCGATTTAAAAAAAATTTTTTTTTTGAAAAGCATTTAAAAGGACCAAATACACAAAATTAAAAAAAAAATTAAAATTTTTTTTCGCGGAATGAATTGTATTTTTATTAGCGAAACCGCCAATTTGATAAACACAAATTATATATCATTGGAAAGCAAGTTGAAAACCCAAATACGAAAAACTAATAAATTGAAGGAAATTCGTACGCAATTTTTTTGGTATATCTTTTGCTTGCAGAAATGTAAATTCCGTTACAACAAAACAAATTAAAATTGTGCAAAAAAAGTTATTGCGACAACTTGTAGAAGAAATTTTTTGCAATTAGGTTTATAATGACTAAACTTACTGATTCCATTAAGAAAAAACCGAAATATTAACACTTTTTGCTTCTCACAAATTTGGCCCAAAAATTTATCACATTTTTTGATTTCACCCATATATACGTTGTTTTAATTGCATTTGTAGTTGTTTTTACTACATTTGTCAGTTGATTTTTAACAGTTAAAAATAACTTCACATTGCAGTTGATTTGAATGCAAATGTAGTCTACACCTTTGTAACTGCAAATGCAGTTATTTTAACTCTCATTTGCATTTGATTTTACCTACATAATTCCCTGAGTGCACTAACATTTCAATAAATACAACTTCCATTTTCTTTAATTTTTGGCTGTTAGGTACTTAAAAAAACCACAATCAGTATTTTAAATTAGTTCGTTAAGCTATTTTAGCGTTTACTTTAATTAAAGCTATTTCGTTTTGTTATTTTATGGTTAACGGCAATTAACTTTTTTGAAATTTTTTACAACTTTACGAACCGTCACTTTGTAAAAATATTATCTGTGTGTGTGTAAAAAACAGCAGTAGCTGTCCAATAAAAGCTGAAAGTCAATATTTCATGTAATTAAGCTACTTCTGGGTTAACGGTATTTTGGATTATTTCGTTAGGGTAAGTTAAGGTTACCGGTATTTAACATTATTTCGTTAGAGGTATTTTAAGGTTAACGGTAGTCATTTGAAAGGGTTTTAAATCGTTACTGGTATTATGCGGTTAGTGTTTGCCAACAATGTATATAAGTTATTTGACTCCTTTTATGTCGTTACATATCTCAAGTTGTGAATATATGGTCATTGTTCGCTACATATGACCATCGGCATGATCTTTTGTGGGTTTAAAAATTTTTAGAGTGATATTCGGCTTTATTTTCGAAAAAAAATACATTTATTATTGCTATCACTATACCACATATATATTACTCATACGCACCCATGCACAAATTTCCCAAAATACGCTACAACTAGATTTGCACAATATTCAATGTAAATTTTCTTGAAAACTAAACCGAACATATCTCCAAAAAATATTGGGTGATTTGATCAATATTCGTACTGATTTGATCAGTACATGTACTGATTTTTGGTGACGTGCACTGATGAAAAAATCGTCTACTGATTTGTACTGATTTTTTAAATTTGTAGTGATTGTACTGATTTTTAACATTTAAAAAATAATATTACACTTGTTTAAATACAACTGAATCCCCGTTAAGTCGAATTTTAATTTTTGTCTAATACCACATTTACACATAACCAAAAAATAGTATTTTCTGAAAAGTACATACATACCCAGCAAAAACTTTCATTACCAAATAAGTGGTTATATAATGAAACTAAAATTTTTTACTACTTATAATTCGGCGTCAGTACTAGTTATTTTTGTTAGACGAAGCCGTTTTTATAAGCAGTCTAGCTTTCGCTCGACTACTTATTTACTTATAAAGATAATGTGAATTTGGTAACTACTTATTTTTTAACCACTAGTAAGTATATAAATAAGTCGTATTATTTAACAACTTGTAACCACTTATTTTCAAACTGCGTATAAGCACACAAATAACTACTTATTTTGGTAACTACTTATTTTATATACTGTTATAATGCAGCGGGTAAGTGGGTGCACAAATTTTGTGCGTTTTTTTCATGCAGCGAATATGGACAAAATAATGAGTTTTGACATCGAATTATATGCAGTAGACCCTAATTCTACTGCTTATTATTTAGATATTAGTAATGTGCACCCATTACTGAGATTTTACATGTCAAATTTTGCACCAAAAACATAAAAATTTTTAATCAAAAACTAAAAGTTTTTAAAAACTAGGGTAGAGGGGGGATCCTTCGCCAGTGGGGCACATACACTAATCCCATTTTTCTCAGATGTTAAGGGAGATAAAAAATTTGGAAAAAAATATATTTTGTGCATTTTTCAATTGCCTTTCCTTGACATCCACTTTGACGAATTTATATCACATGTGGTCGCAGATAGACGTGTTTTTGTGTTTTTTGGGGTACCAAAAAAATAATTGAAAGCAACTACATTTTGCAACGAGTAAAAAGGTTAAAGTCGGGCATGCCGACTATACAATACCCTACACCAGTCTGGTTAAAAGCCAACTAATGTTTGGATCCGAAATTCGAATGGGTTAAAATGGGACTTGTGTCAAAATTTTCTATAATGTGAGTCAGCGAACCAAATTTCATTAAAATATCTTAATATTTGCGACCTGCAGTTTATAACCAAGCCAATTTTGGTAGGACCCTTATATGGGCACTAGGTCTAAACATGAACCGATATTCACCAAAATGAATAGGCTTCGTCCTTGGGCCAACATAGGTCTGTGAACCAAATTTCATAAAAATATCTTAATATTTGCGACCAGCAGCGTATAAACAATATAATTTTGGGGGGACCCTTATATGGGCACTAGGTCTAAACATGGACCGCTGTTCACCAAAATCAATAGGCTGTGTTATTGGGCCAACATAGGTCTTTGTATCAAATTTCATCAATATATCTTAATATTTGCGACCTGAAGCGTATAAACAATATAATTTTGGTAGGACCCTTATATGGGCACTAGGTCTAAACATGGACCGATGTTCACCAAAATCAATAGGCTATGTTATTGGGCCAACATAGGTCCGTGTACCAAATTTCATCAATATTTACGACCTGCAGCGTATAAGCAATATAATTTTGGTAGGACCCTTATATGGGCGCTAGGTTTAAACATGGACCGATGTTCACCAAATTCAATAGGCTGCGTTATTGGGCTAACTTTAACCTTTTTACTCGTTTTTCATTATGTTAGACCTATGATCCTAAGCTTTCAGAAAAGAATAATTTGATTTTAATAAATGCTTTAAAAATGTGAAAAAATATTAATTTTATGTCAGTGCCTGCCTCTGGGGCACAATCACCAGATGGCCCCTAGAGCTACGAACAGTTGGTGCTTCCCTGCCTAAAATGCTATATAAGACTTTTCTATATGTTTAAAATATGTTCCATAGCAAATTAATACAATCGAGTTCATTCTTAAATTTATATTAATTATTCAGTTTTTTGTAATTTTGAAGAATCATTATATTATAGTTTTAAATATTTTTTTATTGTAGTGGAGATTTATTGATTAAAAGGAATCATATACCTTAAAGAACTTATTCTAAATTATTTATTTCAGTCATTAAAACATTGACTTTGCCGTATTAACAATATTTTTTTTTGTTGAAATTGTATCTAGCTCTTTTGGCGAATATCCCCCAATTTTAGGGCAGTTACGCCGATTTGGGTTACTTTGGAAATCATAAAAAAAGTAATAGAAAATATGCAAATAATTAGAATAAAAATAATAGAAATTAAAGCCAAGATATGTAGATCTTCAATTTGAAAGTAGTTTTTGAAAAATAATTAGGGGTTAAGAAGTCACAGTGCTTTGAAAAAAAGTGGCGAAGGATCCCCCCTCTACTTTTTGGTTTTAGTGTAAACTGGGTTCAAAGTTAATTAATTTTTTAACCAAAATCAAATGAATCCTTCAATTGAACGCGTTCAACTGTAATAATGATTTAAGAATTAATTCAATTGTAATTGTTCTTTTAATCAAATGAAATGAATTAATTCACTGACGAATAATTTCAGTACCCAGTTCTTGTATTTCTCGCATAGAAAAAGTTTTCTCAAAAATCATATAAAATGTAACCCTACTTTATTATACGCAGGGTGAGTCATAAGCAATAAAATTTATTTAGAAACAAATAACCCAATAGTGCACTGCACGCAGTATATTCCTCTATCTAATTACGTATGTGAAAAAACATAATGCATCCACAGTTATAGAATTTACAAAACCTAAAATATTAATCACTAAAATGCTAGTGAACTTTCTCATCCTATAACCCACCTTGTATAAAGCAGGGCGGCATTTCACGATGCGTAAATTTCTCGCATTAGAGACAGAAACTGGCTGCAGTTTTTTTATAAATCGAAAAAAGAATTCCTACAATTTATAAACTATTCAGTGTGAACGGAAAATTTCACTTAACTGTTCAATAATTTAAAAAATATTTTTCCATTCAGTGAAAATCAAATCCTTACCTTCAGTGATTTGAATTGATTTTTCACTGTTCAGTAATTTAAATAAAATTTTTGAGGTTTTGTTAATAAAATAAAAAAAATTTTAATTGCGAGAATAGAAAATCAATTGATACAGCATTTATTTGGCAACAAAATCTGAATGTTTTATGTGGAAATTTGGAAAGGGAAAGTGCATAGAATCAGAGGGTTTTTGATAGAAAAATTTCAGAAAACCTTAAAATTATTTATATAACATTTTTTTATGGGAAAAAGTAGCCAGAATTTGAACGTTTTTCAATGGCAGAAATCAACCGGAACTTAGCAAACAGAAAACATATTTGTTCTGACGGCTCCATTTGTAGCCAATCGATTTGTTCCTTGCGCTAATGGAATATGTCGTTTGTATCAACAGAAAATTGGTAGTTTGTTTCCGAGAACTGAAATTCACTGGCCTAAATAAAAATCCTGTAGTATTAACCGAAAAACTTTCTTGCAGCGACTGAACTATTCGGTTGACAACATAACAAGTATTTTTTTTATGATTATATTTTGAAAATTTGTACTGATTGGTCACCCTAGTCTAGGACCACCTTATAGTACACCGATCGACTCAGAATCACTTATTAATTTGATTTAACAATGTCCGCCCGTGCGCCCGTCTGTCTGTCTGTCTGTCCATGCATTCTTGTGCGCACTCTACAGGTTGCAAATATTAAGATATTCTGATGAAATTTAGTACACCGACCAATGTTGGCCCAAGGAAAAAGCCTCTTGATTTCGGTTAAAATCGGTCCACGTTTAGACCTAGTGCCCATATAAGGGTCCCCCAAAATTGGCTTGGTTACACGCTGAAGGTCGCAAATACGAAGATATTTCAATGAAATTTGGTTCGCTAACTCACATGATCCCAAGGACAAAGCCTATAGATTCTAGATAGGATCGGTCAATATTTGGACCAATCGTCTATATGGGCTATATTTACGATTTTCTCTTCTTTTATCATTTTATAGAAGATTTTGACACAAGTTTCATTTTAACGCATTCGAATTTCGAATATTAGTTGGCTTTTAGCCAGACTGGTGTAGGTTATTATATATTCGGCATGCCCAACTTTAACTTTTTTATTTGTTAATGTTAAATAACGCTAGTTGGCTGAAAAATTTATGTGGAAACCATTTCACATTTTTTATACAACAAGTTATAGCTACATACAATTTTCAGCCAACCAGCGTTATTTAAAATTAAAAATGGGTAATTTTGACACCATACTCCCAAATAGGTTAATTTTGAATTTTTTCTAGAAAATGCTTAATTAAATATTTTTATATCGATTTTTATGTCAAATAGCACTTTTTAAATTTTAAAAATTTGGGGTCATTTCGACGCCATGTGCCTATAAGGGTTAATTTCTAATTTCTTATTACTATGTATAAAATTTGGGGTTAACAGATTTACTTGGACAACTTTCACCAAATTCCGCAAACACATTGTTTTGATATACTTCCTTGAAGAATCGAAAAATTTTAAAAAATTTCAGCTTTGACCTTGGTAAAGAAAGAGTTAATGTTGTCGGAGTTTTACAAAATTTTCGGAAAACAATTTCTTGTATCAGAATTAAAAGAAATCAGAAGTGATTTTGTTACAGCTAGCTAAAAACACAAAAGTTAATACTATTATCTAAATTATAGGCCAAAAAATTTTCAAATTTAAAACGCCGTCACTATTAAGTTACCCAGTGTAGAAACGGTAATGACATATCATTATTTTTTGGAGTACCAGTAATGACACCCAATTACCTTCTGCATTATTTTAAAACATATAATAATGAGTTACTGATAATGACTTATTTTTATCATTCTTTCATATAGAAAATAATTTTTCAGATTTTTTTGAAAATTTTTTGAAATCTATTTTTAGACTCAATATTTTTTAAACACTGGTAAGGATATATGTAACCACATATTTTTTGATTTTTTATATGTTGGCGAGTAAGCTTACTTGTGTGCAGCAGGTCAATTATGTTTTTATCTATTAAATATTACATGTCGATATAGCTCAGATGGTAGAGCTGTTGACTGGCAATCTGTAGACCCAGGTTCGATTCCCGCACCAGCATTTTATAAAAAAAAAAAAAATACAATAAAAAATATTTTTTTTTATGTAATTTATTTTTTTGAAAATCTATTTTTAGACTCATTATTTTTGTCAGTACTGGTAAGCACATAGGTAACGATATATTTTTTGATTTTTCGTAAGCTGATGTGTAACGACAACTCATTATTTTTCGCGACATCGCCATATAAAGGTAATAAGAAATGTAATAACAAAAGTAACTAGTTACCATTACCAAGTATGTACTTAAATAACCACATATCTGGAAATGATTTTCTACACTGGGTAAAAGAGGGATATGTGTAATTACCAGTAGAATTATTCTCTAAAGTGTATTTAATTAACCCCTATGCGTTGACCACTTTTTTTATATTTTGTTGAACAAAATTTAAAAAAAACTCAAAACTAGAGATTTGCAAATTTGTAAAAAAAAATCCTATTTTTGGCCATACCTGGGACTAGGTTATCATCACCTAAGAGAGACAAAAATTTATATCTGAATATTTGTGGATCTTAGAAATGAAACTAGAGTACAAAATTGTAAATTTGTTGAAAAGATATTTTATTTCTTACGATTTTCATAATTTATCTCATTTTAATCCTACAATGGTCCGAGGAAATTGCAATTACTAAAATATTTCCCAACCGATTTTGGGCTTTTATACATTACCAGAAAGGTAATTCAGTCTAGATTATGATTCTATTTACATTTTCTAAAAATATGGTTACTAAAGGGACAGTATTTTGAAAGAAAGCCAAAAAAGTGATTTTTTCGCCTTGTAAATCGTATTTCAAACTTCTGGGCCGATGCGGCACGTGTTCTCGTTATCCGATCACCTTAATTTTTACCCTATGGCACATTTCTATGGGAGCGGCCTTAAATCGTATGTTTAAAAATAAGGTCAGCCCTAATGTACATATTCGATAGATTCCCAGCAAAACCTTGGTAATGGGTTGGACCTATTTCACGCATTGCCTGGCAATGGGTATCCCTTCACCTTTGGTTTTACTTAGAAACCTAAAGTAATACGTTTCTAATATTGTGATATATCAATACTTATATGGGAGGTATAAAATAATGAGTTACCCATAGAGATATATCACTACTTATTTGGAGGCTTTAAAATAATATATTACTGATATTGTGTTATATAATAACTTATTAATAAGGGTAAAAATAATAAGTTATTGGTGTTGCATTATATAACTAGTTATTATACGAAAGAACGAATTTATAATCTAATTACATTGCTCGGATCGGTGTACTTTTAAACAAGTCATTACTGGTAACATCTTATTTTATTCCCTATATGTAAGCAATGAAATATGAACTAATGTGTAACGACTCATTTCACTCCATACAAGTATGTACTTATTCTAGCTAACTAGTGAACTTAATATTACAAGTAACAACTTAATTAGAGCTTCCTGCGTAATCACTTATTTGAGCCTATACCGGTACGATTTAGGTAACCATTTACCTCCAATGACACCCCCATGTTAAAATAATGTGTTATGCGAACAAAGTGTAAGTAGTTACAATTTTTGGTTTCTTATTCCATTTCCCTTTACCTGGTAATAGAAGATTTTGCTGGGTTTTAAGGAAAAAATATTGTGAGTGCAGTATTTAAAAAAAAGCCAAAGCGATTTTTTCGCCTTGTATTTCAAACTCCAGGGCCGATGCGGCACGTGTTTCCGTTGTACGATCACCATAATTTTTTCAGTGTGTATTTTTATACCCAAAAGCTCATTTCTCTGTGTGGGAGTGACGGGTCACAGGTCGCCATTTTGTTTTCGTCTGTATAATGAAGGTGAACTCTAATATACAGCCAAAATTGAACCCAAACAATGCGCGTATCGTCAAGGGGAAATTGTAATTATTTGTGATCTTTTCATGCATTTTGACCATCTGTGTTTTTCAAATATATAAACGTGACGTACACACACTCTTTTGGTCAATATAATATTTTTTTTCCATTTTCAGTTAATGTTTTAATTGATATTAGTAGGGTAGAGGGGGGATCCTTCGCCACTTTTTTTTCAAAGCACTGTCATTTCTTAACCCCTAATTATTTTTCAAAAATTATTTTCAAATTAAAGATCTACATATCTTGGCTTTAATTTCTATGATTTTTATTCTAATTATTTGCTTATTTCCTATTACTTTTTTATGATTTCCAAAGTAACCCAAATCGGCGTAACTGCCCCAAACCTGGGGAATATTCGCCAAAAGAGCTAGATACAATTTCAACAAAAAAATATTGTTAAGTCAAAGTTTTAATAACTGAAATAAATAATTTAGAATAAGTTCTTTAAGGTATATGATTCTTTTTAATCAATAAATCTCCACTACATTAAAAAAAATAATTTAAAACTATAATATAATGATTCTTCTAAATTTCAAAAAACTGAATAATTAATATAAATTACTATTGAACATATTTTAAACATATAGAAAAGTCTTATAGAGCATTTTAGGCAGGGAAGCACCAACTGTTCGTAGCACCAGGGGCCATCTGGTGATTGTGCCCCAGAGGCAGGCACTAACATAAAATTAATATTTTTTCACACTTTTTAAGCATCTATTAAAATCAAATTATTATTTTATGAAAGCTTAGTATCATAGGTATAACATAATGAAAAATTATTTTTTTATCACACGATTTGAGGAAGTTATTGCAAAATGAAGTTGCTTTCAATTTTTTTTTGGCACCCCAAAAAACACAAAAACATGTCTGTCTGCGACCACATGTGATATAAATTCGTCAAAGTGGATGTCAAGAAGAGGCAATTGAAAAATGCACAAAATATATTTTTTCCAATTTTTTATCTCCCTTAACATCTGAGAAAAATGGGATTAGTGTATGTGCCCCACTGGCGAAGGATCCCCCCTCTACCCTACTACTTTTTATCGAATTTCATTTAAAATTTTCGTGTATTATTTTTAGTAATCCATAGCATAATTTGAGTGGTAGGTGCAAAATCAATTAAAATTTTAATTAATATAAGCAATTTCGAAATTAGAGCTCGTTTTTATTTTTTTCTGTGTACTGGTACAGATCGATTTTATAAAAATGTTCGAATCAAAAACAAACTTTTCTATGATCATGTGACCGATAATAATTAAAATGTCGGAATATAGTCTGAAATTTTCTAATCAAAATCAAGTCTTAAAGATGAACACATTTAATTTATGAAGGTGTGAAAATATCATCTTTAATCTAATTAATTTGTCACACCTATTAATTGTTTAAATGCCTGTTCTCAGATATACATGTGTAAATATGTATATATTTGGATAAATTAAAACTTATGTATAAAATGTATAAATTTTATATATTCATAGTTTATAATGAGAATATTATTTATGCTAAATAAAACACAAACATATATATTGTTTTTGAGTATTTAACAAATGTTTATCTCTGTATTTTGCATAATCATATCTTAATGTCTTGTAGCGTCGTCGGCTATCATTTATCTCCAGTTTTTAGTTTAATATTAATGTGTGGAATTTGCGAACTAGATGGAAGTCAATATGTTGATTCAAACATAAATATGCATAAAATTTGAATTTATCTTATAATTGTTTTGTGCGTGAAGAATATTAACATAATGAAGTCAAATTTTGTAGATTTAGTGTCATACGGGATGACAAGTTATTAATTGTCCAAAATATTGATGGTGTCAACAAAAAAGTTTTGTATTATTAATATTACTATGTGCGAGGACAGTTTTAAAGTTACGATTAATTTTCCAGTTATACAAAAATTCATTAACATCGTAAAGATAATTCTCTCAGTATAACTATTTCTACATTGAAAATTTTTGTTCTTTCATCTTAATGAAATAACATCCCTCGTATATCTTTAAAGCTGCTTGTAAAAGTTTTGCTAAATTTGTTTTTTAATACAATACATTTTGAAGAATATTAAAAACAAATAAAATTAAAATAATTTTGAAAATAGGCTACATTTCTACGATTTGGTTTGTTAGGTCGTCAACTTCTGCGCGTATGTTTCATTCAAAATTGCCCTATTGTTTAGAAAACTATTAAAAAATCAATAAGTCTAAATTATTCAAAAGTATGCAAATAAAATTTCAAAACAGATCTATGTTAAAATAGCAATTATAATATTCATATGGAGTTTAGTATATGGCAAATATGCCATTTAATTCTTTTAGAATCAAATGCACATCGCTGATTTGAATGTAAATTTTTTTATTTGATTTTCAGAACAGAAACGAGAAAACTCAAAGTGATAAATTATTTCGACTCTGATGAGATTCACCCGGGCTACGAGGTTATCAAATGGGGTAGGCATATGCATTGCGAAGATAAGCGGGGCTTGGGAAGGCTTAAGATTAACGCTCATCCTAGCCAAGAATATTCCAATAACACCGCGAGCCAGAGTACGGTTTCCAAAGATGACTACTGACACTCAGATAGTGCGGGAGTGCCTCGGACTGTTGAATCCTGAGGTTTCCATGAATGGATGAACGTTGATGATGAGCCTTAAGGTAATTAGAGCGTACCACAAAAAAAAGATTGCCGTACACCATGGAATCTAAATTATTTTTACAAGGAAGTTTCTAAATTTTTTTTGCCGAACGTAGGGGTCGCTTTTTAAAATTTTTCATTATACCTTTGGCATTTACAGTCAGATCTTAAGGTATGATACATCGATGTTTTTATTCCGAGGGGATCAATGTTTTGCTCTGAGGGCCATTGACCTCACATATCCCGTTCTAGTATTTACCCACCAGATCTCAGTTCCTAACGCCCTAATGCACCACCCTTATGTCAGAAAATTACAGCTCGCAAAAAATCATTAAACTTTTGCAAAGGAAGTTTTTCGAAAATTCGCAAGTAGGGGTCGCCTTTTTAAGTTTTTTTATTGCATTTTTTCCTTTACAGCTAAACATTGGTCTCCTCAAGGCAAAAAAATCGATATAACACACTTTAAGTTCCGACTGTATATGCCGAAGATATATGGAAAATTTAAAAAAACGACCCCTATATTCGGAAAAAAAAATTTAGAAATCGCTTTGCAGAAATACTTTATATTCGAAGGTATACCGCACACTTTTTTTTGCCTGTAAGGTGGTATCGTCTAATGAGTATGGTTCTCTCCATCTCTGAAGGAGTAAGCCGAGTAAATCGAAAAAGGCTTTTCTTAGTTTTTACAAATTGTTTTTTTAGTTTGCTGACTATATTTTTTTTTATTTTTTATGGAAAGTAGTTTTTTGGTTTACAGTTTGAATTTAAATACTATAGTGCTTATGCATAATAACTAGGGTTTGGGATTTCCCGGACTTTTTTATTTCCCGGGAAACGGGAATAAAAAAATTTGATTCCCGGGAATACCGGGAATCCCGGGAAATATTTTTTAACAAAATTGTTAATGAAAACCACCAATATAAATAATTTTTGTTAAAAAAAAACACTATTTCAGTACAAATGCAGTCTGTATAGTGAGAATTCAAAGTAAAAATATCAGAATGTTGAACATTTGATTTCACATAAATTACTCTAAACACTGCCAAATAAATTGCATGATTCCAGCAGAAAGCACCCACTACTGGACTGTCGGAAACAAACCGCTTTATCACATTTGGCTCATTTTCTTCAAGGAAAGTTGCATAAATATCAATTTTTTTTGTGAACTAAATTTAGATGTCGGATAAACTACCTCCGTTAACCATTAGTCTTTTAGGGCAAATATTGCACTGTGCTGTATTGTCCTTTTTTGTAAAGTATTTCCATACTCCTGACATTTTATTATTTAATATAAAATAATATATTAGTTTGAAAGCAGGTGTAATTAAATAAAGTAAATTTACTTGAAAATATTTTATTAATGGAAACGTTACTTATAAAATTATTGGCCCTTAATATAAAGGATTATTTTAAATATAAAGTCGACTTTATTTTTAATCATACGGTTTTGTTCATTTTGTGTATGAAAGCCCTACAAAAATATTTATATTTTCAAATATTTTGATTGGCTGCCACCCAATATGTTAACTAAAGTCGTCTTTAACTAAAATATACATTTTTTTTTGTTAAAGAGAAGCAACACTCAGGAAATTCTTCCTATTAATTAACGTGTTGCTTCCTTTGGAAAGGGGATGGAGGAGAAGTGCAAAGTGGTGAAAGATGAAGGGCTTCAAATATGGCAACACTGCAATTGCGCGAGATGTTGAATCTTAGAACAGTTGTTGCGCGCCATCTGAAGAAGAGTTGGCGGACTTTGTTGAAGCTTTTTAGTTCATAGCCCTGTTATATTATTTTACTTCGGTGGGGTTAAGTGCTATGGGAACACCGAAGGAGGACGCTGCGATATAAAATGAGGGATAGAAAAAACTCATGCATATTATTATTTTTCATAAATTGATGTTGCTTTGGTTCGAACCTGCAACCAACCTTACTTGTAACATTATAACGCGCTAACCATTACACCACAGCGCCCCCAAAAAATTTAGATAAAAAGGGCGATTATTTGTAAGAAACAAAACTTTTTGTTCATATTTCTTTTAAACATTTTACCAGATTTTTAGGTTTTACTACTTACATTTTGAATAGGTTATGCGAAAAATCTTTATTACTTAAAAGGGAATCAATTTCTTTTTTGTGTGTCAAAGAAATTGATTCCCTTTTAAAAAATTTTAACATTAACATTTTTGTTTTGGTATTTAAAATGTTTTTTATGACTAAAATTAAAAAATCCTATTCGAAATAAAAATAATTTAATATTTTTCAAATTTCCCGTTTTCCCGGGAAAAATATATTATTTTCCCGGGAATTCCCGAACCCTAATAATAACTTCAAAGCCTTATAAAATTAAGTGAGCTCTATATTTTATCAATTTCACTAAAATCCGCTTTAACATAGTATCTTGAAACTCAATAAAATCCCCAAAGAAATTGGAAAATTAACAACAATAATGTTTACGTTATTGTTTCGTGCTTAATTTTAAAACTTATTTTGTTAGCGCTTAAAGAAGATAATCCTCTTTCGAATCAACTCGCGCAAAATTTGATTCATTTTCTGAATCACAAGCACTTTAAATCAACGATTTGAAATTGAATAAAGTGAGGTATGATTTATATAAATTTATATTGATTCAGTTTTGAATGAATTTAATTGCTTTATGATATGATTCGCGATTGAAGGCAAACATTAGCCGTATTTGTCTCATGCCTATCAACGTTAAGTATTTAAAGCAACCCTACGTTAAACCGATTGTAGTATAAAAAATTTTAAAGAGGTTATGTTTATAATTTATCCGTTATAATCAAACGTACGTCAGAAAAAGTTTTTAGGAACTAACGTGAATAAAAAAACATCGTCCCCTGAAGATTTCCTTACCCGGGGTCTTCAAATGCAATAAATTATATGATATGAAATGTCAAAACCATTGCAAAGAAACGTCAAAACAATATCAACTGCAAAGTGGTGGAGAACACTTGACCATTTCATGGCTGAGAAATATCATAGATATTTCTTCGAAAACACACAAAATTTTATCAAACATTATTGTTTATCTACAAATAATAAAAAATTAAACACTTTCCCATTCTTTTTTACCAAATTTTCTGTGGTTTTTTTATTACAAAGTTTAAATTAAAACGAAAAGTGACATTTCATGGCAGGCATCATTGCAAGAGCCGCTTGCATGTCAGCGATATCAATGTATTGCAATAAAATTGAAATTGACTGTCTTCACTTGAGATGAAATCATTTTGACAATTGCTTGCTATCATTTTATTGCATGTCAAGACACTAGGTTAGGCAAGCATGAAATTGAAAAAATGAAAATTTTCACAATTTGTAAAATACGTTTAAGATTTTAGGTTGGCATACCGTAAAATACCGTTACCGATTCAAAATCCTTTCAGCGAACTATTTTTAACCCTAAAATACAACTAACGAAATAACTTAAAATACCGTTAACCTTAAAATACCCTAACGAAATAAATTAAAATATCGATAACATTAAAATACCCTAACGATATAAATTAAAATACCGTTAACCCTAAAATACCCTAACAAAATAGAGTTAAGTTAGGTTTTTTTTACTCTAAAAATATTAAAAATTAAAAAAAAATAAGTTTGAGTAATATTCCAAATATTTCAAATATTCCAAATATTTCAAATATTTCAAATATTTGAAGTATTTCAAAATATTTCAAAAATGTAGCTAAGTATTTTACTTAACTACATATTTCATTTATTTCAAAACATTTATATTTCAGCTTTGAAATATTAATATTAACAAAATATTTATATTTCAGCTTTAAAAATCCTTTAATTCCCAGCGGCCCTATGTTCCACTGGGAATTAAAGGATTAAATATAATTTAAAATATTAATATTTATTTATATTTATTTACTTACTCCAAATTATAAATTATAATAAAATACTTATACTTGAACTTTCAAATATAATTACGAAAAATATTTCAAATTGTTAATTTAAGTAAATATTTTTAAGTAACTATTCAGCTTTGCTAAAAGGTGATATGTTCATAGTAAAGACGTGCACTTGTATAACTTAAAGTATTGCCTAGAGTGTCCAAAACCGTAACCGAAAACCGGTTAAACGGTTTTTTCTATTTCCAAAAACCGTCCGGTTTCGAATAATTTCTAAATTCGAATAAACCGAAAACCGGTTATTATTTGTCGGTTAACCGGTTTTTTAAACATGTTTTTATCAAAACTATTTTTAACTGTAAACTTCGAAAATTCTATATTTGGACTGCATTTTGTTTTTAAAGTATTATTTTAACAGACGAAACTGCAGTTTTGTTCTCCTTTATATAAAAACCAATATCATTTCACACTTATTCGAATAAATAAGATACGAAAATCCTTTGTAATCGTTTGGAATATTTTTTAAATACTGGGAGATTGATGAATGTTGCTACAAAAACCTAATTATTTTTTACGTGTAATTAATCTGTTCCATTTAAGAAAAATGTACGATTGGGATGATGAAACAAGAACTGCTAAATGCACAAAAATTTTAGTTATATATATTTAAATAAATTCTAGTTGAATGCAAATAACATTCTATCCTGCTAAAATCAGTAGACGTTTTTGCTGGATATAAGTAGACTTAAATAGCGAAAATAAATATTATTTCTTCTGTTTTCAGAAGAGTAGATTCTCTTCCGATTTAAAAAAATATGTAAATTAAATTTTGGAAATGTAATTTTTTTTCTGTGTTTTTCTGATTTCAGCAGACTGAAATGTCCTTTGCAATTAACTAAAATTAAAATTTTTGTCTTATTCCATCTGATCGTGCTATCTTTAGCGATTTTGTATCACCCAAAACTTCGGTTAGTGCTTTTTATAAAAAGCCGCTAGTTTGACGTTTTTCTATTTTTTACTTAGTGAAACCTTCATGGTGAAACCTTTAATTTGATACAATTTTATCTAATTTAAATGTTTTGTTATTATTTTTATAATAATTTGATATTAAATTATATTTTACAATAATAAATATTTTTAGCGCTTCTTAAATATTTGGTCGCATAAATTAGTTGAAAAGTACCTATTTTGATCATAAATTAGTTTCAGTAGCTGTTTCTGGAGGGCGCTTTTTACTAATTCTTGTTAGCTTTTTTACTAAATATTTGTACAGGTTTTTAATGTAGGTATAACAAAAAAACCGAAACCGGTTTTTTGGAGGAAACCGGAACCGAAACCGGTGTTTTAAAAATAGTAAATTTCGAACAAACCGAAAACCGGTTTTCTGAAATGGCCGGTTTTTTGGACACTCAAGTATTGCCAAAACACATATACCATATACATACATATCTGTTACTGTTGGTATAAATAAGAGAAGAAGTGTACCTGATATTGTATGGTTTTGTTTCAACGCACTCACTCTATTCATAAAAACAATACCAGTTATTTCTTGTTTTGCATTAAGTGAGGCATTTATTTGTTTCTTTTTCTCAAATACCTATTGTACCACAAATATTTTCAAATAACTGTTGCTGAAACAAATAATCAAGTAACTAAAGATTAACCCCTAAATTCATAAACGCTTTGTAAAATTATGGTAGGTTTATTGAACAAATTTTGTATGAAAATGACGTTTTGTAAACCTGCTATAACTTTACAAAGCATTTATGAATTGAGGGGTAAATTTGTGGTGAAATTTGTATTTAAAAATGAATAAAATTCAATTAAAAGAAAAATTTGTATTTAATTTACATAAAATTGGTGAAAAATAGGGCAAAGCAAGTCAATCCTAAATTTTCAAAAAATAGCTCCAAAATGTTCCAAGAGATATTTGAAAAACTTGAATGCCAAAGTGTTCCCTACCCAGCAAAATATTGGTAATGACACCTCATTACTATCTGCATTACCAAAAATGATATATCAACTCCTTTTGCATTTTTTTATAATATAAAATAATGACTTCCTAATAACGGCCTATTGTAATCATTGTTTCTAAATATAAAATAATGACTTACTCGTAATAGTTTAAATAAGTACTTTTTACACAGTTAAATTTTATATATTTTTATTTATTATATGTAAATATCCCAGTGTAGAAACGGTAATGACATATCATTATTTTTTGGACTACCATAGTGACACCAACTTACCTTCTGTATTATTTTAAAACATATAATAATGAGTTACTGATAATGACTTATTTTTATCATTATTTCAAATAGAAAATAATTTTTTTGAAAATTTTTTGAAATCTATTTTTAGACTCAATATTTTTTAAACACTGGTAAGGATATATGTAACCACATATTTTTTGATAAGCTTACTTGTGTGCAGCAGGTCAATTGTGTTTTTATCTATTAAATATTACATGTCAATATAGCTGAGATGGTAGAGCTGCTGACTGGCAATCTGTAGACCCAGGTTCGATTCCCGCACCAGCAAATTTTATTAAAAAAAAAATACAATAAAAAATATTTTTTTTTATATAATTTATATTTGAGACTCATTATTTTTGTCAGTACTGGTAAGCACATAGGTAACGATATATTTTTTGATTTTTCGTATGCTGGTGTGTAACGACAACTCATTATTTTTCGCGACATCGCCATATAAAGGTAATAAGAAATGTAATAACAAAAGTAACTAGTTACCATTACCAAGTATGTAGTTACATAACCACATATCTGGTAATGATTTTCTACACTGGGATGTTTTATGTTTAAATTTTTATGACGAGTCCTAAAATTAAACACTAGAGAAAACTAAAATTTTTCTGAATGTATTTCCTTAAGCTAATAGTATTTGCTTAACTCCTTATTTTTAAGAATTTGTAAGCATGTGTGTAACCACTTATTATTCAACTTTTTGTAAGCATATGTGTAACCACTTATTATTCAAAATCTCATAACTACTTATTTCTCATTTTTTCGTAAGCGAGCGGGTAAGCGTGACTACTTATAAAAACTGCCACGCCAAACAAAAATAATGAGTTTAGACGCCAAAAAATAAGTTGTGCGGAGCTATGCATTTCTATTATATAACCACTTATTTGGTAATGAAAGATTTTGCTGGGTAAGATGTCTTCTACCTAGGTTTTTGCGACCGTTTGCCACAGTTCATAAACTTTCGAGATTTTGCCCTTTAACTGAAAAAGTACCTTCAGATCTCGCTGATTTCCAGCATTCCAGAGTTTTAGTAAAAAAAAAAAATAGCACTAAAAATTACCTTAAATGAAGGTTCTGGTTTTCTGACATAGACTAACCCCCTAAAGTCCAGGTTTGTGAGACATTTGAGTGCCAATTCTGAATAAATACGAAATGAACCCTTAAACACATTTTAAGTTTTGACTTATTTATGGCATTGAAGTTAAATTTTAAACTTTGATGTCTTCAGAGACTTATAGTAGAATTTCATGACAAATATTTTTGCGGAACATTTAACCCTCTAACTCTTCAACTTATGGGTCTTTTTTGACACTTTATAAAAAGGGCCAAAACAGACCCTTTAATTGCAGAGTTAGAGGATTAAAATGTTCCACAAAAATGTCCTGTGTAGTGTTTTACATAAGTTTGCTGAACATATCCTATACCTAAAATGGAAGATTCACATGGTTTCGTATGCCGATTCACAATAAACATTTTCAAAAGAGGGGCAATTTTAACCCCCCAAAAACATAGGGCCAGACGAAAACTTTTAAAACGCCGATACACTTATATTTTTCTTAGGTCCCTCTGCCAGAATCAGTTGTCATCAGAACCTTTTTTTTGTACATTGTAATTTATTTTCCAACAGATAACAATTTTAAATTTATGGCCGCCATATTGAATCTGCCATGTTGAATTTTTAAAATTTGATTTCCGATTCGTAATCTACTACCCAAAAACTTCCACTGGTGGAAACTTGAAGTAAATCAGACGACATAAGAAATTTAATGAAAAAATTGTTTGTCGCCATATTGGATCCCCCATTTTGTATTTAAAAATTTTAATTTCAGATTGTTAATCAGCGGATCCTAGACCTATATAATTGGTTATTTTAAGTCCAATATATTAGAAACTAAAAATTAATGCCGCCATCTTGGATCCGCCATTTTGAATTTTATATTTTTTATTTCAGATTCGTGATCAGCAACAACGATACCTCCCTTTGTGATATATTTTAGTCTGATATACTCAATATTCTAGTTTTTGGCAAAATTCAGTGATGCTGGCCCACTGCGCAGTAGACACACAGAAACTTGTACAAACAGATGTAACTGTTCACGTGTTTAGTTCATAGATCTTTTAGACTCAGATTCGCAATTGATCAACAAGAGGGTATTAACACAAAATTTTTAAAATTTCACTTTTTGCAAGAAATCAACTAACAACATCAATATCTATCTACTGTAAAAATCAACGTATTCCGATTACTCTTTCATCTCGAAAACCACATTTGAGACCATTTTCGTGATAGTGTAGTGGCTACCTTTATATCAACAAAAAGTTTCAGAAAAATGGTATTAACCCAAAAAATATATTTTTTTTTGCAATAATTGCAAAAATTTAAAAGAAAAACAATGTAAATATATTTTCAAATGGAATTTGCTTACTATGATGTATTCGGATTTTCAAATTCTCTTGAAATTCTCTTGAAACAAACAGTTTTTCACCTCTACTGAAAATTTTAAATTTGTGATTTAATACCCTCTTGTTGATCAAGTGCGATAAGTATTTATATTGAATTGAATAAAAACATAATTTTTTAATTATTCAGTGTTTTTGTGTTTAAAATTAATTACTAGGGCAAGAAATTTCGTGCACTTAAAAATGGAAAATATACGCCTAAAATATGCGGTTAAAAAAAAAATATGCAATAAAAATATAAGAAATATGCACTAAAAACTATTATTTTTGCAAAAATAATGTTAAAGTGCATTATGAAACTTAAAAATATATATAAGTAAATATTTTGGAAACAGGCACAGAACTCGAAGATTTTCCATAGGTCAATAAGGTTTTTGAGAATGTTTATTTTGATTGAATCAAAATATGAAAACTTATGAATTTTTTATATTTTTTTACAAAATAAAAAATACTCCTAGAAATGAAAAATATGCACAAAATATGCATTAAAAAGGCACCAAATATGAATTTAAAGTCAAAATATGCAAAAATATGAAACTACAAATCGATGCCATTTTGTTCTAAATTTGATGATTCGGATAAATATTTAGTGCATATCAGTTTTGGAGTATCGAGAAAAAACATGCATTTGCATTAAAATCCTTGCCCTATTAATTACTAATATAGGCACATCTGATACTAACAGGTATCTTTAAAATATACTATCAAATAATGTAAAATACCGTTAACCTTAAAATACCTTTAACCTTAAAATACCGTTAACCTTAAAATAACCTAACGAAATAACTTCAAATACCGTTAACCCTAAAATAGCTTAACGATACAACTTAAAATACCGATAACCTTAAAATAACCTAACGAAATCCTGTTGAAATAACTTTATCACTTATCACTAACTTTATGAAACGGTTGCCAACCCTGATTAGATGTGAAAATATATAAATGTTGAGTTTTCAACGTTGATAATTATCCGTGTTAAAAGTTAACGTGCATACGAAAAGTAATGTGTTAGTTTTCGTCTTAAACTCGTTTTTATGCACTTTGAAATTTTTTATGAGTTGGAATTATGTTTCTGTGAAGGTCTGAGTTTTACTATTTAAACCCAGAGTAGACCTTTATAAAAATTGAAGAAAAGCTTTTTAAAAGGCAAACTATGTGTTATTTTCATTTATGGTAACCGAAACGAATACGGTTATCGTTAGGGTAACGATATTTTAGGTTATTTCGGTAACGGTATTTTAAGGGTAACGCTATTTCATTTATTTCGGTATTGGTATTTTAAGGATAACGGTATTTGAGTTATTTCGGTAACGGTATTTTAAAGCTAACGATATTTGGGTTATTTCGGTAACGGTATTTTAAGGTTAACGGTATTTCAGTTATATCGGTAACGGTTTTTTAAGGGTAACGGTAGTCAGTTATTTTGATGCATCCCTCAATTTTTTTACAAAAAAGAAACGAGATTAAAACAGAACCAATTTATCAACTTAATGTTCAAAAAGTACTCAATAAACACGTGAAATTACGAAAAGCAGAAAATTAAAAATAACGGTAACGGTATTTTAGGGATAGTGGTATTTCATTTGTTTCAGTAACGGTATTTTAGCGGTATTGATATTTCATTTATGTCGGTATCGGTATTTTAAGGATAACGGTATTCCAGTTATTTCGGTAACGGTATTTTAAGGATAACGGTATTCCGGGTATTTCGGTAACAGTATTTTAGGTGTAACGGTAGTGAGTTGAAAGGGTTTTGAATCGATAACGGTATTTCAGCGGTATTGCCTGCCAACCCTGGTTATTTTAAAACTTCTAGTTATGAATTAATTTTAATTGTTAACTTGTTGTGTTTTTTTTAGTAATAAACTATAAAGCCTGCAAAAAATGAATAATTTTTACGAGAAAATAATGAAATAAAATTGTAACTCTAGTAATTTTAAACCTTGCACGATTAATCGAGTTACTCGAGTAATTTTAAAATCTAACACGAATAATCGAGTAAGCTCAAATCCTCAAAGTCGAGCTACTCGGTTACTCGAACAAAGCCAAACCCGAGTAATTGAACACCATATCTGGTACCAACAATTCAATTATTTTACTGAGATCGGTAAATTTTTCAGCTGGGGAGCAAGTACTGCATTTGACACTGATCTCAGACAACTCCTCGCATACTTCTATATTGGCAGGCATGCTCAGGGAAAGGAATTCTTTATTAATCCTGGAAGAACTGACGGGATTAAGTTCAGAAGAATCTTTTCCGATAAATTTAGGAAGGGACCGGAAACTGAAGATTCCTTTTCCGATCTCGAACATTCGGTGAGTATTCTTGAAAAGGACATAGATGTGGTGTCCAAGCTTTTCTGTCCTCATACTAGGGCGAAGAAGATTTACCTTCTATGGTGGAGTAAGGAGTTCTCAAAGCTACGAAAGAAACACGAACATCGTGGCAGCCATACCGCGATAAACTGAAAGCTTAGAAGAAAACCATCTCAGCTTTTAAAGGGAACTCATATAGTTCTGCCAATCGATCGATAACATTAGGGACACCGCCAGACTGAGCAAAGTTCTTGCCAATGTGTATACGAATCCTAGTTATGTAAAGAGAATTGACAGCTGTTGTTCAAAATCGTTTAAAGAGGAATTCTCCTTGACACTTATTTTCCAGGACTCATGGATGCGTTGACTTAAGGAATTGCTCAATATTCTCTCCTCTTAGAAGTGGGAAGGATCACTTAAAGGCTTTCCTGGACAAGTGGAAGCTTCTCACTATAAAAATCGCCGAGTCTCGACGGTATTATGGCAATATTGCTTGAGAGTGGTCTAAGTGTAATCATTCCCTGGC
Source organism: Leucophora obtusa (assembly GCA_949987735.1). NCBI lineage: Eukaryota > Metazoa > Arthropoda > Insecta > Diptera > Anthomyiidae > Leucophora > Leucophora obtusa. The sequence goes on from OX465298.1 coordinate 98,348,747, forward strand.
TGGTTGCGAGACACTAGAGTTTGCATTTAACCGCAGTTTTGCTTATCCGCGGTTACGGTTAAAATTGGTGCGGTTAATCGCACTCATAATAAAACATTTATTAACTTACTTGCTTAACACAAAATTAATTGCTAAAATTACCAACGTCAAAATTATTAAAATCCAAAGCAAAATCACAAAAAATTAAAACGAGTAAAAAAAGTTGAAGCATGGCAACAGTATGAGTTGAGGCATGGTAACTATATGATACCCTACATCTGATTGAAAGCAAACTAATTATTTGATCTGAAATTCTAAGTTGTTGAAATGGACTTGTGTAAAAATGTGTCTATAAAATTACATAAAATTAGCAAACTCCTAAGAAAATTTAATTAAACCTAATGTTAGGTGTATGTACAAGAAAATAGGAAATACAGTCCATATGGGCGATAGTTCCAAATTTGGACCGATCCTATCTAGAATCAATGGGGCCCATGTGAGTTAGACTACTAAAATTTATTAAAATATCTTTGTATTTGCGACTTGCAGCGTACGAACAAGTCATTTTTGGAGGGTCCTTTATATGGGTCCTATATCTAACTATGGACAGATTTTAACCGTAATCAATGGACTTGATCCTTGGGCCGATATAAGTCGGTGTACCAAATTTCATCACAGAATCTTAGTATTTCCGACCTGCGGAAATACTCATTTTTAGGGGACCATTATACGGACATTAAGTCTAAACATGGACCGATTCTAAACAAAATCAATAGGCTGTGTCCATAGACCCATGTGAATCAGTGTACCGATTGCTTTGGCTTCTGACTATCAACTCGGCCCTCATGGATCTCGATAATCGGGGACCTAAAGATGTTGCCTATGCGGATGACGTGGTGACATTGGTATTAAGTGGGTTTGTTTCTGGGTGTGATAAGTGATATGTATCATGACCAGCGCTTCGGATTTGCTAAATATTTGGGCAGCATGTAGTGATCTGGGAGTGATCCATTTCGGATCTGTTGTCCCAATATGCAAATCTGTGAGCATAATGTGAAGCATAGTGTTAAATACCTTCGAAGGCCAATTACGAAGTGCTCGAGTAATACCATGCCAAACCCTGTACACTGTAAACCCGAATCCTAAAATACCCCTTGTCAGCGGAATGTTTGGGAAGCTTATGCTGGACGAATAACCTGAGATATCAGGTATTGGGCTGGGTGATCTGACTAGATATGTCAATACGTCGGGTTGGATCTAGCACTCTCGATCAATAAATCAACCAACATTTAAACCAAAATCAACCAACCAGTGCTTTCATATGACAAAATTTTGGGATATATTAAAGTCCCGAATATGGGAGAGAAATGTAATTTTCCTTTTTTAGTTTAGAATTTTTCAAAACAATGATGGAACAATTTTTAAGCCAGAGTTGGATTACCACGCCAAAGAGCTGTAGAAAAGCATTGAAATTTCATGAGTTTGTCAAAGGTTTTATTATTAGCTGTGTTTTTGACTTAACTATATCGACTTAACTATAAACTAACACATTACTTTTCGTATGTACGTTAACTTGCAACGAGGATAATTATCAACTTTGAAAACTCAGCGTTTATAGAATTTCGTATATAACAATGGTGGGCAAATGCGGCCCTTTGCTGATTTTTGTGCGGCCCTTGTTGAATTTAATTTAACTTTTTATTTATTATTTTATTTCGCAATTTTTTTTAATTTTTTTATTTCGAAAATTTTTAGATAAAAATTAGGGCCAATTTTATAGTCGGAACAAAGATCGATTTGAAAATTGCTTACTTAAAAGATATTTAAAGGAACAATCAATCTTACCCTTATGGCTAATTTTTACTTACTTAAGTAACAATTTTCTAACTAAAATTCAGAAGTATTTTAGACAAAGTCGATCTAAGTTCTGACTATAAAATTGGCCCTTAATCCTTTGCAAAATAAATTCAACTTCTTTTACGAAACATGTCGACATTCAGAAATACTTGACAAACTATCATTTCATAAATAGAAAAAAAACATGATATTTTGCATTAAAAAAAACTTTATCACGTTTGTCAAGTTTTATTTTTGTTTTTCATCATATTTATGAAGGTTTTTATAAATATGACGGATGTTTTTTTCATTCCAGTGTTACTAATATTCAGTAAAATGTGTAGCTAATTTTAACAATTAATTTTTAAATTACAGTCTACAACAATTTTATTAAAATTTGGGAGCGCTTAATAATTTTTTTTTACTAATTTCATTATACTGCAAATCAGTAGGCTTGAGTTGCTAAAATTAGCAAAATATACGCTAAATAATTAAATTTCCAGTAATAACATCAACATTTTCAGTAGCCATTACAGACTTTTTTGTTTTTTTTTTTCTAGAGCACGAGTTTAAACTTAAATTTTAAAGGTTTATTAAAATTCGTGCTTAGTGCTGAGTATAATACTGCGCCGCATTGGTCTGTGTAAAAAAGTCGGCGTTTTAATTTATCAAAATCTCTTAAATTACATCCTGAAGTTTGTAATCATCGTCTAAATTTACCCTTCACATAGTGTGCCTTTAAAGGTTAGGTTTTTTTTTGCTCTGCGCAACGAAATTGTTAAATAAAAATTCGAATCCAGGAGGCTATGAATTGGAAGATGACAGCAAATTGTGGTAAATTCTTTGTTATTGTTTTTGTTTTTTCTTTGATGTTTTGAATGTTTAATAACGCTCCTAGACGAGAACAAGAAATTCTCATTGAGTTTGTAATTTAACTTAACAAATGTTTCCAGAAATTCTAAAAACATCGTCCCCTGACGATTTCCTTAGGCAAGAAGGAAATCCGGATAGGGACATGCCTCGAACAGATTATTTTTCACAATTTGTAAAATACGTTTGGGATTTTAGCACATTTAATTCCTTTATATGAATTTTTATATTTTTTATGTTGGCGGAATAATATTCAGTCGCTTATAACTAATTGAGTTTTCAAATTTTCGTTGACCGATTCCGCGACACATAAAAAAGTGTTCCAATAATGTTTTACTCTACTTATGTTATGTAATTCAAAAACACCAAAACAGAATTTGAAAAAAGTTGAGTTTGTAATGGCTTCTTGTGAAAACAGTTTTGGAATATATAGATTTAAAAACCGTTTTTGTTTTACAAAAAAAAAAACAAGCAAAAAAAATACATTAGTTCCTTCCGCCTTCATTTTACTTAAAGATTTGTAGTTTTTTTTATTTTATTGCACGGTGTGGCCCTTTATAATCTCTGAAAAATCACAATATGGCCCTCGCGGAGAAATCCGTGCCCACCCTTGGTATATAACGTAACTTTTTTGCGTTACTTCCTAAAAAGTTTTTGTGCCATACGTTCGATTATACCGAAACTATTATACACATAAGCTGTTTATAATTTTTTTTGTACTTCAAGCGGTTAAACGTAGATTTGCTTTAAATACTTAACGCTGATAGGTATGATCAAAAATACAGCTATTGTTTTTAGACAAATTGCACAAGATGACAAAATCTTAAATTTTAAAAACCAATAGAGTTCTGATCATTTAGCGTTTTTTTTTAATCACCTGGATTTAGAATTTTTCATACAAAAAGGGGATTTATTAAATCCAAAAAAAGCTGGATTTAATAAATCCACAATAAAAGCACAAACATATGAAACAGCCTATTAATTTAATGTCAGAAAAAAATACGAATGAAAATTAAAAGAGAAACAAAAAAATTGAAAAACTAACAAATAAAAGGTTTTTATTAAATTTTTTTTTATGAAATATGTTTAGAAAAAAAACTACACCTCACCAAATACATATTTTCCATCTTCGACATGGAAAAATAGCTGAAATAGAAATGGCAATTTTTCACTCTACTGTAAGTAATTTAATTAAATCCAATTAGTGAATATTAAATATTGTAATGGAATTTTTCAATTGTGTAAAAATATAAATTGAGGTGATAAAACTGAAAAGGCAGACTGTCTATCGCTGTTTTATATAAAATATAATTAAAACTTAAAAGTTAAAGTAAAATCCTTAATCATCGAATTCGGTATTAAAAATTAGGGTGTAAGAAGTGTCGGACAGAAAGTTCTTTTTAAAATAGGGAGAATCTAACCCCATCTGTTGAGCACTTTTAGAACTACTCTTTGGATTTATTAAATCCAAGTGATTAGAAAAAGCGGCTATTAATTCTATATATTTCGGACATGCTGATTACAATGTACTTTATTTTTTGGTCTAAAGTACAGATCTTCTGCGAAATGGCTTAAAAGTTTAGCGGTTTTCCATTTAGGTTTTTATATACAACAATTTTCAAATGCAATCAATATCAATTTTTGAGGTGAAATGTAGGCACGAGACCTGTAGTCGAATTTAGGGTTAATATTTGATGTGTAAAACTTGATACTTTTTATGTGGATTTTAACAGTTTTTATGTTTTTAACCAATTCAAAGAAGCAATTTAAAAATTTGTAATCAGCATGTCCGAAATATATAGAACTGATGGTCAGATCTCCATTAATTTTTTCTGTGTCATGCAGTGTCATGAAAAATACACCCCTGAAACAATAGACCCCTGAAACCAAAATATTTTTTTCTGAACTAAAAAATAATATAGTTAGGCCCGATTACTGAATGTCGAGTTAAAATTTATCCAACAGTTAAATTAAAATTTTAGATGAAAAACAACAAAATTTTTAGATTTACTAATTTTTCACAAAAAATGTTGTTAATTTAATTAATTTGATTCTAAGACGAAAACAAGGAATATTTCTGTTCATTTGGCTATTTTGTAGAAAAGTTAACTGCCTTAAATTGTTACAAAACTTCCACAAATTTGTAATTGTTTTTATTTGGAGTAAAAGAAAAAAATCGTGTAAGTTTGTATACTATTCTACTAACAATTATTTTAATTTTTGCATTAAAAAAAAACAAAAATTGTTTTTTCGGACTTTATATATTTTCATATATTTAAGTTAGAATATTGTTCTACCTCAAGTCCAAATTCTAATATGATACTGTCATATTAGATTTTATTTGTAGTTTCAACTTCTATTCTACTAACTTTTTTTCTGAGTGTGCTAGAGTAAAATGTGTTCGATTTATTCACAACTTGTTTGATTTTTGATTTTTTTTCTTCCTCTAATTAATTAACACTTTTGTATTCGTTCGTTTGGACTCTGTTTGAACCAATATTGACAGCTAACATGTGGCGTGTTTACCATCATTTTACCACAATGGCTTAATGACTTAATGCCTATGGTGACTACGACCATAACTTGTACTACTACAACTGTTAACATTTGATTTGATAAATGCTTTTTCAAAATAGTTTTTTTTTTGTTTCACTTAATTTCGTGGTTCTTCATTATGAGCTTTTGTTGTTGTTGCCTGTGTTTAGTTAAAACATTCAATTTAATATATTTTAAGCTTTTATGTTAATCGTCTTTATTCAATTATTAGCTATCACGGTTTTTGGTGATGAAGTGTTTTTATTCTTCTTTATGTGTTTTTCGTTTGTAACTCTTTAATAGATTTATGTTTTTATTAATTTGTTGGGCATCTTAGAGGCGTTTAGCTTCTGTTTTTATAATTTGTCACTCACAATATATCATTAATTGTAATCATTTTAAAAAGGATTTCCATGGCACAGTGGTCAGCTAAACGACTAAGTATTTCATTTAGAATTTGGCCAATTTTATAGTCAGAAGTAATGGTGTTTTCTTTTCTGACAAAAATGTTGCCTATTGATTTTGGTTGAAATCGGTCCATCCCAGGAAAAATTTCTGTTCCAAAGAATAGGTTGTAGAATAGCTACTTTTCATTCACAACCCCTTCTACTGTCGATTCTAACACTGATTCTTTTTGTTTAAAATTGTCCCAAAAGCAACCCCTTTTATAGCTCCAAAGTGGAACCGGTTGCTCTAGAATCAGATCTGGAACTAGTTCTGGAACTGATTCTACGTCACCCACACCTTCCATATAGGATCCCAGGAACTGGTTCCGGAACCAGTTCCATGGAATCGGTTGCAGTGGAACCAGTTGTAGAATGGGTGTGGTTGGCTACCGATTGTAAAAAATTTTCCTGGGATGTTTAGACCTAATGCCCATATAAGGGCCCCCCAAAATTGGCGTTTTTCACGTTGCAGGTCACAAATACGAAGATATTTCAATTAAATTTGGTTCGCTGACTCACATGGTCGCAAGGCCAAAGCCTATTGATTCTAGATATGATCGGTCCATATTTTGACCTATCGCCCATATGGGCTATATTTTCGATTTTATCTTCTATTATTATTTTATAGAAAATTTTGACACAAGTCCGTTTTAACCCATTCGAATTTCGGACAATGTCGACAATGACAGTAACAATATGACAATGACAGTAATAATGTGTTGTCGCTCACCATTTCGTTAACATGTTGGGTTATACATCATATGCATGACAATGTCGCTGAACTTGTCACCAACAGAATGTTATACACGATCAGCTAAAATTTTGTTCGTACAGCTTATCGTTAAAGATGATTTCCTTCACATCGTCGTTCAAGACAATTTCAGCGACAAATGTAGTTAGCGAAAAATTCCAAAATGTCTTAAAGAAATCGTTGAAAACCATTTCATCGATGATGATTGGCCAACTGGGATATACACATGTGTTTTTTATTGTATTCTATTCTGTAGTGGGATTCTCTAACTTTTTAACGACAAATTTCGGTAGTTAGATTGTCAAAATTCGATAGTTATCTACAATTGTCGTTAAAACTGATTCAGTAACTTTCTCTACCGAATTTTGTCGTTAAATAATATCGTTAACTTCCGACAATTACTGTTAAATTAACGACAGAAAAAAAGTTGTAGATAAGGTAACGGATGAGCAAAAAAAAATGTGAATAATTGCAAAATGAGTGCAAATTTCATAAAAATTTACATTAAGAATAAGGAACTGGCGTTTTAAAGATTGCATTTTAGAGCATTGTGATATGGTTGGCTAGTGAATGGCCCTCGTTTTACAGTGAATTGCTTATGCTCTTAATTTCAAGCAATAGATGCTTATCAGTGCTTTGATACCCACTGGTTTTTGTTCGCCTACGCGGTAGATAACATATCTAAGCATAGATAGGAATAAATTGCTTGAAATAACAGGCACTAATAATCCCAATTCCAACGTCGATTTTAAAATCCTTTTAAGCTAATTTATTTCTTCTAAAGTAGAATTCATAAAGCTCGATTCACAATGCTGGGGTACTCCACGCTGCATTATGAATCGAGCTTAATGAATTGTTAAAAAAAATTTTAGCCTGCTAATGAGTGCACTAAAATTCTAAGAAATCGCGAACACAAGGATTTTAGTAGATTTTTTTCATAGAACATAAATGGAATACCATTCTATATCCCTGCAAATAAGAGTTTCCAATATTTAGCATGGCTTAGTGCTTAAAATTATTAATGTAACTTTTCACCCTACATGCATAAGTCAAATTAACCCAATTAGGTCGTTGCAATTCAATTGCATCAAATTAATTCAATTAGGGATTTACTTTCTTTTTTTCGTGCTTTTGAATTTTTTTTCAGTGATAATTATTAACAACCCGGCAGAAAAAATAGACAACATTTTTGGAGTCAAATATTTTTTTTGTAATGATCATTAATCATTGTCATTACCATTGTATATATGTAGTTGTAATGAAATATGTTTTCATTTCCAATACATTCAAGCAATTGAAATCAAACTAATTTTAATATTCATTGCAAAATTAGACATGGATTTTCATTACCGTTACTTTTATACAAGTAGCACTAAAAATGCACTTCTAGTTCTGCAGTGCTGCTAAATTCATGTCTTTTTTTTGCTGGGATATAAAATAACTTATTTCAAACTAACCAGAAAATAAAAATATAGAATACCGGATCACATATTTTTTCGAATCGCGGTTAGCGTTTCGCGTTAAATTTAACGTAGGTATACTTTTTAAACTATAAAAGTATTGGAATTGAATCCATTAGGTGTGTGTTATAAATGCGACTGAACATTTTTTTTTTAATTTCTTTAAAAAGCGAAGCGTTACGCGCTCTTTTGCGGTTTTTAATTGGTAAACTGTGTGATTGTTAGTGAAATTAAAGTTATTCAAGTAAGTTGTGCGTATACGTGATTGAAAAATCGCCGGGAGTCAGCTACAAAGTTAATGACAAATTTTTGAGATTAACGCGATTTATGTGTGGTTTTCCAATTTGAAATTAGCTTATTTTATTTTTTGATTCAACGCGTAATCAATAGAAAGACGTGCGAAATATCTCACTTATGCAAACCGGGAAAGTTTCGTATCACTCACCTTTATATACAATAATTTAGTCACTGAACAAATTTAAAATGCAAAAGCAGGGAAAATCATGGTAATCACAAAAAAGTGCCATTGACTTTGTAACTGATTAACGGTTTTTATTTCAACTTCGAATACGTACAATTCACTTGAATAACCTTAATTTCACCAACGATCTAACAGTTTCACAATTACAAAAAAAAACAAGAACCGCGGTGGGGCGCATAATGCCTTTAAAAACACATTTAATTAAATTTCCAGTCACTTTTATTATATACACTTACCTTATGGATTATATTAAAATACTGCTATAGGGTGTAAAAAATACACTTTAAATTTAAAGCATTTAGACTTTCGCGATTTAAAAAATAACTATATGGAACGGAATTCCATATTTTTAAAGCCCGATAGCAAGCAAAAAACCACAAAAAAGCTCTCTTGTTCGCCGGTTTAAAAAAAAAAAATTCTTGATACAAATGTTGTTTTCTATTTTGTTGAGGTGGGGTGTACCGATCACGAGCAGAAAGAGAAGAATAGTTATTTATTAATATCCTCTAGAATGCGTTACTAAAACAAATTACTAAAAATAACGGTAATTATAACTGTACAAAAGCTTCAGAATACTTCACGGTCGAATTGTATTTATTTATTTTATTTTCCATTTCCTGTACAACAAGATTTAATCTTATATTAAAAGTACAGGAATGCAATATCCAGAAAATTACATTCAAATTAACATATTTATATAAAAACAATTATTCAAGGACATAAATTATATATTTATAACCAAAAAACTTAAATAAAAACTGTTTAAAACTATTTGCGTTGCTATTAAGTTATTGGGTATGTGGAAGAATATTCCAAAGACGTGAAGCATGCAGGTAAAACTTGCATTCAGATACAAGGCAACGGTGTGGAGGGATAATGATCTTTTTCCCTCTTTGCGATCTGGCAAAGCGAAGTTTTTCGAAAAGATATTGTGGGGTTTGTTTGTACATAATTTTATGAAGATCGTATCTTAAGAAAATTATCGAACGAAACGCCATAAAGATTTTTGGAAAAATTAGGGACTTCCGGATCCCTTCTTAATCCATACACATATCTAACAATATTGTTAAATAAAACGTTAAGCATTCTTTTGCTAATAGAATCGCAGCTTGCAAAAATCTCCCACCCATAAATTATTCCGGGAATTAGATATGTCTTAGCAAGAATAATTCTTATTCTTAAAGGGGTGAAGTATTGTGATGACCAGAGGGACCTTAACTTATTGTAAGTCTGACCAACGAGTTGGTTTTTGGCAGAATTTACAATCGGTATTTTTTCTCCATTAATTAAAATATTATTATCTATAGCAGGATTGATTGATTTTTTATGAATTATCATGCACTTTGACTTATTTGGATTTCGACTTCGTTTTGGGAACAGATTAAAAAATTTTTAAATTTTAAAAGATTTTGTTTTAGGCCCAAAATAAGAAGAATTTTGATATAAATTATAAGCGTATTATTTCAAATTAAAGTCGATCAAATTAGGTCTGTTAAAAAATTTCAAAATTTCTGCAAAATATTTGAATTATTGAAGAAATGTTCTCCAAATATTTATAAATCTTGAAATAACGAAAAGCAACCAAGCTTAATTAATGAAAAAATTTTCTATTTTCCAAATACTGAAACTGTTACATGCAAAGTAATCAGAAAGAATAAATTTTGTGTAGGCTCAGAAATTAGCAGGGGTTTTCATATAACCTCTTATGTATCTTCTGAATCGTGTAAACTCGACTTATGCAAACTTAATGTTCAAAAGAGTTGACGAGCCCTAGAACTTTCACCTACTAGTTTTACACTTAACCTAAAACTATTATTCTCGTATTTACTTGTCAAATTCCATACAAATTTTAGGAAAAAAAGATTTTTCACCATAATCAACTTCGTGTGAAAATTGTGTAGAATTTTTTCTATCCAAAATTTAATATACGACTTTTATTTTGAAACAGTGACATTTCATCTTAATTGTGATTTGTCTTTCGTATAATAAATTTTTTTTACTTTCACAATTTTAACAAAGATTTGAGGCCTTTAAAGTTCGAGTGAAAACGTAAATATTTCTTCGTAAAATATTCAATTTTATTTACTTTGCTCACTCATTTCTTAATAATTTTATGAAATTAAGAGCGATGCTAACTTACCTCCTATTTTTTTCTTTTGAGTTTTTTTTTTAAATTAAAATGAATTGGGTATAACATTGGGGATTTAAACATTTAAAATGGGAATAAGCTATAACTTTTCGGGCAACACTGCTCCCCAATAAAATGAAACAGTATTGCCAGAAAAAACAAAACAGCAATCAGCGCCATCAGTTGCATTAAAAACCGGTATTGCCATTCATCAGGACCATGGGAGACCCCTAGTCCTATGGTTCCCTTAGGAACAAAGGGCCACAAGCTTTACCCAATTACCACAACAAAAACTTAAGTGAAAGCAATTCTACATTCTTAAGTCAAGGTTTGCATTTTATACGAATTTCACCTAAAATTTATGACTTACCCAGCAATATTAATACACTGATAGTACACTAATAGAAAAATGTCTTTAAATTTTTTTTTAAAACTACATAAAATTAGTTAAAAACGAGTAAAAAGGTTAAAGTCGGGCATGCCGACTATACAATACCCTACACCAGTCTGGTTAAAAGCCAACTAATGTTTGGATCCGAAATTCGAATGGGTTAAAATGGGACTTGTGTCAAAAGTTTCTATAATGTGAGTCAGCGAACCAAATTTCATTAAAATATCTTAATATTTGCGACCTGCAGTTTGTAACCAAGCCAATTTTGGGGGGACCCTTATATGGGCACTAGGTGTTAACCAAAATCAATTGGCTTTGTCCTTGGGCCGGCATAGGTCGGTGTACCAAATTTCATCAAAATATCTTAATATTTGCGATCTGCAGCGTATAAACGATATAATTTTGGGGGACCCTTATATGGGCACTAGGTCTAAACATGGACCGATGTTCACCAAAATCAATAGGCTTCGTCTTTGGGCTGACATAGGTCGGTGTACCAAATTTCATCACAATATCTTAATATTTGCGACCTGCAGCGTATAAACAATATAATTTTGGTAGGACCCTTATATGGGCACTAAGTCTAAACAAAAACCGATTTTCACCAAAATCAATAGGCTTCGTTCTTGGGCCAACATAGGTCTGTGTACCAAATTTCATCAAAATATCTTAATATTTGCGACCTGCAGCGTAAAAACAATATAATTTTGGGAGGACCCTTATATGGGCACTAGGTCTAAACATGGACCGATTTTAACCAAAATCAATGGGCTTCGTCCTTGGGCCGACATAAGTCGGTGTACCAAGTTTCATCAAAATATCTTAATATTTGCGACCTGTAGAGTGCGCACAAGAATGCATGGACAGACAGACAGACGGACGGACGAACATCGTTAAATCGAAATAAAAAAAAATTCTGAGCCGATCGGCATACTATAAGGTGGGTCTAGGACCAATATTTTTTGGTGTTACAAACATCAGCACAAACTTGTAATACCCTGACCACATAGTGGTGTAGGATATAATGATGCTGCAGAAAAAATATTATGTTTGCTATATATTAGTAAGATAGGAACAGCAAAAATAAAAAATAGAAAATAACAAATTAACCTTCCAAACTGACAAAAAAATTTTGCTAAAAATAAAAAGTAGCCCTGAAGTATTAGTATTCCCTGTTCCTAATCTAATATGTATATTCCTTTAATCATCTCAATTCTCTCTATTGTAAGAGGATATTGCTGGAGTATTGCTTCAATGAATTCCGGAATGAATAAGATTTGTACAACAAAAACTTAAAACTAAATTGCTGACAGTTTTGTACCTACCTTGATAATATTGATTGTTGATCACCATTTGTGCCGGGACTAAGTCTTTCTTTTTTGACGTGGTTACTATTCATATGTAATGACTGTTGTTGCTGCTGCTGCTGATGTTGCTGCTGCTGCTGCTGACTGGAGGATTGCGTAAGGGAATGACTTTGTAATTCATCACTGGTATTATTGATAACACTGTTACTAATTTGATTTTGAACTTGACTAATGACTAAATTATTACTGATACTATTGCAGTTACTAACACCACCGCCACAACTACTACTACCATTGTTGTTGTTATTGTTGTTGATAGAACTATTATTATTGTTATTGACCATTGCAGCTGCAACTGCTGCAGCAGCTGATGATTCCATAATAGCATCCTTTAAGGAATCAATTTGCGCTGCTGTCACACGTGGTGACATTCGTTCATTTTTGACCTTTTCCAAGTAGAGATAAGCAGCTGCCGCTGCTGCTGTGCTAGTGGGCGTAATAGTTAAGACTCCACCCTGATTGGGTGCAGCCAATTGTTGAGGTGGAGGTGGTGTTGCTGTATTACTTTGGTCACAATTTTGCTTAACACTATCGATAGTATTGTTGTAGCCACTCAACAATAAAGAACGTTCACTAAGCATCTTCTTCCCAATGCTGATTTCTAGTCTTGACTGCGATAGTGATGCTGTTGGTGATAATAATGGTGGTTTTACTTTTTTACTGGCTGCTACTTCTGCTGTTGCTACTGATGATAAATTCGTATGTTGTGTTGCACTAATATTTGTCTGGCTTTTTGTTGTCTCTCTGTTTGAATATCTGTTAGTTAAGGACGGATAATTTGAAATTATATCAATCTCAGATGCTATCACACACAAGTCCTTCTCAATTTCAGAACATTCTTTTAAAATATTTCTTGGTATATTATCTGAAATAGAATAAGAAACGGAAAAGGTTAACAAATATTTTGGGTCATATCACGTATTTGTGTTTGCAACAATAACAAAAAATTTAAAATAATGTGAAAGAAAAACAATTGTGTTTTATCGTTTACAATCCACTTACACTATACGATTAGAAAGTCACATGTCAGAGCAATGCGTCACATTTATACCGATAAATTGACAAGTGGCAATGAACTCTATACTCTCTGTTGTTGTGTAGTTGCTGAGGTTATTTTTGTTTGTTAATAGCACTATAAAAAAAGTGTGAAGAGCTACGACAACGAGGTATGAACGTCGCCGCCCATCATAATCGAACAAAAATACTTGTATACTCGTTTATATTATTTTTATATACAAACAACCGTACATATGCACAGTGAAACCTCCCAATAACGACCAGCCAGGATAGCAGCAAATTTGTCAATTATATGGTGGTGTCCTCCATTGGGAGTGTCCGTTATCGAGAGGTTTCATTGTACATATTTACGTGTAACTAACAATATTATATGTGAGGATATGTTTACATTTAATAGCAACCGATCAACTGACCAAGAAATCGAATCGAACGAATGTGTAGTCCATATAGATTGATGTGTTGCTCGATTATGTATGTTTGTTAACTTCTATTAGACGTTCGTTGTTAAATTTGTATTTGTGTGTAAAAACAGGGGACAGAAAAGAGGTAAAATCAGTTCGTAACCTTTAAGTTGACCGCTTGATGTCGAAAAATAACATGTATATGTATAAGTGCAAAGATTCAGATTCAAACGCATTAATATTATTTTGTATACAGAGTTTAACAAAAGTTGACATTACAAAAGTATTTATAATAATTAAGCATTTACAAAAAGAAATATTTTTATATGTACAATATAATTTTATACGCATTTGGTTATGAAAAAGGACATTTCTTAAATCTTGTTACGCTGGGTTTCATATTCACTGCCACAGGCATAGATAGAGCGGTCTAAGACCCCCCCCCCCCCATCCTCCAGCAATTATTTAACCATCCCCCTCCCCCACAGAATTTTTACTTAAAATAAAATTTATACCAATTTCTCATTGTTCAAAGGACTCAAAAGGAATATCGTTGCTGCGCCTAAGAAAATAGCTATTTGTTTTCAAAAATTATTTGGTCTTTATTTTGTATCTTGGCTATGATTTTTAGGAGGAGTTCTTCTAGAAATGGAAAGTTTGAAATGTTGTTTAATTGTGTGTAAAAAAATAATTTATAAAATATTTCGGGAAAGGCTGCAGTAAACATGTTTTGTAGGTCTCTTCAAAAAAAGTTTTCGACAAATAGCTATTTTCTTAGGCGCAGCGACGATATACAGCTATGGACATAGACATAGGACACTTCATACAAAATTATCCCAGCAAAACTTTCTATTACCTGGTAATAAGGTTTGTAAGAAGAAATTAAGGTATGTAACCTCTTACTTTGCTATTCCAACAGCTATTATTTTAACAAGGGCATGTCATTGGAGGTATGTACTTTCCAAAAAAGGGCTAGGTAACAACATAACAACATGTTACTTTAATGTTACATGTTAGGAGTTACGTAACCACTTACATAACCGATACTGAGCACAATACTACTTACATAACAGCTTAAAGTAAGTGCAAAAAAATGTGTTACAAACAGGTCTGAAATAACACATTAAAATTATGCGCTCACTTACTGTATAAAAATATATACTTACTTCTTACAAAAAAAATTAAAAAAAGACGTTATCGTGTTGGTTCTTTATAAATGCTAAAACGAAGCTTATTCATATTTAATTAATATTTACTCAGATTAATATAAAGTTAACAAAAAACATAAAAGATATTTCAGTCAATATGTATAAAACATATAAATTATTTGTATCGAATATTTTAAATAGAAAATAACACTCATGTATCGCATTACAAATAACTCCTTATTTTGAGGTATTTGAATACACCATCGGTAATAAGTGGCTATTTCTATTAAGTGATCACGTATCACATTAAAAGTAACTCCTTATTTTACGGTTTTAAAATATCCCATCTGTAAGAAGTCGCTGCTATTATTTAGAACTCATGTTGTGTATTACAAGTAACTCTTTTCTTTGAGGTGTTTAAATATATCATTGGTAATAAGTTGCTATTACTACGCAGTAGTTATGCAGCACATTATACGTTAGACATTACATTTTAGGTATGAAATAATGCAATGGTAAGGGGTATGGTATTACCAGGTAATGTGTTCTGTAATACCAACATATTACCAATGTTTTGCTGGGATCTTCATGCATATCTCTTAATAATTATAAAGCAATAATTATATTTCTTTTCTATTCCCAGCAAAAATATGTGTAAGTCATTTAAAACAAACAACTTTTAAATTGGTTACAATGGAGCGATAAGTGCTCTTTTTCTGCTTCGAATGTATGTGCTTTAAAACAACTTTCAAAAACGTATATATAATGTTGTTTTTTTCTTTGTAAATGCATTTGTTTGTAAATTACGAATTTGTTAGAGATTCCATTTTTTATCTCTAAAAAAACAAAATAGTTAATTTTATTAACGTACTTTATTAATTTACGATTATTTACATATTTTTAAATTATTCGTACATATTTTAAAAAATACTTCAATTACAGTTCCCATTGAAAAAGGGAAGGAAATAAAGAATTGGATCCCATTGAACCTCCTGGACTATGACCCAAATATGAATTCTTCTTTTCACTAAATGCAAATATGTAAAAGTTAACAATTAAAATGTATTGTTAAGGCTCTATGAAGTCGCTCGCGTCTTTTGCACCGTGCACCAAAGAAATATGTTAATAAAATTTGTTGCAATGTTAACATATTTTATCGTTCAAAACATACCAATCAAGAGCTTCGTTAACAGAGGTTGTTCCATTACCTTTGCTTATACATTAAAAGTTCTATAAATGTCACCTGCTTTAAATGTCGATATGCTTTAATTGCTATTACACCTTAAAAGTCGTAAAATCAAGCTAAATAAATAATTCTATAGTGACAAAAAATATATTATTTCTTCAACTTAAAAATAGATTAAAAAAAAAATTGCCGTCAAATTTAAAATGTACATTAAAGTTCCAAATTTTAATTAAAGTTAAAATTTTGCTAAATGAAATTCTTCAACATAAGAATTTAACTAATCACGATTGCAAATTATAGCGTTGGAACTTAATGAAAAAGTTGATTTTAAGCTAACGATGGTTGACTTGCAAAATTCAAATGACGACATTGTATCCGCCTTTGAAATAAGTATGTCTGGGGAAAATCTGTCCTCCAACTCTTCTCGGATTCTTTAATGAATTTAAAGCTAAAATTTCAATCATAGAAATGCGGATTCAGCAAATTTATAATGATGGTCTTATTACTGTAGAGTTGTAAAATGAAAAAATGGTTTCCTAGTACTCTTTAATATTCTGAAAATTCCTTGAGTAATGTTTTTAAAAAAAATAATCAGAGGGTTACATATTACTTTTAGGCCCAGCTTTTAGGATGTAGATTATCTTTAAACGTAGTTTAACGCAGTTTATAACTGGAATACTGCTTCTAAAATCTATTTTATTTTTCGTTTTCGGTTTAACTAAACCAAGTTTAACTGACATCCCAAAAACTCGGTCTTAATGTATTAATCTTATTTAATTCAATATCGTAGCTTTTTCGAATTTAACGACTGAAGTAAACCTGTTACAAACTTATTTAAAAAACTGTTGAACAAAAATTAAAAAAAAAATTGGTTTTGTCTGATTTTGACTTAATCGAATTGATTCAGATGCAAAAGAAGTGTTTCCTTAATATTGCCCTAAAAATAATAATAAATTGAAGCTTTTGTTACATAATATGTTCAGAAATGGGCTCTGTAAAGGCTAAACATTAAAATTGCCTCTAAAATATGCTATTTCAGACATTATAAAAAGCACATTTAAATCACTTTGAAAAATGTATTATATTATATATTATAAAGAGTACTTCTAAATCACTCTAAAAATGCAAACAAAATGTACTCGTATTGATGTGATGAAAATGTGTATCTAAAAACCATACTTTTATTAACATCATGTAATCACTTTTAAATTACTAACAAAATGCTTAAATTGAACTACTGACAACATGGGACATCACGTGTAAAATAAATCAGTGTTAAAGCTAAATTGTAACTACTTCACAATCAGTTGATGCTATTCGGAGTGCTTTTAAAATAACTTTTTTGTAATGGATTTTTTTGCTGGGTTATAGTAAACTGTAATCAAGTAGTCTCAGATTATATATAAAACTTTGCAATATTTAAAACATGCAAATATTTACAACAAAATTGCTTTACTTTGTTCATATTTGACTTGGACATAAAAATAGGACACTTACAATAATTGTCAAAATTTTACTCGATGTACTTAGTAATAATTTTCTTTTCATAATTTGCGTTTGAAATAAGTAAATTCTGTTCTTTATTGTACCAATATGGGACGTGGAAAACATTGTAATGCAGAAAAACGAAGACTTATATCTCAATTCCACAACGAGATGAAATCTCCAACTGAAATTGCTAAAATATTAAAGTGTTCGCGAAATATGGTATACAATACTATTCGTCTATGTGCTGCCGACAAGAAATATCATACGCAAAATAAAGAACGTAAGCCAATCCGTCGTAAAACTACAACTTATATGGACAGGACTGTAGTACGCAAAAGCAAACTCAACCCTTTTATGTTCTCCCGTCAAATAAATAATGAAATCAGGGAAAAATTCAACGTTAAAGTGTCAGACAGGTTAGTAAGAAGAAGACTGAATGAAGCAAACTTATTTGGACGAATAAGTAGAAAGAAGCCTCTTCTTTCAAGAAGAAATATTAAGAAACGTATTGATTTTGCCAAAACCCACAAAGGAAATGACTTGTCCTTTTGGAAAAATGTGCTTTGGAGCGATGAAACGAAGGTAAATCGTGTCGGACCAGATGGTAAAACATTTGTACATCGCCCCTAAACCAGGCTTTAAACATTAAGTACACTCAGAAGACCTTGAAACACGGTGGGGACAATAAATATTATGGTATGGGGGGCTTTTTCCTGGCGTGGAGTTGGGCCTATCGTAAAAGTAGAGGACAAAATGGACAGGTTTCAATATTTGAGCATTCTTAAGAATGTTATGGAGCCATTTGCCTATGAAAATATGCCAGTTAAGTGGACATTTATGCAAAACAATGATCCGAAGCATTCGTCAAACATAGTGAAGGATTGGTTTTTACAAGAACAAATTAAGGTTTTGGACTGGCCAGCCCAAAATCCGGACCTTAATCCAATAGAAAATCTATGGAATGATGTAAAACCAAAAGTTTCGCAAAACAATTACAAAAATTCCACCGAACTTTGGGCTGGTATTCAAGAAGCCTGGTATTCTATACCAAAAGAAAGATGCCAGAGATTAGTGGAGAGTATGCAAAGAAGATGCGAAGCCGTTATTGATAATAATGGATACAGCACAAAATATTAGTGTAATATTAACGCTAAAAAATAATAATTGTTTTAAAAACCCAAAAAATGTAGAAGTCCAGGTATTTTTACTAGTTTATACATATTTACCAATATATATAAAATAGTTGAAGGATTTTTATTTAAATAAAGAATGAATTACAATCATCAATAATAACACCTCCCGTATATGAAATGAAAAATTTTATTTTTGTTTTATTTTTCAAAATAAATAATTATGTTTCTTAACCCATAAAAGTGTCCTATTTCCATGTCCATAGCTGTATATTCGTTCGCGTTTTTCTATCAAAATGGATTGTCAGTAATGCCCATGCACCTTCATGCAGTAAAATTCGTGTTTTATGTACACAAAAAATACGAGGGCAGTCCCAAAACTACACGACCAAACAAATTTTTTTTCTTTGGCCTCCTTTTAGCTCGATACACTTTTTTCAGAGATTTTCAATAGTTTCGATACCTGTCTACTGTCTAGCTCTTCAAAATAGCCATCAACCGAAGACGCCACCTCTTCATTGTTGCCAAATCTATTACCACACTTATAAAAATAAGTTAGTATAAAAGTCTGTTAAACGCGTTCTGATTCAATTGAACTAATTTTTCTCTTATTTTGTCTTAAAATTTAGGATTGAACTAATATTTTTTGTAAATCCGATGTAGCATAACAATTAATTTCATCCGTATGTGAACTAACTTCGCATGCTAATTTTTAGTAATTTGTTTTTCTTAATTTTACAAATTTTTCAGCTAAGTTAAACCACAATTCTTTCCAAATTATTAAATTTTTGTGTCTTTGATATCAATATCAAAATATAGCTATGGCGCTATATTTTCATATTTTTTATTGTATAGTCATAAAATGGCTTTATATTTCGGAAACTAAGCGAAATAGAGCAAAGTGAAAAAAAATTCGTTACTCCGTATCCTTATCAGCCACCTATACATCCAATAATAAATATCGGCGTGTCTCGGGACAGATACGGAGACTCCACAAAACCCAGATTGTAAGCGACATTTTAGCAGAAACTTTCTGTTAAATCAGGTAAAGTTTCTGTTGAATTAGCTTAAATTTCTTAGCTAAGTTAACTAGAATTGTCTGTGTATTTAGCAATGTGTAAAATTTAGCATGCCTTAATTTAGCAGACCATAATTCTCAACTTCATTGAAAATTCTGCTGGCGCAAATATAGGTACTATTTCGTGTTGTTTTAGCAGAATTTTGAACTATTTCTACGGGCTTTTTTATGAGCACATTATTATTTTTATTTTTAGGAGCGAATTATTTTTATTTGGAAATAAAAAAAATTCGAGTTAGCTAAATCTAGCGAATAGGATGCGTGATAAAGTAATTTGAATTTTAATTTATTCACTCAAAATAGTATATATGTTGGCTGGACAGAAAATGTTATTTTAACATAATTTATTCCTGTTTTTTGGCTGAAAATAAAAGTTGTTGATTTAAAAATTTTTTTATTGAATTTAACAAATCCAAATTTTAGTAAAAAATTAGTAAAACTACAGTTTAATTATTTTTAATTATACTGAGTCTTACAATTTTTTTTCCAATTTAGGGTCTCGAGACCCTCCCCGGACCAATTCCATATCATCCAAGGGCATGTAAGGATATTCCGAAGGCAAACATTTTGTCCGTTTTGCTCTATCTCGCTTAGTTTTCGAGATATGGGCCATTTTATGACATGGAAAACTTTTATTAAAATTCCACGAGGGTGCTAGTCCTCACCAAGGTCCATATTTGGATAAAGATAACCTTTTCACGGAGGTGTTGAATAGTTAGGGGTATTCGAAATTTTCGTCCAGTTTGCTCTATCTCTCTTAGTTTTCGAGATATGAGCCATTTTAAACAAAATTAAAGTATTGAGGATTTTTCGTATTGTGTAAAATGAAGATACCTAAAATATTTGTTTAAATCAGTGCTTCAACTAAAAATTTGTTAAAAATTAGTCAAGTCGATTTGAAACACGTTTGACAGATTTTTTTGCTGACGTAAAGTGTTGATTTTGGCCATCCCCAACCATTTTTTCCATGTTTACAAATTCATTTTACAAAAAATACTAAACAATGTATTTTAAAAACCGCACTCAAAAAAGTTTCACAGTTACTACATGACAGTTGTTTATGTAGTAATTAGTAGTTGTTGTTTTTAACTGTTATTTTCTACAGAAAAATGCAAAACAACTTTTATGACGTTTATTTAAGAAAACAACTAACGAAAAGTACTCTAATTTCGTAACAGTTGTTTAAAGCAGTTATTTTTGATATCATAATAAACAACTACCAAAACAGTAATTTTAAAGTAAACGGTTAAAGTAACGGTTATAAATCTCAAACCTACCTTAATTCTAATATTAACTACGATTGTCCTATGCGACGGTTACAAACACTTAACTACTAAGTTATTTTTGGTAGTTAATTAGAAAATAAAAAATTTCGTTGAATTTTTTTGAATTTTAAAAATTCTTGTTTAGTTTATATTTGTTAAAAAATGTGCATTTGAGGTAATATCTACATGTGTGAACATACATGAACACACATGAACACGCACGATCATGCATATAGATATTACCCCAAATTTCGTTAATTCACACGTATGGTTATATATGATTCACGTATGGAGATTTATGTATCCATCTATGATCTCGAATGCATGTTTATGAGCACGCATGAACATTCATTAAACCTGTATGGATCCATATATGTTGATTTTTAGCTGGGAGGGGTGTAAATTGTTAATGTTAACCGTTTAGTATGAGACTCATAGTTAGTAATTAAAGAAAAAACTACTGGAGTGAAAAAAATTTGGTATTTTAATTCACCATTATGCAATTGCAATAATACTGAATTTTGACAGAGCAAAAACTACAAAACTGGTTTTTATTTGTTTTTTATATATGCGTTTTGACAAGTAAAAACTAGCAAGTGCCAAAAGCTAAGTAGTTTTTGCTCAGCCTAGATTCAGTATTTTCTGAATCAGTAACATTTATTATCGTGGTTTCCATTTGAATTTTTAGCAGTTCTTCAAAATTAAAGTGTCTTTAAAGCCGCGTTGATAAAAAATTGAAAAATGTGTAAGATTTTTTTAATACTTTGCTTTGTTATTGCGAGCACTTTAATTGTGATTCAATTTTAAGGCTAATATCCAATTACACTGTGAGACAAATGGTAGGGGTCAGTGATCGGGAAGGGTTCAAACTACCGGGGAAAGTTATATCGGTAAAAAAGAAGTTATACGTATCCCGGCGTTTCGCTGCGTCACCCCTAGGAATCGAGATATATCGATTTGACCTTTGGTGGTCTTTTTTTTTGACATAACTCGAGAACCACTAGTCCGATTTTGCTCAAACAATTTAAAAAAAATTACAATTCCTTTAATCTGTTCATATAACGTTTTTCTATATACTCAACAGTTTTGCCGGTAAAAATAAATGTATGAAGAAAAAAATATTTTTTGTCTAAAATATTAAAAAAAAAAGTAATAAAGAAAAGGTTATTGATTTTTATGGTAGCGGTAACAAACATTTATTTTTACCGGCAAAACTGTTGAGTATATAGAAAAACGTTATATGAACAGATTAAAGGAATTGTAATTTTTAATTTTTTTAAAATTTTTTGAGCAAAATCGGACTAGTGGTTCTCGAGTTATGTCAAAAAAAAAAGATATATCTCGATTCCTAGGATGACCCAGCGAAACGCCGGGACACGTATAACTTGTTTTTGACCGATATATCATTTCCCGTTGGTTTCATCCCATCCCGATTTTGACTGTCGCATAGTGTTATTTATATAAAGTTATGGGAATACAGTGATTAAGTGATTCAAATTGTATACAGAATATTAAATTCGACTAAGACCATTTCACCGGATTTGGAAATGTTATTCTAGTGAGTAACGTCACAAATAATAGTTCTTGGTAATTTGACTGGGGTCTAAACTATCGAAGTGATTTATATTTATTATACCTAGAGTGGAAATTCGACCGTCCAAACTAATCAATCGGTTTCCATAACTGATAATTCAGTTGTCATATTCCAGTCATTCCAAATGATTCACTGGAAACTGATACGTTAGGTTGAAGAACTACAATTCTTAGACCTAGAATGGCAGAATGACATTAGTTATGATCAGGGCAAGTTTAAAATGTCTCAATAAAAGTTGAAGTCGGCAGGCAAAATGGCACGAAAAAATAGTAAAATTTGCACAAAAAATGCAAAAATGGCACGCTTATTCCAAAAATTTTAAAGTATAATAGTTGATTTAAGTGTTTTTCTGAATGCTTTTAACAAAAATACAATAATAAAGAAATTTACCGTTGAACCCCTAAAGTGCATTCGCCGTATATTTGTATGATTAAAAAAAAAATCTGGAATTTTATTAAATATTAGAAAAAATACCTTTTTTTTCTAAAAATTATAAATTTTATTACAAAGATCAATCTTTGTAAAAATTATTTACAAAGATTGAGTTTTTACTGAATTTTATAGCATTTTTTTAATGAAAAGTCTAAAAAAATAGACAAAATGGCTTTTTTTGACAAGAATTTGTAAAAATAGCATTTTTACAAAATAAGTGAAAAAATGGCAAAAATGGCATTTAATGGCAAATGCCAAAAAGAACTTGCCCTGGTTATGATGAAAGCTTTAGGTCGGTATCCCGGTAGCGATCATAAATACATATATCATATTAACATTAAGATAAATTTAACCACATGAACCCAGCAGGATAAAATGTTCGCTTTTCGACTTGTAATCTGATCTGTTGTGTATCAATGTGAGTTCAAAACGTAACTAAAGCTATTATTAATTCATATTTCTTTTATTCTCCACATCTTCACTTAATTCTATGTTTTGGAATGGCCATGTCTGATTTATTAAACTAAATAGCTTCATAATCAGTATCTTCCTCTGAGAGTAGCATGGTAGCCGAAACGATGCGGTTATCGGTAAGAGTTAAGGGAAATGCTATTTCATTTATTTCGATATTGCTATTTTAAGGATAACGGTTTTGGAGTTATTTCGGTAACGGCATTTTAAGGATAACGGCGTTTTGCTTATTTCGGTAACGGTATTTTAAGGTTAACGGTAATGAGAAATAAGTAGTTATGAGGTTTTGAATAATAAGTGGTTACACACATGCTTACAAAAAGTTGAATTATAAGTGGTTATCAGATTGCTTACTTGATTCTTAAAAATAAGGAGTTAGGCAAATACTATTAGCTTAAGGAAATAAATTCAGAAAAATTTAAGTTTTAGTTCTAGGACACGTCATACAAATTTAAACATAAAACATATTTACATATAATAAATAAAATTTTTTAAAAATTTAACTGTGTAAAAAGTACTTATTTAAACTATTACGAGTAAGTCATTATTTTATATTTAGAAACAATGAATACAATAGGCCCTTATTAGGAAGTCATTATTTTAAATTATGAAATAATGCAAAAGGTAATGATTCATCATTTTGGGTAATGCAGATAGTAATGAGGTGTCATTACCAATATTTTGCTGGGTACTAATAATAGAATGGTCCCTCTCTTAATTGTATTGTTTTTTCTCCTTTTTCACAAGTAATTATCACATTATGATGCGCTTTATTCACATTCAATAGTTGGATACCAAGTGTTGATGGGAGAGGTTGTGTTGCTGCTGTGGCAAATTTTCCAAATATATTATTTTTTAGTTAAGTGTTTGTAGAATTTTTTCTAGAGCTGATTTATAGGAAGAAGAAAACATTTAGATTTTGTCCCAGGATTCGGATGGGTTTATATCAAGGTTGGTTACCGAAAAGAATAACGTTGAAAGTAACGGTATTGAATTTTACTTGTTTCGGTAACGACAAAGGTGTTTAAAAACAAATCCCGATGTCACTGCGCGAATAATTCTCCCAATAATTGAAGAATTTTGGAGAACGGAGCACCTTCCCGATCAGCTTAAAGAGGGCACTATTGTTAAAATGCTAAAAAAGGAAAATTTGTCGGAATGCACTAACTGGAGGCGGATGACACTTCTGAGTATAGTGAACAAGGTGATAACGCATATCATCAGAACCTGAACTCCGTCCGGAATAAGCTGGTTTTCGACCACGAAATTCCTGTGTGGACCAAGTAAACACCCTAAGAGTAATCGTTGAATAGTATCTCGTATTTACAGACTTCGAAAAAGCATTTGATAAGCTCGCTCATGAAACCATCTGGAAGGCACTTGATTGCAAAGGCATCCCACCAAAACGTATCTCGCTTATTAGAAGTCTATACATTTGCTCTACTTGTGTAGTACTCCACGAGAATAATCTTGGCAACAAAATAAATGTAAATACCGGGGTAGGGATGCGCTATGTCTCCTCTACTGTTTAACATTGTTATTGGTGTAGTGATGAAGACCGCAACAGAATACTCCACCGGAATTCAATGGGGCCTATACAAGCAGTGAGGTGACTTTGACTACGCCGATGACATTTACCTCATGGCACAGACGTTTAGCGACATGTCTGAAATATTAAGACTTCTAGAAGCAGCGACAGCGAAATCAGGATTAAAAATAAACTTAGCGTGTGAAAACCGATAACAGGCATATTCCTAAATTTCATTAAACATTTTATTATTTATTTTGCAACTAATGGAACATGATAAGCATTGCATGCCTGAAAAATGCGCTGTTATAAAAAATATGGTTTCTGAGCATAAATAATAAAAAATTAGTTTCATGTTGGAAGAAAATTAATGTAAATGCAATAAAATTTACTAAAAACTATGAAATGTGTTTTTTGCGTCACCATTAATGGTTAAGCGTTTGTTCAGGCAATGCAAAAAGACATTATTTATGCTAGCTGCAGAGCTTAAGAAGGAACTAAATGTAACAGTAACTGTTGAAATTATTCTTTAGAGAATGCGAGATAACAAATTAAATGCATGTATTCTGCGAAAAGTGCCACTGCTCTCACGTAAGCATGTTGCAAATCATTTGTGTTTCACTGAAGCACATTTGGATTATCCATCTGGAAAGTGGAGAAATGTTCTTAGGATAAACGAGTCCAAAATTGTTTTATTTGGAGGCAACACATTACTATTCTAGGTCAGAAGACCCATAATGCCGATATTAATCCAAAAATCACCAACAAAAACTATTAAACGTGGCCGTTCTAGCATTATGGTATCGGGATGATTTTCTTACTATGGTGTAGGACCCATATATTGGAATATAACCTTATAAGCCCATTTAAGTTAATATCCCTCAGGAAGTAATCCTACCGTGTGCTTCTGAGGAGGTCCCGCTAGCGTGGGTCTTCTAGAAAGATAATTACTCGAGGCACACTAGTAACCTTGCAAAGAATTGGTTTTAAGTTAACAAAGTTACCTATTGGATTGGGACGCTCAGTCCTCAGATTTCAATCCAATCGAAAACTCATGGGCAGATAAAAAGAAGGGAGAGTCTCAAATACACCCAACCAGTAAGGGAGCACTTTGGGCGGCTGTTCAGCAAATCTGGAACTCAATTTCGAAGAAAAGATGCTAAAATATAGCGAATTTGATGCCAAAACGTTGAGAAGATGTAATTGCCAATAATGGGCATGCATCAGAATATTAACTTTATTATTTTTAGATGTCATATAAATAAGGAATTCACAATTAATAACTTATTTCAATTTATTCATTGATTAAATATTTAATTCTCATGCAAATTGTTTTTTAAGTTTTGTTGAAAAAGGTTTAAAATTTATAATAAAACAATAAGCCAAATGCCTTTTTTGTTTCATATTCTTACACAGTCTTTTATATTTGTTATGACATTTTCAATGAAGTCAGTTCAACCTAATTAAAAATATATTAACGAAGAATATTTTTGTTTGGCTTGGTGCTACTTTTTGACCGCAGCTGTACATATATATATATATACTCTTCCTAGGTCTAGCGCATAGTATCTAGACATTTTTGACTAATATACAGCATAGTTTGGGCACATTTTTGGCTATGTCTCCGAACTATGCGCACCACATACTTATAGCAAGAGTTTAAGGACAGTCCCAAACTAACCAAATGTCTCCATAGTAAACTGTGTATCGAAAAATGTCCATGGAGTAAGCGCTGTGCATACATATTATTGTATATGAAAGTCTGTACAAAATAATTTTACGCATTTTGTTGTTATATTTATTTTTTTGTTAAAGGAAAATGTACTTATTTTTTAGCAGTGAATTTACAAGCATTTTTTTTAGTGTACTTCTGAATAAGAGCAGTTTTTCAATAAGAGCGCTACAAAAGTTTTTTTTAAATAAAACAAAAACGGTTTTGGATATCAATGAAATTCTTTATTCCTGTGAAGGTACGATGCCATTATGTAGGTTCGATGCCATTATGTATGGAAATCGATCTCTTTTGCATGGCCACCACGGGCACGCTTGCAGAAGTCCAGACGCTGAAGCCAATTTTCGACGGTTTTCAAGCATAAATCGGCCGATACTGCTGCAATTTCCCGTTCGATATTCCTACGATTCATCAATCGTCGCTGGCTTGTTGGCATAGACCATAGATTTGACGTAGCCCACAGGAAATAGTCCAACGGCGTCAAATCGCACGACCGAGGCGGCCAACGGACTGGACCATTTCGTGAGATAACACGTTCTCCAAACTTGGTTTGCAATAAATTGATTGTGACATTCGCTGTGTGGCTTGTGGCGCCGTCCTGTTGGAACCACATGTCCTCCAAGTCCATATCATCCAATTGGGGCCAAAAATATTTGGTTATCATTGAAGGGTAGCGATTCCCATTCACAGTAACGTGCCGGTCTTGATCATCACGGAAGAAGTACGGCCCAATGACGCCGACGGCCCATAAATCGCACCAAACCGTAATTTTTTCGGGATACAATGATGACTCATGGAGTACGTGTGGATTGCTGTCTAACGCATATTTTGTTTATTGACGAAGCCATTCAGCCAGAACTGAGCCTCATCGCTGAAGATGATTTTTCAATGAAAATCCGAATAATTTTCAAGGTGTTGCCAATTCACGAACATACGACGCTTCTGGTGGTCAAGCGGCTTCAGTTCTTGCATCAATTTGATCTTGTAAGGATGTAGGCCAAGATCTTTTCGCAAAATTCGCGACAACGACGTCGCAGAGATGCCCAACGCTTGAGAACGACGTGTGAGAGACACATTTGGGCTTTCTTCAACTGAAGCCTCAGTGGCAGCAATATTCTCGACACAACGGGCACTTCTTTGTCTCACTAGCATGGGAACATTTTGTACTGTGCCTGTGGATTCAAATTTTTCGACTAGACGCTCAATTGTTGATCTGCTAGGACGATTATGACGACCATAAATTGGACGTAGCGCTCTTAACGTTGAGGCCACTGACTCCGAATTTCGGTAGTAAATTTTAATAATTTCCACTCGTTGTTAGCTCGTATATCTTTCCATCATGAAATGGCAAACCTTACTGAAGAGAAATGTCAAAAGAGCGGCAAGAAATATGGCGTCGTTTGCTGTCCCTGTCTTTCTACTTTTGTAGCGTCCCTGTTGAAAAACCCTTTATTTAGCTAAAATGCATGTTTAAACTCTTTATGCTACTACAAAAGTTCTATATTCTTTTGCACTCGCTTTGTCTAAACAGATGTTTAGGATTTAGTTGTGAATGCCGTTTAAAGTCAAATTTAAGATTTGAGAGTTCTGGTCGAATTGGGATCATCAACCATTGGAAGTTTTGAAGATTTATACGAATGGGGCGAAATAGATGGAATCTTTTGAAATTGGTTTAAACATTTCAGAACGGTTACATTTTATTTTCCCTGAAATTGTATCTATAACGAAAGTATGTAATTTATTTAATACATTATTCAAGTGAAAGGAAAAGTAAAACGCTGTAAGGCAATTTTGATACTTGCTACGGAATCTGAGCCGTAATATGGAAGTAAACCGTCTATATCTGGGCAAAAGTGAATTTCAATTGAAAATAACTGCAATTGTGGTTAATTCAAATTGGCCAATACGTCATGAGGCTAGGACGCAATACTAATTTGAGTTGTAGGAGATGTAACGGACCGAGTATAGATAATACTTTTTAACACATCCTGTGCCGATGCCTATTGCTATAGAACAATTGCTTTATGTGAGGTGTCCAAGACACCGCCACTCTAATGTATGTTACTATATGTATAGGGTCACCATTTTTTTCTGACTTGAAATCAGTACAAGTTTTAAAAAATATCATCCAAATGGTTTGGTTGAGGCAACAAACTTTTTCGGTTAACCATTATACCATCTTAAAAAACCTTACACATTTCTCCCTATACGGACCCATTATTTAGAAATTTCAATGAACATTTCCCATTCCAGTATGAACGTTAATTCTTTCGAATTTTTATTCTAGCCAACGAATTTCTGTTGTCACGAGCAAATTGCATTGTCTAAACTAATTTTCTGTAGATACAAACTAACCAATCGATTGGCTACACATTTAGCTGTCAGAACAAATCTCTTATCTCTTTCCTAATTTCTGCATGATTTCTGAAATAGAAAAACTTCACATTTTGGCTACGTCTTCTATAAAAACACGTAACGTTTTTAAAAATGAAAATCTTAAGGTTTTGTGTCCTTTCTTCTATTGAAAATCCCACAGATTCGAAAAATTTTACATGGAAATACCCACATACATACATTTCTTCAGATTTTAAGGGTTTTTGTTCGGAAAATCTTCAGCTTTTGATATCGTTTCCTACACTCAGAAAACAGAATCATTCTGACAACCGCTCTGACAAACCGATAATTAAAATATTTTTATCATAGTCAAATAACTATTATCGCAATGGAACCATTTGATAAATTTGGTTGTCACCACGAATCTTCTCTTTATATGAAACTACCCAGCTGGAAATTGCCCACGGTAGAAAAAAATAGTACTGACAGATCACTTTTTTTTATTATGCCAGTACTACTTAAAATGTGCTTTGTGCACTGTTTTCTGCTATTTTAACAAGATTTTTCTTTCTGACACTTCTTTTACCCTAATTTTTAATACCGAATTCAGTCATGAAGAATTTCAATATTACTTTTTTCATTATATTTTATATACAACATCGAGAAACCAGAAAATTTAATAAAAAAATTTTATTTTCTAGTTTTGCAATTATTTAATATTTTATTACACAATAAAAAACAACAAAATTAATTTGAAACAAAAATATATATTTTTTTATTATTTTATTAAAATTTAGGGTGATTCACCACCAGATTTTTAATTGTTTTTATAGTACTGGCTATACACTGATTTTTTGTATTTAAAGTACTGGCAAGCTACTGAATATTTTTAATTTATAGTACTGGGAAAACACCAGAAAGTAACAAAATCCAACACTGGGCCAACGTGGGCAAATACCTACGGCCAAGCGTATATTGGTGTTATCATTTCGATACCGTACCAGTACTGGAAACGTAAAAAATCCGACACATCGCTGAGCCAGTACTGTGCCGTTCGTATTTTTCTATCTGGGTACATATTAGATTAAGAAATTTTCATGTAGAAAAATCATTTTGAACTATAATAGTTATTTGAACTGATCAAATCAGTACGAATGGTCACCCTATATGTAGCAATAAATGTATGGTTATCGCTGTGCACCTTTCATTACCACTTTCTATTTTATGATTGACATGCAATCATAACTATGTACTTAAAACAAAAAATTATCAATTGAGTTAATACTTAATAATGAGCAGTGAGTTGAAACGGTATAAAAACAAAATTAAAATTTATCAATTTACCACCGCAAGTTAACGCTACATGAGTTTTAATTAAAATTGCATCGAATTGCAAGAAAAAAAAATGAATCAATGTAATGTAGACATCAAATCTTCTCTTCTCCAGCGACATTTTTTTGTATAACAAAAAAATATGTTCAAATTTCAATCTACACTTAAAAAAATAAGTTAGTAGCAAAATCTGTAAAACGTCTTATATATCAAGTATACTAGTTTTCAGCAAATTTTTTGCTGAAATTGTATTTTCAACAAAAGTTTCAGTTACATTTTTTTAGTACGAAACTAATTTTGAACTAATGTTTTACTAATTTATTTTGCTACCAAAATTGTGCTGATAAACACATTTACAGTGCGGACAACAAGCAGACATACAAGATGTAGATATACGCATTACAAGTGCGAGCAAAGAAAAGGATACTAAAAACGCAACCCTTCTAAGACAATAAAAATTACAACCGTGAACGATTTTTGTATCTGTCTTTCATACATAAAACAAAAGGACCCCAAAAGGTGCTTACACATAAAAATATAACACAATAAGAAAAATTATAATTTAAATTATAGACAAAATAAAATATTTAAATTTAATGAATATAAAGATAAAATGTGAATGTATAAACGAAATGTTAATGAATAGTGACTATGTGAAATATAAGGACAGACATTTTTGTCAGTCGTTTGGGTAATTTTTTCGTGTTCCCCTTCACTTAAAAAAACGCTTTTTATAATGTCATGATTTATTTCCTTTTTTGTTAGGAAGTCTGGACATTTTTATATTTTACGAAGTTCCTAAATAATGTTCAAAAGAATAACCAAAAAACACTTTTTAGACTTAAATATTCAGCAAATAAATTAACTTAAAGTATACTTTCTCTATAAATTGTTTGAGGTTTTTTTCAGGCTAGTAATATTTAGCAAAAAGTTTTATTGATTTAACAGGGATTTTTTTTCGTTTGCAATCGACTAGATGTTAGCAAAGCTGAGATTACTATTTTTTTTTTTGGTAAAAAGCAGCTTGCTGGTTTTCAGTAAACCCTTTTTGCTGAAACTACAAACTTTTTTGTAAGCACACTTCATTTCATTTTATTTATTTGGATTTCCTATACAACAAGACATATAATCTTATTATCATTAAATAAGAATATCACAAAAATAGTTATAAAATATAAAATCATGGATATAAAAAACAAAAAAAGAATTATAAATAAAAAATTAACTGCTAAAAAGCAATAATAAATAAATAATTTAATAACTTTAAATTAACATATTTTAAGATTTTTTTTTCTCATTATATGGCCTAGCTATAAAAATTAAAAAGGGCCCTTCTGACAAAAAATTTGCGAATACACCACCATTTTTTGCTGACTTATTGGCAATTGTAAAAAAGCAAGCACTGGCATCCCGACTAAAAAAGTTTTCATATAATCTTATATGATTTGATATTATTATAAATGTTTATATGCGTGGCTTTATATAACCATATACATTTATATTAACACTTTGGTTTTATAAATATGTTTGATATGATGTTATATATGCGATTTGGTCTCCAGCCATATAATAAGAGATCTGCGATATAGTTTATATATAATGACGTATAAGCTTCTATAAACAATCTTATATCAAAATATATAACATGACATGAAATTATACAAAATTTTATAAAGTTTAATTGCACTATAACAATGAAGAAGACAAACTTAAAAAGATTTTTTTTTATTTTATAAGAAAGACAAATTTTATAAGACCAAAACTCTAAACTAGAAAAAGTTGTTCCGACAAATTTTTGTAAAGTTGAGTTAAACCGAAAATTTACTTTGTAGCTATTTCCAAGTTTATTAGCATACATTTTCTAAACAACTTTTTCTCGTTTTAAATTTTCCTTTTTATTGATATTCAATTACAAACTGCGATATTCTAAGTTTAAGGACAATTTGTGTCCTATAAACGGATTAAATCGCATTCAATCCTCATTTCCATCAATACCAAAGATCGACCAATACCCACTTTGTTAGCCAAACTGTTCTGTCGGCCATTAGTATTTAATATGAATGAAAATAAGTGATGTCAACACACAAAAAAATAAAAACTAAATTCAATCGTGAAAACTGCCTATTCAATAAATTATATCGTTGAAATTATTCCAATCACAAAAATTGTCCATTCAATTAAAAATTTGTAGCTCTTTAATTGAATTCATTTTCAATAAAATAGTGATACATTTGATTAGGATTTTTATTGGTTTTTTTTATATGTATTTGATTAAAAATTAATTCATTGGATTAAAAATTGATCAGTTTTGTATACCTTCTAAATAGCATATTATATGCATTTGATTAAAAATTAATCCATTGGATTAAAAATTGATCAATATTGTATAAATAAATTATATATATAAATTATATGTCATGCCAACTATAAAAAATATATTTCTTTATTTTTAGCTTGAATTTCATAACATTAAATTTTATTAAAATAAAACCTGTATGCAATTTTCATTCATTTGATGGATTTATTTATATTTATATGAAAGATTCTCTCACAGAAATTAGTTTTCTTCTTTTTTCTGAGGTATAAGGACTCTGTCAAAATTTTTTGGAAAATTAAAAAAATAGTTTGTTTTTATTGAAAACTAAAGAAAATATATTTTATTTAAAATAATTTTTAATTTATTTTTTGCGATTTTTTGTTTAAAAAATTTTTTAATTTTTTAAACAAAATTTCAAAAATTACATTACTATTTTACAGTAATGTTCTAGAATAAATAAATATTCATATTTAATATGGCAAAACTCAACGAGAATTTATAAAATTTTTTAAAAAATAATTTAAAATATCAGTTATTAATACATAAACATTTATAAAAACAACTACATAAAGAAAACAAACGAAAAACACAACAATATGCTGATGTTTTTCTCTTGGTTTATGAAATGCTTTTGAGCGATAGAATAAAAAAATGGCAAGCAAATTGCAATTTTGAGCAATTATTTAATATATTGGATTAATTTTTAATTGACACCTTTTGAAATAATTTAACAAATCGTTTTAATTAAAGAAAGTTGAACAATATTTTTTTGTGTGAACAATATTTACTAAAATTTTATTTGAAAATTTTTATAAAATTATATGTGTTTATATATAATTTAATGCAATTAGATAGACCCATTTTTCGGATCAAATTGTATCAGGTTAGATAACATGCTTCTCTCATTTGATATAATTATATATTCCAATATTCGGATCAAATTAGATATGAACATATATATGGGTTTATATATGGTGATATATGATTATATAACATCTTTTTTAGTCGGGTGATCGTGGGGTTAAAACTAAATGGCAGGCAGTGCACTCATTTGGGACGCTTTGCCAGCGATTGCAAAAAGTCTTATAAAAAGAAAACCACTGGCAAAGTATTGTCTAAGAGTGATATACCAACGTGAACTATCAGAAATTGTCAATGGTACAAAATCAATGTACTGGTAGACCATTGATTTTTAAAAATGACGCTTTGTTAAATAAGGTTTCTAGTCAGAAGGTTTCGAGTTCAACTCTGGATGCCTTTAGTTAAAATTTTGGTTTGTTTCCGAAAATTGCTTTTTTTGTTTGTGAAAAGCTTTTTTAGGCCAACTTCTTTTGTTTTTTCAACGTTGGCATGTTACTTTAAACAAACTTTGCCAGTGCTAGCATATTGGCGCAACCAGTAGTTATCCAGATGTTATAATTCATTTACGTTTTTCCTCTAAAATATTATATGTCCCGTTAGCTAAGTTCACAGAGCTCTCGTCTGTCAATCTAACGGCCTGGGTTCAAATCACGGCAAGACCGACAAAAAACTACATAAACTTTTTTGTAATTTTAGTATGGAAAATCTACATCCAGATTAGGTAGTTTTGGTTTTGCCAGCGTTATGCTAATGGGTCATATGAATAAAACTCAGCAATTACTTCGAAGTATTTACTTAAAATTAAATTTCTAGTCTACTCCCAAGCAGACTAGTTTTGTGAAGTAATTGCTAAAAAAAACCCTGTATTTCCCCCTATTAGTAATATCAATTTTTTATTCATATGAGCCAATGTTGGAAATTCTGTTTTTCCACTGCTTTTCCGTCGCCTTTTGAACAGCCGGTGATTTTGTCTAAAGATGTTATCATTTTGGGAACGAGGAAACAGTTTTTGCAAGCACTTTTACCATCTGATATAGTGACGTGAAAGCCGTTACCGAAATAACCAAAATACCGTTAGCCTTAAAATACCGTTACCTAAATAACTGAAGTACCGTTATCCTTAAAATACCGATACCGACATAAATGAAATATCGGTACCCCTTGTAAAAAAGTTTAGATCTGATCAGATCTTTTTGGATCTAAATAGATATGATTGAATCTAATTAGATCCTGCACCAGATATCATCAAATATGATCAGATATGGCATATGTAACAATACCTTATGCAAGATTAAAGTGATCTGGACAATTGCGCCAGATATGCCCAAATTTGATCAGATCTAATTAGATCTAAAATTTGTCCCCAATTTTGAGATCTAATTAGATCTGGTAAGATCTACTAAGATCTGGCCAGATATGCCTAGATCTGGTAAGATCTACTGAGATCTGGCCAGATCTGATCTTTTTTACACGGGACCCTTAAAATACCGTTACCTAAATAAATGAAATACCGCTTCCCCTAAAATATCGTTACCGTTATTTTTTACTGTCTGCTTTTGATAATTGCACGTGATCATTGAGTATTTTTCTTACATTAAGTTGGCAAATTGGTTTTATTTTTAACCTCGTTTGTTTTTGTAAAAAAATAGCGGGATGCATCGAAATAACTGACTTACCGTTATTCTTAAAATATCGTTACCGAAATTATACCTTTACAGAAATAACCAAAAAACCGTTATCCTTAAAATAGCGTTACCCTTACCGATAACGGCATTGTTTCGGTTACCATCCATGCCCAGTAGGAAATATTTATTAAAGTAAAATACAAATTTTAACAACCCGTGTAAAAAAGATTAGATCTGGCCAGATTTCATTAGATCTGATTGTAACTGATCTAATTAGATATCAAAATTAGATCTGGTTAGATATGGGCAGATCGAATTTTATCTGGACTTTAATATCTTATCGGTTAAACAAAAGCTAAACGAAAATCAAAGAACTGATAGCTATAAAGTCACCTTCTACCGGCCTGTTTATAGAAGATGATATATCTGGTGCCCGAAGTAATTAGATCTAGTGCCAGATACAATAAGGCACAATTATGTCCCGACATTGGGCCACAATTGAGGCAACAAATACAATACAGCCAGATACAAAATCAAAGATCTTATAAGATATCTTATATTCTAGTATCGTTAAATTGACTTTAAATTTCTTTTAATTTCATATAATTCCAATAATCTTTGCAAAATAAAGCTTTTATTGTTGATAAAATTTTATAATAAGTAACAAACAAAATGAATTTAAAAAATATTTTTGAAGTGCATTTGTAAAGCTGCAAAAAGAATTGCCAATTTGAGACCTACGTTACTTCAAAACATTGATTAAAATTTCCACATCCAAAGGAAATCTTCAAAAACAGCTTACATTTTGCGATTTTTTGATGAGAATCTGGTCTAGCATCTGGTCTCCAGAACTGTTTACATCACTCCAAGTTTCTTTAAAAAATGAATAGATTAAGCACATAAAAGTACTAGCCAATCTTTTACTTTCAGATCATTATGAAATTTCTACAACACTTTTAATAATTATAAGATCTTAAATGAATTTTGAACGATTTTGTTTTAAAATAAAAACTTACTTAATTGACAATTTTGAAGACGAAATTCGTGTTCGGCTGATGAAGTTAATCGCTTTAAAAATGTGTCAAATACCAGATTCTCATATCCAATTTTTATATATGTAAATATTTAACAGTTTTAAATTTTAATGTTTCCTCCAGTTAGACATTTCTCTTTAGTATGCTTCTTGACTCCATGAATGACATGGACAATATCGTTGTTGTCTGATGGTTATTATTTAAGTATTCAGAACTTGTGTTCTCGATTTTGCATAAAAAAATTGTATAGCCGACCATTTACCCTCAAAAATATCTTCAATATATGCAGTTCATGCAATTTAATAAATAATAAAATTTAATTGGCTTATTTTAAGCTTATTTTAGGAGATATTTTTCAAATCCAATCAAAAATTATAAGTGCTCTACATTTGAAAAGAAGTGCTTGTTTTTTTTTAATTTTTTTGTTTATTGAAGTTTCTTGATAATTTTTTACAAGTTTCAAACTGAAAATAAAATTGGAAGTAGGTTATTAAAAATCAATATTGTTGCTTTTGGAAACAACTCAAATATCTAAGATCTGGTACCAGATCTGATAACAAATCTGATTTGATCAGCTCATATCTGGGCATAAAAATTACACAGCATTCCAGATCAATGTAGATATGAAGATATCTGGTACTAAATCTTATCAGATCTGGTGATAGTGTTTCAAATTTGCCATATCTGATCATATATGATCTGATCTCGCACCAGATCTATATAGATTCAATCATATCTGTTTACATCTAAACATATCTGATCAGATCGAATGTTTTTTACACGGGAACTGTGTTTTTTTTGGACTATAGAACAGATGGCCTCAAATTTCGTTAATGCACATGTGTGGACATATATGACATATATACCCAGCAAAATCTTTCATTACCAAATAAGTGGTTATATAATAGAAATTCATAGCTCCGCACAACTTATTTTTTGGCGTCTAAACTCATTATTTATCTTTGGCGTGGTCGTTTTTATAAGTAGTCACGCTTACCCGCTCGCTTACGAAAAAATGAGAAATAAGTAGTTATGAGGTTTTGAATAATAAGTGGTTACACACATGCTTACAAAAAGTTGAATTATAAGTGGTTATCAGATTGCTTACTTGATTCTTAAAAATAAGGAGTTAGGCAAATACTATTAGCTTAAGGAAATAAATTCAGAAAAATTTAAGTTTTAGTTTTAGGACACGTCATACAAATTTAAACATAAAACATATTCACATATAATAAATAAAATTTTAATAAAATTTAACTGTGTAAAAAGTACTTATTTAAACTATTACGAGTAAGTCATTATTTTATATTTAGAAACAATGAATACAATAGGCCCTTATTAGGAAGTCATTATTTTAAATTATAAAATAATGCAAAAGGTAATGATTCATCATTTTGGGTAATTCTGATAGTAATGAGGTGTCATTACCAATATTTTGCTGGGTATGTATGGAGATTTATGTATCCATGTATGGACATGAATGCATATTTATGAGCATGCATGAACATACATTTAACCTGTGTGTATTCATATATGTCGATTTTTAGCCGGGTAGGTATGAATTTAGCTTCTTCAAAATTAAGTGGTTATAAAAATGCTGCCAAGTCTTGAAAATTCTTGGCTTTTCTCTTTTAAATGTAAACAAAAATATTTGTCACAGAATTTTTTGAAATTTTAGTATTTTAAAATTGATAAAATAGGTTTGTTTTTTTCGAATTTTATATCTATATTTATAACTACTTGTAAAAAAACGACTATCCGTACTTGTAAACAAATGAAATTTAAACATTTGGAGTCCCCTTTGTACAAAAGCTGTTTTCGTACAAAGACATCGCCGTAA
The DNA here is from genome assembly GCA_949987735.1 of Leucophora obtusa. Classification (NCBI taxonomy): domain Eukaryota; kingdom Metazoa; phylum Arthropoda; class Insecta; order Diptera; family Anthomyiidae; genus Leucophora; species Leucophora obtusa. Next base: position 98,386,804 of record OX465298.1, read on the forward strand.
CGCGAAATGGAGCAATAATCTTGTGTGCCCACCATTGCTAACAAACGCATAATTTATTTGTTAGCTTTGTTGTTTTTAATATTTTATGAAATAAAAAATACTAAAATTTCAAATATTTTTGTTTACATTTGAAAGATAAAAGCCCAGAATTTTTAAGACTTGGTAGCATTTTTATAACTACTTAATTTTTAAGAAGCTAAATTTATACATACTTTAAAATTTTATAAATGCTTAAATTTGTATGGAATATTTATACAAAATTCGATAAAAACAAACCTAATATTAAAAACAACAAATGCTAACAAATGCGTTCCGGGTAAGCCCATATACGAAAACAGATTTCGTCCAAAGGCGGCCCCAAATGTTTAAATTTTATTTGTTTACAAAAAATAAAAACAAGTCACGTAAGTACAGATAGTCGGTTTTTTACAAGTAGTTATAGATATAGATATAAAATTCGAAAAAAACAAACCTTTAATTTATGTAAAATAATATAATAATAAAATATTCAATAAATAAAATAATGCTATTTAAGAATAACGGTATTTAATTTATTTTGATTACGGTATTTTAAGGGTATCGATATTTAATTTATTTCGGAATCGAGTTTTTAAGGATAACCGTATTTCAGTTATTTTGGTAACAGTATATTAAGGATAATGGTAGTCAGTTGAAAATATTTTCAATCGATAACGGTATTGCCTACCTGTTAAAAAAAGAGTTGTTAAAAATATATTTTCACTATGACAATGATTATGTGTTGGATTTTTTCTTTGTTAGCACACTTTATGTAGTGTATGTATTACACACACTACATAAAAATGTAGATTCTGAAATATTGTATATATATTTTAAAATTAAATTCTAGCAGCTATGATTTTGTCACATCCATAGATATAAAATAAAAATTAGTTAAAAATTACCTTGTAAACACTACTGAAAATAGTATAGCAAAAAAACAAAAAACAGTTAATAATAAAAAATATTATTTCTTCAAAATTTTAGTTATATTTGAATTAAATTTAGCTCCATGCAAATAACAGTCTATTCTGCTAAAATCAAATAAATATTTGCTACAATATAGTAGACTCCTGATATCATAAAATTTTTATTATTTAAAAATATTTGGCGCTCAACGTTAAGTTTGAACTGCAAACTTTAAAAATTATAGATTATCGAAAATAAGAACGGATACTTTCGAAGCTTTGAATAAAATCGATACATGTTATGTCAACGTTTGAATAGCTAACAACTGGTTCCTCTCTGTCCAGTCAACCTAACTATCGTCGTCACCTTTCCCCATCAATGTATCTAGAGTAATAATTAGTTTTAAGTATAATAAGATTAGAAGAAAACGCAACTAGCCTGTTTACGGTACGAGTACACATAAAGAAAAATTTAGATTTGCGCATGCGTAAATTGTACACAGAAATAAGATGGTAACTTGTGTCTTGGCCTTCAGAATTCAGTTAATTCGTGCTTCAACTAACAAAACAACCAACCAACAAGATCATTTTCATCATGTCTACTTGAAATATGTACTTGTGTACTTATAAACAACAATTTTGATTTAAGGATTTGAAAATAAACACTTTAATGTGGCATTTGTTTGAGGCGACTCCTAATGTAGCTCAGGTTAGGTAGTTCTAGTGGTGATGATATTCTTCTTCTAATATACGATGACAAGAGGCACCGACCATGATTATCACTTGTAGTTTTCTTGTTATTTGCAACATTCAACAATTGCCAGTATGTATTTCAAACAAAAACCAATGAGAAGAATTATATGTAGCTTTATGTTAGTTGTTGGCTAATGGGCGATTCGGACTCTATTTGTTTGTTTGGTTGGGCTGTAGTTGATGTGCCCGTTCATAAAAAAGCAGCTATTAGCATTAATGTGTAGTTTGTTATCAAAAAAAAAGAGTGGAGCGTGGTGATGTTAAGCGTTCATTGCACTGAATCGTTCCTTTTTTTTGTATTTTACTCATTTTTTTTCTTTTCAGAACAGGTGTTGTAGTTTAGTTTATATTTAGTTGGTTGGTTGTTTGGTATGTTGTATGTAGGTATCGCGCCATCATCATTGCAAATCACATGCAATCCATTAAAGTGTTTGTTGTCCGTGTTGATTCTTCTTATGGCCATGGCCTCTGCCCATTGCAGCAACTAACAAAGTGCTTCTGCTTAAACTTGAGTAGTAATTGTGGTTTGGTTTTGTGAAAATACAAACCAACGTTGAACTAAATATTAATTAGCGCATGGGTTCACATCCAATGGTCATTCACCACCATCTGAAAATGTAGAAGTAGTAGTAGTAGAGGTATCTCTTACACTCAAGTATTAAGAGAAATCACTTGTTACTGCACTGGTTGTTCATGAAGCCTTCCAGATCATAAAGAAGACTTATATAGCATTTTTCAAATGAAATCTTGTTTTCTATATTAAACTTACATACATAATTATAACACTATGCTACAAATTCAAGTTGTTGGGTGCAGTAATGAAACAATTCACAATATGTTATGAAAGAAGGGCTAGTAAGTTTGTAAATCAATTCGTTTAAATTGTGAATTAGAATTTAATTCATATATTTGTAAAAAAAAACTGGTCTTGATGTTTGAAAATTGGAAATTGTTTTTGCACAGATTTCAAATAATCTTCAAATTATGAACTTTAGTACTCACTAATTCTCCATGTTTTGCTAACAGAGTTGCTATCCTACGAAAAAAACTTTGTGCCACGGAGAACTCTGGGGAATCTGAGTCCCATCTGGGGTGGGCAAGGGGCCCATTCATATTCGGCTTTTTATTTACCCATTCTCAGATTCTTAAACTTAAAAAACACTTTTGATATTATACTTACAATTTTTTCATAAAAAAACGAAAATACTTTTATCAGGCATGTCACAGGTTTTTTTCGGAATTAATTTGATTTTACAATTTCACTTCTGCAATTTTTTTCCTAAAGTGATCGAAAACAATTTTTTTCCTCTGGTAAGTATTGAGTATGCTACAGGCTTTATAGTGGTACTTAAAACGTTAAAAGTTTCTCCAGAAAACTTAAAACGAAAAAAATAATCGTTTTCATTCCACTTTCAAAACCCAAAGTGGAATTGGTATTTAGAGCAACTTATACTCAAAAAAGCTTTTCAATAGTGCTTGGTATGTAAAGCAAAAGTAAAACGTTACGAAATTGTACATCGAAATCATATTAATTTTATGCGAAATATGTGTTAAAACTTTAAATATGCTCTCTAACAAAAACTTTTTAAGTGGAAATATTAAAAACAGCATTCTTAACTTATAATTAATTATGTTTATCTGTTATATTTGGTCTAAATATGCTAAAATACTAATTACTTCTGGAGAATCAATTTGCTCTTGAAAGTGAAATTGAAGTCTGTGACAATAATCGTGGTGGCGTATCCTATCAAAATGTTAATGTTTTTATAGAAAACTCTACAAAGTCCATCCACTGTTTTGAAGAAAACCGCGTACAAGAAATAGAGAAAAGAAATCTAATATCAACCTGCTAATTTTTTCGTCTACCCATGTTTAACCGTGGTGGTCAAAGACCGAGAGATGATCATCTTAGAATTTTTATTTCTACAACATATTGAAATTTCTCCAAACTAGTAGTGTTACAACCAACTAGAAAATAATAAATTTTGAAAAAATTTGCACAGCAGCAACACAACATCTTCAATAAACACTCGGTATGCAACTATTGAATGTGAATAAAGCGCATCGTAATGTGATAATTACTTGTAAAAAAGTAGAAAAAACAATAGTATTAGTTAATTCTCTTCTGATTACAAAACATACATTGTATAGGCTATGCCGACCGTGGTGTATCTTGTTAAGAGGTGATGCTACGAGCACATAAACTGTGCAGAGGCCTGCCGGTTAAATCCCCGGTCATGGCAATAAAAAAAACTTTTTCATATAGAGACAAATTAACAATTAAAAATTAATTTGATCAGTTGACACATAAACTAACCACTGACGAGTCTTTGGGTGAGACGAAACTGGGGCAGTCTGGTGATTCCCTTGTGTCTATTAAATTTTTAAAAAAAAAAAAAATGTTTTCTTCTTCACTGAAAATATTATTACAGTAACTGACTGTAGTTTATTTAAAATACAAAGAGATATATTTTTTTACTCTTCTTGTCGTTTATTTAAAAAATAAATTACATATAAATACGGATTTTCTGCTACAGTTAATATTTTCAGTTAAAATGTTTTGTTAAAAAAATTATTCCTTTTCGATTTCTAGGTCAGTTTAAGAAACGAAATAAAACAAATATCATTTATTCTTATGGATTTTGTACTTAATTTTTTTAAATTTAAAAAACGAAATAAATGAAAAATCATTATTTTTTTCAGGATTTTGTAGTGTATTTATTAACATTTAAAAGTTCTTTTGATTTAAATGAAAAATTAGTAGACCGGTTTTCAAGTGATTTTTCATTTGTTTTAATTACATTTTCAGTTAATTTAAACTACAAACTATTTTGAGTGTTCTTCTTCCTATAAATCAGCTCTAGTAGTGTTTAGTTTAAAGTACCCAGTGAACATTTGGAGTCCGAAAATACTCATTAAAGAGTCTTGAGACCTTCAGAAATCATAACAAAAAGAGGGTATTTTCCCTTGCAGGTGAAGCCTCTTTCTGAGCATTCTTTTATGACTCAGAAAAGACTCCTAATTATGAGCTTTGGGAGGGGAAATTTCCCTCTTTTTTAAGAGCATTTTCTGATCGAAAAACGAGTGTTACGAAAAGGGAATATTTAAAATATATTCTGAGGATTTTTGGACTCTTTTTTGAGTCTTATTTAGATCAGATAAGAACATATTTGTGTTTTGATTTCTATTGATTTTTGTGCTTTATATAATGCAATTAAGAAATTTATTAAAAAATATGAAAAATATCTGTAATGTTTATTTCATTTATAAAAATATGTACATTTAACGTAGATGATTACAAAAACATTATCGTGGACTTTGCACTTATTAACAATTAGTTAACATATTTAGAAAAAGATTTTAAATACACAAAATGCTGCTTTTCGCCACCATATTCCAAATTTTGATTGGTAGTTTTGTCGGGCGCATCTTGATGAATACTTGATAGGAATAATTTGTTCATCTGCCTTCTTGAAATTTGTGGTATATATTGACCGAAATCTCGTGGGTTTCATTGCTAATATTGGATTCTGTATTTTGCAACTATCGCAAAAACTAATTCTGTAGTCAAATATGTTTTTATTTGTGTTTTTTATTGGAAAATATTTGTATGTATTTTGACAGGAAACAACAATTTCAAATACAGAGGCTCATATATTACACATATTTTTGAATATTTTTGGAGTGTGCCTAAAACGTTCTTATATGACTCATATTAGACCCTCTTTCTAAATGTTTCTTTTTTGATTTCCTTTTTAAAAAATTTCCTTCTTATTTTGGATTCGTTTTAGAGTCTTTTGAGAAGGTTCAAATTTGAGTCGGAAAAAAGAGCCTTTTTGGAGCAAAGATTTTGAAGGTTCATAAAAAATTATAAAAAAAGAATCATTTTGGACTCTAAATTGTGAGCACTCTAAAATTGCTCATACTTTAGAGTCTTTCAGGAGTCACAATTTTTGAGCGCTCAGAAAATTGTAGGCTGGGTAATTTCCTTGTTAGATATATATTAACTAATTATTCTTTTAAAAAGCTATTAAATCTAAGATATTTATATCACCAAAAAGATTCTGCTATATTTTGCTATTAAAAATCCTTTGCCATTTTCCTATGAAATGCCTTCAAAATTGTAGATGCAAGAATTATAGATAGATTATTTTTTAATTCTGGGGTGTGCAAAAAGCCGTCTAAGGTGGGCTTTGCCCACCCCAGACCGGCCTAAGTCCGCCAATGCTGAGTCCAAAACGAAGAAACTATGGGTATCAGATCTTATATTTTTCGAAGTTTGTACGAACTGTGCAAAACATAATTTTCAATTTCCAAGACACGGATATTTTATTTTGAACTCTTTCAGAATATGTTGAATTTGTTCATGGGTGTGAACTTGTGTCGGACGTTGTAATTTTTGTACCCTGCTTCGAATAGACGATCAGGGATTAATGTACGTTTTTTTTAATTTTAATTAGATTTCAAGGCAAATCTAACACAGATATTGTGTATTAACATTTTATTCACCCCATCTGAATCCACGCATGTTGTTCTATAAGTCTACATCAAGGATCCTCTTGAAAAAATGCGAATAATTTAATTCCATTTTTACATATTTTAACACTTAATGTCAGTTTAATAGTGATGGCGCTTTTAACCAAAATGAATTTGTATTTGTAATGCAAATCAAGTCAGATCATAATCATGAATTCATCCTTCAATTGATTGAAGTATGTCGCCATAAAATTGACGGGAGTACATGTCTCTTGCAGTAAAGTAAGAATACAAAAAGAAGTAAAAATGTGTAGGTATTCGGTAATGTTGAAATACATAACACCCTCCATAATACCATTGTAAAGATTTCATAAAAAAAACTCCACAATATCATTGTGAAGATATCAAAACAAAAAAATAAAAAAATATCTGTGGATTATTGACAAAAATACTTAATTCAAAAATTTTCCAATTTTTTTGTTACCCAGCAAAATATTGGTAATGACACCTCATTACTATCTGCATTACCAAAAATGATATATCATTACCTTTTGCATTATTTTATAATATAAAATAATGACTTCCTAATAACGGCCTATTGTAGTCATTGTTTCTAAATATCAAATAATGACTTATTCGTATTAGTTTAAATAAGTACTTTTTACACACCCAAGTAAAAAAAATTGATATGGAGCCATATGAAGTTATATTTAATTATATATAATCTTTTATGTAATTAGATATAATTATATCCGAAAAATGAGAACGTCTTATTGTATCATATTGTATCGAATTGTATACAATTGTATACAATTTGGTACAATTTGATACAATTTTATGCAATTCGATACAATTGTATCCGAATTTTGTCCTCATCCAATTACATCAAATTATATCTTTTTGTATAAAGTTATATAAAATGTTATAAAAGTGGACATAGTTTGATACAATTATATCTAAATATTAACCTTATACTTTTTATCATATTATATAGGACCATATCTAACAATATACAAAAATTATTTTTTTAAATAAAAAAAAAAGTTCAATTACTTGTAATTGTAATTGTTCTTTTCTGAATTGCAATTACAATTAATTGTAGTTGAGTTTTTTTCCAATTACAATTACATGTAATTGAGTAATTGCATGTGTAATTAATTACAAAATGTAATAGCAAATTGAAAGAAAATAACTCAATTAGGCTAACATCAACGAAATTCTAACAATGCTATTTTTATCTTCTGTTATTACTGTTTTTGCTGTTATTTTGTTTTAGTTTTTGCTGCTTCCTATGGAATTCAACTCTGATCGACAACTTATAAAGCACAGAGAACGACAACGAAAATAATTCCTAGATAGTAGATCGCGATTTAAGCTGTTAAACGAACTGTTCTAGAAAAAGTGGAAGTCATGGATGTTTTATATTTAGCCCTTCTTTCAGAATATATTAAGTAGATTTTGTCATTTGTACAACCAAAGATGAACTTTGTCGGACGGTGTTTTAATAGAAATCGAGTTTTTCAAGTACAACATATGTCGGATTTATTTATTTTCTATTGAGCGGGAATTCCCGGGATCCCGGGAAATTCAGACAAAAATCCCGCTGTCCCGGGAAAAGAAAAACCCTATATACAACCACGATATAATATAAAAAATCAGTCAAGTGTAAGTTATAGAATAGAGAATTTCGTATTAGAGCTTCAGTGTTGTTAATGTTATGGGTGCGTAAGCCATTTTTGACTCATGCTCCTAAACAAAACAAATTACATGAATGTTATTTTAGTTTGACTCAAGATCATAAATTAATATCACTTTCTGTTTAAATTATTTTCAAATCAAAGAAAGATGATACAATTTTTACAAGTAAATTACAAAGAATAAAATTTATTGAAAAAATTCGATAAGACCAGCAAGGCAGAATGCGCATTTTCGGCTTTGGCTACAAAGCCATCATCAGTGCCTTTCGCCTTTGAGTGGGTTAATATTTTGATATTCTTCTACTTATATGACTGTTGAAAGCAAATCGAGTTTGTTATCAACAACTCAACTTAGACTAACATCAACGAAATTTAACAATGCTATTTTTATCCTTTTGTTATTATTACTCTTTTTTGCTTTGAACCTTAATTCTTAAGATATCTCAGCTGATTCTATTCAACTCTGTGTATGATAAACACAGATGTTTGAATTACAACGAACCGTTAAATTTAAATTTAAATGTATGTTATTAAATTATATTTTTGCACCGTGTCAATGTGTTTAAGATGAATGGGGGAAATGTTTTTAGTTGATCTTTTATTTTAAGTAAATGAATGTTATTTTAGTTTGACTCAAGATCATAAATTAATATCACTTTCTGTTTAAATTATTTTCAAATCAAAGAAAGATGATACAATTTTTACAAGTAAATTACAAAGAATAAAAATTATTGAAAAAATTCGATAAGACCAGCAAGGCAGAATGCGCATTTTAGTTGATGTTAGTCTAAGTTGAGTTGTTGATAACAAACTCGATTTGCTTTCAACAGTCATATAAGTAGACGAATATCAAAATATTAACCCACTCAAAGGCGAAAGGCACTGATGATGGCTTTGTAGCGAAAGCCGAAAATGCGCATTCTGCCTTGCTGGTCTTATCGAATTTTTTCAATAATTTTTATTCTTTGTAATTTACTTGTAAAAATTGTATCATCTTTCTTTGATTTGAAAATAATTTAAACAGAAAGTGATATTAATTTATGATCTTGAGTCAAACTAAAATAACATTCATTTACTTAAAATAACAGATCAACTAAAAACATTTCCCCCATTCATCTTAAAAACAAATTACTCACGCACGAGCATTTCGTTTCTTACTCAGCACACATGAGTATATTAAAAACTTACAATCAGAAAATTCTCACGCAAAACAGTAAAAATTACTAAAAACATATGATGCAAAAAATAAACTCACACACGAATCATGCACGGATTATTCTTACTCACGCTCACGCACGAATCACTTAAGTATAGTAATTATTTCTCACGATCACGTGTGAATAACGTGACTCACGAACATTTCGTGTCACTCGCCAATCCCTAGTAATTACTAAATCTCAAACTAGTTCAAAATCATTGATAACATGGAACCAAATATAATATAATACGGTTTTATATGGACCTTATATATTTTTATATAAAATCACTTTGAAAAAATTGCCTATGTGGGATGATATATAATTATAGATGATTTTATAAAGAACGTTATAAGTTATATATGGGTTCATATTCGTCAATATATAATCATAACTAACACAAATTATAAAATATTTTTTATATGGATCCACATAGTTTTATATTATTATGTATAGTATCATACTAAATTATATATAAACGTATATGTAATTATATCTTTTATATGTAACTTTATGTACTTACATATAGCACATACATATATATGTAGGCCAGTATGTAATAATATAAAATCACATATGTCTCCATATTAAAACCTTTGAGGAAAAAATATCTAAAATATGACTATATAAAAGTATAAATGCTTGAATTTAAAAGCATATGTGGCCATATGTAACTATAAGTTACTATATGCAATTAGATAAAATAATATGTGATTATATCAAAACTTTTTTACTCGGGCAGTTAAATTTTATACATTTTTATTTATTATATGTAAATATGTTTTATGTTTAAATTTTTCTGACGAGTCCTAAAATTACACACTAGAGAAAACTTCAATTTTTCTGAATGTATTTCCTTAAGCTAATAGTATTTGCTTAACTCCTTATTTTTAAGAATCAAGTAAGCAATCGGATAACCGCTTATAATTCAACTTTTTGTAAGCATGTGTGTAACCACTTATTATTCAAAATCTCATAACTACTTATTTCTCATTTTTTCGTAAGCGAGCGGGTAAGCGTGACTACTTATAAAAACGACCACGCCAAACAAAGATAATGAGTTTAGACGCCAAAAAATAAGTTGTGCGGAGCTATGAATTTCTATTATATAACCACTTATTTGGTAATGAAAGATTTTGCTGGGTAATAACACCTTTAATACGCATATTTTTTGCCCGATCTTTACATTTTCACATTCTCTTCAAACCAGAGGTTCTTACGACTTTAATCATTCTCGTCCTATTTTTAATTCTGATTGACTACGGAGTGATTGAAAGTGAAATTTTTCACATCGAATTAAGTCATAATAGTTCTCATTCGATTTTATTTTAAAGATATCAATAATTTTTCATCCTACGATTTGTTCAATCACTAAATTCAATCGTTAGGAATTCAATCGCGTTTTGCTCAATCGATTTAAAAGTTTGGGAATTCAATCGATTTCTAGCTCATTCGGATGAGTAATTTGGCAGTGACATTCGATTTTAAAATTTTTAAAATAAATAACAAAATTAAAAATTTTTATACACATACAAGAAAACTAAAAAAAACATATTGGATTTAACAGCTAAGGCCCGATTACTGAATGTTCAGTTAGCTACTAACTGGGACTTTAACTCACACATTTGTTGTTGTTTCTCATATAAAATTTATATTTAACTAAATTTTAACTGGACATTCAGTAATCAGGCCTAAGACAAAAAAAAAGCCTAAAACGTAATAAAGACGATAATGGCATTCATTATTCGAACTTTTTCAAGTAATCAACATTTTGCATAAAAAAAATCAAACTAAAGAACATTTGTCATATGGACAAATGTTTGTCCGATTTGTTAGGACAAACATTTGTCGATATTGAGCCACCGATTTTTCGATAGCTTTTGGCATGAGGAAAAAAAGTTACACTACGACATATTTTCGACAAAACTCGTCTAAAAACCCAAAAAAACATTTTTTTTCGAAAAATGATATCGCCATCGTTTTAAGCGTACAATTTTACCTTGGATAGGATATTTTAAAAAATTTGAAATAGGCGAATTTTTTTTTAACTTACCTACTAAAAAAAACCTTAAAAATGAACGCGTAAAAAGATCGATTTTTCGACAAAATCTCGTCCAAAACCTCAAGAAAAACATTTTTTTGGAAAAACTGCTATCGCCATCGTTTTTAGCGTATAATTTCACCTCGGAAAGTTAATATTAAAAAAAAAATTAAATCAGCCGATTTTTTATTACCTAAAAAAATCTTAAAAATAAAAGTTGAGAAAAAGTGAAAAAATTGAAATTTGGGCGCCTCGAAAATGATTTTTTTGATATGTCGTAGTGGAACTTGTTTTCCTCATACCAAAAACTATCGAAAAATCGATGGCACAATATCGATTGCTAAATCGACCCACCCTAGTGTATGTTTTATAAAGTTACTTACAAAACGAATTTTTTATACAAAATTTGTTTTGTTAGCCTCCTATAATTTTATAAAGCACTAGCGGGCGCAGCCCGCTACGTTGTTAGCGTGCCTTAAAGTTTAGGGGGGGGGGGGCGGGCGCAGCCGACAATTTTTTTTAAATTCGCTTTTTATTTAAAGTACAGTTTTTATAATTAAAGCCTTCACCCAGCCACCACAAATAAATAATTCTGCACAACAATGGGTTTAAAATAAATAAATATTTGATCACTTTTTCTCATGAAAGTGGATTGTTAGTAATGAATCCATAATAAATTGCAATATACGTGTGTATGTTAAGATAATTTGGTAAAGTGCGAACTTAGCTAGATAGACCCGTAAGTAGTTTTGTTCATTTGTATTTTGAATGAAAATAAATAACGTAAAGCAGGGTTGGAAAGCATTTTATAATATTAAAAATAGCGGGCAAAGCCCGCTACGTTGTTAACGTGTCTTAAAGTTTTTTTTTACTTCCAGTTTATGTAAAGGTAGACCTGGCAATTCAAGTAAATTCACAAATTCAGTTGGAAAATTTACTGCGTCGGTTTCTTCCACCGGTGCTTCGTTACATGAAGTTTAAATATCGGAATATATAAGTTCCATTCCTTTTCTAAGGTTTTTTCTCTTTTAGAAAATTTGTTTAACTTTTTGGAGAGTATGTTTCAATGCTACATAAGTTTCATATTCCGTGGATAGTGTTTGAACAGGTAATTCCCTCTTCCAATCCATTTGCATTGTCTATAATTTCAATTCCACTCGTTCAACGTTTATATCCATTTCATTCCACTTGTGTAGTGTTTCAATTCCACTCGTTTCCTATTTAGTTTCTTAATTTTAGTGTTTCATATACACTTGTTCTTTAAGTTTTAGGTTTCTAGCTGAAGACGCAGACGTTAAGGGGGGGAGGGCAATTTTCCCCTTTTGAACCACCATTTTTACCACGTTCCTGTCCAAAGTCCTAGAAATGCCTTGTCGATAAGTTAGCCCATACTCCAAGGAAAACATATTATATATTACAGGTTTCTAGCCGAAGGGTTCGGTTAGGCCATAAATGGGGAGAATTATTCCGTTTTTACCCCTCCCGGTAGGAATTTCCAAAAATTCTGTCTTAGAGGACGTCTGCGTTGGAGGAGGAACCTACTACATACATAATTTTAGGTCTCTATATCCAGCAGTTTGACCAGGCCGTCAAGGGGGAAGTTTTTTCCCTTTTTACCCCTCCCGGTATGAATTTCCAAAAATACCATCTTAGGGGACGTCAACGTTGGAGAAGGAACCCAAATACCGAATTTAGGATCCCTTGTTCCAGCAGTTTGGCCAGGCCGTTAAGGGGGAGACTTTTCCTGTTTTTAACCCTACCTGTGGAAATTTCCAAAAATCTCATCTTAGCGGATGTCTACAATAGAGGAGGAACTTTAATACCAAATTTCAACTTCCTACCTCCAGCGGTTTGGGCAGGCCTTTAAGCGGAACTTTTCGCTTCATTAATCCCCATTTTTGCAATGTCCCTGTCCAAAAAGCACCTTCCCGGTAAGTGAGCCCATACTCCAAGTAACATATGTTTTACATTTCAGGTTTCTAGCCAACTTTTACTATTTGTGCCCCTCTCGGTAGGAATTTCGGAAAATCCATCGACAGGGAATTTCAGCTTCCTAGTTCCAGCAGTTTGAGCAGGCTGTCAAGGGGGACACTTTTTCTTTTTTTGTCCCTCCCGGTTGGAATTAGGCTGGAAGAGGAACCTAAGTACCGAATTTCAGCTTCCTAGTTCCAGCAGTTTGGACAGGTCGTTAAGGGGCAACTTTCCCTTTTTGAGCCCCCATTTTATAACGACCCTGTCCAAAATTCAAAAAAGTATCTTTCTAATAAGTTAGCCCTTACTCCAGGGACCCACATTTTAAGCTTCAGGTTTCTAGCCGAAGGGGTTTTTACCGGCCCCCAAGGTGAGGCTTTTCTTCTTTTTGCCCCTCCCTTTAGGAATTTACAAAAATTCCATCTTCGCGGCTATCTGCGATGGATGAGAAACATTCATACCAACTTTCAACTGCATTGCCTAAGCGGTTTGGGCAGGCCGTTAGTGGGAACATTTTTCCTTTTCAACCACCATTTTTACTATGTTCCTGTTTCAAAATAGAAAAATTACGTTGCCGGTGAGTTAGTCCTACTCCAAGGAATAAATATTTAAAATTTTAGGTTGGCCAAAAGGGATAAGGCAAGCCGTCAGGAGGAGACTTTTACCTTATTTCCCCTCCCGATAGGAATTTCAAAAATTCCGTCTAAGCGGACGCCTACACAGAAGGAGGAACTCACATACCGAGTTTCCTTTTGGGATATCCTGTAGGGAATTCCAAAAATACAAACTTAGTCGATGTCTACTACAGTGGAGGAACCTTTATACCAAATTTCAACTTCTTACCTCCAGTGGTTTGGGAAGGCACTTTTCCAATTTGTGAGACTGTTTATGGGGAGACTTTTCCCCTTTTTGCCCGTTCCGGTAGGAATTTCCAAAAATCCCGTCTTAGCGCACGTTATGCCGAATATCAAGGAACCTTGTTTTAGTGGAGATATCCGTGGGGGGAGGAAAAAAAGTAGTTTTTTTGAAATTATATATTATTTTAAATGGTACTTTTTGGAAAAACGAAATTTTTTGGAAAAAGATACTTTGTTTTTACAAAGTACTTTATTTGTACTTTTTTTGGAAAAGGTATTTTATTTTAAAAAGGTGTTTTTTTTGGAAAAATGTATGTTTTTTGGAAAAAGGTACTTTTTTTGGAAAAGGTACTTCTTTTGGAAAAGGAACATTTTTTTAGAAAAAGGTACTTTTTTTTGGGAAAAGGTACTTTTTTTGGAAAAAGGTACTTTTTTGGAAAAAGGTACTTTTTTTGGAAAAACGAAATTTTTTGGAAAAAGATACTTTGTTTTTACAAAGTACTTTATTTGTACTTTTTTTGGAAAAGGTATTTTATTTTAAAAAGGTGTTTTTTTTGGAAAAATGTATGTTTTTTGGAAAAAGGTACTTTTTTTGGAAAAGGTACTTCTTTTGGAAAAGGAACATTTTTTTAGAAAAAGGTACTTTTTTTTGGGAAAAGGTACTTTTTTTTGGAAAAGGTATTTTTTTGAAAAAATTTGTTTTTTGGGAAAAGGAAAATTTTTTTAGAAAAAGGTACTTTTTTTGGGAAAAGGTACTTTTTTTTGAAAAAGGTACTTTTTTTGAAAAAGGTATTTTTTTAGAAAAATGTATGTTTTTTGGAAAAAGGTACTTTTTTTGGAAAAGGTACTTTTTTTTGGAAAAGGTGCATTTTTTTAGAAAAAGGTACAATTTTTGGAAAAAGGTACTTTTTTTGGAAAAAGGTACTTTTTTTGGAAAAAGGAATTTTTTTTGGAAAAAGGTACTTTTTTGGAAAAAGGTACTTTTTTTGGAAAAAGGTACTTTTTTTGGAAAAAGGTACTTTTTTTGGAAAAAGGTACTTTTTTTGGAAAAAGGTACTTTTTTTGGAAAAAGGTACTTTTTTGGAAAAAGGTACTTTTTTTTGAAAAAATGTACTTTTTTGGAAAAAGGTACTTTTTTTTGGAAAAACGTACTTTTTTTCGGAAAAGGGTACTTTTTTTAGAAAAAGGATTTTTTTTTGGAAAAAGGTACTTTTTTTGGAAAAGGTACTTTTTTTGGAAAAAGGTACTTTTTTTGGAAAAAGGTACTTTTTTTGGAAAAAGGTACTTTTTTTTTGGAAAAAGGTACTTTTTTTGGAAAAAGGTACTTTTTTTGGAAAAAGGTACTTTTTTTGGAAAAAGGTACTTTTTTTTGGAAAAAGGTACTTTTTTGGGAAAAAGGTACTTTTTTGGGAAAAAGGTACTTTTTTTGGGAAAAGGTACTTTTTTTGGGAAAAGGTACTTTTTTGGAAAAAGGTACTTTTTTTGTCCCCTTTGTGCCCCTCCCGATAAGAATTTCCAAAAATGCCGTCTCAACGGACGTCTACACCGGTCGAGGAACCTACATACCAAATTTCAACTTCATAGCTCCAGCAGTTTGAGCAGGCCGTCAAGGGGGAGACTTTTTCCCCTTTTTGCCCGTCCCTGTAAAAATTTCCAAAACTCCCATCTTGGTGGATGTCTACGATAGTGGAGGAACCTTTATACCAAATTTCAACTTCCTACCTACAGCGGTTTGGGCAAGCCGTCAAGGGGGCCTTTTTCCCCTTTTTAACCCCCATTTTTACAACGTCCCTGTCCAAAATTCCAGAAAGTACTTTCCAGAAAAGTTAGCCCATACTCCAAGGAACACATATCTTAAATTTCAGCTTTCTAGCCAAAGGGGTTTTGGCAGGCCGCCAAGGGGGAGACTTTTCCTCTTTTTGCCCGTTCCGGTAGGAATTTCCAAAAATCCCGTCTTAGCGGACGTCTACCCCGAAAGAGGAACCTACATACCAAATTTCAACTTCCTAGCTTCAGCGGTTTGGGCTGGGCGATGTTGAGTCAGTCAGTCATTCAGTCAGTCAGTCACGTTATTCTTTTATATATAGAGATTGAGGTTACACATTATAATATTCGAATTCAATATTAACCGCATTTTTTAATCACTTGGATTTAAAAAATCTAAAAAGTAGTTGAAAAGTGCTCAACAGATTGGGTTAGATTCTCCCTATTTTAAAAAGAATTCTCTATTCGACACTTCTTTCATCCTAATTTTTCATACCGAATTCAATGATGAAGGATTTTACTTTAACTTTTAATTATATTTTATATAAAACAGCGATAAAGGGTCTTTCTTTTTAGTTTCATCACTTCAATTTACACAATTAAAATATTCCACTGCAATGTTTATTAATCACCAATTGGATTCAATTAAATTACTTACAGTAGAGTGAAAAATTGTCATTTCTATTTCAGCTATTTCTCCATGTCCAAGATTGAAAATATATATTAGTTGAGGTTTAGTTTTTTTTTTCTAAACATATTTCATACAAAAAATTTTAACAAAAACCTTTTATTTGCTAGTTTTGCTATTTTTTTGATTCTCTTTTAACTTTCATTCGTATTTTCTTCTCGCATTAAATTAATAGGCTGTTTCGTATATTTGCATTTTTATTGCTATGTGTAAACCCAGATAAATAAATCCAACTTTTTCTGGATTTAATAAATCCACTTTTTGTATGAAAAATTCTAAAAAATTCTTCTGTTACTTGTAAGAAATCGTTAATTTTAATGTCAAAATAACATACATAATTGTTAATTTTGCAAATTTTTTAAATCGAATGTCATTCCGAAATTGTGCAATCAAGTGCTACAAAATCGAATGATCGATTGAATGTGAACCGAATGAGTAAGAAATCGAATGAATTCCTAATAATTGAATTCAATGATTGATAAAATCGAATATGTAGATTGATCGATAATGTGAACTCGCCGCACATCAGACCGGACATCGGACAGAACATTATGACCTTGTCAGACAACGCCATAATGTTCTCTGACAACGCAATAATGTTCTGTTCGATGTCCGTTCCGGTGTGCGATCCGATAGTGATTGTATCTGCTAGTTATATTTGCTTTTTGGCCGAAAAACTCTGTTTCCATGTGTCAAATGGCTCAATCGCCAGCCGATAGAGTCGGCGGCATAATTAATATTTTTATTTTAAATGTTTATTTGGAGCTTTAAGTTTTTTCACTAATTTTTGAAGACTATATCGGTCATGTAGGCGCCGCCATTATTGATGATCATTTGGGCTCTTTTTCCGCATTTGCCATAGTTCTGAAGAGAACTTCGGATCATAAGTTCTCGCATTCTTGCCGGATATCCTCTTTGAGAGCTTCCACAGTTTGTGGCTTGTTCACATAGTGGCGCACCACACAGTGACATTGAGTGCATGTAATGGTTCATCGTGAAAGATAAGTAGATTCCCAGTGCCCCCAGAGACGCAATTTTTTTGTGTAAAATGAACCTCATCGCTCATGATGAATTTGTACAAAAGAGCGTGAGCGTATTTCCATGGCTTGTCGGCCAGTATTCTGTATCCGTTTAATTCACAAATATTAAACCAAACTGTCAGTTTCCGTCATTTGGTAAAAGTTATAGCATCTTAGGATAGGGTGATACATTTTGGACCATCTTGTATAGTTTTACTTGAATTAAAGAAAATCGATTTTGCATTGTTTAGAAAAAGTACAATAATTTTTTTAATTTTCAACCAATTTTAACAAATGAAGGCTCATTTTACTCAGGAAAACACTAACTTTAAGAATATTGTTGTCTTAAAGAAGATTCGAAAAACCCTGTAGAAGTTAGAAAAGTTTTTAAAAATTTTAATTATTATTAAAAAAATCTTTACATATTTATATTAATAATATAAAGAAAGTACATTAGATCGACTCACCTTATATGGACAGAAAAAAAGCAAAAAAAAAGTGCCACCCTCAAAATAAACCTTGGTTTGTTTTATGATGATTCCCAAAATATTTCGGGTCTAGGAATGAGATCTCACGAGCTGGACCGTTTTTAAGAAATATATTTTTTTTAGTTTTGGCAGAATTTTGGTATTTACCTAAAGACAATATACACAATATTGGTATCATATGAAAGGTTTTTTTGTGGCGCGTCCAGCGTTACATATAACATGTTCAGTCATTCCTAGAAATGTCCTGTTTGTAAGGATATTCTACAAAAAAAAAACAAGTTTTTGACTTTATTGTATGAAGAATTTTGTGATTTAAATGTCAATCTTACATATCCTAATCTCTAGTCGATTTAAGTGAACACGTGTTTCAGGTTTTCTTGTAATTCGCGATTGTTCGCGTTTTATCAGAAATTCAATATGGTGGAGAAAATATGTTTAAAATAGGGCAATATGGATATAAAAATTTTCCTTTTGATAAATAAATCATCGCTGAGTCTATATAGTTTAGAATTTTGCTAATATAATACATTTTTCACGGTGCTCTGGACCAAATTTTGATCAAATTTGGAGTTATCCCAATTCAATAAAAAAAATTTATGAAATTTTTAGTAGGTTTATTATTAAATAAAATATTTTATTAAAATATGCACGTCTGTAATTTTTTTTTAAGAAAAATCTAAATATATGCTGACCCTAAATAAAATTTTATAATAATTTTTTTTCGCGATTTTTTTTAATTTTAGTAGAACCGATTATGGCCTATAGGCTAGGTTATGGCCTATAGGCTAGGTTATTGTAATGAATAAAGAAATTAAAAATTAAAAAAAGATATTCTGCCAAAAAAAGCGCGTGCTGGATTTTTTTCTGTTAAGTTGCATTTTTATCTTACATCAACTAGATACTGAATTCAAATGCAGATTGCAGTAACTCGAAAATTTTAACAAAATTTGGTCCACAGCATCACGCAAAATATATGAAATTTGCAAAATTCCGAGCTATATCCACTTTGCGATGATTTACTTATCAAAAGAAAAGTTTTGGTATCCATATTGCCCTATTTAGAACACATTTTTTCCTCCACATTGAATTTCTGATAAAACGCGAAAAATCCCGAATTTCAAAAAAGTCTGAAACACGTGTTAAATCGACTACAGATTATGGTATGTAAGTTTGACATTTCAATAACAAACATCTCCGTACAAAAGAGTCAAAAATTTGTTTTTTTTACAGAATATCCTTGAAAATAGGACATGTCTGGATACGCTTGGACATGCTATATATACCGCTGGACGCGCCTCAAAAAAACCTTTCATATGATACCGATATTGATTATGTTGTCTACAGCTAAAATGCAAATTTCTTACAAAAACTAAAAAAATACCTTTTTTAAAAATGGTTGAGCTCGTGAGATCTTGTTGCTAGACCCGAAATATTTTGGGAATCATCATAAAACATACCAAGGTTTATTTTAAGGGGGGCACTTTTTTACTTTTTTTTCGTGAGTCGGTCTAAAGTACATACATATATTTGGAAAGATCAGGCAAGTTTCTTAAAAAACCGTTTAAATATTCAATAAATGCTTAAATATTAAAAATTGGCTTAAAAATGACTGAGTTACAAATGTTTAAATGCGCCAGCCAAAAAAAATACTCTTTACCGCTTATCTGGAAAATTTGAGGGTATATTGCAACTTCTCAAACCAGTATACTCAACTAGACCTACAAACTACACCTGGCCACTTGACGTGTGAATTTTAATTTAATGGTAATTTTAATTTAATGTTATTAATTTAATGGTAATAATAACGATTTACGGATTTCATTTCATTGATAAATAATAAAGGCTTTAAATTTCTTTTCGAAAAAACGTTAAAATTTGAGAAAAATCGCTAAAATGGAAAACAAATATGTTCAAATTGATAAATATCACGAAAATCTGGGCTCGGACCATTCCATTTTGTTTTCTGAGTTTAACGATCCAATTCAAACCGTTACCGGTTTCACTTGTGTAGTGTTCCAATTCTCCTTATTCATTGTTCGATTTTACTTCGTTTCCTAATTTTAGTGTTCCACTTTTATTCCAACGGTTCGGACATGCAGTGAAGGGGGCCCTCTCCCCTTTCAAGCCCCCATTTTAACACCTTCCTGACCAAAATTTCAATATATAGATACCTTAGTGGTGAGTTAGCCTATACTCCAGGTTACACATAAATATTTTTAATTAAAATTTTCTCGTCAAAGTGGTTTAGGCAGCCCCTCAAGACGGAGACTTCCCCCTTTTTGACCCTCCTCGAATGAAAAAAGTTCCATCGTAGCGTATGTCTATGCCGGAGTAGGAGCCTACATATCAAATTTCAACTTCCTTACTCGATCCGTTTAGGCTGAGAGTCCTTCAGCCACATTATTCATTTATATATACACTCAAAATAATAAGTCTGTTGGCTGAACAGAAAAATTTACTACTTTAATAAAATGTATTCCTCTTTTTGGGCTTAAAATACAATTTGTTGTTTTTAAAACATTTTTTGTTAAATTTAACAAATATAAATTTAAGTAAAAAATTAGTAAAACTACAGTTTTATTTGTCATAATCATCTAAGGGCATGTAAGGGCACTCCCAAGGAGTATTTTGTCAGTCTTTCTCTATCTCGCTTAGTTTTCGAGATATGACCCATTTTATGAAGTGGAAAATTTTTATTAAAAATTTCCGAGTGTCCAAGGCTCTACTAAGGTGCATTTTTGGAGAGAGGTAACCTTTTTCGGGGATGTTACTTGGTTAGGGATAGTAGAAATTTTGCTCCATCTCTCTTATTTTTCGAGATACGGGCCATTTAAAAAAAATCAGGAGGGAAAGAAATAGCGTCATCTTTAAGACATCCGGTACACTGGTGGCGCCATCTACCTGGTAATAGCGGAAATATAAAAATTAATGTTTTTTGTCAGATTTGTAAACTACAGAGAATAAAAATTAAAAAAATTCGTAAGGCCAGCAGGATAGAATACGTATTTGCGGGTCCAGCTACAGACCCATCCTCAGTATCCATGCCTTTGCGGGTAAATAATTGATGATGGTCTCCTTATATTGAATTCGAAACAAATAAGCTATCGTAAACACAACCCAATTAGACTAACATCAACGAAATTTTAACAATTCCATACATACAATACATTCATACATCTCAACACACTAGATACAGTGAACATATAATTTAATATGACTATATGTTTACTATCAACATGGATTTATGTTGTGGTTAAAAATAATTAGGTCATGCATTTAAAATTAACGGTTCGTTGTCGTTCAATAAATCTGTGATTCAGAGTTGAATAGAACCAGCTGCGATACTTTAAGAATTAAAGTTCAAAGCAAAAACAGTAATAACAGAGGATAAAAATAGCATTGATGTTTGTCCAATTGAGTTGTGTTTACAATAGTTTATTTGTTTCGCTATCAATATAAGCACACCATTATCAATTATTAACCCATAAAGGCGTGGATACTGATGATGGGTCTGTAGCAGGACCCGAAAATACGTATTCTATTCTGCTGGCCTTATCAAATTTTTTTCAATTTTTATTCTCTGTAGTTTACTTGTATGATCTCAAATCTGACAAAAACATTAATTTACCAATGAAAAGATCAACTATACATACATTCGGAAACATGAAAATGTTATTTTTTGAATGAGCAGTATGTATTGTTGATCTTTTATTTGGTAACTGAATGTTCTTTTTAGTTTGACTCTAGATCATAAATTAATATCACTTTCTGTTTAAATTATTTTTTAAATTAAAGAAAGATGATACAATTTTCACAAGTAGATTGAAAATAATAAAAATTATTGAAATATTTTGATAAGGCCAGCAAGACAGAATACGTATTTTCGGCTTTCGCTACAAAGCCATCATCAGTGTCGTTTGCATTGACGGGTTAATAATTTGATAATCATCTACTTATGTGACAGTTGAAAGCAAATCGAATATGTTAACAACTCAACTTAGACTAACATCAACGAAATCTAACAATGCTATTTTTATCCTTTGTTATTATTACTCTTTTTTGCTTTGAACATTGATTCTTAAAGTATCTCAGCTGGTTCTATTCAATTCTGTGCATGATAAACATCAGATTTTTGAATTACAACGAACCGTTAAATTTGAATTTAAATGTATATTATTTAAATTATACATATTATACACCGTGTCATGTGTTGTTAAGATGAATGAAGGGTATTGCATGTATTGTTGATCTTTTGTTTGGTAAATGAATGTTTTTTTAGTTTGACTCTAGATCATAAATTAATATCACTTTCTGTTTAAATTGTTTTTCAAATTAAAGAAAGATGATAAAATTTTCATATTTTAACAATAAATTGTGCAAAATTCATCGAATGGATCCTTAAAAATTAGTTATAAATTATTTTAAAAATTAACATTCAAAACTAGTTAAATTGCTGAGGATTTTTAGTATTGTGTTAAATGAAGATAACTAAAATCTTTGCTTAAATCAGTGTTTCAACTAAAAATTTGTTCAAAATTAATCAAATTGATTTGAAACCCGTTTGACAGATTTTTCTACTGACGTATTATTTTAGGCGTAGAAAATTTGCCACAAAAGTATTTATGCTAAACTGGTGTCCAAAAAACAGTCCACCATAAGTTTTAAAATAGAGTTCCTTTTCTGGTATTTTAGAATATGGCTACCACAAGATTACCCAGCAAAAAAATAGACAATGCAAAACTGACTGGAATGCACATTATTTGAAGGAGGGGAAGATCTCTGGAATTTTTCCAAAATTGTAAATTATCGCAATCTGGTTTAATATAATCACGCAAACTCACGCACAAAAATTTACTAACGCACGAACATTTTTTTTAACTTACGCTCACGCACGACTCACTTGAGTGCTATCATTTTAACTCACGATCACGCGTGATGGGCGCGTGACACGAAATTTTCGTGTCACGCGCCCATCTCTACTTTAAATCACTGTTCAATCTTTTATTAACACTAGTTGACATAATCAGTATATTAAATTGTTGAAGTCATTGGTTCTATGGCTTTTGATTTATATTCTTAATTGTTAATTTTTGATAAAGAAAAAAAATCACAAAATAACTTTTATTATTTTTAAAAAAATAAAAATCGTGTTTGGATTGTTTTTGTTTGAATTAAAAGTAAAAATCAAACAGAACAAATAAACAGAAAATTAAAAATATTCAAACAAGAAATAATTTTAAAACAATCAGTTTTTTGAATAAAAGTTATAACTGCTACGTACCTGGTTATATAACTTTTCAACGTATGAATATATTAAAATCTGACCGCTATTCTTCAGGATCAATATTTTATAGTTTAAGAGTTTCATCTAACAATGTTTTGGTGATTCAAATGATTCAAATGATTCAAATTTTTTTATATGAAAACTTTTTTATATTCGTAGTACTTCACTGTATCTTTCATTTAATACCCAATATATGTGTATATAGGTAAAAAAAAGTGCGCTTACACCTTGGAATATACAATATTTTTGCAAGGCAATATGGAAAAAAAAATTTTTCCCGAACGTAGGCGTCGTCTTTTTTATTTTTTCGTTATAGCTTCGGCATTTATAGTCGGATCTTAAAGTGTGCTATATCGATCTTTTTTCTTCTTCTTTTTTGTTTCTTCCGAATTTTTGAACAAGAAAATTTAAACAATTATTTTGGGTATGAAACACAAAATTTTTAATATTAATTTTTGACATCCACAAGATTTTGGGCTGAAATTTGTAGTTAGTTAGTTAATTGTTCTTTATTTCCAAATTCAGTTTGTAACTTATAAATACTACATATAATTAAATTACAACATACGACTATGACTTAATGTCGTCAGTCGGAAAAAGAGATTATTGGCTTTTATAATAGTGTTTCATGTTACATAATTAATAATTGAATTCAAAAATAAGTTCTTTCCTATAACCTATCGCATCCATAATATAACGAGATATTTCATTGAAGTATTGTGTAGAATCATTTAGAATATTGATTATTTCATTTTCTGTCAGGGTAGTCTGTCTGAAGTATTGAAATCTTATGTGTCGGAGTATTGGGCATTTACCAATAAAGTGAAGAATATTGTCAACTTCGTTTAAATTACATAGAGAACAGATACGGGACCTTTCCTGCTCAAACCTTGTTCCATTAAGTTCAATTAAATCTGCTCGCGCTTTAAAAATAAAGCTAATAATATTAATATTACGAGGTATTTCAAAGTATGTCTGTTTTTCATTAAAATTAAGTTTTGAGTACAACCGATTTGTTGCAGCTGCCTTCATTAAATTGAGCTCCATTTCATTATTCTTTAAGCCAGCTAAAATATCTATCCTTAAACGTTCCCAATGTTCTCTCGTTGTGCATTCTGAGATTCTTAGAGTATTCACATTTCTGGCAATTGTTTCCATATTCTCATACCAATAAGACCTCTTTTCAATAATAAATTTAGTAAGCTGATTTGGCAGACGGCTGGCATTATATTCAAATTTTTGTATAAACCAACATTTTTTAGCAATTCGCCAACTATGTTTCTTAATTTTTGAAGGGATTTTTAGTTTAAAATAATAAAATAAAAAACCGGTTAGCCGTTGAAAATAAACCGGTTTTCGGTTAACCGAGATTTAAGATTTTAGGTTAACCGGTTTGCAAAAAAACCGAAATATGAACAAAAAACCGGTTTGTCGGTTAAACGGTTAACCGGTTTGGAAACACTAGGTACTTAAGGCCTTAAAGGGTTAACATTTTTTCTTAATTTTTAAGCTCTTCCGATAACTCATATAATTTGTTCAACTAAAATGGATTTTAATAAAGTGTATGTATACCTCTCCTTTAATAGCAACAACGACATATTACATACAGAAAAAAACAGGCGGAACTTTATCTAAGTGCAATGTAATTATACAACTACATAAGTTCGAAGTAAGTTTTAGAATTTTCTAGCAAAATATATGCATTTTTCCGGATATTTTCCACTACACATGTATATATTTTGCAAGGATTGTATATATTTTACAAAAAAAATGTGCATACTTTGTAAAACTACCCAGGTAGAAATTGCTGACGTTACAACAAAAGTTGTACTGGAAGAGCACTATTTTTTACGAAATGCCGGTACTACTTAAAACGAAAATTAACGAGCTTTTTATAATTTATTAAAATTAACAATTTTATAAATTTTACGTATTTCTACATCTATTACACAATTATTTATGTAAGAGAGACATCGCCATTCTTTTCTTGTGAAGTTTCGAAAGAATACATTTGAAGAAATTTCATTAAGTCTCAGGATATTGCCAAAAAAAAAAAAAAAATCTGCGATGTACACTAAGAGGACAGTAAAGTTCTAGCAAACTACTAAATTTGTTATTAAATGTACTCGGATAATACCAAAAAAATAAAATCCCAAGCCGGCGCCAACGTTGGGAAATAACTACGGCCAAACGTTTATTGGTGTTATCATTTCGACAACATGGCAGTACAGTGAAAGTTAAAAATCCGACGCATTGCCAGTACATGTACTACCGCCTCCAATACCGGGCCAACATTGTGCCGTTTGTATTTTTCTACCTGGGTAACTTGAAAATTATGTAGTTGTGTAATTACATAGCACTTAGATAATATTCCCCCTGTTTTCTTCTGCAGGTAGTTAAATTAAATATATTAGAATTATATAAATAATATTTAGATTTTCATTTTATACTCTTAGGGCAATTAATGAAAAACTTAAATGCAGGAAATTCAAAGAAAAAGCATGGATGGTAACCGAAACGAATGCGGTTATCGTTAGGTTAACGATATTTTAGGTTATTTCGGTAACGACATTTTAAGGGTAACGCTATTTTATTTATTTCGGTATCGGTATTTTAAGGATAACGGTATTTGAGTTATTTCGGTAACGGTATTTTAAAGATAACGATATTTGTGTTATTTCGGTATCGGTATTTTAAGGTTAACGGTATTTCAGTTATATCGGTATTTTAAGGGTAACGGTAGTCAATTATTTCGGTGCATACCGCATTTTTCTTATGCAAAAACCAAACTAAAGTAAAAACAAACCGAATTAATTGACTTAATTTATGTGAAATACACAATAACCACGTGCAATGACCAAGAGCAGATAATAAAAAATAACGGTAACGGTATTTTAAAGATGACGCTATTTCATGTATTTCGGTAACGGTATTTTAAGGATAACGATATTCCGTGTATTTAGGTAACGGCATTTTAGGGGTAACCGTAGTCAGTTAAAAGGGTTTTGAATCGATAACGGTATTTTGGGGGTATTGCCTGCCAACCCTGAGAAAAAGTTAATTCCATAGGGAATTAAAAGAAAATTTTAATTCCTTAGGGAATAAAAAGAAAAATTTATTTCCTTAAGGAATTTTTCAGAAAATTTTAATTCCTTAGGTCATTAAACGAAAAAGTTAATTCCTTCTGGGAATTAGATGTACAGGGCAATGATTTCCATTGGAATTCATTAATTCCTTAAGCAAAAGTTGAATTAACTAGAATTGAATGAATTCCTTGGCGAATGAATGCATCAAATTTTATGAAGGAATTAGAATAAAATGAAGGAATTCCTTTAAGATAAATCGAATGAAAAAACGAATTCATTCAATTCCTTGAGTTTGGTCAGGGGATTCATTCCCAAAATATAAATTCAGTTCAAAAAAAGGGAATTAGGGAATTAATTCTTCGAAGCTCTGCCTTTAGGTCAGATAGTATTTCAAATGTTTACAACAGGCTAATTTTGTTTAATATTTTAATCGCTTTTTGTATGCGATATCAATGAATAGATGTAACATTTGACATTTAAAATAGGTTTCTATTTACACAAATATTTGCATAATACATATGTATGGATATGTGTATGGAAATATGTGTTTCAGTGTCTTTTCGAACCGTTACTTTTTGCTGTTGTAATGTTTTGACATTTTTCATAAATAATTTCAAAAGAATCGACATAGTTTACCCATACATGCATTCACAATAAATATTTACAAATACACTCGAAGAAAAAGCTTCATTTTATTTATAAAAACCTTAATAAATATAATGAAAGCTTCATAGTTCTTCGTCCAATGACACGATTTAAAATGATCTGGTTCGATATTTTAGTCGGGGTGACATTTTCCTATAAAATGTTAAAGAAATGATGAACCACGTTTCATAAAACTTTATGAAAAGTTAAATCATATTTAAAAAAGTTTCATAAATATGTCACTCCTATATAAATATGTATGATGAAGCGTTCTTCGCTGAGTGTATGTATATGGATTACTCACAAATCCGAGATGCTACAACCTTTATGATCGACGTTGATTGATACATTCGAGCACAAAAATATGCAAATGCTGAGAATCGACTATTTAGTTATTGGTTTAGGTATACAATTCGAAAACAAATACATAATTATGTATTCGTTACAAAACATTAAAGAGTAATTTGCATTTTATAGCAGTCAATAAAATGATTTAAATTTTGTATTAGTTTTTTAGATCATCGATCGATCTACACAAAATAAATTATATTTCTTCAAAATAAAAATCTTATTAAAGTGTTTTTGTTATTGTTTTCCATATACATTTTTTTAAACTGTAATAAAATTCAAATATTATTTTAAATACAAGTTTAAATTTATTGCGCTTTTTCCCCTACTTTATGTACATCAGAGTGGCAGCTATTAAGCGAAATATCGAATTCCGACAAGTGCACCCCTATTTTTTGAAGTTTGTCAAATAAGATTTTTTAAACCTCGGCAAACTGGGATTAAAGTTTCCGATTTTCAGAAAGTTTCTTAAAACATCTAAATAAGTAATTTGTATCTGATAAAATTTATGTCGCTGTTGAAAATTTTAAATTTTATAAGTATTCGAATTCGTGTCGTAATCTTAATTTCCAGAGAAAGAC
Source organism: Leucophora obtusa (assembly GCA_949987735.1). Taxonomy (NCBI): domain Eukaryota; kingdom Metazoa; phylum Arthropoda; class Insecta; order Diptera; family Anthomyiidae; genus Leucophora; species Leucophora obtusa. Next base: position 98,414,624 of record OX465298.1, read on the forward strand.
TGACATCGCTATATCAATTCTGCTCTTTATGCTTAATATCAAGAATATATATAGTTTTTTCGGTCGCAAATTTTTTTAATGAGTTACAAATGGAATGAAAAACTGACATATACCGTGGTATGGAGCATAGTATAATATAGTAGCTTTACTCTTTTTCTGTCATTTGAAAAAATTAAGTAGTGTTTGTAATTTTACTTGTACATATGGTTCTTAATACCACTACAACTACACGAGATAGGGACAAGCTCTCAATTTTTTAATGAGTGGGGCTACTATAGTATACTATGGTATTGAGGGTGTAAAAATGTGAATTTAAACAAGCTGCTCTAACTCGAAAACTCTTTAACTCTAATGCTTTAATATAGTAATGATTAGCATCCTAAAATGAATTAGAACTTGATTACAGTGTGCCGAGGTTTAAAACTGTCCATTTTGGATAAAATTTTCACCATACACTTTTGGTATCTTTTGTAATAAAATAGGGCGGCGCATATTTCGAAATTCGCCAGTACACCAAATAGCTGCCACACTAATCTTCATATTTAAAAAACACTTCCCATCCCATCCGTCTTTCATAATATTTTTGATTGGATAGTTTTATAGATATTTTACCACGTTTGGGGGTAGGGACGTCATATAATTTTTAAAAGTCAATAAACTTTAGGTATATTTGTGGAGAAGATGGGATCTATAAATAAAAATTTCAATTTTTCCGCAGTATGTTGTCCAATGGATAACACATGCGACAGTCTTAGATCGTATTTAGTAGAACAGCGTTCTAAGTGTTTAATTTTCTGATCTTTTCTTCTTTTTAAAGGACTTCACAATTTTAAGGATATAAAAATTTCCAAACATTTATTTAAATATTTCTACTTATCAGCTTATGTCAATATGGGTATCAAATGAATGAGAACAATCTCTAGAAATGGAAACAATTTTTTGTTTTCATTTTTCAGGATGAAAAATTGTAAATAATGTACTTATTCTCAAAAAAATATATTTTGAAACGTTATGCATACTTTACCACATACTTAAATTTTGTACCTATAGCTGTATTAGTTAAGCCTTAACAAAAAATCATATTATTGGTCTAATATTAAAAAGAAAATTCTTGAAAAATACTGGACAGTACTTTCTGGACTTGAAGAAGACCATATACACGTGAAACTAGAGATCGTATATAGAAAAACTCTGTACACAGTTTTCCATTTTTTATCTTTTCTCCTTTTTAAAAGACTTCAAAATTTTAAGGATATAAAATTTCTAAAAATTAATTTAAATATTTCCAGCCATATATCAATATGGGTATCAAATTAAAGAGGACGATCTGTGGAAATGAAAGCTATTTTTATTTTGATTTATCAGGACGAAAAGTTTTTAAAAAAAGTTTATTCTTGGAAACTTCTAATAAATTTCAGATCAGATTTAGAACAATACTAGCAAGAAATCGACTGAACAATGAAAAAATATTTTATTTTTATTATAAATAAAAACAGAAAAGATCAATTCATATAACAAAAATTAAAATTATTTTTAAGAATTTTGACCTATCAATTCTTTTTAAGAAAAATGTATATAAAAATGAAAGGCTCAAATATTTATACGACATTATTTACAATTTTTCAACGGTAGACAATGTATACAACCTTGCCTCCATAGTTCCCTGAAACTTAAAGAGGAGAGAGAGTATGCGTTCTTTGTTGACTTCAAAGGAGCATTTGATAAAAACCACAAAAATTACTATTCTACAAATTGCGTAATATGGGAGTCTCTACGAAAATGGTTAACTTCATTGAAAATTTATACAGCAATACCAAATCAGTAGTGTAGTCTGGTGATTCTTTGTCAGGCCAATTTAACACAGGTATCAGGTATCAAATAGGGCTGCTTAATGTCAACCCTATTATTTGCACTTTACCTTCATGATGAGCTTGAAGGTGGACTATTAATAGATGAACTCAATATAAGACTGTTGCTGTACGCTGACGACATTGTTATATTATCAGTTGATATTGGTACTCTCTAGAGGATGATAAATAGGCTTGAGCAATATTGTGGTATGTGGAATATGGAGGTCAACTTAAAGAAGTCAGCACACACAGTGCGCGCTATGGTGTAATGTTTAGCGCGTTGGACTGTTACACATAAAGTTGCGGGTTCGATCCCCAGGCAGGGCAACATCAATTTATGCAAAATAATATGTATATGTTTTTTCTATACCTCATACATATTACAACTTCCACATTCGGTGTTCCCATATCACTTAACCTCACCGAAGTACAATAATATAACAGGGCTATAAACTAAAAGCTTTAACAAAGTTCGCCAACTATTCATCAGATGGCGCCCAACAACTGTTCTAAGATTCAACATCTCACGTAATTACAGTGTTTGTTGTATTTGGAGCCCTTCATCTTTCTGCACCTTTCACTTCTTCTTTATCCCCTTTCCAAAGAAAGCAACACGTTAATTAATAAGAAGAATTTCCCGAGTGTTGCTTCTCTTAAAAAAAATTATGATATTCAGAGCGGAGGGATGCTCTCGAAAAAAGAGAAGTGGATCTTCAAAGGAAATTTCATCGATAAAATATCGGAATATTGTAATTTAGGGGTTTGGTTACTTCGAAATTAAGCTTTAGAAAATACTTGGAAATACGAAACCACTGTGCAGAGAACACTATTATGTCTACATGGAGTGCATTTTTTAGCAAAGACAACATATCGGTGAAAGTAAAATGGAAAATGTTCCAAGCTGTCTGTAGAGCTCTGCAAAGTTGTGCTGCCCAATTATGGGGTTATAGCCTCTTTGATGAGGTTGATAAGCTACAGTTGTAATTTATAAACAGAATACTTAAAGAGCCCGGCTTCTCTCTCGTGATGAATGAGACCCTTATGGTAAACGGATACATGTAAACTAGAGCGATTCACCTTATATGGACAGTGCTTCACTCAAAATAAAACTTCGTTTGTTTTATAATGATTCCCAAAATAATTCGGGTCTAGCAATGAGATTTCACAAGCTGGACCATTTTAAAAAAAGGTATTTTTTTTTTAAATTTTGTAAGAATTTGCATTTTTGTTGAAGACAACAAACTCAATACGGTATCATATGAAAGTTTTTTTGAGTCGCGTCCAGCGATATGTATTACATTTTCAAGCATATCCAGACATGCGCTATTTTCGAGGATATTCTATAAAAAAAGAAATTTTTGACTCTTTTGTAGGGGGATGTTTGTGATTGAAATGTCAAACTTACATATCAAAATCTATAGTCGATTTAAGTGAATACGTGTTTCAGATTTTTTTAAAATTCGCGATTGTTTGCGTTTTATCAGAAATTCAATGTGGTGGAAACAATATGTTCTAAATAAGGCAATGTGGATACCAAAACTTTTCTTTCGACAAATAAATCATCGCTAAGTCGATATAGTTTGGAATTTTGCAAATTTAATGCATTTTTAATGGTGCTCTGGACCAAATTTTGATAAAATTTTTGAAAATTATTTATAACTTTTCGTCCTGAAGGATTAAAACAAAAATTTATTATTTATTGTTCTCTTTCATAACCCATATTGTCATAAACTGATGGGTAGAAATTTTTATATCCTTTCATGTTTATATGGTCTTGTTCCAGTAAAAAAATGTAAAATTGGCTCACGGTGTAATTGTAAACAGATTATTTCTAGGGTAAAATAGCAATATCAATAGGGCCAACATTCCTACGATTTTTTATTAAATTGAGGTAGCTGATTACCCTACTGTTATTAGTTGACTCCAAAGTCTCTTTGGAACAGGGTTCAGGAGCTTTAGATAATAATTTGAAGTTACTATAGGTTTTTATCCATTTTCATTTGGATATAGATGGTATAAACATTAGGAATATCAGATGAAGTGAATATTTTTTGGTACCGCATTAAAAATTGAGACACCTTGAAAACGTGTTTCTCCAAGGAATTTCACACAATATTCTTTGTATTTAAGTTATAAATAATTAAATTAAATATTTAAATTATAAATAATTCAACTTTTCCATATTTGGTTGTTTAAATTTTTCATGGTTTTGATTGTTAAACTAAAATGAAAACTAAAAGTGACTTTTGATGGCAGACATCATTGCAAGAGCCGATTGCATGTCAGCGATATCATGATATTGCAACAGCATTGAAATTAAGTGTCTTCTTGCTTGCTATCATTTTATTGTAAGTGAAGACACTAGGTAAAGGAAGCTGAAACGCTGCAGTTGTCCAAATTGTCTGGAGGGTTAGGTTTTCTCGCTCCGTTTTTGTCAGGGTAGAAGTGGGAAAAAATCGAGGCTATGTAATATTCTGGTGCCCACAAGGCATGAAATATTCTTTAGTTCATTCTGAAGTGTCTCCAAGTTGACGCAGACAGGAAAAAAATATTTCCGACCGAATTCCTAAGCCTATTTTGGTTGCTACAACCAATAAATTCGATTGGTGAAACCATATTGGAATGTGATTCATAAATATTTTGGTTATTGCAACTAAAATTCAGTTATATAAACCAAATTTTGTTGTGATTACCAATATTCAGTTGTACCAAACTATTAGAGTAGATGCAACCGAATTTCAGTTGGAAAATGGCATATTTTTTCTCTGTATGTGGTAAATCTATGTCGAATCAAGAAATTTCTGGCGATAGACCTCAGTGGAATCTGCTAGAAAGGACTGAGGAATTTCGTCAGTCGATTGTGAATAGTATCTTCACTCCCGATTCCTCATTTGCAACCTAACCTACTGAGCTTGAACATTGGCAGTGAAATCAGTATCATTCATGTTTCTGCTTCCAGTACACAATATTCTTAAGAATATACACCGCAAGATCCTGATGGAAGATTAGCAGTTTACTGCATGGCGTTACTTATATGCAACTTATACTTTGAGTACACGCATCGCTTAATATAAGTGACCAAGACACATTTTTTTTTTTATCAAATACGACAAAACCATATTTGTGTTTGTATTATAATATATACGATAAGTGATAATGTTTTTAAAATAACGGCAATTTTGGAATGTACACAGAGAACACATATTCATCGTGATAACCGAATTTCCTCCCAACTGAATGATTTGGTTGTATCAATCGAATTATTTGGTTGTTGTGATCAAATGTATTTCTGGCACAATTAAAATATATTTTTTTTCAGAAATTCTTTTGCATTAAGAGAATTTCTGTTGCAGCCAATACATACATCAGTGGTTCCAAACATATCATTCGGTTATTAAAAAATCAGGCTGTCACAATGAATCTGTTTTTCTGTATGCCCATTTTTGTAAAAAAAAACTTGTTAAAATTAAAAAATTTGTGATTTCCAAAACAAAAAGTAAAATATAATTTTTAAATACCCAGTTAAAAGTCGACATATATGGATCCATACAGGTTTAACGTATGTTCGTACATTCTCATAAACATGCTTTTCTATAAATTTATTTATTTATTATTTAGGTCTACTGATTTATAATGTACAATATTTATTATTTTAAAATAAAAAATATGGGTGCTTACACTAATTAAAAATCTGAAATAAATTTAGTTTGAATTTATCCCTATTTAAATTAAAATCCAATAATGATGAAAAACTATTACAAAGTTTTAAACATCTAGTAATTGGCTCATTATTGCCATAATTTGTCCTGTGAAAATCCTCATAAAAAAGATGTTCATGAAGTAAATCACGTGGAGGGACATGTATTTTTACTACATCAGATAACTCTTTACATCTAATATGATTGGATAATATATTATATATAAAATATATTGCATATGAAGATCTACGATCTCTTAAAGATTGTAGGCCGAAATATTTCCGTCTAATGTCTTATAACGGCATATTCTCAGGCCAGTTCAATTTTCGAAATACTAACTTAGTAAATAACTCCTGAATTCTCTCAATTCTCTTAGCATGAGTAGCGGCATAAGGGTTCCAAATTAAGGAACAATATTCTAATTGACTTCTTACATAAATTCATAAATCTCTATACATTAGAGCGATTCACCTTATATGGAAAAGTGCCCCCCTCAAAATACACCTTGGTTTGTTTTATGATGATTCCCAAAATATTTCGGGTCTAGCAAGGTGATCTCACGAGCTGGACCATTTTAAAAAAGGTATATTTTTCTAGTTTTTGTAAAAATGTTTCATTTTATCTGAAGACAACATACTCAATATTGGTATCAGATGAAAGGTTTTCTTGGGGCGCGTCCAGCGATGTGATTTAATGAACAATTTTCATTAAATGAATGAAAAATTCATTAATTAATGTATTTTTTCAAAATATATTTTCAATTAATCCGTAAGATATGCTGCAATTTTATTAGGATTTTTGGATTTGCCAATTTAAAACAAGTCATCGGTGTTAGAACTGATAATAGAAGGGGATGTAAAGGAAAAGTAGCTATTGTACAACCGATTCCTTGGAATAGAAAATTTTCCTGGGGTGTTTTGACCTGCAGCGTATAAACAAGCCAGTTTGGGGAGGCCTTTATATGGGCACTGGGTCTAAATGTGGACCGATTTTAACCAGTAGGCTTCGTCCTTGGGCCGACATAAGTCGGTGTACCAAATTTCATCAAAATATCTTAATATTTGCGACCTGTAGAGTGCGCACAAGAAGCATGAACAGACAGACTGACAGACAGACGGACGGACATCGTTAAATCAAAACAGAAAGTGAGTCTGAGTCGATCGGTATAATAAAAGGTGGATCTAGCTCCAATATTTTTTGGTGTTGCAAACATCAAACTTATTATAAGCTGTCCACGTGTTGGTTTAGGGTATAATGAAGTAAAAGACAAGCCTATTATCCAATTACTGATATTTTTAATCAACTTTAAAATTCGTTTAGTAATTTTGTGCAGTAGAAGCAACCATTTATTTAGTGAATATACTAGAAAAATTGTGCTATCTTTCAAATTTATTAAAAAATTGTCGATATTCGAAAGTAGTAACTACAAATACAGATTTCCTAATAAAATATGCCCTTCAATTAGAGTTTCAGTAGAACCACCCGAGTAACGATAATGGACACAACTATTGATTGGTAGACAAATTTTATACTATATTTTATAAGTTTTTGTGGTGTGTGGGTAGAGATGTTGCCTAGTCACCGATTTTCTGAGTTCGAATTTCGGAAGAGACAAAATTTTAAAATGTTTTTTTTTTTTATTAAACATTGAAAAGCAAATATGACAAAGAAGATGAATAGTAGTTGTGGCGGGCAATGGGTAAGAGTGTGAGTTATGAATCTGTATGGCCTGGTTAAATATCCGAAAAAGAAAAAAGATAAATTTCAATAAAATTTTGTGGAACATAATAATATTTATGTGGAATATAAAATTTAATTAGGCAACTGAATATTGACTTCAAAGACTAAAAATTAGTGTTTACAATTATTCGACGTAGGCTGTTAACCGGTTAATGCATTATTCGAAATAATACTTAAATTGATTAACCGGTTATTCGGGTCGGTTAATCGTGAAATTGGCGATTAATCGTTTAATGTAAAATTAATGTATTTCCTTAATTTCTTTTATCAATAAAAATACAAAGAGCTGCCTGTTTGTTATCATTTTTCGAAATATACATAGTTTGTTCTTCTCTACCAAGCTGTTAGAAAAAAAGTGGCTTCCGTCCAGGTGGTTATAGAAGTCTGGGAGAATAAAGTCAATAAAACTTAAAAACAGGTTTAAGCAAAATCGATCTTAAATTTGAATTCTGGGTAGTTTTACTTTCTAATACTTGCCACAAGCAAAATCTGCAGTATTGCACAGAATACCGCAGTATTTATACCCTACACCACTATGTGGTCAGGGTATTATAAGTTTGTGCTGATGTTTGTAACACCAAAAAATATTGGTCCTAGATCCACCTTATAGTATACCGATCGGCTCAGAATTTTTTTTTTATTTCGATTTAACGATGTCCGTCTGTCCATACATTCTTATGCGCACTCTACAGGTCGCAAATATTAAGATATTTTGGTGAAACTTGGTAGACCGACTTATGACGACGCCTATTGATTTTGGTTAAAATATAAGGGTCCCCCCAAAATTATATTGTTTATACGCTGCAGGTTGCCAATATTAAGATATTTTGATGAAATTTGGTACAGAGACGTATGTTGGCCCAAGGACGAAGCCTATTGATTTTGGTGAAAATCGCTCCATGTATAGACCTAGTGCCCATATAAGGGTCCTACCAAAATTATATTTTTTATACGCTGCAGGTCGCAAATATTAAGATATTTTGATGAAATTTGGTACACCGACCTATGTCAGCCCAAGGACGAAGCCTATTGATTTTGGTTAACACCGGTCCATGTTTAGACCTAGTGCCCATATATGGGTCCCCCAAAATTATATTGTTTATACGCTGAAGGTCGCAACTATTAAGATATTTTGATGAAATTTGGTACACCGACCTATGTCAGCCCAAGGACGAAGCCTATTGATTTTGGTGAACATCGGTCCATGTTTAGACCTAGTGCCCTTATAAGGGTCCCCCCAAAATTGGCTTGGTTACAAACTGCATATCGCAAATATTAAGATATTTTCAAGGTTGGTTACTGAAATTTGGTGCGCTGACTTACATTATAGAAACTTTTGGCACAAGCCCCATTTTAACCCATTCGATTTTCCGATCCAAACATTAGTTGGCTTTTACCCAGACTGGTGTAGGGTATTGTATAGTCGGCATGCCCGACTTTAACCTTTTTACTCGTTTTAATAGGCCCTTACTCTACATTCGAAAGAAAAACAATCTTAAATGCACACTGAACTTTTTATTTTCTTTTTGTGTAGAAATGAGCAAAATTTTTTTTTACGATTTAAACAAATTTTCTGAGTCTCTCGTTATCTACTAACTGACAAATTTGTTGTTGTTTTTCGCCAAAAACTGTAACTTAACTATGGATTCTATTTTAACTAACGGGACAGTTAGAAATCTGGTCTAAGTAGATTATGTAATTTGAAATAATTTCCTTGAACCCTTTTGACTGACATTTATAATGAGGCAACATTAATATGCTATCAATAACTTGGTCGATCGACACAATGCCTTTTGAATTTTGTAAAAGTGAGTGTACATTTGTATGGGCCGACAACATGCACGATACAAATAAATCTATATGCTCGTACACGAAATCGTCGACAACTAATGTTAAATTTTTGTCCGGTGAACGGCGGCTAACGATGACAACAATATCAACGTCAAGCAACAACAACAAGAAAGACAAACAACATCAACAAAAACGGGATGGGGCCGTGTTTGAATGTGGTCTTATCAAATGGCAACAGCGCAGTTGACTTTTGTTGTTTTTGAGTCGTTCAAAATATTATTTGAAATTGGAGGAAGAGTGACAGTGTTGCCAACTCTTGAAGGCAGGAAAGCACCGTGAGCATTTTGAAAACGGGTAAAAAGGGTAAGAATTTATCCAAAATGGGGTAAAAAAGCACGATAATAATTTTTTGAAAAATTAAAGTCAATATTTTAAAAACACATTTTAGCTTTGTAAAATCGTGTAAAAAAGGTTCATAAAATGACCAAAAAAGGGGTAAAAAAGCACCAAACTAATATTTCAAAATTTTGAAGTTTAAATATAACGAAGTTGTTATTTAAAATTGTACTACAAACATTGTGAAAAAATGTATTTTTTGTATATTTCGTATTATTTTTTCAACTTTGACAGAAAATTCAAGAAAAATTGAAAAAAGAAGAACAAATACCAAAAATATAAACCGTACAAAAAGCACTAAAAGCACTGCCAGAAATCTGAAAAAGCACTGTAAGTACCCGCTTTTTATAAACGGGTATTTGTAAAAAATCACCGGGTACGGGAAGGAAAAAAGCACCAAAAAATACCCGAAAAGCACTGAAATGGCAACACTGAAGAGTGAGCATTATGATGTGCTCTACGTTTTGACTTTTTGCTCCGATTTTGTTGTTGCTGTTGTATTTTATAATAATGTTTTTGTATTCTTTTTGATTATTTTTTGTTATTGTTGCTATTTTGCACATTTATAGCACCGAAAGAAATGGGAACAACAGTCAACAAGTCAAGTCAACAGCTACAAACAACTGAATTGAACTAAAGAATATATAATATGACAACAACAAAAACAGAACATACGAATACTTGAGTATTCTATGATATTGTATTCTCAACAGTGTTGCCATTTCAGTGCTTTTCGGGTATTTTTTGGTGCTTTTTTCCTTACCGTACCCGGTGATTTTTTACAAATACCCGTTTATAAAAAGCGGGTATTTACAGTGCTTTTTCAGATTTCTGGCAGTGCTTTTTGTAAAGTTTATATTTTTGGTATTTGTTCTCCTTTTTTTAATTTTTCTTGAATTTTCTGTCAAAGTTGAAAAAATAATACGAAATATACAAAAAATACATTTTTTCACAATGTTTGTAGTACAATTTTAAATAGCAACTTCGTTATATTTAAACTTCAAAATTTTGAAATATTAGTTTGATGCTTTTTACCCCTTTTTTTGGTTACTTTTTGAACCTCTTTTACACGATTTTACAAAGATAAAATGTGTTTTTAAAATCTTGACTTAAATTTTTCAAAAAATTATTATCGTGCTTTTTTACACCATTTTTGGTAAATTTTTACCCTTTTTACCTGTTTTCACAATGCTCAAGGTGCTTTCCTGCTTTCAAAAGTTGGCAACACTGATTCTCAACCACTATACACAAGTACAAGTACTTAAACACTAACACTGTTATAATAACAACGCACACGGGGGATACCCACACATTTGAACTGTATACACAACAACAACAACAAGAGTGGGTAAAAATCTCTATTTGTTTTTGTTATAAATGTATATGACTGTATACATTTTATATACACTTTTATTTATATTTATTGTTTATTTTTATTTGAACTTTTATTTTCGTAAAAAAAATTGTAGACGATTGAATTTATGTGTTGAATTTATAACGATCACCATTGAGAATGAATAGAGCAAAAATATTCATAATGAAAAACGAGTTCATACATATGCAGTACACATATGGTTTGGTTATGTCAAATATTTAGAAATGACCCAGCTAAATATCAACATATACGGATCCACACAGGTTTAATGAGTGGACGTATATGGATGCATGTATGAAGATCTATATATATCCATTTACGAACATGTATGAATATTTATTTTCATCCACGAACATATATTAAAGCTGTTTGGATTCATATATGAAGATTTTTAACAGGGGACCCAAATATTTATACATACAGTTCAAATTAAATGGAACTCATCTGAAGTCTCATGCATATAAGTCTTTTTAGATTTTATTAGACATGACTGAGTCTAATTATATCTGGTGACATACATATGTATGTCATATATTTTATGGCCAGATATGATCACATCTAGTACCAGATCTGTTCATATATTTATGGAACTTGAAAATCGGATGATTTTTATGGGATATATGAACATATGTGGTCACATAGGATCATATCTGGTGCCATATCGATTCACATCTGAAAAGATTTCTAAATTTGTTACGTCTTTGTACAGATTTTGCAGCAGATCTTAGCCATTTGAGCCGTTAAAATATTTTGTTTAAAAAATTACCCGGTAAAGAGATGAGAGAGATTTGCCATTAAATGCCATTTTTGCCATTTTTTCAGTTATTTTGTAAAAATGCCATATTTACAAATCCTTGCCAAAAAAAGCCATTTTGTCTATTTTTTAGACTTTTCATTAAAGAAATGCTTTAAAATTCAGTAAAAACTCAATCTTTGAAAATAATTTTTGGAAAAAATTTACAAAAAACGATATTTTTTTAATATTTAATAAAATTCCTTTTTTTCTGAAATCGTACTAATATACGGCGAATGCACTTTAGCAGTTCAACGGTAAACTCCTTCATTATTGAGGTTGCGGGTTCGAGCCCCAACCAAGACAACGTCAATTTATGAAAAATAGTAATATGTATGAGTTTTTTCTATCCCTCATACATATCGCAGCGTCCTCCTTCGGTGTTCCCATAGCACTTAACCCCACCGAAGTAAAATAATATAACAGGGCTATGAATTAAAAAGCTTCAACAAAATTCGCCAACTCACCGTCAGATGGCGCGCAACAACTGTTCTAAAAAAATTCAACATCTCGCGCAATTACAGTGTTGCCATATTTGAAGCCCTACATCTTTTACCACCTTTCACTTCTTCTCTATCCCTTAGGAAGAATTTCCTGAGTGTTGCTTCTCTTAAAAAAAAAAAAAATTAACTATTGTACTTTAAAATTTTTCGAATAAGCGTACCATTTTTGCGTTTTTTTGTGCCAATTTTACTATTTTTGCGTGCCATTTTGCATGCCAAATTTCAACTTTTTTTGTGCCATTTTAAACTTGGTTATAAGTAATTTTTTAAGTTTTAGTTTAAAGTTTTGGTTTTATCGATAACCCCAGTAAAAATGATTTTTATATAATCATCCAGCAAAAAAAACTATGTCATGCTTAACAAACAACTTGTTAGAGTAAAGACACTATCATCTCCAACCCTCTATTCAAAAACGAAAATGAAAGACAGTACCCAGGAAAATTTTTGGAACCCGTTCTAAAATTACTAGTTCTAGAACTACTTCTCAGGGAGTTACTACACATTCTCGAATAGCACCCTTGGAATTAGTGATGGTGCAACTAGTTCTAGATCCCATGCAAAGGAGTCATATTTACCATTTTAACTACATTCTTAGAATGTTTTGGGAACTAGTGATTTAGAACTACTTATACATTACTTCTATATTGGTTCCCAGAATCTAATACAGTTCCGTGAAGCTATTTAAAAGACTTAGAAAATTTCAAATATTTTTTCTTTCTTAAATTAACAAAAAATGCTCTGAAACTGTTTCCTATCAAAATGGAAAACATCCCAAGACTTGGCATGAAAATAACCGTTAAGGAAAAGAATTTATCTTTTCAAAATGCTGACAGTGGAAACGCTTTGTGTCTATATGAATCTGTATAAAAAATTTATTAAAATAATGGTTTGAATAAATCTTTTTTTTCGTTCAAAATAAATTTTTGTTCTTGAAACTGTATCAGTATGATTAAAAATATTAGTTTTAAAACCGATCTACTAAAGGGATTAATGCTTCATGATGGCTTCTTGGAACTAGTTCTGAGCGCGACAATTTCATAAAAAAATCACGGATACAAGAATAGGTTGCAGAACCGTTCCTTAGAACTAGTACCTGTTCCTTAAAGCATTCCCTAGAATTAGTTCTAAGGGTGACAATTTCAAATAAAAATCATGGGTAACAATGCCAAAGTAGAACTAGTACTGACTCTAAATAACTAGTTGTAGAACTAGTTCTGGAATTGATACAAGTTTTGCTGGGTAATATTTGGAATTAATTTTATTGTAAAAAGCTTTTCAATATTTTCCTTGTAATAATTTTCCCAATTGTTTTCTATCAATAAATACGCCAACACAACTTCTTTCATTACTTCAACGGTATCCGTTAGTGTATTTTTACAGCTTTTTTAGAAGTAATTCTGAACAACTTCAAGAAAATCACTTCTTGCATTACCTTCACAGCCAAGAAAATTTTCTGTTTCAAAGAATCGGTTGTCGAATAGCTACTTTTCCTTTAGAAGGGGTTTCTACAGGCAATTCTAACCCGATGATTTTTGTTTGAAATTGTCCCAAAAGCAAAAGCTTCTGTAGCTCCAAAGTAGATCTGGTTGCCCTAGAATTCGTTCTGGAACTAGTTCTAGAACTGATTCTACTTCATTCACATCTTTCATATAAGAGCCGTGGAATTGGTTCCGGAACAAGTTTTATGAAATCGGTTGCAGTGGAACCAGTTGCAGAATTGGTGTGGTTGGCAATCAATTGTAAAAAATTTTCATGTGAAGCATTTGTTAGTATATTGTTACGAAATTAGATTAGTCTAGTATAGAAAACTCTGGAATTTTCTGTAAGAAAATATCCGAAAAAAAGGATTTACTAAAATCGTCAGTCTGGTAGCACTACATTTAAGTATAATGTTAGTATTCTAAGTGTTTTAAATTGTTTTAGATCATAAGATTTATTTTCTGTATTTGTGCAATCGGTGTTGCAAGGATAAGCGAATTCTTAATCATTTTGACAAAACAAATTATTTCTACTTAAGCTCTTACATTTCCTTAATTTTAAAACTCCCTCCCAAACAAATATTTCTGACCCAAGTAAAAAAGTTTTGATATATTCATATATTATCATATAAAATTTTGTACAATTATATATTGGGACATACTATATACCAAGACATAATTATATAAACTTTTAAGAAATTGTATCTTCAATATATAACTATATCTTGTTATATATGGTACTATGTATAGTGCAACATATTACAATATCCAATAACATATATACCTATATATAGTTACATCACAGCAAAAATAAATGGAAGGACTTCTAAATGAATCACTTCCTTCATTACATCACAAAGAATTGCTCCCTTAGGAATGGGTTTTAAACAACATCTAATGCTGCAATAAATATATGCTAGTTAGAAATTCTTTTTCATGGGTGATAAGAAGTTAATATATTGTATGGGGGTTGCATAGGAACGTGCTGGCACAGAACTCAGAGGGTTGCGGGTTCGAATCTCACCAGGTCGAAAAAAAATTTTTGGAACTTTTTTTACACAATTAATAATTTTTTGTAGTTTTCACTGTAAAATTTTTATTTTTTCTATTTTTGTACACTCAAAAATTAATTTTTGAAACGATTTAAATTTTTTTTTAATTTTCTATTAATTTTTAATGAAATTTTATGGACATATAAAAGTTCTAAATAAATATATAATTCTTCAAATATTAAAATACGAAAAAGGTAAATATTACAATTTTGTTTGTATTTAAAATTGTAATTTAAAAAATCCATTTTGATCAAATTTTTACTAAATATATTTAGAAACTAAATATAACAGAAAAATCCTGTAAACATTTTAGTTAGAACTAGTAAAAATAAGTTAAAAATTACCTTGCAGAAAAAACTATTTTTTATCTACTAATATGCTGCAAAATTTTTTCCGGATTTTATCAAAGTAATTCGTATTAAAAGTTAACTTAAATGCAACCAAAATTTTGTAAATTTAACAGTTTTATTTTTCCTTCTTATCTTACTAGTATTTAGCAAAAAATAATCTGCTAATATCAGCAGTTTTTTGCAAGGTCATTTTTAATTACATAATTTTTAGTAGCTTTTTCTCTTATTTTTACAGCTTTATTTCTTTCTATGAGTGTATTAATTTAATAAAAAAAAAAAACACTTTAAAAAAATCAACTTTATATATTTTCCAATATGTTATATATTTTTTTAAATAAAAATAGAAAGCAATAAATATAACAATTTACTGAACAAGACTGCTAAAAGTCAGCTATCAGTTATAACAAGCCATAGCATAGGGCATAGAGCGTCTGCTTGAAATGCCAACGAGTGTGGGCATTTCAAGCACGATGCATGATGATTTTTTTGTTTTTTTATTAAATTAAAATAAAAACAAGTGAAAAAGAACTTCCTTTTCATTGGTTCAAATATACATAATTTGTTTCAAAAAAGGACAACTTCCCTCCTATGACAAGCCAATGTTAAATTAATCAGTGAAAACCACAAATTATCACAACTCCCAATTCATCTATTGTTATGTTTTTACTACTTCTTTTTCATCACTTTTTTTCCTGGGATATGCGTCATATGATTATATTATATTTGATACATTTTTATGAGGACAAAATCCGGATAGAATCGTATCAAACTATATTTTATTTCATCAAATTAGATCTTATATGATCCAATACGATCTAATTTGCTACAATTAGATGTTCTAATTCTTCGGATATAATTATATATAATATCAAGTCATTTATTTTTTTTTACGAGGGTAATCAAAATGTTATGATTCCCCACTTAAGTCATAAAATATTGTTATGCTTTGTTCTCGTATCCAATGTTGGGCGCCATTTTTTTATAACTTTATAACACTTACGGTGAAATTTGCCCGTATTAGGGGGTGTTTTTATAAAAAGAAATTTGTTTTAGTTTCGCTTAAATAACAAACGAATATCTGTTTGAGTCTTTGTAAAGCGAATGTAAATTTTTAAAGACGAATACGTAATTATTTGTTACAAATTTTCGTTTTTATAACGAGAATATAAATGTTAAAAACGTCAATATCAAACGAACGGAAATTTTCATTCATCAAACTTTTTTAATACATTTTACAATAAGGCTAAATCAAATCCTTAAAATATTAGAGTTTCTCTAAATAAAAAATTCTTCACAATCTATCACAAGGGGTTGGCTATAAGAAAAAGTGCTCCGAATTAAAGGGTTTTTATAAACCAAACAGTCCTCTCTGTCTTGGGTTTTTTGTTGGAAAAGTCCTCAGTATGTGAGAATTTTTCTATAGGAAAAGATCCCCAGGATCTAAGGCTTTTCAGTTGGAAAAGGTCCTCAGAATCTCAGGCTGTTTTATAAGAAATGGTCTTCTGATCTGAGTTTTTTTATATGTAGGTAGAAGTCCTCAAAATCTAAAGGTTCGTCTGACGGGTTTTAAGAGGAAAAAACTTTTAAAATCTAGGGGTGTTTTCTGCAGGAAAACCTGTTTTGTAAATAAATGAAATCTATCTTTTCTAACATTAAAAACGTAAGCTGGAACAAATGAATTCGTTTGGCATATAAAAAGATGTTTTCTTACGCATTCCTTTGTTAACGTATACGTGGATACTTTTTCAAAACCATCCTGTAATTCTTTGGTTGCGTTAAAATTTGGATATGTGATATTTGTTCTTACCGACACAACATCATATCTTGGTGGGTAAAGCGGTTGGGTAAAAGAAGGGGTTTAAATGTTTTAAAGATTATTAAATTGTGTTGATGTCAGGGAAATAGGTTATAGGAAGGACGAAAGTGGAAGGAGTGTTTATTGGCATTTGACTGGAATTTTTTGGCGATATAATTATAAGAACACTGAGAGGAGATTATTTCATATAGTCTCTATAATACGTTGCATGGTTACTAGAAAAACTATCAGAAACGGATTCACTATATAAGCTAGTATATCGAACAAATACTCAGCCAGACCATTTCCCATGTTAATATCTATAGGACAGTGTTGCATAACCAACATTCGGACGAATATCTAATAGAGCTGAATATGCTACTGTCATTGATAAGCACTGGAGTCTTCCTTTAAAAGCTATAAAATAGACTTTGAAACTCCTGCCTATATACGAGAATTGTATTGCATATTCGTTCGGATGAAGGTTATCCAGATGTGGAATCTACCGATTCTATTACACGTATTTCTATTGGATCGTGTTTAAGAACTAGATGTGATTACCCTCAAATATAAATGAATATTGTTTTGGGCAATTCGTATAGAAATTGTATCAATTGTGTTAATTTTGTAAAACTAGCACTTTCAAGAGACGTTATTTCCTTTAAAAAATCGAAAAGTTTAATGCTTTAAATACAAGATTTATTCATGCACTTTAGTGCGAAAAACAACCAAGAAGCTACTTAAAGTAAGCTGCATGAACTTTAAAGCCATTAAAGTATAAAACCCAAACAAGAAAGATTTCGACAATTAAACACAAAATAGCGACAAGAAAATATGTAATTCTTGCTTGATTGTGTTGGTAGTTGGCGGATTTAAAACTTTGAGCATGGATCATGGCGTAGAATACACAACAAACGTCATTGACCAGTAAATCCATTGAACTGACAACCAACCGACAACAAAAAATCTTAATTGTCAAGTCCAAGACCAACAGAAATCGCATTCCTTCAACCACAAGGTTATTGGTGTTGAACCAAACATTTTGCACACATATACACACACATATTTTCAATCATATTCATAGATACATGTGTAAAAATTTTTGTATTGATTGAATACGTTAGTATGTACGGTTTTATGTTTAAATAATAAATAAATAAATATTTTGTATGCTTTGTTGTACTTTAATTCCATTTAATGATCAACAAAAAGTTTACAAAAATTGAATAAATATTCATAGAATGAATGATATTAACGAACCGAATAACGAATTGATCATCAACTGGTGATATTGACAAAATGTCGCAACGTGCTCAAAATTATTGATGAGTTAGCGAATACTAATGAAAAAAAAAAAAACAAAATAACAACTTACCATTGGGTTAACTTACATACTTATACGAAAAAGTTCTCAGTACATTCTTTACTATAGTGATTCTCAATCAGTTGAGTTGTTCAATAACAAATAAGACTATTTGGGCCCGATTATTGAATGTCCAATTAACTCGAAATTTACCTGGCATATTTGTTACTGTTTCCCATATAAAATTTAAATTTAACTGTCATCTAAATTTTAACTGGAGTAATGGGGCATAAATTGTAATTTCTTAATATTTACAACGTATTTCTTTAAACACCAGTTTCGTGGAAAACGTTCTATTTCTATGAATTCAATGGAACCAATTCTAATTTGGCCGAAAGAATTAATTGGTTAATACCAAAACAATCTCAAAGAGATGTCGTCTTTAGGAAAAGTAACAGAGCAATTCATTTAAATATATTTTTTCGTATTTCAATAATAGGAAAAAATCAGATTTAGTGTTCGATCAATGGTTGAGTCTAGTTCTCAACAATCATATTTGTTAAGAGATATTAAACGATTAAAAACCACTGGTCAATACATACATCAATATATGAGTAGGTTATATCTTCAATACAAAGATGTTTGAAAACAAAATAAAATTCAAACTTTAGGTTTCACAAAAACGTACTCCCACTTTTAGATCAAAATTCACAACACCTTAAACATTAACAAATAGACAAATTCTGTGACAGTGACAGAAATTGTTTCGGTCAAGTATTAACACTTTGTTTTTTGTTTGTTGTTGCCTGGCTTAATGTTTCTGCTTATTTTTTTTTGTCGAGAAACCTTCGTAACGCAAAAAAATTAAGGTGAGGTTTTAGTTGTTTAGAGGTTTAGTTTTTGTTCAACTTTGTTTGTTTTTTACACTTCTTACTTTAATGTTTCTTTTGCGACTCTTTAACGATCCTATTGATGAATGTCGTACTATGCTACACCTACTGAATACTGACATTATTGTAAGTTCATATCAGATGTTTAAAATAATTAATTGTTTGGCGACATTGGCAGTAAATTTAACTGAATATAGGGGTGTTCCCAAAATAATCATCAATATCTGAAAATTTTACAATACAAAATGTTGTTATAATTTTCTTTAGCATCTGAAGTATTCACTACGGGAAATGAACGGTCAATTGTCCTCAAAGTACCTACCCCATAGCTGGTTAATGCAGAACTTATCAGAGGACTGGTATAATTTAATCATACTTAAAAAACTGGCTCTGTGGCTGGTGAAACGAGAACGTACCACTCAATTGTCATCAAAGTACCTATTCCGCGACTAGTGAAACGAGTATATACCACTCAATTGCCCTCAAAATATCTATCCGTGACTGGTTGAAGCAGGATTTATCACAGGAATGTTACACAGAGAAAACATATTCATTGTGACTACTGAATTTTTTGACAACAAACAGAATGGTTTGGTTTGAACCGCCGATATATTTGTTTGTGCCAACAGAAATTTGGTAAAGACAGCATAATCTCGGTTAGACCAATGTGTTTTATTTATTTCAGGAATACTTTTGCTATTTATGTCTATCTAACTCCGTGCGACAAGGATGAAAAATAATTTTCATATTTGAATACGAAAATCGCAGATTCAATAAAAAAATTATTGAATTTCCTGTGATGACGATTTTTGCAGAATTGATAATGAAAATTGTAAGCACGTTGTTGAAACTTTGTTTTTTCTGTCAATAAAGAAAGTTGTTGATTTGATAAAACACATTTATTGAATCCTTTGTGATTTTTTAACAAAATTAAGTGTTAATAAAAAATTTTAATAATTCTTTTAATAAAAACATATAAAATTTAATTTAAATTTATTTATTGAAAAATAAAAAAAAAATATTATAAATTCAGACAATCAAAGGTGCCAAACGATTCTAAACGTATTTTATTCTGCAATGCAAGCAACTGCATATTACTTTTTAATTGAAAGCATGCCATTTTATAAGTTTTACCTTCATCATATATTATAAATTTATTCAGTAATAATAAATTTAAAATTTCATCAAACTTTTACAGTTCACACATAATATGTTATGTGCAACCGCATCAAAGTTCAAAGAGCAACTAAAATATAAAACTTCAAAGGTAATAAACACATTAACAAAAAGAAAACAAAAAGTAGCATGCCTTGACAAATCAAAATAATGGCCAAAATTTCAAAAAAGTGGTTTTATAAATAAAAATTTATTTAATTATTTGTTTATCAAATGCATTTTATTGGGTATTATTTTTAAAAGTTGCAATACAAAGTGTTTGAATTGCAAAACAAAGTGTTTGAATTAAATATGAAGGGTTATTGTTTTTAGCTCTTATTTCAAAAAACAGTTTGTTAAATTTTTTCTCGTATATTTTTTTGTATACATTTTCTTAAATTAATATAGTTTAGCTTTCTCCTCTACACTAATAGAAAAAAATCCGTAAAAAATTTAGTTAAAACTACTAAAAAGTAGTTAAAAATGATGCTGCAGAAAAAAACTACTAAATTAGCATATTATTTTTTCCTATAGCAACATCAAAAACAAAACTGTTAAATATACAGAATTTTAGTTGTATCTGAGCTAAATTTTTGTAAATGGAGCATAGCGAATTAACCTGCTAAAATCAGCAAAAAATTTTCCTAAATAATTAGTAGCCTAAAAAATCACCAAAAAATGTAAAATTTTCAAAGTTTTTTTTCGATTTGTTTTTAAATGCAAATAAAAATCGAGCCTTTTGAAAACAGCATTTTACAACTTTTAAGCAAATATTTATGCTGATTTTAGCAGATAGACTGTTATTTGCATTCAACTAAATTCAGCTTAAAAATAGCAAAAATTTTGTAGATATAACAGTTTTTTTTGTTGCTATTTTTAGTCTAGTAATATTTAGCAAAATTTTCTGCAGATTTTACAGTACAATTTGTTATTTTCAATTAACTAAAAGTTAACTTAAATATAACTAAAATTCTGTAAATTTAGCAGTTTTTATTTTGCTGTTCTTATTTTACTAGTATTTAGTAAAAAGATCTGCTAATTTTAGCAGTTTTTTCTGCAGCATCATTTTTAGCTAATTTTTAGTAACTCTTTCTGCAATTTTTACAGATTTATTTCTATGAGTGTAGTGTAGTGTTACACAAAGCGTCGACGTTTTGTACATTCTTAAAGGATTAATACTTAAAAAGAAAAATGAAGTTTCGATCTTTGTGAAGAAAATTCAAAAATGTTGAGTTATGTTCTGCTCACTATTTTTAAGATTTTTGAAATTGGTATATTAGTTGGGGCGACATGTCACAAAGTACCTAAAATGTGACTGATTCTGCTTCAAACCCTTTAAGATAGTTTGGTGACATGTTTTTTTTTTTGGGTTAGTTCAGTGACATGTCACATAAATGTATAATATATGGTTCATTTTGTGCATCCTTGGGAATTTTCAATATAATATGTTCGACCATCTTCGCTGCGGCATCAACGTTGTCGTCGAGAAAACAAAGTTTCCAATTAAAATTCCAGAAAAAATCAGGCCAACGTGCTTTTTCGAATATAAAAATTTAACGCTTCGCCGCTGTTAGCGAAACGTTTCGAAGTTCGAAGAACAAAAAAAGATGCGAAAATGGCACTATGATCCGAATTGCGGAGAGGTGCAAGTGTTCTTACCTTATACTTGTCCGGATGAGAAGTAAGGAAAAGGTCAAGAGTATTCTGGTGTTCACCTTTAACGCACGGGATGTGCGTTGGTTCATTCACTAATTGCGCCAGGTGGTTATGCGCGGCAAACAGCTCAACATAAAGGCCCTCGGGAGTTGTATGGCTCGAATAGCGACAATCCTCCAGAATTCTAGAAATGGAATCAGAAAGAGGGTATTCGTCCTGTCCGTGTTTGTGCTTCTATATTTGACATAAAATTGTCTATTCTCTTGCTAGCTTCGCAATAGTAGAAAAATATTTTCTGGTAGTAGTTTTATAAGTTTATATAAAAGCCCTGTATGTCATACACTGCCGAAAGCTTTGGCTACGTCGAGGTAAGTGCCCACACAGTACTTGTTTTTATCAATGTCGGTTGAAATTTTGTTTGCTGAAATTTTGTACGTCTGAAACCGAATTGGTGGTTCAGGAGAAGAAAAGTTTTTCGAAGAGTTTTGAAAGTAATGGCAACAGGCTAATTGGTCTGTATGAGGTAGCTTTTGTTGCATTTTTACTGGGTTTTGGAATAGATATAATTTCTTAAACTTTCCATATATAAGAAAAGAATTTGATATTTATTCTTATATTGAAAATATTTCTTATGTAGATTAATGCTTTTCTCGGCAATTCTTTCAAAAGGTTTCCCATAATTTGGTCATAAACCGGAGATTTCTTGTTATTTATACTTGTTTTGATTGCCTTATGAATTTCAATGACTGCAATTTTTTTAATTTGGCAGGGTGAATTAGTTGAGATAATTGGTAGTAATATTGGGGTTTCGCCCATAGGATTGGTGAATGTTCTACATAAATGTTCAGCGAGTACTGTTGCTTTTTCAGAGTTTGTACGTGCTCAAGAGAGATCAGTTTTTTTGTATAGGCGGATTGAGAGTGATTCTATTATTGATTTTCTTTGTGGCTTTAAATAACGATTACTTTGTGGTAGGTCGTATGCCTAAGTTTTTAAGATAACTTTCTATTTTGTCTTCTCTGTCTTCCTTAAATAGATCCTTAAGCTTCTTTGTTAATTTATTGAGCATCGCAATATCTTGGGGTGAACTATAAGTTTTCCATTTCTTTCTTAATTTCCTTTTTAATTTAATCTTTTCTTTAATGTATTTTGGAATACTGTATTTGTTTATTTTTCGTTTGATTTCTGGAGTAGAATTATCCGCCGCAGAAATCAATGTATTGCTTTGAAAAAGTCTATGAGATCTGGTTTTTTGTTTAAATTTGTAGGCCAATAGGTAGGTTCTCTGGCAGTTACAAAGATATGTCGTATTCTCTTAGTGCTTCAAGTAGTTGTTTACCTTTAGGAAGAGTTAACCTGGGTCCCCATATTGCGTTTTTTGAATTAAAGTTTCCTTCTGCGATAAATTGACGACTCAGTGATTTTAAGTATTCGAGGTACTCGAGTTTTGTATTATTATGTTTGGGTGGACAGTAGGCGGCCTATATTACAAGACGGCCATGAGTATCTTCGATTAAAACAGAGGATACAGTATTTTCTGAAATTTTTAATTTCCGTTCATTTGATGAACTTTTTAACTATTATTGCAGTGCCTCCATGAGCTTTATTTCCGGGGTGATTTGTGTGGAAAACTGATTAATTCTGTATATTTATAAAGCTTTTTAGCATAAAATGGGGTTCAGAAACCAGTAAGTAGTAAGTATATCAATATAGCAGCGATTTAGGAATGATATTAGTTCTAGAGTATGCTGGGATAGGTCGTTTGAATTCCACAGGACTATTTTTAGTTCACTTTTCTTGTTACAAACAACAGCACAGACTTTTTATACCCTGTCCACGTAGTGGTGTAGGGAATAATAAAAACGTCAAATATCCATATTGTACCTGTGTTTTGATTTTGTTTACGGAAATACGATACATGTGGAAGATGAAAAAAAAATGGAATATACAGGGCTTATTTTGAATGTACAAAATAAGTGAATTGTATTGAAAGCATCAACTAGATTATTATCAGGGGTTTTCACATAAACTCGTATTCTACTCGTAAACGGTGTAAACCTGGTATTTTTACTCCATACATAAAAAAAATGGTTTGTATTTATACAAGGTTTACAAGGAGTTTACGAGTTTATATGAAAAACCCTATTATTATTTTATTTTTTATATATAAACGTTTTGAGTGAAAACGTTAAAGATCGCACAGATTTACAGGAGTTCTTATATCGAAAGTAATTGCGCATTGCATGTAAAAAACTCTGGTGCAAACCGCTTTTCTTTATCTCTATGGGTAGTTGTTTGAACCCATCTTAAAGCTGCGGTCAATCAATTAAACATGCTTAAGTGCGCATATGTATACTTGACTATATATCTAAGCAACAAGTAATAACAGCTTATGTCGAAAATTTCACTGGCACATTAGCAGAGTTTAATTTTTTAATGTGAAAACTTCTCACATGTAAATAGAACGCGCCTTCAGAGTAATGGATATGATTTGATTAATTCGATTGTAACTTACATAGGTAGAAATTTATAGCCGATAATATCTCTTTCAAATGGAATTTAACTAAAAAACTATTTAAAAATTTCGAAATTTTTAATACAGATAAGGCAAATATATGCTTTATTGAAGAAACTTACAATAATCAACTATAATTGCTTATGTCGACATAATCTATAATTATTTGATGCCACAGATATGTATATACGAAAATTAATATTTATGTACTTTTACATACAATTATATGTAAATATAACATTTATGTATAGTATGTAGTACTTTTAAATCTGAGTATCAGATAAGGGGAGTTGGACTCAAATTGGTGATTTTGACTTTGGGGGACAGATTTTTCAATTGGGGGGATTTAAGAAATACACAAATATTGGGAATTTTACCCCAACTTTTTAAGTTTTTAGACATTTTTTCAAATAAAAAATTCCCAAAAATCACGAAATCCCGAAAAATGACGATACGGGACGCATTGTCCTTTTTTTACGCGCACCCTACAAATGGAAAATATTAAGATATTTGGATGAAATTTTGTACATTGGTACTTATGTTGGCCCAAGGACGATGCCTATTCATTTTGGCTAAGATCGTCCATGTTTAGAGCTAGCCCATATAAAGGCTCTATAAAAATTGTCTCTTAACCTAGTACGCATGTTATAGGTAGAAAATAAAGATATTTTAATGATTCACATGGACCCAAGAATAAAGCCTGTTGAGTTTCGGTAGTCACTCCTTGTTTATACCCAGCGTCCATATAAAGGTACCCCAAAAATTCACTCTTATGCTTGTTTGTATGCTACAGATCGTAAATATAAAGACATTTTGTTAAAATTTGGTACGCATACTCAGATTGACCCATATGAAAAATACATCTCAGACTGAACCAAAAACAGCAGTGAAATTAACTAAAATCCATATGAAATTGATGAATGGGTGATCGCTATACAGCTAACAAAACCTGTCCGTTAATTTAACACATTGTTAAGTAAATTTGTATTTTGACGTTTAACTATTCGATTAGCTGTTATTTAGACAAAATATCGTCAAATGTATTAACAAAAATTAGATATGTTAACAATTATAATTAATCAAATTGAATAATTGTTTCATTGTTTTACCAATGCATTTTATTCAATTCAATAATGCAGTTTATTTAATTACTTCATATTTTATGGATTCATTATTAATTTGTAGACCTTTATTTCTTAATTTTTATATTTTACCAATTTCAAAGGCATTTTAGGCAATATACGTCTTTGTTATAATAAATTTGACAAAATCATAAAGTAGTCATTGTAAGAATTTCTTTGTTTTTCGTTTTACTGACTATAAATAGATTTAAAGCTTGAATGTTAAACATAACATATAAACATTTGCTTTTCTACTAAAGGAACTTTGGTTAGAGCAACAACTGTAACATAGAGAAAAATAATATCTTTGTAAAAACATGTGCTTTTCGTTGTAATACATAAATAACTAGTAGAAATGTTTGAATTTATTTGTTATCCCGTTATTTACTAGGGAGTTTACGTAAATACAAAAACTAAAATCTACATTATATCTAGAGAGAACTCCGTAAAGACAATCTGATGATTGTGCTTGAAAATGCATTAATTGTCAACCATTCGTTCTAGGAAAGTTTCTTTTCATAAGTTTTTTCTCTACTTGTAAAATAAAATTGTGAATTCTATATGGAATTTGTCATGTTTGATCTTAACACCGAACAGAAAGTAACACTCATTATATAAATTTATTTAAATTAAAAATAATAAATAGACAAAATTTTATCAAAACAACAATTGTTTCGTAGAGTGTTTTTGATGACAATAAGTATGTGCATAAAAAGTTGATTTCTAAAAAACATACGTCAGTTTGAATAAAAAAGATACTGTGTTAACAATTCGTTTCATCAAAAAGCAACAAAATTCGTATGTTGATTTCACTTACGACTTTTGGTTCAGTGTAGGCCAATTCAAAATTTCTTACTGGTTTTCTAATTTTTTATTATTTTAAAAACAAATTTTGACACCATTTCAACCCATTTAAAATTTTGTTGTAAATATTATTTGCATTTAAAATTGACTGTACTAGGGTATCATATAGTTGGCATGCTCGAATTTAACTTTTGTATTTGTTTTTCTTTAAAAATGGGGTTTTGTTAAAATTAGATTAAAAGCCGAATTGGGGTAAAATTTTCAGATTCAGTTATTATTTTCTGGGATTTCAAACTGAGGAGTGGGTATATGAGCTATAATAACTTTGCCGGCAACACTAAGGAAATGTTTAAATATACAATAATGCTTTGTTGACTTTTACAATTCGCGCTTTTATATTTATGTATGTACATTCGTATAAGTGTTCATACTATTTATACAGAGTTTTTATTTAATCACGTACAAGACGCCTCGTCAGATTTTTAAGTAATTTTATTTGTTTTTGGTTTTTTTCCCGACTACTTAATATTTTTGTGTTGAGGTAAATGATCGATGAATAATTCAATGTACGCATTGAACTTTAAAATATTTAGATAAACATGTTTGAACTTATTTGACTAACCAATTATAGGTAGGTACATTATATACTTCAATATGCGGTACCTTCGAGGCAATTAAAGGTTTAAATAAGAATATTTTAGGCCAATTTATATTGTCGGGTACCTGCCCTGGTATGTGCTACACTAAAGGGTTTTCCAATAGGGACGGTTGGATTTTAAGAGTTATAAACTGTTATGTTTTATTAATTTTTCAGACACTGATGGCAAATCACCATGGCAAGTTAAAGCGTCACACACTGAAAGAATTATCCTTCATGATATTAATGATATAATTTCATAGAATCAATGAAGAATTTTATTGTGTATATCATATTTAATTAATATTATGAAATTTTTCATAACTTTTCTTTCATAAAATTCATAATTTCATTAAAAAAATGAAATTTCATAAATTAGATCTTACCCAAGTAAAAAAAAATGATATGGAGCCATATGAAGTTATATTTAATTATATATAATCTTTTATGTAATTAGATATAATTATATCCGAAAAATGAGAACGTCTTACTGTATCATATTGTATCGAATTGTATACAATTGTATACAATTTGGTACAATTTGATACAATTTTATGCAATTCGATACAATTGTATCCGAATTTTGTCCTCATCCAATTACATCAAATTATATCTTTTTATATAAAATTATATAAATTGTTATAAAAGTGGACATAGTTTGATACAATTATATCTAAATATTAACCTTATAATTTTTATCATATTATATAGGACCATATCTATCAATTACTTGTAATTGTAATTGTTCTTTTTTGAATTGCAATTACAAATACTATGTAATTGTAGATGAGTTTTTTTTCAATTACAATTACATGTAATTGTGTAATTGCATGTGTAATTAATTACAAAATGTAATGATCAACCCCAGGTCTGCTGGAAATCTTATAATTTCGATAAATCTTCCATTACTTTCATCCAGATTTATCATGACATTGCAATAAACATGAAAAAAATTTTATTTTAATTTAGTAATTTTAAAATAAAGTTAACAACACTGAAATTTTAAAGTTAATGGGATTATGATATACAACCAAGATATAAGAAATCAGTCAAGTGTACGTTATAGTATAGAGAATTTCGTATTAAAGCTTCAGTGTTGTTAATGTTATGGGTGCGTAAGGCATTTTTGACTCATGCTCCTAAACAAAAACAAATTACTCACGCACGAACATTTCGTTTCTTACTCAGCACACGTGAGTATATTAAAAACTTACAATCAGAAAATTCTCACGCAAAACAGTAAAATTTACTAAAAACATATGATGCAAAAAATAAACTCACACACGAATCATGCACGGGTTATTCTTACTCACGCTCACGTACGAATCACTTAAGTGTAGTAATTATTACTCACGATCACGTGTGAATAACGTGACTCACGAACATTTCGCGTCATGCGCCAATCCCTAGTAATTACTAAATCTAAAACTAGTTCAAAATCATTGATAACATGGAACCAAATATAATATAATATAATACGGTTTTATATGGACCTTATATATTTTTATATAAAATCACTTTGAAAAAATTGCCTATGTGGGATGATATATAGTAATTATAGATGATTTTATAAAGAATGTTATAAGTTATATATGGGTTCATATTCGTCAATATATAAATATATATAATCATAACTACCACAAATTATAAAATATTTCTTATATGGATCCACATAGTTGTATATTATTATGTATAGTGTCATACTAAATTATATATAAACGTATATGTAATTGTATCTTTTATATGTTACTTTATGTACTTATATATAGCACATATGTAATAATATAAAATCACATATGTCTCCATATTAAAACCTTTGAGGAAAAAATATCTAATATATGACTATATAAAAGTATATATGCTTGAATTTAAAAGCATATGTGGCCATATGTAACTATAAGTTACTATATGCAATTACATAAAATAATATATGATTATATCAAAACTTTTTTACTCGGGTAATAAATTTAATGAAAATGTTCTTTTTTTTAATTTTTTTTATAAAATATCGTCATTCTATTAATTTTTAAAAATTTTCATACAATTAAAATTTTATATTAAACATTTAATCCTCAAATACAATAGTTTTATATACCCGAGTAAAAAAGAGTATATATAACATATATTTTTTAATATTAAAATATATGATAATATAAAATATTGTTTGCGACCTTATATGTTTTTATATGGTGATATATTAGAAATTTTTTTAGAAATTTTCTCATATGTAATCATATTAAATCATATATCAGTATTTGCTTTATTGCAAATTGTATATATAGGAATATATTATTGATAAAACCGTTCAAAATTTTATATATAAATAGATACGAAAAATATTTTTAATTTTATTTTTTATATAACAATATCGTCGGCTTGCCTGCAAGTAGTGTTATGTGTTCTTTAACAGGTTTTCAGGAGGGCGAAAAAACTGGTTTATATTATCCTTTTAATATATTTCATTGACATCATATGCCTTAATAATGATTGTAATAAATAAGGTCGTGAATCATTAGGGCATATGATGTCAATAAAATATCTTAAAAAAATAATATAAATCAGTTTTATCGCTCTGCTGAAAACCTGTTAAAACCAAAAACATAGCACTTCTTGCAGGCAAGCCGACCATATATTAGTTAATATCAGACCCATGTTCGAGATTAACTAATATATTCGAGATTAATGTAATATTTGATCAAAAACAATTTTTTTATGCTTTACTCAATTTTTTCATTAAATTAATATTTTCTGAGCTTTTTTACTTCTAAAAGTTTTTTTTTTAATTTAAAAAATAATAATTTGAAGCCAATTTGATTTTCGCGAAACAAATTATTCTAGATTGAAAAACTGTTCGTTTTCGATTTTCATCACACCCCTGAGTGTGTAGGACTCGAAATCCTGCTGCCCTCCAATTCAAAGTTTTTTTTTATCATTTAAATTTAATCATATCGTATTGGATTAACTTATATCCAATTTGATCGGGACAAAATTCGGATATAAGTTTATCATTTGATATAGCTTTGTATCCTTGTAAATACAATTATATCCAATATGATACAATTTAATATAACCATTTTTCGGATGAAATTATATCCAGTTACATATTGCAAATATATCCATTCACATATAATTTTATATACACTTTTTTACTCGGGTAACCATAAGGCCGAGTTTTAGTGATGGACATTAATTTTCATACTGAGAGAATTATCTTATAATTTTTATGTATTTATTTTTTTTTAAATTAATTTTTTATTATTAATTTTGGATTATGAAATTTTTTTATAAATCATATTAATTTTTTCGAAACATTGATAATGATATTTATTAATTGAATTAAGCTTATTATAAAATTCTATGAAACTTTTTAATTTTATGAATTCTTTCATTAGATATATTTTGTACATTAGATATATTTTGTACATTCTATCCACTCCAGCTTAGCAACGACAACAACCAACCATAATAAATATTAATAAATGAAATTGCTTCATAAATTTTATGAACCTCTTCATTGGAGGAGTGGGCTATTAATTTTATGAAGAGTTTCATTAATTTTATGAACTTTTCATAAACATTGACATTAATGAAACCTGTTTCATAGATTCTATGAAAAGTTTTAATGGACTAGTTCCAGTGACAATTTTCATTGAAACTATGAAGAAATTCATTACTGAAGTGATGATAATTCTCTCAGTGCATATGTGCACGACACCACGTGCAAATTATTAAACCTTATTATCAAAATGGGTGTTATATTTTGGCAACGATGAGTGCGTTGAGCCCATTTTACGGTTTACATGGTCGTCCATCCTAGTCGACTACTCAACGTTTTGTAACCAAATCCGAGTACTGGTTTAGTGAACAGTCAGCAATACTACACCCATACGTCACAGAAACGCAAGTCTTCGTAAACGATCATGTCATTGCTGTAACTTTCAAAGGAGAATACTACCGATCGATGAAAACTAAAGGGTGCGGCTAAAGTAACTATGTGATGTAAAAATATTTTAACTTCTTTGTTTGTGAATATTTAATTATTTTCTATTTCAGAAATGGAACGCTATACAATTGCGCAAAGAACTAATTGTTTTTCTATTCCTTAAAAATAATCAATCGATAGTTAATACTCAACGTGCATACAGAAGATTTTATAGTGTAAAAATAAATCATATAGTTACATTAGGCGCACCCTGTACATGACACACAACTGGAGCCACAATGGACACTGCACGAGCTTAGAAGCAACATGAACTGGCCACTGAGATCATGTATTTTGATCCCGTTAGACTTTTTATTGTGGTGTTTACTTAAGTCGCAGATCTATCCAAATAAGCCACAAACGACCGGTGCCCTCAAAGCCAAAATAACCCGTGTCATTAGCTATTAATGCAATTATAATCCGAATTTGTATATCATTAAATTTTTTACAAATTTAAAAAAAAGGTCCAAATATTGCAAATATGTCCCAATTCTTGAAGTATAACTCCTTATCTTCAAAAGTCTGAAAATTCTTAAGTATCGTTTTCCATATAAGCTACATACATAGTTTTTAAATCTGTACGGGCAAAAGCTCTGTAATGTGTGCTCATTACTAATATCTAAATAATAAGCGGTATATTTAGGGTCTACTGCATCCCAGAAAAATATTGTTAATGATACATCATTACTACACTCAAAAAATAAGTTAGTAGAAAAATTAGTAAAACGTCTTGTATATCAAGTGTACTAGTTTTCAGCAATTTTTTTGCTGAAATTCCGTTTTCAACAAAAATTTTAGTTATATTTTTTTAGCACTAAACTAATTTTGAACTAATGTTTTACTAATTTATTTTGCTAAAAAAATTGTGCTGATAACCGCATGCATAGCGTGGACGACAACCAGATAGACAAGATGTAGATGTCGCAGCTTGTCTGGAAACGGAAATGACAAAAAAGAAAAACAACTCTACATATATTCTATATTTAAATTTTCAGCAAATAAATTAACTAAAGTAAAATTTCGTTACAAGTTTCTTGAGTTTTTTTCTGTCTACTAATATTTGTATTTTTATTAAATATTTGCCTTTCTAACACAACAAGATACAATATCTTAGGAATTAAAGTATTAGAATCTGATATGTTAACATTTATCTAGTACAATATCATTTTACTTATTATATAAATTATCGAAGAAATCAATTAAAAATTAAACATTGACAAAATATAAAATTGAATATGAACTAAATATGCTGGATTTATAACATAAGATAAAAATTTATATAAAATATTAAAATGGGAAAAAAGCAATGTGATTAGTAATAGATAATGAAGTAGTAAGTTTAGGTATAATATTGCATTAGTAATTTTTTAAATTTTATTGCGTTGCTGGTGTATTGAATGTCGGTTGGAAGATGGTTCCAGAGATGGATGGTATAAATGAAAAATTGTTGTTTAGAAGCTGTGTCACGATATTTAAATTGTTTAAAGCTACTGTTTCTTGGCGATCTTGTGGGTATCAGCCGGTGAAATAGATATTCCGGTTCCTTGGTATAATTAACCTTATGTAAAAAGACTAGGTTTTTGAATGTTAGGTAATCATTAAGGGAGATTCCTAAAATGCGACGGGAGTACTGGGATACATGATCAAACCTAGATAGACCGAATATATATCGTGCGATGTTATTGAAGGTAGTGTTGAGCTTCCTTTTGTCATCCGCATTACAGCCTGCGAAGAGCTCAGATGAATACAAGAGATTTGGCACTAAATATGTTTTTGCCAACAGCATTCGTATCTTTGGTGGTGTAAAGTGCTGAGTTGTCCATAAGCCTCTAAGCGTGCCATATATTTTTCCACATGTTTGATTAATATGGTCCGACCAAGTAAGTGTTCGATTAAAAACAACACCCAAATTCTTAGCAGTATCTACAATTTCAATTCTAGAGTCACCAAGATATATAGCTATATCATAATTAATTTTAACAGACTTCT
Source organism: Leucophora obtusa (assembly GCA_949987735.1). Classification (NCBI taxonomy): domain Eukaryota; kingdom Metazoa; phylum Arthropoda; class Insecta; order Diptera; family Anthomyiidae; genus Leucophora; species Leucophora obtusa. The sequence goes on from OX465298.1 coordinate 98,447,497, forward strand.
TACATATTATTAAGCACTTTGACTTCTTGGGATTAAGGCACAAACCGTTTGACGAAGCCCAAAAAAGAATTTTGTTAAGATCGTTGTTAAGTTCAGCAACTTTATTACAAATTGAAGATTTGGTACAACTCTGCAAAAAGTTTAGTGATTTTAGCAAGGATTTTTTTCATTTGCAGTCGACTAAATGTTAGCAAAACTTTTGCTGAAGATTACTATTTTTATGGTAAAAATCAGCTCGCTGGTTTTCAGCAAACCTTTTGCTGAAATTACCAACTTTTTTGCAAGCACGCTCCTGACTAAAAATTTGCTGACACAGCAACATTTTTTGCTGACTTTACTGACTTTTTTTTGAGTGTATCTGCATTACCAATGATGATATATCATTACCTTTTGAATTATTTTATAATATAAAATAATGACTTCCTAATGTTTTTAAATATAAAATAATGACACTCGTAATCGTTTAAATAAGTACTTTTTACACGGTTAAATTTTATACATTTTTTTTATTTATTTTATACAATATGTAAATATGTGTTGTGTTTAAATTTTTATGACGAGTACTAAAATTACACATCAGAAAAAAACCTTTATTTTCTGAATGTATTCCCTTAAGCTAATAGTATTTTTGTAAATCCTTATTTTTAAGAATCAAGTAAGCAATCCGATAACCACTTATAATTCGACTTTTCGTAAGCATGTTATTTTAAATCTCATAACTACATACTGCTTCTAAAAACGACAACGCCAAACAAAAATATTGAGTATAGACACCAAAAAATAATACAAAGTAGGGTTGACTTTAAATTGAATTCTTTCTTAACCTATGCGCTATACCTTAGCAAATTTTTTAATCTACACTGCGAGAATTATCTTGACGCCAATAACGAAATTTTGCATAAAGTTTCACTGGAACTCATACATTGAAACTTTTTGTTTTATTTATTAAAAGTTTCATAGACTAAATGAAAAAGTTTCATTAAAACCAAATTCATAAAATATATGAAGCTTTTTCATCAAATTAAAAAAAATTTCATTTACTTTGTGAAAAAAATTTCATTAGTTTACTGATAAATTTCATTAAAACTCGTCTAGCAAAATTCTGTGGGTGTAGTATTAATTAATTTGCAGAAAAGGAATATGAAATCAAGACTTAAAAATTTAAGTAACTTTTTAATAGTTCTCAGTTTTTTTAAATTATATTACGAATATGTAATATAAATTAACAAAAAAATTAGTGGCTTTTTAACTATCCGCGGTTTTTGAAAATTAAAGAATTCAGTTTTATTTTCCTTGAAACGATGTCATCGAAATATACAACTTGTTATACTTTTGCAATTTAATTACCAAGGACTTTCATTATATATGACATTGATTTTAATTTTAAAAGGATAACACTGCAAATGAATTTAAAATTTGCATTCTTTTTAGTATTTCGCTATTCTTTAGCTTATTACAATTTTGTTGTAAACAAAATGCCGATCTCACATAAGAGGACATTCCGAAAAATATATATTATATATTTGTTCCTTTTACTCCTGCAAGGAGCATAGGGCATATATTACTGCAAAATAAAAATTTTTATAGCATAAGAACAGAAGAAAACTTCCTGGTCAAAGTTAAAAAACTTTTCTATAAAATTTTCAAATTTCACAAAAACCGTGACTCCGATCATTATAACTGTATTTAGTTTTTCTAATTTTTTCTCATTTCTAATTAATTTAAAATAATATGTAGAACAAGTTTAATTTTAAAACTTCAGTGGCGATATCCGACCTCTTTTTGGATGCTTTTTCTTGGCAGATCATATTTATTTTCATAATGGCATATTTGTAGGATTATGGAGCTCGTGAATTCCAACTTTTATATTTTGTTGGACCACTATAATGTAGAATGGTAATATGAGAAGTGCGCCATTAAGAAATGTAACACAAATCTTTCTTAATAGCTTTTTTCACCTTTAATTAAATAAATTTTTCTTGATCAAAATATCTTTGAGAAATACTTCAGATTTTCAAATGCACCGGTTTGTCAAATTTGAGTCTTTTATTAGTTAATAATGGAAAATGAAAGGCAAGTGCACAGAAAAAAAATTATTGAAACTATTAAAAATAAAATATTCCATTGTGGACATATAAAAAAAATTGCAACAGAAGTACGCGTGACGAGAGTGGTCAAAAAGTTAAACAAGGACTTAATAATTTAAAGAAAGTCAGGAATGGATAAAAGGACCAGGGAACGATACCAAAGACAAAGAGGTGGGGAATATATTGAGGGCGATTCCAAACATTTCTGGCGGCGAATTAGCACGGCGCATGCAATGTTCGGAAACTTTTCTGTGCAGAGTTAATGGTAATGTTGGTCTTAAGAAATTTAAAGTTCTGAAAGATTCGATAAAATATAATTTTTTGTAGGAACTGTTCGGACAATATACATTACAAAATTTAATGTTCTATTGTTTTAGAAATTATAACAAATCCTTCCTCAAATCATATACAAATAAGGAGGTGAGAAAAGTTTTTTAAGAATAAGAATAATAAACACATACATATGCATTTGACTAAATTCGTGTTGGTACGAGTACTTTGTCATGAATAAATTGAGACGTTTACAAAACTGATGAAATTACCTTCAAATAATAACCGGCAACTACATACATCATCATCATCATCATAATCATCGCCATAAACAACAACAGTAAAAAAAAAACTAATAAAAATAACAACAAATTGAAAAGGAAAAAGAGTTTGGCAAATGATCTTACCAACCAAAACTCAACAAGATACTTTTACGTATTGTGGTCATTTAATGTACATTTTACTGCATGTCTCCTTATACTGATACATACAGTGGCGAGCATTAATGGATATACAGAGGGAATTTTTTAGTAAACTAATTACATTTTCTTCACAAAGTCTTAAATCTGATGAAGAATCTTCTTATATTTTATGAATCCAGTTTTAATGAACATTTTTTATTGAATGTATGAAACTTTTAATAAATAAAATGAAATTTTTCATAACATTTTATGAAAAATTACAATAATACAATAAAAAGTTCCAATGGAAGAGTTCCAGTAAAACTTCATTGGTTTTATGCAAAAATGCATTAATATCATGCAGATAATTCTCTCAGTGTATGTTGGTTACATTGCACTTAAGTCATCAAAATTTCAGCATTTGCCCTGATTTGAAAATATTTTAATATGATGTGAACAAATATTAGGATCCGTCAAAAAATTGGCTTTTTTAAGAGGAACGGAACTGTCGACTATTCTTCCATTCATCGAACACCTATTGATTTTGGTTAAAAGTAAGTTAATGAGATTTGGATATGTGAGAGAGGGGACAAGAAAAATAAGCACACTAAGAGAATAATCTGCATTCTATTAACGATTTTTTACATTACTTCACTGCAGTTTCGTTGTAATTCGCCCATTAAAACTTTTCATTAAATAAATTCAGTTTTTCATAAAATTAAAAAAATGTTCATGTTATTTATTAAAAAAAAATCATATACGCAACGAAAAAGTTTCATTAAAAATAGTTTCAGAAAAATTATGAAGATTTTTCATAAAATTTAAAAAAAAATTTCATTAACTTCCCAGCAAAAAAAGAGATGCCGAAGCAGTAGAAAAAGCACTACAATTGATGATCTAGATGTACTTCTTTTTTAACATAAACACTAATGATTTTAACATTGAGTTGTCATAGGAGAGGAGTACTCCCACTTCAGCATTTTTTCAGTACTTTTTGAACGAGTGCAAAGGAAGCTCTTTTTCACCAATTAATATTTAAAAAAAAATCTTCACAAAAAAAATTATATTTTTTTATTTTAAAAAAGTTTTTTTATTGCCGCCACCGGGTTCGAACTTGCGACCTCACGATTGCTAGTCTAGCGCTCTACTGCTGAGCTAATCTTTGATATGAAAGTTGACTGGCATATAAACACCACTTTGTTAATGCGAAATATTGTTCCTTATTCTCTTCAATAAAAGTACTTATTAAACAAGTGTAAAAGGTGCACTCCAATTCAATATTGGTTTCAGTACTATTTTTACAGGTGCATAAAAAGCAATTTCTGACCATTTTTTATATATACATATTTTTAAAAATTAAAAAAATATTGAATTTAAACAAATTAATTATAAATATTAAAAAAAACAAATAATAGAATAAAAAAAAATTAAAAAAAAATAAAAAAAATATTGGTCCCGCAGGGAATCGAACCCGGGACCCTCTGTTTGGAAATGCCAAATGATACCAAAATCACTTTTTACGATCACTTTTAGAGCAATTACTCTTTAGAAGCAACACTTAAGTGATTTTTTGGATGTGGTTCAGAAGTAATTCTAAAAAAGCTGTAAAAATGTAATAACGGATACTTTGGAAGCAATGAAAGAAGTGATTTTTTGAAGTTGTTCAGTATAACTTCTAAAAAAGCAGTAAAAATACATTAACGGATACTTGTAAAGCATTGAAAGAAGTAGTTTGTAAAGCATTACTTGCAATTTTTATACCCTACACCACTATGTGGTCAGGGTATTATAAGTTTGTGCTGATGTTTGTAACACCAAAAATATTGGTCCCAGACCCACCCTATAGTATACCGATCGACTCAGAATTTTTTTTATTTCGATTTAACGATGTCCGTCTGTCCGTCCGTCCGTCCGTCTGTCCATGCATTCTTGTGCGCACTCTACAGGTCGCAAATATTAAGATATTTTGATAAAACTTGGTACACCGACTTATGTCGGCCCAAGGACGAAGCCTATTGATTTTGGTTAAAATCGGTCCATGTTTATACCTAGTGCCCATATAAGGGTCCTACCAAAATTATATTGTATATACGCTGCAGGTCGCAAATATTAAGATATTTTGATGAAACTTGGTACACCGATTTATATCAGCCCAAGGACGAAGCCTATTGATTTTGGTTAACACCGGTCCATGTTTAGACCTAGTGCCCATATAAGGGTCCCCCCAAAATTGGCTTGGTTACAAACTGCAGGTCGCAAATATTAAGATATTTTAATGAAATTTGGTTCGCTGACACACATTATAGAAAATTTTGACACAAGTCCCATTTTAACCCATTCGATTTTGGGATCCAAACATTAGTTGGCTTTAAGCAGACTGGTGTAGGGTATTGTATAGTCGGCATGCCCGACTTTAACCTTTTTACTCGTTTTTGCTGGGTTTGTGAAAAAAATTGAATTAGTTTAGTGAAAACTTTCATTAAAACTCGTCCTGTGCCTTTGTACTTTTTTGAGGCCCAATTTTACGTTAAGGGGTTAAACAGTGGGCTCGAAACGATTTTTAATTTTATTTTTTTACATATTAAGTGTATTTTCAAAATATACACTGACAGAATTATCTGCATGTTATTAATGAATATTTGCATAAAACCAATGAAGTTTCACTAGAATTCGTCCATTGAAACTTTACATTGAATTTATGGAATTTTTCATAAAATGTTTAGAATACACTCAGTGAAAAAAATTCATTAAAACTAGATTCATAAAATATATGAAGCTTTTTCATCATTCCCATATAGCACCAAATTTAATAAAAAGTTCTCAAAAAAAGTTTTGAAGAACTTTGAAACTAAATTTTACTCCTTAAATATCAACTTGGGCGATAAGTTAAATTTCTTTGTCCCTTCACTTCAAATTGCAAGACGTTCTTTTTCTTTTTTTCTAGCTCCTCAAGGCCCCAGCAATGTGACTACCTTTTTGAAGATTATGCTATCATAAAAAGTTTAAAAAATTTTCATTTTAAGGTCCCTAAATGCCAATAAAGTTACGGCTACACAAAAGGAATTTTGTTGTTTAATGAAATTTTTCAGTAAACTAATGAAGTTTTCTTCACAAAGCAAATGAAAAATTTCTTAAATTTTATGAAAAAGCTTCATATATTTTATGAATCTAGTCTCAGTGAAACTTTTTCATTGAATGTATGAAAGTTTTAATAAATAAAATGAAATTTTGTACAACATTTTATGAAAAACTTCATTAATTCAATGAAAAGTTTCAATGGACGAGTTCCAATGAAACTTCATTGATTTTATGCAAAAATTCATTAATATCATGCAGATAATTCTCTGAGTGTATAGATGAAAAAAAATGTGAAACTTTCAGATATAAAAATAAAATATCAAATTTAATACCATAGAACGCGATACATCAAATCTATTACATATTTTGGCGATAATTACGAATATGAAGTCTAAATTTCAAATAGAGGCACGTTTTTTGCCATATCGCTGATTTAATATTTTCCAATAAAACTATTTTTTCCGAAATTTTTTCAGTTTAGCTTCCAGTATCATGGAACTATTTCACTGGGGAAATTTTACTCTGTCAAAAACCGTTATCTATATAAACCCTAGTTTTTAATAAAATGAGAATCAAGAAATTTTACCATTATTTTAAAAGTTATTAAACAAAAGACAAAATTTTATAAAATTGCCAGGATAACGTTATCCTTCCTGCAATGGTGTTCAAATTAATTTGGAGTTATAGCTTTAAGAATGACAATTATATTTATATATTAAAATATTTTTTTTTTCGTGCAGACTGGCTCAAAAAAATTCAAAATTATAATATTTAGTGTTTTTTGCGAAATCATAAAAAAGCAAATATTTCGAAAACAGTTAACAATTTAAGAGATTTTATTTCATATTCTCAAATTATATACAATTATGATTCAAAATTTATAGAGAAATCTAGAAGGACAGAATCTTAAGCAGGCACCCGATATTAATACTTTTAAAACGTTTTATTTTGTTTTTTTCCTCAATAAAAAACAATCACTTGTGTACAAATGAATTTATTTTTCTTAAATATGTATATTTTTTTTTTTTTATCAATTTTTTAAATTTTCATTTCGTAAACAAAATTTAAAAAATATCGGTTCTGATATTTTCAGGAAAGTTGAGAATTATTTTCATCTTTGTATTGAGGAACAAACGAAATAAAACGTTTTAAAATGTCAGGTACCTCTTTACAATTATAAATTTTGTAAAAATTCTTAAAACAACATTCATATGGATACATTTCTGCATCCAATGAACTATACTTTTGCGATATTAAAAAGGAATAAAAAACTTCCGCTAAAAAGACTTCTTCAAAACATGATAATTAATGTATTGCTAATCTTTATTCAGATTGTTAGTTTGCACTAATCTGTTTAATTTTTTATGAAAAATTTCGGCGTGTCCTCACATTTTCACTCACAATTTCTAAGCCTGTGGAGAGATTGGTGACATGATTCAACCCCAACGAACCATACATCCGAAAATGTTTTGGATATAAGCCCCACACTGGTAGAAGAGACTATGACCGAAACATTTTCGTACGTAATCCCCAGAAGAACATACACTCAGATAACCGATTCGATGCTGACAACCGCATTTGTAGACAGTGGAATGGTTCGGTTATGGTAGCCGAGTTTTTCAGTTGTGGCAACAGAAAACATATTGAGAAAGTACTATTTTGACTGTGACAACGGAATTTAAGTTCTGTTAAGAATAAGCAATTCGGTAATTGCAATCGGAACTTCATTCGAAGCAACTGAACCACTCGATTGGCAACAAATTGGGTTGTAAGCACCGAATCTGTTTTCTTAGTATAGAAATAAAGGCCAGAATAACGTTCATAATTCCCATAATATTTCCGAATTCTCTGACTTCTTTGTTAAATAAAGCTCTCTGTGTGGCCGGCCTTTACCGGACTTAGGGAATTTCTCCTCTACGGTATGTCCAATACCGGCTTCGCTGATAAAATTTTTTTGTATACCCGACCTTTGAGCGGGCTTAAAAATTTTCTACTCTGTTGTATGTCTAAGCTCGGCTTTCCTAACTAAAGATTTGTTTATATATAAATACAATATTGAAAATACCCAGTAGCAAATGGTCGAACTAGTTCTAAAAATTACTAGTTTTTTGACTAGTAATTACAGAACTAGTTCTCAAAATAATCATTTTGAACCAGTTGTGTACTAGTTAAATACGATCTATATAGAGACTTTTTAAACAAATTACCTGAATTAAAATATGAGATTTGGAATTGTTTTTTTTGCATTTATATTTAATAAAAAATCAGAGTTTGCAAACAAACACTTAAAATTTTATATTGCAAATTGAATTGAGGTGTAAATCAATTGGTACAGTACTGGTGCCAAAGAGTCGCTCCATAACTAGTTTAGTAAATTTCTTATAAGTACCAGTATAGCTTCCTGTTTTTCTTCCTAAAACAATAATCTTTAACAATTTGTGTACCTAATAGTTCCATTGAAACTATGCAGAGACTGTTTCAAAAAATTGAATTTAACCTTTATGTGTCGGCTGTCTACATTTGTAGCATTTTTGGCGACAAAGTTAAATAAAAATAAATGTTCATAACAACAGGATCCAAGATTTTGGGTAACTTCCTAAAAATATATTTTAAGCAGCTTTAACCACTGACGGCATAAAAGATATAATTTATTTCACATCCCACCTTTCAGAATGGCCGGTTGTCTACAAATGTAGTCACCATATAGGGTTGCCACATGGCCTTGAATGGCCTTGATTGTCAAGTTAATTTAGGTCTTGTCAAGTGCCAAGGTCAAATTTAATTTGTCAAGTTAAATTAAATTTTTGTCGTTTTTTTAAACATTTAAAAAAAATAAATTTAACTTGATTAAAACTATTTAATTTTGTAAAAAAAAATTGTATTTATGTATAATATCCAAAATTTGGTATGTATTTACCTCTGAACCACAACACAGATTTGTATATTTTTGACCACCACTAGGTAAATATGCAAAAATATGCAACTACAAATCGATGCCATTTTGTTCTAAATTTGATGATTAGGATAATTATTTAGTCCATATTAGTTTTGGAATATCGACAAAAATCATGCATTTGCATGGAATTCCTTGCCCTATTGATGATATATTATCAAAATAAAATGTCGCTTAAGGTATATCTTTGATTTTGAGAGCGTGAGTAAAGATTTACGAAAGACGGGTTTCCTTAAAATTCAGTAAACAATAATTTTACTGGGACAAGAAAAACCTTAAGTGCTATTTTATTTTGATTATATATCATCCATTTAATAAATTTATGAAAAAAAGTTTTGGTTTTTATGTTTCAGAAAAAAATGTGTTAAAATTTCAAATTGACGATTCGAAAACTATGGAAAGTTAATATATTTTTTTGGCCTAAAGTTTGAAAATTTCAAAGACTTCTTGCAGGCTTCATATTTTTCTTCTTATTATACAGGAATAAATGCTACAAAAAAAATAAAACACTAATCAATTTCGTCAGTTTTGTAATTTTACGTGTTTTTTTTTATTTGGTCCATTTAACCCATATGTCCAAACTTCAATGGCTGGTAGCACTATCGAGTTTGTTCCAAAAAAAACCTAAATTTTTTTATGAATCTCAATAAAATGGCGATTGTATTCAAAAATTATAAATTTTTGTATTAAGAATCACCCTACTGCACACATATGCAAATTAAATTTTTTTTATTGTCAAGTTTTTTTTTTTAATCAAGTTATTTTTTGCGAAGTGTCAAGTTATTAGACTTTTGCGATGTGGCAACCCTATCACCATATAATATGTATGAAAATTTACCTGTTGTTTGAATCAAAAATATTAAAACATGCCTTTTATTCGGTTTGACAGTCAGCGTACTGGAGCTGCTCGGATGGTTGCTCCAATCTCAGCATTGTGGATGGAAATTAATGACAGTTTTAGGAGGTACTATCAACTATCAGGAGAAATAACAGTGGATGGACAACTATGCAGTGCACACCATCCAAGCATGCAAAATATGGTTTCAAAGTTTGGTTTGCTTGCGATACATGAGAGTAAATGCAAGTCGAGCAATCAATGTAGGAGAAGGTGTCGAAAAACTACCATTGGGAGAACAACGGAAGAACCAATGTCTGCGAAAAGTTTTTCACCACACAAAATTTGGTAGGATATTTGACGTCCAAAGGTCTCGCTCTTCTTGGTACTATTCGCCAAACAAGATATTTATGCCAAATAACGAAGGAAAATTAGACCGCAAACGGGCATAAGTATAGGCAGTCTTTGGATTTCAAGGATACAAGTACTAGTTATACTAGTTTCCAGTATGCCTTTGGCAAATACTGTGGCACCTGAAAAGCAAAAAGAACCACAATATATTCTTGATTACACCGCAACGAAAGGAGGTATCGGCGCTATGGACAACATGCTTTCAGAATAATCCACAAAACGTAAAAATTTGCGCTATCCTTTGGCATTATTATTGAGCATGCGAGATATAAGCGCGATGGTTGTCTGCATCATATACTCCGAAAACAAAAATCACATTCAGCATACAGACAAACAACGAAAGTTCCTGCGAAGTGTTGCAAAAAAAGCATTTCACTCCAGTAACTGAACAGTGCTCACCAAATCTAAAAGTATAAGGCTACCCAGCAAAATTATCGGATGCAAAGAAACGGTTATAGAACAACTTGCACTTGAATTGAACCTGTTCCCAAACGCAACAGGTTCTTTTCCTCCAAACTGGAACACGTTGATTTGGAACCGGTTATAGAACCAGTTATGGAACTGGTTCTGTGACAGTGAAACTTTTTTGGGATCCCAGAAATCAGTTCTATAACCGGCATTTAACAGATTCCTGGGTATGCTCATAAAGGAAAATTAAAGCTTTTCACATTAGTTACGCATTAAAGAATCAAAAAATATATTAAAGATGTATAACAATATGCATAGAAGTGTCATTTATCATAAGCTAATATGGTTTTCAATAAAAATATGTGCTTGCTACAAATATAAACAGCCGACCAGATACGTAATTTTACATTCCCGAACACATGAAGGTTAAATACGAGTTTGGAAATACTAGTTTTGGTTACATTTGTTTTTAATAATACATTCTGAGTTTGCAAATAAACACTTAAATGTTTTATTGTCATTAGAAATCATAAACACAAAATATTTTAAATTTCATTTGGTAAATGGTTATAATTATCTCAGTAAGAGGAAACTATCGGTCTGCATTTTATCAAAGCAAAGATCTTTATTTTTTATCTATATAATTCAGGTAGCAACCAACTGGTACAGTACTATTTCCAAAGAGTCACTTCGGAACTGGTTTCGCGAGTGTCACAATAGTACCAGTTTCGCTACCTATTTTTCGTCCTTAAATTATAATTTCCAATCTAGTTCTTCAACTAGTACCAAAGTGGGAGTTTGGCGACAATTGCCCCCATCCCTATAACATCTCCATGTTAAATTCTACAGTTGTTTGTATGGAGAGGCGGTAGAACTCGTACTAGTTGCCTAGGTCAAATAAACTAGTACATAACTGGTTCTGAACTAGTATTTTTTGCTACTGGGTATTATTTCGGCCATGAAAAAGACAGAACAACAATGGAGTATATTTATTACCAGGGCAGCGACTTTCATGCACTTAAAAATCAAAAATATGCTCTTTAAATATGCAGTAAAATAGTAAAATACGCAAAATATGCAGTTAAATATGCATTTAAATGGAAATATGCCCTAAGAACCCAAAAATATGCACTTAAATCCAAAAATAAACGCTTAAAACCAAAAAAAATGCACTTTAAATTTATCGATTTTTAAAAATGATATTTATTATTCGAGCGTTTGGTTAAAAATCAAATCCAATATAAATGCCTAAGCAGATGACAATTTGATGTTTTCCTTCTAGTTGAGTGCTGCGTTAAGGTTTACAAATTCTTCTTTTTCTTCATTTTTCATTAAATCTTACTCTTAGTTTAAAAAAAAAAGTATATGAAGAAAATATGCGATAATATGCAAAAATATGCACTAAAAATCATAAAATATGCAAAAAATATGCACTTAAAAACAAAATATGCAACAACAAATCTATGCCATTTTGTTGCAAATTCTTTGATTCGGAAAAGTATTTGGTTTAAATCATTTTTGGTTTAATGACTACAAACATGCATTTGTATGAAAGTCGGTGCCCTGTTTATTACGAACCCTGGAGTTATATAATTTTGGAATCTTCACCTATAACGAACTAAAATATTAGGTTTTTTCCAGTTAATTGTAATTGTCCCCCACTGTATATTTGTGAATGCTTTGGCTGTAGAATGGTTTGTTCGTGATAACTTTGACATATGCAAGGTGCAGGATTTAATTTTTTTAGTTTTTATGTTCTGCATAAAGTAGAATTTATACACCATTCGTGTGCCTTAAGATTTAGTTTCATCTCGTATTAACGTTTTTTTTTTGTATTTTTATGTCCAAAAGATTCTGTTAAACTTGTTTAGTGTTGGTAAGAAAAAAAAACTGTATGAATATCTACGAGAGTCAGACGAATGGACAGACAATTAGCTTACTAGTTGGCAATTTTCACTGACTGATTGAATGAATGGAATTGTGGTCACAAGCCATTCAACAGCAATAGCATGTATCAATGGTGCCAGACTTTGGTCTTGTCAAAAATCGTCAAAAATTCAAAAATAAATCGTCCAAATCGACAATTATTTAATGAAAAATCGTAAGGAGTAATTTTTCATTCAAAATAGTTTGATAAGAATTTACTTAGGGGAATTGCCAACGGCACCAAAGCCAGAGCATGATGATTTTATGAAAATTACAACGCTTTGTTAAAGTAAAGTTTAAATTCAGAAGGTCTGGAATTCGATTCGGTTCACGATTTTTTAGTTGAATTATTTTTGTTAAATCGTTTTTGACTAATATTTACATTTAATTCATTCATTTATGATTTAAGCTACACGCAGAAAAAAGAGATTGTTGGATATATTTACAGGCAATTATATATATGTTTATAAACTACTATACTTATATTTGAGGTGTGTTTCCAATTATTTTTGCCTGCAAACATTTATATATTTGCGAGGAGATGTATTTCATATGATTCAAACATACATATATTTACAGGCAAAAATATTATATTTGCTGGCAAATATATTATATTAAAAACACTGCAAATATATTTTGACAGTTCTTCCAAACATATATACATATATCACCAGCAAATATGTTTCCTACAAGGCGATTTTTTCAGCATGTAGTATCTTGTATTCCACGATTTGTAATCTATGTAGAGGGCTTGTCTAACAATCTGGCGGCTCTGGATTGAATCAGAGCAGGACAAAAAAATTTCAGAAAAATTTTATGAAAGTGGTCATAATATTCAGTATTTGATAAAGTACAGACTATTCATGAAATCTTTATAAGGATGTCTTTTATAATATCAAGCGATTGCGTCTAAAATTAGTAGGAAAAATTATAATTTTCATAGATATTTCAGAAAATTTCTATCCAATTTCATTCAAAAACTTGGAATTGACTTAAAAATTTGTTAAAAAAAATTATAATATGTACTGACATGATAGTGCCTTGTTAAATTTAGTGCATTTATGACGTACACTCAAAATAATAAGTCTGTCGGCTGAACAGAAAAATTTGTTACTTTAACAAAATTTATTCGTGTTTTTTGGCTTAAAATAAAATTTGTTGATTTTAACAAATTCTTTTGTTAAATTTAATAAATCTAAATTTAAGTAAGAAATTAGTAAAACTACGGTTTTATTTGTAATTATACTGAGTCGTAAAATTTGTTCAAATTAAGGTCTCGGGACCCTCCCCGGGCCTAGTCCATATTATCTAAGCCATGTAAGGGCACTCCAAAGGAGTAAATATTTTATCCGTTTTGCTCCATCTTGCTTATTTTTCGAGATATCGGCCATTTTATGAAATGGAAAATTTTTATTAGAAGGCCCCACCATGGTCCATTTTTTGATAGAGATAACCCCTTTCGCTAGGGTATTATACGGTTAAGGGTAGTCGAAATTTTCGTAAATTTTGCTCTATTTCTCTTAGTTTTCGAGATATGGGCCATTTTAGAAAATCGGAAGGGAACGAAATAGCGTCATCTTTAAAACTTTGGATACACTGGTGGCGCCATCTACCGGGTAATAACAGAAACATGAAAATATTATATTTTAACAATAAATTTTGTAAAATTTAGCGAATGGGTTCTTAAAAATTAGTTATAAATAGTTTTGAAAATTAACACTCAAAACTAGTTAAAGTACTCACGATTTTTAGTGTAGTGTTAAATGAAGATAACTAAAATCTTTGTTTAAATCAGTGTTTCAACTAAAAATTTGTTAAAAATTAACAAAATCGATTTGAAACCCGTTTGACAGATTTTTCTACTGACGTATAATTTTAAGTGTACACCCAAAAAAATACATAGTTGTTGATCACCATTTTTTCAACTATGTCATAGGTGAAATAACCCTCACTATCGCATAGTGGATATGAAGTAGTGGAACATAACTATGTTTATTTGAAATTTAAAAATCCACTATCGAGGAAGTTGTTGCTAACGATTTGCTAGTCAAAATTGCACAATCCTAGAAGATTGTAAAATACAACTATGTACAATTGGAAAATGGTTAATGGGAACCAATATTCGCATTAGATTTTACTTCTAGCAATAAATAAAAAAACAAGATTTTTTACACTATTTATTCATACAAACAATAAATTGAATAGCATAAATAAAAATACATGTACAAACGTTTCAGAAGAACATGTCTTAAGCCCTTTCCCATATTTGATTGATGGTAGTTCAATGGTCTTTCAAGGACACCTCGCCAATTTTCGAATAAGTAATCCAATTTATCTGCAAAATGTTTAATTATTTTATTAAAAAACAAACAGATTTAAATTAACAAATAAATTAACTTACAAGCAAATAAAATAAAATGTTTTTCTTATTACGATTATTTTTCTGATTTTGTTTTTTAAATTATTTTGACTACTTCAAAATATTTAAAATTAGAAACCACAGGGAAACTAGAAAATGTTTTTAAACTTTTCTCATAGCTGATAATGATTATAATAGTTGATTTTTAAAAAAGAAAAAATAACTACGGATTTTGTTGACTATGCCACTACGTACTTTTTAGGGTGTAGTAATTGAACGAAATAGTGTAAACAACATAGAATTTTATTTTGCTTCTAAAATGTCAAATATTGTGCCAACAAATCGTCATTGCGGGAAAAAAAGTGCATCTGAATCACATCTATTGCTCACCGAAGGTTATCATGTATATGTTCCATCGATTTCAACGTTCGAGAGATGGTTTGTGAGGTTCAGAAGTGGTGATTTTGACACGGAAGACAAAGACCGCCCAGGTCAATGCTTCCAATTCGAAGATGATGAATTGGATGAATTACTTGATGAAGATTGTTATCAAACTCAAGAAGAACTTGCAAAATCATTGGGAGTCACTCAAGCAGCAATTTAAAAGGAGTTGCAAGCAGCTGGATTTATTCAAAAGCAATACCATACGATTTGAAGCCAAGAGACGTTCAAATACGATTTGGCCTGTCCGAAATGCTGATTAAACGCTGTAAAAAGAATCAATGCCGGCGATGAAAAATTGATCCCTTATGACAATCGGAAGCGTCTTTTCTCTGGCGGTGTGCCCCTCTCCAGAGAAAAGGTTGTTGTCTGTACATATTCCTTAATTTGCAGAGCTTTAAAGAAAAAAAAAATCCGAAATCATATGTGAAGCCCGGCCAACCAGTCAAATCAACGACAAAGCCGAATATCCATGGCACCAAGATAATGCTCTATATTTGGTGGGTCCAGAAGGGTTCCAATTATTATGAGCTACTGAAATGTTGCCAGACGATTACAGGGGACTTGTACCGAACACAATTGATTCATTTGAAGCGTGCATTGGCCGAAAAACTTACGGAATATGCGACCAGACATGAAACCATAATATTCCATTATGACGACGCTCGGCCACATGTTGCAAGACCTGTTAAAAACTATTTAAAAACGAGTAAAAAGGTTAAAGTCGGGCATGCCGACTATACAATACCCTACACCAGTCTGGTGTATTGTTTGGATCCGAAATTCGAATGGGTTAAAATGGGGCTTATGTCAAAATTTTCTATAATGTGAGTCAGCGCACCAAATTTCATTAAAATATCTTAATATTTGCGACCTGCAGTTTGTAACCAAGCCAATTTTGGGGGCACCCTTATATGGGCACTAGTTCTAAACATGGACCGATGTTCACCAAAATCAATAGGCTTCGTCCTTGGGCCAACATAGGTCTATGTACCAAATTTCATCAAAATATCTTAATATTTGCGACCTGCAGCGTATAAACAATATAATTTTGGGGGGACCCTTATATGGGCACTAGTTCTAAACATGGACCGATGTTCGCCAAAATCAATAGGCTTCGTCCTTGGGCCAACATAGGTCTATGTACCAAATTTCATCAAAATATCTTAATATTAATACCTGCAGCGTATAAACAGTACAATTTTGGTAGGACCCTTATATGGGTACTAGGTCTAAACATAGACCGATGTTCACCAAAATCAATAGGCTGCGTTATTGGGCCAATATAGGTCTGTGTACCAAATTTCATCAAAATATCTTAATATTTGCGACCTGCAGAGTATAAACATTATAATTTTGGTAGGACCCTTATATGGGCACTAGGTCTAAACATGGACCGATGTTCACCAAAATCAATAGGCTGCGTTATTGGGCCAATGTAGGTCTGTGTACCAAATTTCATCAAAATATCTTAATATTTACGACATGCAGCGTATAAACAGTATAATTTTGGTAGGACCCTTATATTGGCACTAGGTCTAAACATGGACCGATGTTCACCAAAATCAATAGGCTGCGTTATTGGGCTAACATAGGTCTGTGTACCAAATTTCGTCAAAATATCTTAATATTTACGACCTGCAGCGTATAAACAATATAATTTTGGTAGGACCCTTATATGGGCACTAGGTCTAAACATGGACCGATGTTCAAAAAAATCAAACTTGTTCGTCCTTGGGCCAACACAGGTCTGCGTACCAAATTTCATCAAAATATCTTAATAGTTGCGACCTGTAGAGTGCGCACAAGATTGCATGGACAGACAGACAGACAGACGGACGGACGGACGGACGGACGGACAGACGTACATCGTTAAATCGAAATAAAAAAAAATTCTGAACCGATCGGTATACTATAAGGTGGGCACAAACTTATAATACCCTGACCACATAGTGGTGTAGGGTATAAATAGTGGTAACATTTCATTAAATTCAACTTACATTTTATTTTTGAATGTTAATAAAATAGCAACAAAATAGTCAAAACAACAAACTAAATTTACTTAATTAGATTTTATTTGGCTTATTTTTTTTTTAATAAAACGGCTGCATAAAATGATTGTTACGAATTTTCAGTATTTTATATTGGTTGTTTTTTTTTAATGAAATACGAATGCAGTTAAAATTTACATTTCTTCTATAAATGAATGTTAATTTCATTTAAAATAACTTCACTGAAATACTACATGAATAACTAACAAATTCTGACTGCAGAAGTTCCCTGAGTGTACCAATGTTTCACAATAAATGCCCAAAATTTCCCAGAAATTTAAAAATAAAAATAGTTTTTTAGACCTTTAGTTCGACAATGAAATATTTTTTAAATTTATAAATAAAAATTAAACAATAACGGATAACTTCTGAAAAACAAGTTCATATGGTGTAGCTCCAAATGCGTAATCCTGTTCTACTTTAACCGATAGATAGTATTTAGAGGAATTATATAAAGGCAGATTACTTGTTTTACATCCGGTTCATTTCAACAGAAGCTTCTGCTAAATATTCAAAAAAATTGTACATTCAAAAACTATAATATTTTTTAAATAGCAAACATTATTAAGAATTTAAAAGTTTTACAAAAAAATACTTAAGATTTAAAGAATTTTCAGTATAAAATGTTTTTAAAAACTTTCTCAGATTTAGAAGGGGGTTTAAAAGTAAAAACTTTTCGGATGTTAATATTTTCGTACCGTGGAGTTCGAAAAAAGTACTTTTTTAATTAAGGTTCAGTTTCTTTCGAAAATCTAATTTTCCATCCCTGGTTTGTATTTGCGGTAATGATGATTTTGGTACAAACAAGTGTAAAAGTAGTGGTTTATTCGTCTTGTTACAGGTATAACAAATATCAGCCTCTATTAAAAATTTAATGTCATTGAAATAACATTTACCTAGTGTCTTCAAATGCAATAAAATATGCCATAAAATCTACGAATTATACACAAAGCAACAACAAAATTATTTTCGTTGTTGTTGATTTGTGTGTTGTTTTCAAATTTCTTTGCACATTTCATTTCTTTTGTAGACACTAGGTTACATACAGCCTGAAATTGTCAAACATGTGATTATTGATATATTTAGGAAAGATTTGAATGGTTGTCAAAAAATAATATTAATACCGGAAGGTGTACCGAGAAAACAAATTTGGTGCTGACAACCGAATGGTGCGATTGTGGTAGCCGGATTTTTCGGTTTTGACAACATAAAACCGATTGAGGCAGCACCAATTTGATTGCGATAATGGAATTTCCGTTGTATTAAGAATAATTAGGTAATCGCAACCGAAAAATTAATTTCATGCAACTGAACCATTTGATTGGCAACAGGAATCTGTTTTCTGGGTGTATCTTATTTGTGGTTACAGGAAAAAAACTATAAACCAAATTTCAACTACCTAACTCCAACGGTTTGGGCAGGCCGCACTGTGGGCCAGCATCAACGAATTTTGGCCAATAC
The DNA here is from genome assembly GCA_949987735.1 of Leucophora obtusa. NCBI lineage: Eukaryota > Metazoa > Arthropoda > Insecta > Diptera > Anthomyiidae > Leucophora > Leucophora obtusa. The sequence continues at coordinate 98,466,178 of OX465298.1, forward strand.
TAGAATATTGAGTATATGAGGCTAAAAGATATCACATGCTGATCACGAATCTGAAATAAAAAAATATAAAATTCAAAATAGCGGATCCAAGATGGCGGCCATTAATTTTTAGTTTTTATAATATTGCACTTAAAATAATCAGTTATATAGGTCTAGGATCTGCTGATTAAAAATCTGAAATTAAAATTTTGAAATTCAAAATGGCGGATCCAATATGGCGACAAACTATTTTTTCACTAAATTTCTAATGTCGCCGGATTTAATTCAAATTTCCACCAGGGGGAGTTTTTGGGTAGCAGATTACGAATCTGAAATCAATTTTTAAAAATTCAAGATGGCCGATCCAATATCGCGGCCATAAATTTAAAATTGTTATGTGTTGGAAAAAAAATTACACTGTACAAAAAAAAAGGTTCTGATGACAACTAATTCTGGCAGAGGAACCAGAGAAAAATATAAGTGTATCGGCGTTTTAAAAGTTTTCGTCTGGCCCTATGTTTTTGGGGGGTTAAAATCTCCCCTCTTTTGAAAATTTTCATTGTGAATCGGCATAGGAAACCATGTGAATCTTCCACTTTAGGCATAGGAAATGTTCAGAGAACTTATGTAAAATACTACGAGTGACATTTTTGTGGAATATTTTAACCCTCTAACTCTGCAATTAAAGGGTCTCTTTTGGTTCTTTTTAAAAAGTGTCAAAAAAGACCCATAAGATGAAGAATTAGAGGGTTAAAATGTTCCGAAAAAATATTTGTCATGAAATTCTACTATAAGTCTCTGAAGACATCAAAGTTGAAAATTTAATTTCAATGCCAGAAATAAGTCAAAACTTAAAATGTGTTTAAGGGTTAATTTCGTAATTATTCAGAATTGGCACTCAGATGTCCCACAAACCTGGACTTTATAGGGCTAGTCTGTGTAAGAAAACCACAACCTTCATTTAAGGTAATTTTTAGTGCTATTTTTTAGTTTTTACTAAAACTCTGGAATGCTAGAAATCAGCGAGATCTGAAGGTACTTTTTCAGTTAAGTGGCAAAATCTCGAAAGTTTATGAACGGTCGCAAAAACCTAGGCAGAAGACATCTTATGGAACACATTGGCATTCAAGTTTTTCAATATCTCTTGGAACATTTTGGAGCTTTTTTTTTGAAAATTTAGGATTTTCAAAAAAACCCACATTTTTGAGATAAAATTAATAATTTTGTTACTTTTTTCGTAAATACTTAACAGGTTTCTATTTTTTTTTGAGAACTGGTTTCAGTTTTATAATTTAAGATTGTTTTTGGAACAAATTATTGTTTATTTATGATTTTTTTATTGTATCATTATAAAATAAAAAATGCCATAAAATTTAAAAACTTTGACTTTGAACTCTCGCCAACTAACAACGAGTAACAACAATGATACAATAGGCCTATTTTTTAATCACTGGATTTATTTTTGGATTTATTTTATTTTGTTAAAAAATTAATACTTTGTTTTTTAATTTGAAAAATTTATAATTTTTATTAAATCCTTATACTTATTCGCTAATATAATGTGCAGGAAAATCATTAAATTTTGTAAAAATGTGAACACAGGAATTGAAATAAGCTAAATCCAAAATGGGTTTAAAAAATAAATAAATCCGTTTTGGATTTAGCTTAATTTTATTCCACAAATTCCATTTTCGCAAAATTTAATTTTTTTCTTTCACATTATATAACGGAATAAGTGTTAAATATTTCACTCACAAAATATTCAACAATCCTAGATTTTGAATATATAAACATATTTTCCCTTTACCTGACTTGTACTTTTGGCCAAAAAATGACGATGCTGGCCCACAGTGGGCCGTCAAGAGGCAGGATTTTCCTTTTTGGCCCCTTCCGGCTTGAATTTCTAAAAATCTCCTGTTTTAGGATGTCTAGCCCAGAGAGGGAACCTTCATACCATATTTCTACTTTGCAGTTCCAGTGGTTTGGGCAGGATATAAAGGGGTATACTTTTCTCTGTCTAAACATCCATTCTTATTATTTATTAGTGCATCGGCCCATACTTCCGGGAAAACATATTATAAGTTTCAGGTTTCTAGCCGCTCACAAAATTCACAAATTAAAATTAGGAATTCTTAATTTAAGTACTAACGTTAGCATGTTGTAAAATAGCATGATTTTTTAAGTTTGACCCACAGAAAGTTGTCGAATTTACAAAATATGCTAATTTACTGCGAGTACTTAATTTAGTACGAACTGTGATTTCCATCAATATGTAGCTTTCATCGATTGACATTTATTTATTTTCTTATTTTTAACTCCTTGTGTATAAATCATTATTATTTATTGAATTATTTACGCATAATTAAAGACAAAGCATTATTTTATACATTAAACACGTTTCACACATTAAAACTCTGTAACGAATAATTTTAACTACAATTAAATACACCGTCCTACAAAAGTTCTGCTTTTGGTTGCACCCTTAAAAAAATCTAGTATATTTTGAAAGAAAGTTTAAAAATATAGTTAGCGTGTCTTTTACTTTTTCTGGATAATTTCTTTGAAAAGTTCAAATCGTGATTCAATATTAACCCTTTAATGTCAAATGTTGCTTAAGAGCCGTTCACATTATAGGATTGAGTCATATGATTTTAAGCAAAAGAAATCATAACACTGGAAATGTAATCCTAATTAAAATATTAAAGACTTTTAATGTGAGAGAGCTAACTTAATAGAGATGACTTTGTGTGTGTAAATCTTATGAGAGAGAATAATTTTTTGAAAAAAGTCTAAAAATAAGAAATCCTATAAGAAATCTTATGACTGCCAAAATAATCGTATGACTGCCAAAAAAAATCTTAAGTGTATGGATTTTTTGACAGATTCTAGCACTCAATCCTATAATGTAAACTACTCTTTATAGACAACATTGTATATTTTCGGTTATAGTTCCCATAGTTTTTGTTATTTTTGCTAAGGTTTTTTTCCCACTAAAACTAATATATGTAGGCATTCGTTTACGAAGTTACATTTTTAAAAGCTTTACAAGTGTTCATTTGCGAACTGTTTTTCATACTGACCAGTGTTGCCACTTTTTGAATAATTATTCAAAACGGGACTGTTTTAACATTCCTTGGATAACTTTTGAATAATGACATTTTTGTGTAGTTTTTGTGTAATTTCGTTTTTTGCTGAAAAATTTACTAAATTCTACCTTTCAAGTCCGACAGATGAAAAAATGAGTTTGTTTGTGTAACATGAATTACAAATTTCCAGTTTCTGGGGAATTATTTTTGCAAATTTTTTCAACACCAAACCCAATTTAGTTAGAGGAAGTCAAAAATGTTGTTTTATATTTTACTTGTATATAAACCCCGTATATTGTTAATTTTTTTAAAAAATATTTTTCGAAACTGCTTTTTATGATTTTGGCTTCATCATGGTTGAAAAAACTAGCATTTTTTAAAGTTTTTCTAACAGTTACTGGTCTTTGATCACACAAAAACTTTCCTACAGCAGCAATATAGTCGATCACATCAAAATATCTTTTAAATAATTAATTTAGCCTTAGTTACCTTGCACAAATCATTCTTACTATAAACGACACCCTATAATTGATTATTTATATGTTATTTGTAGTTAAACTGTGTCTAAATATTAACCGATTTTCTCCAAATTTAGTTCATATTAGTGGAATGTAAATCTAACATCTTCTGCCACTTTTCTATCGAATGAGATTAGATTTTCCTAAATCCGAAAAAAACTTCGATCATTTTTTGTTGTTTTTAAAATCTGGAAGGCATTTTAAATTCACATGCTAGAGGTGCATTTCTTTAGAGTTGAATGGCATAGTTCCCGATGGGTCCGTGGGTTCGGCCCTCGAAAATTAAGCTCTACAACAGTGTGAAATTTCATAGCAACTTAACCAGCGAGTAGGAAGTGGCAGAATTATTTCCAAATTATTTCGATTCTACTCCACTGTGCGTAGTCTAAAGGGCCATATGTGCATGTGCATGTATTAATTTTTTTTTATAAAAATAACGATTGTTTTAAAATAATAAAAAATATAAATTTTTGTGTAATTTCATAAGGTTTTGGATACTTTTTCGCCTAGAGCTGTGTATTTTTTTGTTTTACTGGTGGCAACACTGATACTGACCCTACACATATTTTCTCACATTAAAGTTTAACCCTTTCACGACCAATGGTTGATATATGTCCCATTTTTATTTTTTGATATATTTTCCACATATTCCAACCGATTTTTTTTTAAACTGACTTGCATTAATAGAATTTTTGCTTTCAGATTTTACCAAATAATTGGCCGCATGTGTTCTTAGCGTCTAATTAATTGACCCCAAAATCTGAAAAATAAGTTTTTTTATTCATCTTTTTTGGATGTCATTTATTCAGATGTTATTGGTTTTGCAGGACCAAATTTTTGATATAGCATGGACCTGTGCCTCCTGTTTTCAGAAATACCCGAACATTAGGAATATTTTTGTTTTCTTGTTTACAGGGCGCAAATTCAGCATGGGACATATGTGTCCCATTGGTCGTCAAAGGTAAACAAAGAAGAAGTTTTATAGTTTTCTTTTTTTTATTAAATTAAACAAAAAATTAATAAAATTAAATGCACTATTCATTCGACCAAACATAAAAAGACTAAGATATTTGTTTTAAGTATACATATCGTCGCCTAAAATGCAGAAGGGCGTAATAACAAAAAAATTTGAAATCGGGTTTTTGATTTATTATGATGCACTAGACTAAATACATGTCCCTACAAAAATTTAAACCTATATACAGAAAAAAGTCTATAGACAAGAGAATAAATATTTATATCCTTCAATTTAATGCAAAAAAAAGTATTGTTACGTTCTTTTGCAGTTTAGGTGAAGATATATCGATTGACTTTCGTTTGGTTTCACTCAAAGCTCAACCAAATGACGAATTGTAATTGTTCAAAGTTCTATATGCTCGATCATATGATGGATCGTGACGGCTTGGTTACCGAACATTGTTTGTGATATCCGAATTTCGTCAAATCGTGGCAGAACCATAATATTTGATACAAGAGGCACAGAGTATACTGGTGATATTAATTGGAGGGTTTCATCATTTTCACATGCGTTAAGCAATTCCACAACTTCATCCGCTGCATAAAATCGACGTTGATTAGTTCTTTATTCTTGCAGTTATATATTACACCGTGCAACATTTTAAAATTTTGCTCCCACCCATGGAAGAATACAAATATGTGAAGGTGGACATCATTTATAGATGAACTGCATACCCACCACGTCGAGGCCCTATGCTCCTTATAGGAACGAAAGGAATCAATATATACGTATACCCATTACGTCCATGCGCGGTTCCAGCAATTAATATAAGGGGGAAAATCATACGCCACCGTAGACAAATACATTGAGTTGGACACTGAGGCGTATGATTTTTCCCCTTATATTAATTGCTGGAACCGCGCATGATTACGTCAGATGTCCTTTTTAAAGGACTTCGAAATAATAATGCATACTAAAATGGCAATATATTTTTTCTCACTTCTCTCCAAAATGGGCATCAAATAAGAAAGGATAATCTCCCCAGTTCAGTGATAATGTAAATTTTGACAAAAAATTACGAAGAAAATATTTTTGGAAAAATTTCAGTAGAAAAAAAAAGCTTTTATGAAAATGTAGAAATTCTCCTCTTTCATTTGATCCCATATCAGCAGCATGGAATGTACAAAATATCCTTAAACAAGGGTTTGCCAAAAACCATGCGTTGACAATTTAAAGTCCTTTTATAAGGACTACTGAGGTGATCATGAAAAGCTGAGTACGCAGTTTTATTAAACGTGGTTTCTTCATTACTTGTTAATCGATTTTTCCAAATGATCAAAATTATTTTGAAAAAACGTTAGAACACTCGACTTTAAGCACAAAACGCGATATGCAAACTACTTCTAAAAACTACTAAGAAAAACAAAAAAAGTAATAATCTACACTCTGTGTAAAAATTTACAACAACAACAAAACCGGAAATGCAACTACTTCTGCAAAAACTAAAACAAAATACACTATACTCGCTACGAGCAGAGTAAGTTAGTTGTAATTTTTACCGTTGACGACCAATGGGATATATATGTCCGATGGATTTTTTCGATGAAGGAGTTGAAAAAAAATATTTTTGACGACACTTTTGTTTAGAAATGTTGGGTCGATTACCACGAATCCGCAAAAAAAAATACAAATTTTCCAGCAGTATGTGTTCGGTTGTGAAAGGGTTAAAGGCAAAATAAAATTTTTGTTTGAATTAATCTCAAAAATTGTGTTTTGAATAAAATTCAAAAACTCTAAAAATTTTATGTACACCCAGGAAAAAGATTGGTTGGAATTCGATCAAAACCATTAAAAAAATTTTTCCAAAACGTTATTTTATTTGGAGTTACCTATAATTGAGTACTACACCAAAAATATTGCAATAGGTATTAAAAATAGGGAAAATGAACTAAAAAACAATCCTGTTAACAAATTATTGGCATCTCCAATCAATTTTAAAATTAGTATCAGTTTAATAATTCTATGCAGTAGAAGCAGCCATTTATTTAGTGAATATACAAGAAAATTGGTGTTATCTATAATCTTTATTAAAAAAATTTCAATATTCGAAAGTGGTAACTACAAATACGAGTATCGTAATCAAATATGACCTTAAAGTCGAGTTTCTGTAGAACCACCTGAATTGTGGATTGTAATGATAACACACACAGCTATTAATTGGTATTGGTAAACGAATTTTAGACCGTATTTGTTTTCCAAATAAAAGATATAAATTCAAAATTAGACATTAAAATTAATAAGTGTTTGTGGTGTAGCAGGTGAGGAGTTGGCCAAGTACGCCGGATTTCCAGGTTCGAATCCCGCAAAAGACAAAAATTTAGATGATTTTTTTTTAATTAAAATAAAATATTCATATGTATAAATAGTAAATATGGCTAAGAAAATTAAAAGCAGTTGTGGTGCAGTGGGTAAGAGTTTGGACTATTAACCTGAATGGCCGGGTTCAATACCAGAAAGTTCAAAAAAAGTTTTTTAATTTCAATAAAATTTTGTGGAACATAATATTTATGTGGAACATAATATTGAATTAGACAACCGAATATTGGCTTTCAGAACGAAAAATGTAGTTTTATATAAAGATAGTTGTTGTAACCGCACGAATTCGATTGGCAACAAATTCGGTGGCCACAATTGAGACTGTTTTCTGGGTGTAGAGTTTAGTTATAGAAATAATATAAAAATAAATTTCGGACATGAAAGGGTTAAGTTAATATATTTGTATGTGAGCCTGTCTTAATTTTAAAATATTTAAAATATTTTTGCACAGCTTTGATGTACCCATAAAAATATGAAGTTTGTTACCCATAATGTCTATGTTGTGGTTCCAAATTTGCCGCTATTTGCACCATGTTTTTTCGTAGAGTGGCGGCTATAATGCTAACAAAGTGTGTACAAACTTTAGATTTTGAGAGTGAGAGAAGGAGAACGGAACCTTGGATTAAACTGAAACTCAAGGTAAAATTAGTTTGTACGTAACATTCCGTGACGAATCAGCTGATTTGTTTTTGTTGTATGAAAAAGCGTTTGCGTCGTTAGTTTGATTGTAACGTAACTTTCCGGATGAACCTGTTAAACCAGAATTTTTGTACTCTCTTATGTGACAGCTTGATGACAGCTCTGAGCCGATTGACCTAAACCTGCTGAGCCGAATCGCAGTCCAATTTTGATAACTGCCGCCGTCGAAAATTTCTTTTTACTCGAAACAAAACAAAGAAAATTTCACAATATTTTTTTTCTAAATCTCCGTTTTGCCATTAAGCTGATGTTTTGTATGTGTCGAATAAAAGTTGGCTAGCCAATCAGCTCTAAGCCGCCGCTGCAATTACTTCCTTCAGCTGCCGCATCCGATTATTCTGTACGGCGCAAATCTCTGCTAAGATTTCTTTTAAAAACAAGTAAACAACATTGAACAGCTGATACATTGTTATGGAAAAGACTAACTATACAAAAGAGTCATCCGGCACGACACGTTGCAGAAACGTTACGGAACGCAGAGACTATGGAGCCTTCATTGGATTAGACACAATCTATAACAAAAGAGAAAACTCGATATAAATTAAGAGAAGACATCACCCGCACCAAAGGCAATAAGCTTCGAAAAGGGTGCTTTATGCCACACATGATAAAAAGCCTTGAAAATATCTAGAGCCACTATTTTGCTTTCACCAAATCTGAGAATATACCGACTCCAACGCTATGAAAGAAAATTCATCAGGTTTCCGTAGAACGAATTCAATGAAAGGGCGGTAACTAGATAATTTTTGTATTTTATTTTTAATTTTCCTTTACACAATCACCAAAAAGGAAGAAAACAAAAATGATGCGATTTTTTTTGACAAAATTGTTTTTTTTTTTTTAATTCAATGCTTTCTGCATAGATTACATAGATATCCAACTCTTCTTCTTTTGTCAACAAACATATTTTTTCACACACATTCAAATATTTTTCGCATTCTTATGAGTTTCGTGCACTGACAGCAAGAGTCAAAGAGTAAGAGATCCATGTAATTTATGGCTTTCTGAAACAATTTTTAGGTCGTTGATTTGATAATAAAAGAAAAATATAAGTAAAAAATGTGTAGTTATTCCCGAATTCCTGATCAAAACAGCAGAAGCCTAATTCCAACGAAATAATTATATTATAATATGCAAACGTTTTTATTAAAAATGTCCCAAAGCCCCTTTCTTCCCCTCACCCTAGTTAGTGGTTTTTGATTGAATTTTTGTTCTATGTGTAGATGATGACTATTGTTTTAGCTACATACTCGTTTTGAATTTTAATATTTCGCATTTTATTTCATAGCCAATCACAGAATCATTAAAATATAAAAAAAACATATATGTGTATCAGGGAGGCAGCTATTTGGCAAAATTTTGATTTTCGGGATGTGCATTCTCATATTTTTACATTCAATTTCAAGATTAAATCTGTCAACCGTGGAATCAAAGTTTAGGGTTTTTGGAACGTAGGAAATTATCAATAAACTGTGACAAAATTGCAATAATGTGAGGAAAAAAATTTAAATTGAGTGAAAATCGAGTGACAATAACTACTCGTTCACAGAAGAAAAAGTAAGCACCAACAATAACATTTGTAAATACAATTTTTTTTTTAATTGAAATTCGATTTCCAAAATTTTTTCTTTAAAATAATTGTAAATAGTTATTTTTCATATAAAAATTTTTCAAAAATAAAAATTTAGTGTTACAAAAAATTGCATAGAAGTTGTTTGTATTTACAAATTTACCCCTAAATTCATAAACGCTTTGTAAAATTATAGGAGGTTTATTGAACAAATTTTGTATGAAAATCACGTTTTGTAAACCTGCAATAACTTTACAAAGCATTTATGAATTGAGGGGTTAATTGTTAGTGCCTATTTTAAAAGTTCTTTTATTTGTTTTTACAAAAAAAGGTGTGTGAAAGGTGTTTAATAATAAAGGGTTTTTCAATAAGAGCGCTACAAAAGTAAAAAAGTTTAAGTAAAACAAAAACGGTTTTGGATATCAATGAAATTCTTTATTCCTGTGAAAGTACGTTCGATGCCATTATGTATTGAAATCGATCTCTTTTGCATGGCCACCACGGGCACGCTTGCAGAAGTCCAGACGCTGAACCCAATTTTCGACGGTTTTCAAGCATAAATCGGCCGATACTGCTGCAATTTCACGTTCGATATTCGTACGAAGTTCATCACCCGTCGCTGGCTTGTTGGCATAGACCATAGATTTGACGTAGCCCCACGCTCAATTGTTGATCTGCTAGGACGATTATGACGACCATAAATTGGACGTAGCGCTCTTAACATTGAGGCCACTGACTCCGAATTTTGGTAGTACATTTTAATAATTTCGACTCGTTGTTGGCTCGTATATCTTTCCATCATAAAATGGCAAACCTTACTGAAGAGAAATATTAAAAGAGCGGCAAGAAATATGGCGTCGTTTGCTGTCCTTGTCTTTCTACTTTTGTAGCGTCCGTGTTGAACAACCCTTTATAAACAGAATTTTGTATAGTAAGTGACAAAAATTTTAACATATGAGTATTTTTGATCAGCAGCTTAAAATTAATTAGAAATAATCTATCACAAGAAGTACGTAATTTAGATATATGTTAAAAGTTCCGAAACCTCAAAACTTTGATCCCACAAGGTCGAGGTTCAAAATTGTCAAATTTGCTTCTGATTTTCACTATATAATTTGGAATTCCCCAAACAGGTATAACCCTAATGTATATGAACACTAAAATATTTTTAACACGCGCATTAATTATATTCGAGTTAAATGCATATTGCATTAGTAATTTCAGTCTACGAAATATGTACGAGTACAAAATGCGGTGAACAAAATGCTTCATTATATGTAGGAACAAAAATGAATGTCTACCAATCAGTGATGTCAACCTAATGATTAGTAAGTCGCTTCAACTTCACGTGCAAAATGTTATTCACTATATATAAGAGAATAATGTGACTGACTGATTCACTGACTCAACATCGGCCAGCCTAAGCCGCTGGAACTAGGTATGTAGGTTTCACTTTCGGCGTAGACGTCCGCTAAGACAGGATTTTTGGAAATTGCTACTAGAATGGGCAAAAAGGGGAAAAGTCTCCCTTTGACAACCTGTGCAAACCCATTTGCCTAGAAATCTGAAATTTAAAATATTTGTTCCGTATAGCATGATCTTATTTACCGAAAAAGTAATTATTCGAATAAAAACCTGATAAAAATTGGGGTCAAAAGCAAAAAGTGTCCCTAAAAGGTGTGCCCAAACCTCTGAATCTAGGAAGTTGAAATTTGGTATGATTTTGTCTCTGTCGTAGACATCCGCTTATACGGAATTTTTGGAAATTTCTACAGGGAGGTCTCCCCCTTGTCTGCCTATTAAAATTGTGGAATTAAGAAGCTGAAATTCTGTATGGAGGTTCCTTCTCCGGAGTAGACGTCCGCTAAAACGGGATTTTTGGAAATTGCTACCGGGGGGTGCAAAAAGTAGAAAGACTCCCCCTTGACGGCGTACCCAAACCCCTTTGGCTAGAAATCTGAAATTTAAAATATGTATTCCTGGGATCGAGGTAAAAACGGGGGTTCAGAATGGGAAAGTGCCCTTTTAACAGTCTGCCCAAACCGCTGTAGCTAGGAAGTTGGCTAAATATTAAGTATGTATGTGTTCCCTGGAGTATGAGAATATTTTAAAAGAGGGGATACAAAAGGGGAAAAGTCAAACCTTTTTTGGGAGAAACTCCAAATTTAAAGAACCAGAATAATCGGAACACTAAAATTGGGAAATGAAATGGAATATAACGGGAAACGAGTGGAATGAAGAGGCTAGACAAGTGGAACGAAATGGAATGGAACGGAGAACGAGTGGAACTAAAACTCCAGACAATAGAAACGAAATGGAATGTGGAACAAAATGGAATGTAACGGAGAACGAAATGGCATGGAATGAGTAATGAGTTGAATTGAAGCATTTAAGTTAGAAAACGGAATGAAACGGAGCGATTCAAAAAAAAATGGAATGGAACGATTGCTATTGACGCACAAAACACTGAGAATGAAATGGAATGAAACGGGGGACGAGTGGAATGGGAATACTCAAATTTGGAAACGAAATGGAATTGAAGCACAGGACAATGGGAAGGAAATGCAATGGAACGGCGAACGAAATGGAATGGGACGGGAAAAAAGTGGAATTGGATTATTAAAATTGGGAAATGAAATATAATGGAGTGAAGAACAAGTGGAATTGAAACACTAGGCAACTGGAGTGGAATTTGAATGACACAAAGCGTTCGAGTTTGGTATTTAAAATTTTGCTTGTGACTCTACTGTTAACGCAGACATCCACTGATGCAGGATTATATATATTTGGGAATTTATACGGGTGGGCAAAAAGGGATAAATAACCCCAGAAACCATAAACTTAGCATTAAAATATACCATAAAAAAAACGTTAAACAAATTTATTAAACGAGAAAAAATCTAAGAAAAATAATGCAATTCTCTTCTTAATATAATCCCATACTATCGGTAACGAAGTTTAGGGATTTAGAGCTATTTATTGATAAAGTGGTGGAAGAAACCGATGCAGTTAACATTCCAACGGAATTCTAAAATTCACTGAAATTTCCAGGTCTACTTCCACATAAACTGGAATTAAATAAACTTTACGGCACGCTACTCACATATAAAAAAAAAATTCACGTAAAAATTTACGTCTCTAAATCACCTGTGTTCATTATAGTATCACCGACACTTCACTTCTCTACGCAGAAAAAACAGTAGGCACTAACAATGGAATTTGTAAAAGCAATCACATTTTCTTTTGAAATGAAATTTTATTCCCAAACTCGGTTAAGACGAAATCTAACATATTGCTTTTCGTACGCACGTTAACTTTCAATAACTTATTCGCGTTACTTCCTAAAAACTTTTGCTGAAGTACGTTCGATTATAACAGAACGATTATAAACATAAACTGTTTATACTTCAATCAGTTTGACGTAAATTTGCTTTCAATAATTAACGTAGATAGGCATGACACAAAATACAGCTATTGTTATTTTTCATATGAAAATTCTTTAAAAATAAAAATTCAAAGTTAAAAAAAAAAAAAAATTTTTTTGGATTTACAAATTTCTTTGTTGGTGCCTTTTTAAAAAGTTTTTTTTTGTATTTAGGAATTTGGTATGAGAAATGTGTTTAAAAATTTAATTGGAATTTTGTAAATTCGTTCTGTGTAATCCAAACACGGGGATTGAAAACGACTTCTATATATTATGATTTTTTCAAAATATAAAAAGTTGCCGGATTGAGATTTATATGTTAATATATTTTTGCCTATTGCACTTAAACAAACACCCAGAAAACAGATTCGGTGCTGACAACCCAATTTTTTGCCAATCGAATGGTTAGCAATTTTTTAACAATCGGTTGCCAAATATGCCCATTCTGCAACTGGTTCTACTGCAACCGATTCCAAGGAAGTGGTTCTGGAATCAGTTCCAAGGATATTATATGGAAGGTATGACTGATATAGAATTAGTTTTATAACTAGTTCCAGAACTGGTTCTAGGGCAACCAGTTCCACTTTGGAGCTATAGCAGCGGTTGTTTTTGGGACAATTTAAAACAAAAATCATCGGTGTTAGAATTTAGACTAGAAGGGGTTGTAAAGGAAAAGTACCCAAGAAAATTTTTTATAATCGGAAGCCAAGCACACAAATTTTGCAACAGGTTCCACTGCAACCGATTCCATGCAACTGGTTCCAGAACCAGTCCCACGGATCTCATATGGAAGGTACGACTGATGTAGAATCAGTTCTAGAACTAGATGCAAAACTGATTCTAGGGCAACCGGTTCTACTTTGGAGCTATGGAAGTGGTTGCTTTTGGGACAATGCTGGGCGTAGGGTACATGCTCAAAAAAGCATTTTTGAAGCTCATTCTTTTAGAAGCGTCCAAGAATGTTAAAAAGCTTTTAGAAACTTGGATATAAAAATGAATGAAATAACCCCCTTTTTTGCAAAAAAAATGCCATTTTCAGGACACGCATAAAAGTTTTGACTTTAAAAACTCTCACTGCTAAAGGGCTCGAGATAATTCAAAATAGTTTTCATTGTGAAAGGTCATGATAATGACAGCAAAATTTCAAACATATTGTTGTGATAATGAAAAACTTATTGAGAAAAAAACGAAAAAAATCAAAGTAAAAAATGAAAATTTTGAAATTCAAAGTTAAATATTATTTAAACTTTAAGAGATACTATGGTACTTGATTTACCATGTTTTTAATTTACCTTATAACATATATTACAAAAAGTCCCAAATCAGAAAAATTGGTTCACATTTGTAAAAGTTGCACGACAATAAAGCTTTTGTATACCCGAGATGGTCAACTTTAACACCCTGTACCACACCTGTGATAAAACAGGGTGACTACAGTACTAATTTTCTAAAAGCCCTGATCTTTCTCTTCAGTTCTTGCGATGATTTTTTTTTTTGATTGGATCAGTAGTTTAGAAGATCTATAATTATTACCATTTTTTTTTTAGTTTGGAACCAGTGTGTGGGGTCAAAAAGACCCAAAATTTTGAAAATGTTAGAATACATTCTTGGAGAAAAAGTATCTACATAGTAAAATTAAGTTTTTTAATTTTGTAATTTTAAGAAGAAAACACCGATATTAACCCTTATATGCGCTGGGGTTAAAATTACCACAATGTTAAAAACGTTAAAATATAATACTTAATATCTGCATAATTAACTTAAAAGCCTTTTAGTTATTGCTTGGTATATTTGTGGTTTATTGCGTTAACAATATCGGACAATTTTGCACATAAAACACCGTAAGTTGTTTTTCACTTAGAAAAATTTTGCTCGAACTTTCAAGGCTTCAAGCTGCAACTTAAATTATAAAAATTAACAATTTTTTAATTTTATAATGGGTGTGTTTGTGCGGCAAACTATCAACGTTGGCTTATGTCATTCCCATACAAATTTCACATTAGTAACGTTTAGAGGTTAACACTAAACGTTGGCTGATATCAAAATTATATGGGAATGACATAAGCCAACGTTGATAGTTTTCCGCACAAACACAGCTAATAAAGACACAATCACAATATATACAAAATGTCACTTTCTCACCAGAAAATTAATAGTATTGTAAACAAACAAACCCTACACACTTTTCACATGAAGCTGATTATCGTGAAAAATAATATGTTTTATTCTTTTCGTTTATTTAACCTTCTTTTTCAATTTTTAACTCTACTATTTTCTTGAGCTTAAGGTTTGGTTTTTATTTATAAAAAGTTTTTTATTTTCGATATTTCGCTACTCCAATGTGTAGCATCTTCAGGAAATAACAATTAAAATTGTTATTGAAAAATCAATGAAGATGCTGTAACGTGCCGTTACAAATAACCTACTTATTCATATACCTAATGGAAATGCTGATACCCCTAACCAACAATATATTTTCACTGGGCTGGGCAAATATTCTAATAATTCTTATTAGGTTAATAGAACGTATTGCTTATAAGGGAAAAGTTGTATAGCCTAGGGGAGAGCTTGAATCCAGTTGGAGTTTTATTATACTTCGTCCCGTGGGCGAAGTATACACGAATAAGCCAGCCCGATTAAAGTTCCCAAATTAACCCGACTCACCTGTTTACTATTCTCGTGAGTTACTTAGAAATATTTACTAATCGTATTTACATCTCCTCGTGTTCCCGAGGTAACCCGAACCCAGTTGGAGTTTTACTATACTTCGTACTTCTGCGAAGTATACACGAATAAGCCAACAAGGTCGGAGTTACCGAAATAACCCGACTCACCTGCTTACTATTCTCGTGAGTTACTTAGAAATATTTACTAATCCTATCTACCATATTCCCTCGTTTCCCCGAATTAACCCGACTCACCTGCTTAATATTCTCGTGAGTTACTTAGAAATATTTACTAATCGTATTTACCATATTCCCTCGTTTCCCCGAATTAACCCGACTCACCTGCTTACTATTCTCGTGAGTTACTTAGAAATATTTACTAATCGTATATACCCTATTCCCTCGTTTCCCCGAAATAACCCGACTCACCTGCTTACTATTCTCGTGAGTTATTTAGAAATATTTACTAATCGTATATTCCCTCGTTTCCCCGAAATAACCCGACTTACCTGCTTACTATTCTCGTGAGTTACTTAGAAATATTTACTAATCGTATTTACCCTATTTCCTCGTTTCCCCGGAATAACCCGACTCACCTGCTTACTATTTTCGTGAGATACTTATAAAGATTTACGGGTCGTAGTTCAATACCTAATCATATCGAACCAGTGACGGAGCTATAGACGTTTGGAGGAACTGCAACCACTGCCAGAGTTGCCGAAGATCATCCTGTGCACCGAATCATCGACAACGTTTAAAGAATAACAGTCATTAGATTAAATAAGTAGTTTAAGTAGTTTAAGATCTTGGTAAATAAAACTGTGTGCGATACAGGATCGTACAATTGAATTGAACAAAAGAAACGATTGCTGTTTTACTTCAAAGGAGGCAGACCTTTGACGAACCTGGACAAACTGAATTTTACCCCGGCCTCAAACAAAATTGCATCACAATACTACTCCAATGTGTAGCATCTTCAGGAAATAACAATTAAAATTGTTATTGAAAATTCAATTTTAATTGTTATTTCCTGAAGATGCTACACATTGGAGTAGCGAAATATCGAAAATAAAAAACTTTTTATAAATAAAAACCAAACCTTAAGCTCAAGAAAATAGTAGAGTTAATAATATGTTTTATATAGAGTATAACAGTTTTTTCACCTGAAATCGAAACAACTTACGGTGCTTAAGGGTTAACTTCATTGTTTTTTTTTTTTTTTTGGAAATTAATAACTAAAATATTTTTAAGTTTGTTATACAGACATTTTTATAAAACAATTAGGTTTTCAGTTTTTGAGAAGTAATTAAATTTCATCAAAATCCGTAAAAACTAACAAGAAATGTATATCGATATTATAATATTAAGGTTGTTCACAAGGGGTGTGATATTTGTTGTATCGTTGTATCATCTTAACAAAAAAAAAGAGTTGTTAAAATTTAAAAAAATACAACATTTTAGAATAGCACGATACAACATTTTTACGTATGTTTAGTGCCCTATATTTGAGTGTGCTAACAGATAGAAAACCCAACAGAAAATCGTTGTTAAAGTCAAATAAAAATTTTAACAACTCTGATTTTTGTTAGGACGATACAACAGATAGCACACCCCTTGTGAAACACCTAATTGTAATTCAAAAATGTTATTATTGACCTCGGAGAGAAACGAGGGGTGTTGTTCGATTTTAATGAAGTTTTAAGAATATAACCCTTATGATTTGGGTCAAACACTATGAATTTTGTTCATTGGAATTCAACAAAAAACTTAGGCCAATCGGAGCTCTAAAAATTCATTTTAAAAATCCCCCACATATCGCTAAGCACCTATAATCTATATCAAATAGAAGAATATGCAAAAATATATCAATACAACGACAACAACACATAGATATTTAACGCACAATCATAGTTTTCTGCTGAAAAGTTGTTAATGTTATTATGGAAACGGATCTTTCCTATAGCATGCTAATGTTAAATTCATTGATAGAAATGACTAAATATTAGAGAATCGTAAAGCTAATTACAATTTAATGAAAAAATTCACCACATAATAGCTGCGTAAAAAATTGTATAATTTTTTAAGAAATTCTAGCTTTCTACTACCAAATTATTCGAGATAACGTTGATGGGTATGTCGCACAAACACAGCTAATATAAAAAAATATGTAGTCGCCTTCAATAATATTTTTTGAAGTGTTAATCAGTTATTCATGACTTAATACCTAAATATAATTTATGACATAAAATTATATATTTCGACTTAAAAACTTTTAACAGAAACAGTTTTTCAACTCAATAATTAGCGATCCTAGAAGTTGATGTTATTTTTTTTATTTTTAAAGGTTTCAAACCAATAAACTTTAAAGGTGCGTTTACAATGATGGAGTACTCCAACCTGTAGCAAATTTAGTTGTTTTCTCTTTCTTTCTAATACATTTTTGTATTTGGCTATCTTTTTTTATTCCACTCCAGAGTTAAATTTGTTTGACTCTGGAGTACAGATTTGTTGCACTCTAGAGTTAACATCACTCTGTTAACTGTTTAACATGACAAATATAACTAAAAAAACACATCACTAATTTGTTCACATCTCTAATTGTCAACAAATTATAAAAAATATTGAAAAATAAAACCAAATAGTTTAAATTTGTAATAACATATAAAATAAAAAATTATTTTATAATAATTTCAGTGAAAGCCGTGCCAAGATATTCGCAAAAACTGCGTAAGTACTGAAACGTCACATATTTTTTTGAAGTAACTCTACTCTGCATTGTGAACAGTTAACATTTGAATCTGTGCTGCAGAGTAGAGCCACTTGTGAAAGCACCTTAAGAAATAAAACTAATGGTATGTATTTATACAAAAAAGTTAATTGCTAATAGGAATAGGAAAACAATTCTTACTTTATATCAGCCATAAAACCTACTTTGTCAATGAAGGGTTAAAATAATCCACAATTATATGTTTGTTATTTATTTAGGGTTTGATATTTCCCAGACCTTTTTTCGAATATAATTTATCCCTCTAATACCGAAGGCCGCCAAAAGGCGGTCTTCAAATTTTAAATAGTTTTTGGCTAAATAACAATATTTTCTTAAATAAGTAGTAGTATTATATCCATAAAAAACTTAACTATCTACTTTTTTTCAAGCGAGAAGCATGTAAAGTGAAAATTTAGAAAATTTGAAATTAATTACTTTTTAAAACAGAAAAAAGTATTTGAAAAATTGCCAAAAATCCATTTACGATCTGGTGTACTTTACCGATACTAACAAAGCCAGTTTAGATTCTCTAATTGTAAAATCAGTTAAAAATTTTCGTCGACTCACAGGATAACGCCAGTATACGTTTTAATAATATCTCTCTAACTCAAAAACTAGCCAACAGATTTTCTTGAAATTAAACACAGATTATACACTTGGAGGTAGTAGTAAGCGGAACTAATTTCGTTAAAATATTGATGTTTAGTGCCAAATTCGCCAAATTTCGTAATTTTGAAAAGAGAAAATCGCCATAACTTCTGAAATAACAATTGATCAACAATTTTCGGTACATAATTTTATTTTATTAATAGTGCTATTTACAGCAAAAACCTAAATTATTTGACTACTGGGTATCAAGATACGTCTTAAACCTTTGTTGTGCTATTCGCCTAAATAAAGTGATAAATTAAAATTTTAATATTTCTTTTGATTTTCAACGCCAAATATATGGTTTAATTAATATTGTAATCAGAAGAAAGAGCATTAGAGGGTTAATAGTACAATATTTTTGTAAAAGGCGACCTAGGTTGTATTTTGTAATAAATAATAAGAAGTGCGCCATTAAAAATTGTAACACACATTTTA
Organism: Leucophora obtusa; assembly: GCA_949987735.1. Classification (NCBI taxonomy): domain Eukaryota; kingdom Metazoa; phylum Arthropoda; class Insecta; order Diptera; family Anthomyiidae; genus Leucophora; species Leucophora obtusa. The sequence goes on from OX465298.1 coordinate 98,485,307, forward strand.
ATACGACCCAGCAACATATTTTTGAACTGGTTGCCTTTGAATCTGTTCTAGAATAGGTGTTTTTACCACCGGTTCCGTGGAATAGCTTCTAGAACTGATTCCTGGAAGTCAAAATGGAAGGCCTCATTGTCGCAGAACCAGTTCTATAACTGGTCCTAGAACCGGTTCCAAAGCAACCTGTTCTACTTTGGAGGAACAGAACCTCTTGCTTTTGGGATAAACTCAAACAAAAATCACCGATGATAGAACATAAATTGGAACAGGTTGCATCCAAGTACAAGTTGTTTTCCAACCAGTTCTTTGCATCCGATAATTTCGCTGCGAGTAACTTTTTCGCCTTTAATGAAAATAATTTTTCTTGATCAAACTATCTTTGAGAAATATGTGAAATTTTAAAATCGGCTTGTCAAATTCAAGTAGTTTTTTAGTTTTAGGGACCGTAACGTGATTTTTATCATAAAAGTCGGATAAAATAAGTTATCTTTTGACTCTTATGTTTTTGAGCAAAAATTAAAGTTATTTTACGACTTTTATTTTTTCTACCAAATATAAAAGTTATTTTTGACCGCTAGTTTTGCGTGCAAAAAATAAGTTATTTTTTGACTTTTATTTTTTCGAGTAAAAGTAAAAGTTATTTAAAAAAAAACACATTAAAATAATAAAATTTTCACAAATTCACATCAAACACATAAAAATATGAGAAATCCCTCTAAAAGCGAGCTCCATGGCAATTTTTATATGCATTAAATTAAAAAAAATTTATTTTATTATTGCTCAAAAAATAAAAGTCAAAAAATAACTGTTATTGTTGCTCAGAAAAATAAAAGTCAAATAATAACTTTTATTTCTGCTCGAAAAAATAAAAGTAAAAAAATTACTTTTATAATTGCTGGAAAAATAACTTTTATTTTTGCCCAAAAAAATAAAAGTCAAAAATTTAATAAGCAAAGCATTTTTTGGAAGACTATTTGGTTCTATTCAAAATAATTGTGGTTCCAGAGTGGTCAGAAACTTCAACAAGGACCTAATAATTGAAAGAAAGTCTGGAACGGGTAAAGCAAAAGGATCTAGGAATGAAACCAATGAATGAGGGCGTTGTGATGTAATTGGACCATTACATGTAAGGTTGCCGGTTCGATCCCCAGCGTCGACAACATCAATTTATCAAAATAATATGTAGGGGTTTTCTGTCCCTTATACATATCACAGCGTCCTCCTTCGGCGTTCCCAAAGCACTTAACCCCACCGAAGTAAAATCCCTACGGGAAATTTTAACAAACTGTCACCGAACTGGCCCCTTTATATGAAATAGACTGGTCACTTTTACATGGCGTTGTCATAGGAGGGGGAAATTGACCCCTTGTGACATGTCACAAGACAAATCCTAGGACAGGTTACTGAACTCTCATAAAAAACAAAGTTCAGGGATCTGTCCTGGGATTTGTCTTGTGACATGTCACGAGGGGTCAATTTCCCCCTCCTATGACAACGCCATGTAAAAGTGATCAGCCTATTTCATATAAAGGCGTCAGTTCGGTGACAGTTTGTTAAAATTTCCCGTAGGGATGATATAACACGGCTACGAACTAAAAAGCTTGAACAAAGTTCGCCAACTTTTTTCCGATAGCGTGCAACGGCTGTTCTATGATTCAACATCTCGTGCAATTATAGTGTTGCCAAATTTAAAACCCTTCATCTTTTACCACCTTCCACTTCTTGCCTTTTCCGTTTCCAAAGGAAGCAACACATTAACTAATTGGAAAAATTCAATTAAAGTATCTCTTGTGATACTCTCAGATCTTAATGAAATTCGAATATTTTTTAAAGAAAAAAATTCTAAGGTTGGCGTGTCTGAGATTATCTGCCATCTCGGGCACTTATAAGGGTCAAAAATTACACATTTTTTTTGTTTTTTCATTTATTTGTCAAGCTTCACTTAAAAAAAACCAAAAGGGTCGAGAAGCTATTGAGAGCGATTCCAAACATATCTCATCACGAATTTTATATGGCGGATAGTGGAAGCAATGTTCCGGAAGAGTATCGAACGAGAAAACAATCGAAAGTTCCTAAAAGCTTCGGAAAAAGTAGTCAATCTCTTGTTACATTGGGCTCAATAAACTCAAATATTTACATATATTAAAAGGAGTTACTTCCATTTTTAACAACATTTTTAACAACACAACGAATCTACATTTTGAAGATACTTGTCTCAGAACTAAAGGAGACCTCATCAGTGCCTAAAACCATTACTAATTTTAGATACCGATGGACAACTGGTACCAAAAAGATTACCGCATACACTGTAAAATTGCTTATGGGGGCATATCTATACTTCTATACTAATATAATAAAGAGGTAATGTGTGTATATTTGTTTGTTTATAGGAGGTAATCTCCGTAACTACTCATCTGATTTAAAAAATATTTGTTCCAGTATTTAGAATAGCCCTTAAGGATGGACATAGGCTATATATCATTCCATTGAAGTAATTAATGAAAAAGTTATGAGCAATAATGTAAAAATATCCCAAAAAATAGTCCTAAGGCATGCTAACAACGTAGCGGGCTTTGCCCGCTAGTATTAAATAAATTGAAAAAATTTATACCACGAGATTAAAATATTATGTAAAATGGCACAGAATGTAAACCTATAACAAAAAAATGCAGCAACAAGTAGTTTTTCTTTTAGTTTTAACTCATTTTGTAGAATTTATACACAGAACAAATTATTTATTAAATAAATTGGTAACTCGATCTCAGAAATTTTTTAATAAGTTGCCTGATAATTCCTTGTTAGACTTAAGCTATTCTAAGGATAGATTTAAATCAATTTTAAATGAAATGTTAGGATATAAGAAATGTAGTAGCGATTATTCTGTAAGGATTGCTAATCCATATACTGAATAAATAAAATAAAAAAATAAATAACTAAACAATTTCGGAAATTTAAGTTTCTGCAAATTCGAAATTTTTTTTTACAAAAACGGATCTTTCGAAGATTTTGATTTTTATGTTTTGAGACATCCCAAAGTCATAAGCAAGAAAACTATTTTTGGTAATCGCACCATTCAGTTAAAGTTCATTCCGACAAGGCATATACTTTCATAACACAGACAGGATTTTGAGTGTTAAAACTCAAATTAACACTTAAAATTAATTGTTTAACAGATACATACATATATGATGATAAAAAACATGTTTTTTATAAAACCCTATCAAATTTCGGTTGTTTAACATTTCTTATTATCGGCAGTTAAGTCAAATTTTCCCGGGAAATTAAGAAAATTCCCGAACCACAAACCCTATTATTATACCTAGATTCAATTGTAAAGCATAAGATGAATAATCGACTTGATTGTTAAAGGTCACCATTACAGTTGAGTTTTATAATCTGTTTAATACATACAAAAGTACATAAAACATAAAATGTACAGAAATATGAAATTTTTTAAATATCAAACTGTCTATAAGAGATTATGACCGTGATCTTTGATTCCATAACTGTCAAAAGATCAAAAACTTCAAATCGAATAAGTGAAATAAGCAACAACCCAGTTGGAAATGCCATAAAGAAGTCTTCACGGCTTAGCCTCTATGACTGCTGACTTGGTCATTCACTCAAATTACTTTAGACAGCTGTTCAGTTGGAGATTTTTTTTTGTAAGAAGTGGATTTTTTTTGTAAGAAAAAGTTTTTTCTATAAAAAAAATCACTAATGGGCCTTTTTTTAATCACTGAATTTATTTTTGGATGTATTTTATTTTGTTAAAAATCCACGTGTTGTTTTTTCAAACGGGTCATATTGACCAAATGCAATTAATATTGTAATTAATATGCATTTTTATTAATTCTAATTTAGTAGGTTTGAGGTTAAGAAGAAGAATAAAAACTTTTTTCCAAAAGTTATAAATACATTAAATTTGCAAATCAGACTAGATCCAGTTTCTGCCTTTTTCTATGGATAGGCTTCATCAGTGATTTTCCATTAAATTGTATTATTGTTTATATTTTATTGTCAGAATATCTCTATATGATTTTTTCACATTATATTAGCGAATAAGTGTTAGAATTGGATAAAAATATTAAATTTTGAAATTTTAAAAACAAAATGTGAATTTTTCAAAAAAATGTATTAAATCTAAAACTAAATCTAATTATTAAAAAAGGAAGAGAACTCTATAGAAAAGAGTCAAATAGGTCTTCTGCAGAAGGAATATATCGCAATTTAGGGATTTTTTTTTATAAGAAAATTATATTACGATCTTAAGGTTTTATATGAGAAAAGTCCTGCGATCCACAGTGCTATTCAATAGGAAGAAGTACTTGAAGCCTGTGGTCATATATTACATAGACATCTTTCTTTTCTTCTTATTTTGTCAACAACACATTTTTTCACACTTATTTAAATATTTTTTTTGTATACACTCATAAAAAAAGTTAGTAAAAGTATCTCGGAAACTAAGCGAGATAGAGTAAAATGGGCAAAAATTCTTCAATCTGTACCTATAAGTTAATCCTTATAATCCACCTATACTACCAATAATAAATATGGGCCTGTCTAGGGTCAGATCCGGAAAGTCGGAATATTTGGCGACATTTTAACAGAAATTTGTGGTTAAATCAGGTAAAATTTCCTCTGCATTCAGCTCAAATTTTCAAGCTAATTTAGCTATGTAAAATTTAGCTTACCTAAATTTAGCAGACCATGATTTTTATCTTCATTGAAACTTCTCCTGGCGCAATTATAGGTATAATTTTGAGTTCTTTCAGCAGAGTTTTCAACTATTTGTACGGGCTTTTTTATGAGTGTAGGTATAGAACGTATGTCCAACACATTCTCATAAGTTACGTACACTGACAGCAAATGTCAAAGAGTAAGATATCTATGCAATCTATGCCTAAGATATTTTATGCTGGAAAACGCCTTCGAATCTCAAAATTTTCTATTGAAAAATGTCTTTAGTAGATAGCGGGGTTTCTATAAGAAATATTGTTTAAAATCTGAATTCTTTTCAAAAGAATACTTCTCAAAACCTGAGTAACTGTTAAAAAGAAAGTCTTCGAAATCTCAAAGTTTTTCTTTGACAAAAAGCCCCTAGAGTCTGCGGCGTTTTCTACAGAAAAATTTCGGAAGAATCCATAAATATCTGGTTGTTATCTAGAGAAATATAAAGCAACAAATTTAATTAGTTTTTCCCGCATTCTTGCTGCTTTGGCATTTTGTTGAGATTGCCCTTGGACTTGTTGTAGTAAGAATCTAGCAATAGAAATATGTAGTTTTATCAAATTACTTATAATTAATTTTTCAAATTCCAAAGTTTAAATCGTCGACCGGCCTGCAAAATGTCACATGTGTTTTTTAATAGATTTTCAGGAGAGCTATGCAAAGGCTGTGACTCTTAGCATCACCTCCTAACAAGATACACCACGGTCGGCATAGCGCTGAGTGTGGCTAATTGAAGTTTTTTCAATCACAGCCTATACAATGTATGTTTTTGTAGTCAGAAGAGCCAAAATTAACTAATACTTGAGCAATTTATTTTTCAATTAGAATGTTTCCTCTCTTAATCCTATTGTTTTTTCTCCTATTTCACAAGTAATAGATTTTCAGGAGAGCGAAAAAACTGTTACAAAATCTACTTTTAAAATATTTTATTGGCATCATATTCCTTAATGATGATTTTACTAAATGAAGTCGTGAATCATTAAGGCATATGATGCCAATAAAATATTTTAAAAGTAGATTTTGTAACAGTTTTTTCGCTCTCCTGAAAATCTATTACTTGTGAAATAGGAGAAAAACAATAGGATTAAGAGAGGAAACATTCTAATTGAAAAATAAATTGCTCAAGTATTAGTTAATTCTGGCTCTTCTGACTACAAAAACATACATTGTATAGGCTGTGATTGAAAAAACTTCAATTAGCCACACTCAGCGCTATGCCGACCGTGGTGTATCTTGTTAGGAGGTGATGCTACGAGTCATAGCCTTTGCAGAGGGCTGCCGGTTGAATACCCGGTCATGGCAATACACAAAAATTTTTCATATAGAGACAAATTAACAATTAAAAATTACTTTGATCAGTTGGCACATAAACTAACCACTGACGAGTCTTTGGGTGAGACGAAAACAATAAAAATGTTTTCTTCTTCTTCTTCCTATAAATCAGCTCTAGCAAAAAAAAGATGTTAGTGAAAAAAGTACTCTCCAATACTTTTTTGGATACGGAAACCAAAAATCTATTTCCCATCCCTTTTAGCTATGGTTTAGTTGCAGCCATAGATTACATCTCTTACACTTTGACATTTGCTGTCAGTGCACGTAGCTCATGAGAATGTGTTGGACAAACGTTCTATACAGGGATGATAAAGTTAGTACTATAGTACTTTTTGTGGTACTATTGGAACCTCAAAAATACTATGGTACTCCTCTGACTCACTTTGTACTATTTACACATGTTTCGATTATTAAATTTTGTGTGCTTTTTTAATTTTCAGAGATATTATTGTGTTTTCAAATATCGGAGTTTTAAATAAAAAATACTTATGTTGAAAATTTTTAAAATATTAGATGTTACTATTGAAAACTCAAGTTAAACACATAAAAAATGTTCTTTCGCTTTTTTTATTAAAATACGTATGTATACAAAACATATTATTAAAAATTAGGAGAATTAAGAGATCTAGAAATTTTTGTATTTTTTTAAACGAGCAAAATGTTTTCCCCCATCAGAGCTCCTAAAGAATTCACTCATTCGATTTTCATTTCTGAATGGTTAAATACCTAAAACCTATTTCGAGGAATCGAATGAATTCTTAATGCACCTAATGCAATCATTAAATTCATTTGATTCGATTGTCAATCAATCCTGTTCAATCGAAAATATTCTTATGACATTACAAGGTGGAATGGACCTGTAAATAACTTAAAAATAATATTCGCTTTAAAAAGAAGTCAAGTACGATAATCAGGGACTTTAAATTCTGAACCGTACACTCACAGAAATAAACCTGTAAAAATAGCAAAAAAAGCTACTAAAAATTAAGCAAAAAAGGCCTTACAAAAGAAACTGCTAATATTAGCAGATTTTTTTTAAATATTTTTTATATTTTACTTTTAGTTTATTGAAAATAACAAATTGTACTGTAAAATCTGAAAAAATATTAATATTAGTAGAGTAAAAATAGCAAAAATAAACTGTTATATCTATAAAATTTTTTGTTACTTTTAAGTTAAATTTAGTTGAATGAAAATAGCAGTCTATCCCGCTAAAATCAACGGAAATGGTTGCTAAAAATAATAAACTGCTGATTTCAGAAGACTAGATTTTTTTATTCGTATTAAAAAAATTGAAAAAAGCTTTCTACATTTAAAATTTTTGGTGATTTTTAGTCTACTAATTGTTATTTATTACTAATTTTAGCAGGTTAAGTTGTTATTTTCTGTTAACTAAAATTTATTCAAATATAACTAAGATTTTGTATATGTATTTAACGGTTTGGTTTTTCCTGTACTTTTCTTACTAATATTTTACAAAAGTAATCTGATAGAATATTTTTATGCAACGTAATTTTTAATAGTTTTAACTAAAATTTTTACGTTTTTCTATTAGTGTATGAGTTAGATAGTATAAAAGAACTCTTTATTTTTTATGAATTTTTATTTGTTAATTTATAATGATAAAAAAATTAAATGAAAAAAATTTTTGGTACTATAGAGGTCAAAAAAGTACTATTTTTAAAGCTCGTTAGTACTATTTTAGAACTCCCATTTATCATCCCTGGTTCTATACCTATACAAATAATATTTGATTGTATGTATGTGAAAAAATGTGTTTGTTGATAAAAGAAGAAGAAGAGTAAGATATATATGTAATCTATGGATGCAGCCAACTTCACATTAGAACGCGGAGTTCGCCGTGAGTCGCCGAAGAAGAAGGTTGTCTTGTGATCCGCATTAATTTTTATTACGGAATAACGGTTAATTGTTTTTTTTCTGCGATACTCTAAAGCGTATCTCGGCATGCCGTTGGACTGTGGAGTCTAACCACATGCAAACCGTACGAATTCCTCTGGAAACACCGTTTACGCCTCCATTGCGAAGCTAATGGTTATTTTGTGATCGTGTTGGTCTATTGGAATTTGTTCATCATTAAAACCCCACAAAGCTGACATTATAGACTTAAGCCTAAACCAGATAAAGGCAGCGTCGACCGTAGTGCGACGTTTTGTCGATAAAGCAGTTTTTGTATTTTCTTTATTTTTTATCGCTGCCGAGGAATTTTCTAAATAAACAAGAGCTGTTTTTAAACAACATTCAGTAAGAAATTCTTAAAAATATTGAATAGTTTTCGCGAAATTCAAGAGTAAAAGCCCAAACCACATAATGAAAGTGCCAGTGGACAGTAGCAGTGCTGTCAAACTTTGTTCTTGAATTTCGTGAAAACGATTTAATATTTTTAAAAATTTCTTATTGCGTTTTGTTTAGAAACAGCTCTTGTTTATTTAGAAACTTTTCTTATTTCTCGGCAGTGACAAATAAAGAAAATACAAAAAAACTGCTTTATCGACAAAACGTCGCACTCCGGTCGACACTGCGTTTATCTGGTTTAGGCTTAAAGTTTGACAGCACTGCCACTGTTCACTTCCATTATCTGGTCAGGGCTTTTGTGTGTCCGGTCAGCTTTTTATACATCCACTCCGGTGGATTTGTGTCAAATGAAGACGACAGTAGAACGCTATGTCAGTGTTGGGTTTTTCAACATTTTAAATACAGTTGAACCTTGATTATCCGGGCCTCCATTAACCGGGTACATCTGTTAACGGGCATGCTGGTTGTCAAACTTACTGTGACGGTCGTTTGCGAGGAGCGAATTTAACAACACCAAACAAAAATACGTTTCCAAAAAAGAACCACAATGTTGTCTAATTTGTGTGTATTAATATATACGAGTGCGTTTATTTCTATAAAATAATAAATGTTACAAAAAGTACAATAAAAATATTTTATGTTGAACTTACCGCAGTGTTTTTCCCTCACAAACTGACTTTACTAACAATATTAAAAAAGCAAAGAACTAAATTCTTATTTGTATAACACATAAGAAGTAACTGTCCTTTAATATAAAAAACTTGACGAATATAAAAACCACTGCAGTAAGATCAACATCAAAAGGGAATATGCAATTATAACCAACAACAGTATGCACAGAACAAAACGTTACTTTAAATTGGACATTAGGGATCTTCACAGATCATTATAAAACAAATTGAAACATAAATCAAAAAATATTTAAATAGACAAATTTATTATGAGCCATTGCGCGACATCCCCACCCCCGTGGATCGGTCACGATTCACTACATCAAATCAAGGACAGCAAGCTTGGAAACTGGACGCTTAAGAACACCTGTACTCGTTCTAACATCGGCCCGACGGATAACACCATCACTGCCTTGGTACACCTGCTCAATCCGACCTCGCCTCCAATCTCTACGAGAAACCGCCGGGTCACAGATGAGAACTAAATCACCGATGGCAATTGGCTTTGTGAATTGACACCATTTGGAACGCCTGGTCAAAGTGGGCAAGTATTCGTTTATCCACCGATTCCAAAAATGGTCACGCAATTGACGGGATATGCGCCATTGTTTTCTCACTACAGCCGGTTTATCCGATATGACGCCGGCAGGAGTTTGAGAAGTGTTTGCTGCTCCCAGCAAAAAATGATTAGGAGTTAGTGGCTCTTCATCTTCGTGGCTTAAAGGTAAATGTGCCAATGGGCGTGAATTTACAATATTTTCTGCTTCAATTAAGAAGCTTTGTAGAGTATGCTCACGTGGGCTGGATTCCTTTAAAGTAGATCGCAGCACCCGCTTCACACATTGGACCATGCGCTCCCATGCACCACCTTCAGCCGGATTATGCGGGCAATTAAACTGCCAATCAATACCTTTAGTAGACAGCTCATCTTGTATTCGAGCCATATCAAAAACTTCATGAAACTGTTTGGAAACCTGGTCAGCACCAACAAAATTTTTCCCGTTGTCACTCCTAAGTTTAGTTGGCGTACCACGTCGATTAATAAAATTTCGTATGGCAAGGATGCATGCATCTGTAGATAAATCAAACGCCACCTCTAAGTGAATGGCTCTAATGGTGAGACAAGTGAATAGTGCCACCCAGCGTTTTTCATGGCGACGGCCAATTGTTATTGTGACGGGCCCAAAATAATCCAAACCAGTGTAGGAAAAAGGACGAATATATGGTGTTAATCGGTCTTCTGGCAATGAACCCATAAGTGGTGGCACCGGCATTGAACGGCGAAATTTACAAATATAACAATTAGAAATACACTTACGTAAAATTCTTCTAAGGCGCGGAATCCAAAATGATCTTCTAATTTCACAAATTGTGGCTTCAAAATTTTGATGCTTCATTTTTTCATGAATATGCGTCACAAATAACTGGGTGACTGGATGAAGAGAGGGCAAAATTATCGGGCGTCTGGCGTCCAAAGGTAACCAACTAGCTGCATCAACACGTCCATAAACTCGAAGTAATGAATCTTCATCAATGTAGGGCGACAATGTATACAATTCACTTCCCTTTTGTAAATTACCGGCATTTCTTATTATTTCTATTTCAGATGAAAAATTATCCTTTTGTGCTTGGCGGCAAAGGAATACTTCAGAAGTTTTTAGTTCGGCGATAGTTAAACCATTTTCTTCTCCAAGTGGTGATTTCTTTTGACAGCGATTTATAAACCGAAACACCCAAGCAACAGTACGTTTTAATTTTAGAAATGACGAAAATCTTCCGTATTCAAAAATTGTAGGCGTGTTTATGAATAGAGTAAACTTTGGACGAAGTTCTTCATCATTTGGATCACAATTGCTTGCAGAAACTGACTGTGGCCATTCATGTTCATCAGCATATAGAAAACTGGGAACCTTAAACCAACGAAAATCATTTAAAAATTGTACCTGGCTTTTCATTCTTGTAGTTTCATCGGCAACATTAAGACTCGTTGGCAGCCACCTCCAATCGGCTGGACTGGTAGAATCCAAAATTTCTGTAATTCTGTGAGCAACAAATGGTTTATATCTGCGGCTTTCAGAACCAATCCAACTTATGACAGTTGTAGAATCACTCCAGCAAATAAAACGTGATATTTTTAGGGAATGTTCTTTCAAAATTGTAGACATTAAACGAGTTCCCAAAACGGCTGCCTGTAGTTCAAGTCGTGGAATTGTCATCGATTTTAAAGGTGCACATTTTGTCTTGGCAGCAACAAAGGACAGTTCTATTTTCCCATCAGCGTTTATTGACCTCCAATATGCCACGGCCCCAAAGGCGTCTTCACTGGCGTCGACAAACACATGTAGCTCCAGGTGACTGGGAGCACCATTTTTAAAATAATACCGTGGTACATTAACATTTACAACATTTTTTAGCTCCTGACGCCAATTATTCCATACGTCGCAAATTTCATCAGGCAGCACTTCATCCCAACGTATATTGTGTCTCCATACTTCACGCATCAATAATTTAGCCGTAACCATATAATTGCTCAATAAGCCAAGAGGATCAAAAACTGACATAACCACACTTAGTAACTCACGTTTTGTAGGATACCTTCTCCCTTCTATAACGTCAGCTTTTACATTATGGAACTTTAAATTGAACCTGAATGTATCATCTTTAGGTTGCCAATACATACCGAGCACCTTTTCTGATTGTAACTCACTGACATCACTTGAAAAATTAACCGGCTGGTCCACATTACCCTTAAGAGCAACAACCACTTCAGGAGAATTCGATGAAAAATTACGCAACTCAAACCCAGAAGATTTATGGATGTCCCGCACTTGTTTAGCAATTTGTATGGCACTTGATGGCGTTGGAAAACTATCTACAAAGTCATCAACATAATGGTGATCCACAATAGATTTGACGGCACGAGGATATTCACTTCGAAACTGTAAAGCGTTGTTTTCTTTGACGTATTGGGCCACACGAGGCGAACAAGCAGCTCCAAGCATTTCATAAACATCTGGGGCATGGGTGTCATCATCGCGCCAAAGAAATCTTTGGGAACATCTGTCTTCAGGAGCCACAAGTATTTGGTGAAACATTTCTTTGATGTCCCCGCAAACTGCCACAGCACCAACACGAAAATTAAATAACACAGATGGTAAAGGCTTATATTGTTGAGGGCCTTTTAGCAAATTTGAATTTAAAGAGACTCCTTCAACGGATGCGACAGCATCAAATACCAAACGAATTTTCCCCGGCTTATTGGGGTTGACCACTCCGAAATGGGGAAGATACCAGGTTCTAGGACGGACAACAGATGCTTCATCAGCTGACAATTTACGTACATACCTTTTAGAAACATAATTGTTGATAATATTTTTATAAGCAGCACCAAATTCGGGGTTCCTTTTCATTTTACGCTCGATTCCTCGAAGTCTATTGAGGGCCATGGAATAGCTATCTGGCAACACAATGTTTATTATTTTCAGTCTCGAAATAATTTGCCACCAAGTCATAAAGATTGTGGTCTGGGTGAACCGTGAACAAACACGAATCTGTTGATGAGCTACCTTTCATTGGGCCAAACACGACCCAGCCTAAAGGAGTGCTGGCCGCATAAGGACCATTTTCTTCCAGCGGCACTATTTCATCTGGAAGACCAAGATGGCAATGGTCTAACCCAATAAGGATCTTGGGAACCACATTGTTGTATAATCTTACGGGCAGACCGCGATGCTCACTTAAATCCATATTAAAACTTTGAGCCGGCAGCTTCAAATTTGCAACACCATATACATTTCGCAGCGCATATTTTCTTTGCCTGCCGATACCACTTACGTGCAGATTAACAACTGATGCCGTTTCTTTAGTTGCGTTGCCAGCGTACCAATGAAGTTTTAATTTACTTTGATGACCTTGAAGAACCAGCTGTCGCACCAGCGAACTGTCCACCATAGTCACCGAAGAACCTTCATCCAATATAGCATAAGTTTCAATTTGACTATTGGGCCCATATAAAACGATTGGAACCACACGAAATAGCACAACACCTTTGTCAGCATTACTAGATACACAGTTAAGAACCGACTCGTTGCTATTTACAGAACCACTCAGAGCAGTTGCCTCAGTATTTTTCTTTGTATCGTGCAATAATTTGTTATGTTTAAATTGGCAATCGTCGACTGGGCATTGCTTTCGGCGATGGCACATTCTACTTGAATGCCCCACACGAAGACAAGCAAAACATAACCTTAATTTTTTCACTTCATTCCATCTACTTGGCACACTCAATGAAAGAAATTTTTTGCACTCAAAAATTGTATGCCCTGCTGGGCACACAGGGCATTCTGATTGTTTACGTTGCCCATCATCGGCATGAAGGACAACCTTTCGTTTTGGTTCACTATTTTGAGGTACAGTGGTATTTAGCACAATTCTTACCAAATCTGCGACACCTTTGAGCCAAATGTTAAAATCCAATAGGGTTGCATACGGCTTTATTGTTGATGCACAGCGGGCCCATTCCATTCGTTTGCTCATTGGAAGCTTTCCAACTAACTCTTCTAATAAAGTAGGTATAATTTTATCTATAGAGTTTTCTCCGATGGCTGAAATTTCCTTCACTTTTTGTAGCTGGCAACGTATAAGAATTTCTGGGCGACCATATTGGAAATATAATTGCTCCATAACCATATTCACATTGTCTGGGTGGATGAGCAATGATTTCACGCTGTCACGGGCCGCACCCTTTAATGCCTTTTGGAGCCTTAAACAATTTTCAAAATTATTGTATTTATACACAGCAGTCGAATGATTAAACGCTGTTGAAAACATGGCCCAATCTTCGGGAGCGCCATTAAAATCCGGCAAATCATAAATTTTCCTATGCATTGGCATTGAACCGCCATTTTGAAACAAATTCTGGGCATTTGGCGGCATCATGTTTGATAATGGCGGTTGCCTAGCATAAATATCGTAAACATGATTTGCATCAGAATAACTCGTGCCAGAAAATGGCGTCTGAATATGGCGTTCACCGAAATCAACGTTCGCAGCGGCAGAATTGGCGTTGGCAGAATTGGCGTTGCCAGTGGGGGCATTGGCGTTGACAGCGGCAGCATTGGCGTTGACTGTGGGTAAATTGTTTTCAATTTCACTTACCCCTGATGCTGGCGGCGTGATATTTGATGGCTGTGGTAGGGCAGCAGAATAATTCGAAGCAGCGGACGAATTGTTGCTTAAAGCAGCTTTCAAGGCTCTTTGGGCACTTACCAGTTGGGCCTGAAGAATATTAATTTGGTTTTGAAGGCCTTCCAACTCTGTACCAGTAGCTGCACTCGATGATGCCAACGGCTGCAACAAAGCATTCATTTCATTTATGCTCTGTAGATTTGCAGTTGTTGTGGTTGTAGCAGTAGTGGCGGTGGCTATGGCAGAGGTACTTCCGGCAGAAGTGAAACTCATTGGCACTCCGGCGGCAGAGGCAGCAACATTTTTTTTCAAAGTTGTTCCAACGGCAGTGGAACCAGCAGGCAATGAAGGCACTCCGGCAGCAGAGGGAGCAGTGTGTTGTAAGACACTTTTTGTTCCGGCCGACGTGGAACCATTTGGTTGTTGCATCATCGATTGTTGTACGGTTGGTTGGTTACGTGGACTTCTTCTTACAGGCGATCGTTCCATTTGTAACACACAAATTTTCGCACGAAAATTGCGAAATAAAATTTGTCAAACTTACTGTGACGGTCGTTTGCGAGGAGCGAATTTAACAACACCAAACAAAAATACGTTTCAAAAAAAGAACCACAATGTTGTCTAATTTGTGTGTATTAATATATACGAGTGCGTTTATTTCTATAAAATAATAAATGTTACAAAAAGTACAATAAAAATATTTTATGTTGAACTTACCGCAGTGTTTTTCCCTCACAAACTGACTTTACTAACAATATTAAAAAAGCAAAGAACTAAATTCTTATTTGTATAACACATAAGAAGTAACTGTCCTTTAATATAAAAAACTTGACGAATATAAAAACCACTGCAGTAAGATCAACATCAAAAGGGAATATGCAATTATAACCAACAACAGTATGCACAGAACAAAACGTTACTTTAAATTGGACATTAGGGATCTTCACAGATCATTATAAAACAAATTGAAACATAAATCAAAAAATATTTAAATAGACAAATTTATTATGAGCCATTGCGCGACATCCCCACCCCCGTGGATCGGTCACGATTCACTACATCAAATCAAGGACAGCAAGCTTGGAAACTGGACGCTTAAGAACACCTGTACTCGTTCTAACATCGGCCCGACGGATAACACCATCACTGCCTTGGTACACCTGCTCAATCCGACCTCGCCTCCAATCTCTACGAGAAACCGCCGGGTCACAGATGAGAACTAAATCACCGATGGCAATTGGCTTTGTGAATTGACACCATTTGGAACGCCTGGTCAAAGTGGGCAAGTATTCGTTTATCCACCGATTCCAAAAATGGTCACGCAATTGACGGGATATGCGCCATTGTTTTCTCACTACAGCCGGTTTATCCGATATGACGCCGGCAGGAGTTTGAGAAGTGTTTGCTGCTCCCAGCAAAAAATGATTAGGAGTTAGTGGCTCTTCATCTTCGTGGCTTAAAGGTAAATGTGCCAATGGGCGTGAATTTACAATATTTTCTGCTTCAATTAAGAAGCTTTGTAGAGTATGCTCACGTGGGCTGGATTCCTTTAAAGTAGATCGCAGCACCCGCTTCACACATTGGACCATGCGCTCCCATGCACCACCTTCAGCCGGATTATGCGGGCAATTAAACTGCCAATCAATACCTTTAGTAGACAGCTCATCTTGTATTCGAGCCATATCAAAAACTTCATGAAACTGTTTGGAAACCTGGTCAGCACCAACAAAATTTTTCCCGTTGTCACTCCTAAGTTTAGTTGGCGTACCACGTCGATTAATAAAATTTCGTATGGCAAGGATGCATGCATCTGTAGATAAATCAAACGCCACCTCTAAGTGAATGGCTCTAATGGTGAGACAAGTGAATAGTGCCACCCAGCGTTTTTCATGGCGACGGCCAATTGTTATTGTGACGGGCCCAAAATAATCCAAACCAGTGTAGGAAAAAGGACGAATATATGGTGTTAATCGGTCTTCTGGCAATGAACCCATAAGTGGTGGCACCGGCATTGAACGGCGAAATTTACAAATATAACAATTAGAAATACACTTACGTAAAATTCTTCTAAGGCGCGGAATCCAAAATGATCTTCTAATTTCACAAATTGTGGCTTCAAAATTTTGATGCTTCATTTTTTCATGAATATGCGTCACAAATAACTGGGTGACTGGATGAAGAGAGGGCAAAATTATCGGGCGTCTGGCGTCCAAAGGTAACCAACTAGCTGCATCAACACGTCCATAAACTCGAAGTAATGAATCTTCATCAATGTAGGGCGACAATGTATACAATTCACTTCCCTTTTGTAAATTACCGGCATTTCTTATTATTTCTATTTCAGATGAAAAATTATCCTTTTGTGCTTGGCGGCAAAGGAATACTTCAGAAGTTTTTAGTTCGGCGATAGTTAAACCATTTTCTTCTCCAAGTGGTGATTTCTTTTGACAGCGATTTATAAACCGAAACACCCAAGCAACAGTACGTTTTAATTTTAGAAATGACGAAAATCTTCCGTATTCAAAAATTGTAGGCGTGTTTATGAATAGAGTAAACTTTGGACGAAGTTCTTCATCATTTGGATCACAATTGCTTGCAGAAACTGACTGTGGCCATTCATGTTCATCAGCATATAGAAAACTGGGAACCTTAAACCAACGAAAATCATTTAAAAATTGTACCTGGCTTTTCATTCTTGTAGTTTCATCGGCAACATTAAGACTCGTTGGCAGCCACCTCCAATCGGCTGGACTGGTAGAATCCAAAATTTCTGTAATTCTGTGAGCAACAAATGGTTTATATCTGCGGCTTTCAGAACCAATCCAACTTATGACAGTTGTAGAATCACTCCAGCAAATAAAACGTGATATTTTTAGGGAATGTTCTTTCAAAATTGTAGACATTAAACGAGTTCCCAAAACGGCTGCCTGTAGTTCAAGTCGTGGAATTGTCATCGATTTTAAAGGTGCACATTTTGTCTTGGCAGCAACAAAGGACAGTTCTATTTTCCCATCAGCGTTTATTGACCTCCAATATGCCACGGCCCCAAAGGCGTCTTCACTGGCGTCGACAAACACATGTAGCTCCAGGTGACTGGGAGCACCATTTTTAAAATAATACCGTGGTACATTAACATTTACAACATTTTTTAGCTCCTGACGCCAATTATTCCATACGTCGCAAATTTCATCAGGCAGCACTTCATCCCAACGTATATTGTGTCTCCATACTTCACGCATCAATAATTTAGCCGTAACCATATAATTGCTCAATAAGCCAAGAGGATCAAAAACTGACATAACCACACTTAGTAACTCACGTTTTGTAGGATACCTTCTCCCTTCTATAACGTCAGCTTTTACATTATGGAACTTTAAATTGAACCTGAATGTATCATCTTTAGGTTGCCAATACATACCGAGCACCTTTTCTGATTGTAACTCACTGACATCACTTGAAAAATTAACCGGCTGGTCCACATTACCCTTAAGAGCAACAACCACTTCAGGAGAATTCGATGAAAAATTACGCAACTCAAACCCAGAAGATTTATGGATGTCCCGCACTTGTTTAGCAATTTGTATGGCACTTGATGGCGTTGGAAAACTATCTACAAAGTCATCAACATAATGGTGATCCACAATAGATTTGACGGCACGAGGATATTCACTTCGAAACTGTAAAGCGTTGTTTTCTTTGACGTATTGGGCCACACGAGGCGAACAAGCAGCTCCAAAGGTCATCACAAGCATTTCATAAACATCTGGGGCATGGGTGTCATCATCGCGCCAAAGAAATCTTTGGGAACATCTGTCTTCAGGAGCCACAAGTATTTGGTGAAACATTTCTTTGATGTCCCCGCAAACTGCCACAGCACCAACACGAAAATTAAATAACACAGATGGTAAAGGCTTATATTGTTGAGGGCCTTTTAGCAAATTTGAATTTAAAGAGACTCCTTCAACGGATGCGACAGCATCAAATACCAAACGAATTTTCCCCGGCTTATTGGGGTTGACCACTCCGAAATGGGGAAGATACCAGGTTCTAGGACGGACAACAGATGCTTCATCAGCTGACAATTTACGTACATACCTTTTAGAAACATAATTGTTGATAATATTTTTATAAGCAGCACCAAATTCGGGGTTCCTTTTCATTTTACGCTCGATTCCTCGAAGTCTATTGAGGGCCATGGAATAGCTATCTGGCAACACAATGTTTATTATTTTCAGTCTCGAAATAATTTGCCACCAAGTCATAAAGATTGTGGTCTGGGTGAACCGTGAACAAACACGAATCTGTTGATGAGCTACCTTTCATTGGGCCAAACACGACCCAGCCTAAAGGGGTGCTGGCCGCATAAGGACCATTTTCTTCCAGCGGCACTATTTCATCTGGAAGACCAAGATGGCAATGGTCTAACCCAATAAGGATCTTGGGAACCACATTGTTGTATAATCTTACGGGCAGACCGCGATGCTCACTTAAATCCATATTAAAACTTTGAGCCGGCAGCTTCAAATTTGCAACACCATATACATTTCGCAGCGCATATTTTCTTTGCCTGCCGATACCACTTACGTGCAGATTAACAACTGATGCCGTTTCTTTAGTTGCGTTGCCAGCGTACCAATGAAGTTTTAATTTACTTTGATGACCTTGAAGAACCAGCTGTCGCACCAGCGAACTGTCCACCATAGTCACCGAAGAACCTTCATCCAATATAGCATAAGTTTCAATTTGACTATTGGGCCCATATAAAACGATTGGAACCACACGAAATAGCACAACACCTTTGTCAGCATTACTAGATACACAGTTAAGAACCGACTCGTTGCTATTTACAGAACCACTCAGAGCAGTTGCCTCAGTATTTTTCTTTGTATCGTGCAATAATTTGTTATGTTTAAATTGGCAATCGTCGACTGGGCATTGCTTTCGGCGATGGCACATTCTACTTGAATGCCCCACACGAAGACAAGCAAAACATAACCTTAATTTTTTCACTTCATTCCATCTACTTGGCACACTCAATGAAAGAAATTTTTTGCACTCAAAAATTGTATGCCCTGCTGGGCACACAGGGCATTCTGATTGTTTACGTTGCCCATCATCGGCATGAAGGACAACCTTTCGTTTTGGTTCACTATTTTGAGGTACAGTGGTATTTAGCACAATTCTTACCAAATCTGCGACACCTTTGAGCCAAATGTTAAAATCCAATAGGGTTGCATACGGCTTTATTGTTGATGCACAGCGGGCCCATTCCATTCGTTTGCTCATTGGAAGCTTTCCAACTAACTCTTCTAATAAAGTAGGTATAATTTTATCTATAGAGTTTTCTCCGATGGCTGAAATTTCCTTCACTTTTTGTAGCTGGCAACGTATAAGAATTTCTGGGCGACCATATTGGAAATATAATTGCTCCATAACCATATTCACATTGTCTGGGTGGATGAGCAATGATTTCACGCTGTCACGGGCCGCACCCTTTAATGCCTTTTGGAGCCTTAAACAATTTTCAAAATTATTGTATTTATACACAGCAGTCGAATGATTAAACGCTGTTGAAAACATGGCCCAATCTTCGGGAGCGCCATTAAAATCCGGCAAATCATAAATTTTCCTATGCATTGGCATTGAACCGCCATTTTGAAACAAATTCTGGGCATTTGGCGGCATCATGTTTGATAATGGCGGTTGCCTAGCATAAATATCGTAAACATGATTTGCATCAGAATAACTCGTGCCAGAAAATGGCGTCTGAATATGGCGTTCACCGAAATCAACGTTCGCAGCGGCAGAATTGGCGTTGGCAGAATTGGCGTTGCCAGTGGGGGCATTGGCGTTGACAGCGGCAGCATTGGCGTTGACTGTGGGTAAATTGTTTTCAATTTCACTTACCCCTGATGCTGGCGGCGTGATATTTGATGGCTGTGGTAGGGCAGCAGAATAATTCGAAGCAGCGGACGAATTGTTGCTTAAAGCAGCTTTCAAGGCTCTTTGGGCACTTACCAGTTGGGCCTGAAGAATATTAATTTGGTTTTGAAGGCCTTCCAACTCTGTACCAGTAGCTGCACTCGATGATGCCAACGGCTGCAACAAAGCATTCATTTCATTTATGCTCTGTAGATTTGCAGTTGTTGTGGTTGTAGCAGTAGTGGCGGTGGCTATGGCAGAGGTACTTCCGGCAGAAGTGAAACTCATTGGCACTCCGGCGGCAGAGGCAGCAACATTTTTTTTCAAAGTTGTTCCAACGGCAGTGGAACCAGCAGGCAATGAAGGCACTCCGGCAGCAGAGGGAGCAGTGTGTTGTAAGACACTTTTTGTTCCGGCCGACGTGGAACCATTTGGTTGTTGCATCATCGATTGTTGTACGGTTGGTTGGTTACGTGGACTTCTTCTTACAGGCGATCGTTCCATTTGTAACACACAAATTTTCGCACGAAAATTGCGAAATAAAATTTGTCAAACTTACTGTGACGGTCGTTTGCGAGGAGCGAATTTAACAACACCAAACAAAAATACGTTTCAAAAAAAGAACCACAATGTTGTCTAATTTGTGTGTATTAATATATACGAGTGCGTTTATTTCTATAAAATAATAAATGTTACAAAAAGTACAATAAAAATATTTTATGTTGAACTTACCGCAGTGTTTTTCCCTCACAAACTGACTTTACTAACAATATTAAAAAAGCAAAGAACTAAATTCTTATTTGTATAACACATAAGAAGTAACTGTCCTTTAATATAAAAAACTTGACGAATATAAAAACCACTGCAGTAAGATCAACATCAAAAGGGAATATGCAATTATAACCAACAACAGTATGCACAGAACAAAACGTTACTTTAAATTGGACATTAGGGATCTTCACAGATCATTATAAAACAAATTGAAACATAATTCAAAAAATATTTAAATGGACAAATTTATTATGAGCCATTGCGCGACACTGGTATTTGATTTTATACCTCTTTTAACAGTGGTGTAACTCTATTATCCGTGCTTTCGGAAGTTAAAGATATCTATCTCAACAGGTACTTTTGTGGAAATGGCTCATTCAAATACCAAATACTAACAACCCGGATAATCGAGGATCGACTGTAGCTCGTCCGACCTATTTAGGATGCTTTTATACAAAATATACTAACAAAGATTTTTTGACAGAATGTCACGCTTTGCAATTTGATTTTGGGAGATGCTTTATAGATTAATTGAAAAATTTATGAACATAAATAAATATATGCACAATGAAATATGAATCTAAACTATCGACAGTCCGAATGGTGTCAAGAAAGGTGATTAATATTTAATGAACAAATGGTTTCTAGAATGCGAATGCAGAAACAATTAAAAATATGTTTTCTATGAACAATTCTATATATACAAACTACAAAGTACAAAACAAACAGAAACAGCTAAAAAAAAAAAAAAAAAAAATTGTTGATTCACTTACCGGAATAGCACCACGATGGCCATACAACTGAAGTGTCAGTATCAATTTCCTTCATTATAGTCCATTATAGAACTTAATAAAAATTTCGATGCAACCGATTGTTGGATAATGTTCAACATTAGGAATTTAATAATTTATTAAATGTTACGTTAAAAAGAAATATATAACTTTTAAATAAATTTATTTATAATTTTAAATATTGTTCCTTTTTCTTATTTTAATGTCATTGCACTTTATTTGATTTTCTTTCGATTTGTAGTTATTGTTATTTTTCTTTTTTCTTGTCTTTCATTACATTTTATATGCAAATGTTATTAATATTTGAATTTTTAAATTTTTAAGTTAATTTCCGCTTTTTTGTTTGCTTCTTATTTGTTTTTGTTTTTTAACTGACTTATGTGTTTTGTGCGTTATTTTGACATTTATCTTAATTTCGTTTGAAGTGTGTTTAATTAAGCGTTTTTCTTCTATTCTCATTCACCTCTTTTTTAATCTTTTTTGCACTTTTTCACATAACTGATGCAAAAAAAAGCAAAACAAGTTTAATTAATATTATTTCTTTTTAATCTTATTTTTAATATTTTTGCATATGCTCATTCAATTTAATACAGTAGTTTTATTGTAGTATCTGTTTGTTTGGTTGTTTTAGAAGTTTTTTTGTATTTTTGTTGTTTAATAAAATTCAGATCATTTGACGTACACAATATTGATGTTTTTAATATCTATAATATTTTCAATATTAGCTGTGTTTGTGCGGCAGGCTATCAACGTTGGATTGTGTCATTCCCATACAAATTTGATATTAGTAATGTTGAAAGTCAACACTAAACGTTGGCTAATGTCAAATTTATATGGGAATGACATAAGCCAACGTTGATAGTCAAATGACTTTGTTTGTTGAAAGAAAAGAAAACTGGGAAGAAAGAGGCAAATAAATCTCGCAATTATGAGAAAAAAATTAAAAAAATATTGACATTAAAAATAATTAAAAACTGTCATTTCTCAAAGTGTTAAATTTGAAGATAAAATTATATATCGTCGGCTTGCCTGCAAGTAGTGCTATGTGTTTTTTAACAAGTTTTCAGGAGAGCGAAAAAACTGATTTATAAATATTATCCTTTTAAGATATTTTATTGACATCATATGCCTTAATGATACTAAACTACTGTATTAAAAGAAATCCGGATTTAATATACTGCATTAAAAGAAATCCGGATGAATCCTGCTGCTAGCAAACGTTTTGAAATTGCTGCTTGAGTGACTTATATGTTGTTTACACCATTTCGTTCAATGACTAAATAAGTGAAAATAAAATGACAGATGTGTACACTCTAGAGATGAGCGATCCGGTGATTTTTGAATAACGCTGCTACCAGTGATCGTGATTTTCAAATCACCGTTCTTTTAAACAGTGACCGTGATCACGGGTTTGTAATAGAGATGGGCGATCCGGCGATTTTTCAGTAACCTTGTTCTCAGTGAATGTGATTTGCAAATCGTTGTACTTTTAAACTGTGATCGTAATCACGGTTTTTCTATGGAAAAGACTGCGATTTTCTGATATAAAAACGAAATATTATTTATGGCGAGTTTTTAAGATGTCAGTTAAACTTGGTTTAGTTAAACCGACAACGAATTTTGTCAGCAATTTCAAAGTTTATTAACAAAAATTAGCCGGAAAAACTTTTTCTTGAGTATAATTTATTTCTTTACTGGAATAAAACAAAATAAACCACATTTTAAAAGCAGTATTCCAGTTACAAACTGCGTTAAACTAAGTTTAAAGATAATCCACTTCCTAAAAACTGGGCCTTAAAAGAAGAATAGTTGCGACCGGTAACAAAGACATGATAGGAGACATTTTATTCAGAAGAGTGTGAAAGCAAGTCACTGTTATTGAAAAAAAACATGTATTACTGTGCACAATGAAGTTTGCAAGAAAGAATAGTACAAAAATATTAAAAGAACGACATTCCGAGTAACTCCGACTTGAAATATTTGATCACTGCCGTTACCAGTGATTTATCAATAACTGTGATTAAATCACCGGTATGAAAATATCGCTCATCTCTAGTACACTCCAAAATGCTATATAAGTTATTAAAGACACAAACTATTTGTAAAAGATACGCCAAGAGTTGCTTATAGTAACATCGTTTTCTTATTTATTTACCGTTAATTCAAATTACAATCGAATTCAATTTTCTCTAGAATTGAATGAATTCCTTTTCTTAAGTAATTCACTGAATTCGTTCAACTGAACGAAGTTCTTTTTCATGGGTGATAAGAAGTTAATATTTTGTACGCGGGTTGCATAGGAACGTGCTGGCACAGAAATCAGAGGGTTGCGGGTTAAAATCCCACCAGGTGGAAAAAAATTTATTGGAACTTTTTTTACACAATTAATAATTTTTTGTAGTTTTCACTGTAAAACTTTTATTTTTTTCTATTTTGTACACTCAAAAATTAATTTTTGAAACGATTTAAAAATTTTTTTTTTAATTTTCTATTAATTTTTAATGAAATTTTATGGAAATATAAAAGTTCTAAATAAATATGTAATTCTTCAAATATTTTTTGTTAAAATACGAGAAAGGTAAATATTACAATTTTGTTTGTATTTAAAAAATTGTAATTTAAAAAATCCATTTTGATCAAATTTTTACCAAATATATTTAGAAACTAAATATAACAGAAAAAGAAAAATCCTGTAAACATTTTAGTTAGAACTAGTAAAAATAAGTTAAAAATTACCTTACAGAAAAAACTATTTTTTATCTACTAATATGCTGCAAAATTTTTTCCGGATTTTAGCAAGGTAATTCGTATTAAAAGTTAATTTAAATGATACCAAAATTTTGTAAATTTAACAGTTTTATATTTCGGGAAAATTATGGTAAAAATAAAAGCTCTGGTGGAACAAAAATCCTTTCAGTGCGTGAAATTCGTCAAGTTTCTAGAATGGCTTCAAACACTGTACGAAGCGCTTGAATGCACCAAAAAGTACGCTTTTGAGAGCCATTAAGAACAGGCCCATATTATCCGATCTAAATTAAAGAAAGCTCCATGTTTGAATGCGAACCATAAGATAAAACGGTTGGGATTTGCGAAAAAAAACTTGCATCAGGTACGAATTTCAATAATTTTTATTATTACACAGAAAAAACAGTAGGCACCAACAATGGGAATTTGTAGATGTAATCACATTTTCTTTTAAATTGAAATTTTAATTCCAACAATTTTTTTGTTTGAAATATGTATTTGTAACTCGTTTGTAAATTGTTATCTTTCATATAAAAATTGTTAAAAAATAAAAATTCAAAGTTACAAAAAAAAAGAAATTTGTTTTTGGATTTAAAAATTTCTTTGTAGGTGCCTTTTTAAAAATTATTCATATTTACAAATTTGGTATGAGAAAAGTGTTTAAAAATTTAATTAGGATTTTGTAAATTCTTTCTGTGGAGGCACCAATTTTCTAATTTTTTGTTTTGAAGAATGTTATTTCTGATGAAAAAAAATGTAATATCGATGGTCCAGATGATTTAAGAGACTATTGGCGACATTTGAGAAAAGAAGAAGAATAGATAGTTTGGAGTACCAGCGAGTGCTGTCAAATCATTTGTTGCAATATCTGTCCGCACATCGCGAAAAAGAATTTATTTTCCAGCAAGACAACGCTGCAATCCATGTTAGCAGATCAACTAAAACCTGGTTTAAGGAACATGGAGTGTCGGTTATGGAATTGCCGACACGTTCTCCAGATCTTAATGTTATGGAGAACATGTGGGGTCTGCTAGTGCGGCAAGTTTATGCTGAAAACCGTCAGTATAATTCGGTGGGAGGGCTAAAAGTGGAAATTTTTAATGCTTGGCGGGATATAAGGCTAGAAAGACTAGACAAGTTGATAAATTCTATGCCCAATCGCATCTATAATGCTACCCATACACCTTATAACCGTTCACACAACTGGTTTGGTAATGAAGTTGTGCGTTTTGCCCATTCACAATACAACTTTATGTAAAACCTCATTGTACAACTTCATTTTGTAAACAATTCATCTTGAGTAAAGATGGCACCGGATGTTATTGTGTGTGTTATATTATTTATTTTATTATTTAGGAAAATTCAGCAAAGACCAAGCTGTACAACTTGCCAAAAATCAAAACTTTTTGATTTTTCGTACAACCAAGCCACAACTTCATACAACTAGCCCACACATTTTACAATCTCGTGCACAACCCGCTCAAATTGTACCAAAGGTTGTAAGGTGTATGGGTAGCATAAAACAATAAATAAAAATGGACAATTTTTAAGTTAAAAAAAAAATCAAGATATGTTGCTTTATTGGATTTATATGCACTGACCTTATCATTTTGATGCATTAATGTTTTGAGTTCTAATTTAACTAACGTTAAATAAATGTAATCAAATAATTTATATATAAACAAGTTCTGAGCAACAAGCAGTGTTGCCATATAGCCAGTTTTAACTGTTTTTTACAGTTTTTTGTGATGCCTAACAGTTTTAAAGTTTTCTCTTGTAAAAAACCGTTTTTTTTAATTCATGGATTTTTTTTACAGTTTTTTCGTATTAAATCGGCACATTTGTTTCATTTACAATTTTTTTTTTTATTTTTTTAACTAAAACTTAAGAATTAAAATATAAAGGTGCGCATGCATATTAATTCGAAAACCTTATAACACGTTTATAAAATAAATTTTGTATAAAATATTTGGTTTATAAGACATTTATAAACTTAGAAAGTTTTTATGAATATGACCTAAAAATTACAATACAACTTTCATATTAGGCCTTTTTTTAATCACTGGATTTATTTTTGGATTTTTTTTATTTTGTTAAAAAATGCACATTTTGTTTTTTAATTTTCAAAATTTTATATTTTTATCCAAATCTAACACATCAAATCTAAATTATGCCAAAATGCAATTTCTGGAATAAAATTAAGCTAAATCCAAAACGGATTTATTTTTTAATTCCATTTTGGATTTCGTTTATTTTCCTTCCTGTGTTCGCATTTTGACAAAATTTTGTGATTTTCTTGGACATTATATTGCATATTGATTTTGATAAAAATTATAAATTTTGTAAATTAAAAAAAAAAAATATAGATTTTTTAACAAAATAAAATAAATCCAAAAATATATTCAGTAATTAAAAAAAGGCCTATTGTAAAAAATTAGGTACAAATCGAAACATAAATAAATTTAAAAATGCCAATATAATACCACAAAATATGCTTATTGGAAAGACGAAATATTTTTATAACAAATTTCATCAAAAATTAGCACGAAATAAAATTGGCTAAACCATATCTGACATGTTATAGATCCGACGTACATTTTTTAGCCGAACTTTTCAGATCATTTCTAAATAAAGGATAATTTGGAAATTTATATTTCTCACCAAAAAGGCCGAAATTGATTTTTTTTTTAAATAAATATTTTCCAATTCTGGATAACAGTTTACTACTATTTTTTCAATTATGATCAAGGACAATTCCAAAAAACGTATTTTTTTTACGGGGTTTTACACACCGTTAAACAATTTCCGACATAACAATACTCAATCAAATGAAAGGTAATTTTATGTGGAATGCCAATCCAGAAAAACTATTTTAAAGTACAACATTGACCAGTAAAGTATTCTATCCTAAGTCAGGGGTTAATAAAAAAGATTCACATCTCGGAAGGGTGATTCGATGAACTTTTTTTAACTTCAGATTCGGGCCTAGGAGACCAAAATTATTCTTTATTAGAAGGCTGTCCGAAAAAGTCGATTACTATTAATGCCAAAGGCAATTAAATTACTAAAATCTCGCTATTTTGAAAATTGAGACCCTGGGATAATATTTTAGTCCCAGGATACATAGGAATCCCCGAATTTCTTATGATTTTTAAAATTTTTTCGAAAACCAGTTTTTCTATAAAGAAACAGTTTTTTTTTTTACAGTTTTTCTAAAAAATTATATGGTAACACTGGCAACAAGTTTTTCAGGTAGCGTTACTACACTCAAAAAAATAAGTTAGTAGAAAAATTAGTAAAACGTTTTGTATATCAAGTGTACTAGTTTTCAGCAATTTTTTTGCTGAAATTCCGTTTTCAGCTAAAATTTTAGTTATATTTTTTTTTTAGCACTAAACTAATTTTCAACTAATGTTTTACCAATTTATTTTGCTACAAAAATTGTGCTGATAACCGCATTCATAGCGTGGACGACAACCAGATAGACTAGATGTAGATGTCGCAGCTTGTCTGGAAACGGAAATGACAAAAAAAGAAAAACAACTCTACACATATCCTATATTTAAATTTTCAGCAAATAAATTAACTAAAGTAAAATTTCGCTACAAGTTTTTTGAGTTTTTTTCAGTCTACTAATATTCAGCAAAAAGTTTAGTGATTTTAGCAAGGATTTTTTTCATTTGCAGTCGACTAAGTGTTAGCAAAACTTTTGCTGAAGATTACTATTTTTTGGTAAAAATCAGCTCGCTGATTTTCAGCAAACCTTTTGCTGAAATTAGCAACTTTTTTGCAAGCACGCTCCTGACTAAAAATTTCTGACACATCAACATTTTTTGCTGACTTTACTGACTTTTTTTTTTAGTGTATTCAATACTCTCTGTATTTTTGCAGAAACAGAACAAAATGTAAGTGACCTTATCTTTTTGACGAGAACCTTATCATTTCGTATTTTGTCTCTTTCGTATGCACTAAACACGATTTTGATCCCGCAATTTATTTGATTTTAGTAAATGTTGTGCAGGAAATATTTCTGGTTAATTTTATCAATAATTTGCAAAGGTAGTTAACTGAGAAAATTTATTTAGTACTGATTAAAGATTATGTTGTTCTCTTTAAAGATTCATTTTTATAAATCAGGCTATCTTTTTTTTACTTTTAAGCCAAGCACACACGGTCAATATAATTTATTTAAATTTTATTGATCTTTTCAATGTTATTAGAAAAATATAAATTAAAAATAAATTGATCAATATTTTCCATCCTATGAAAAATTGCAAAATTTTGCATATTTTAAAATAAAACCACGTTTAAAGTGATTACTTTTGTATTTTGCAATAATTTGTATGCTTTTTTAATTTTATTTATTTATTTATTTTTCAACAAAAAACAAATTTAAAAAAAGTTAACATTTCAATATTGGCTACACACTTTTCAATAATAGCTGTGCTTGTGCGGCAAGCTATCAATGTTGGCTTATGTCATTCCCATACAATTTTGACATTAGTAACGCTAAGAGTTAACACTAAACGTTGCCAAAAGTCAAATTTATATGGGAATAACATAAGCCAACGTTGATAGCTTGCCGCACAAACACAGCTAATATGAAATTGAAAGACAAAAATCCAAAACATTTTGAATTGTTCAATTTAATTGATACACATTCAGTATATAAAATTTATCAATAATATTGAACTTGTATGCCCTACATTAAAAACTCCTGAATATAAGAATAAAACATTTATTTATTTATCCCTTTAATAGTTGTATATATCGTCGCCTAAAATGCAAAAGGGCGTAACAACAAAAAAAATTCAAAATTTAGTTTTTGATTGATTATCACGCACTAGACTAAATTATATGCCCTACAAAATTTTAAACTTATATATAGAAATAAGTCTACAGTCGTATTTTATGCCAGAGGAGAAAATATGTCCTTTAAATCTAAAATATCTTAATTCTACAACGTTTGTTGCTTCTTCTGTAAAAAAAATAATAAGTATTGTTACGTCCTTTTGCATTTTAGGTGACGATATATAATATTAAGTCGAATATTTTGGCTTTCGGTTGTTGGTGTTATAACGGCTTTAAAAATTGAACATTTTGGAAAATTTGGCTTTCGGTAATATCCTTTGCTTTTCTTATTACATTAAGCATTGTTTAAATACTTGTATAATAAAATAACTTAATAATAATATTTTGTTCAAATTTTAAGCGAAAAAGTTGTCAAACTCTATATAAAAAAAAATTGTTACCAATATATTTTTAAATTTAATACGATTAGTTTTATTAGATTATTCGAATTATTCGTTATTCTAAATTTGGCATTTTAAATTTTTACAGGAATTATGTGAGCAAAACTTTTCGATTAATCGAATAAGTTCATTTCTTCATTGAAATTGTTAGAAATTTTTGCATTTTAAGTAAAATGTGACACATTCTGTTATTTTTATTAATAAGTGGGTAATAGGGCATCACTTATTGGCATCAAAACTTTGATTCATATTAATTTTGTGTTTCTTTTATTTAAAATAATTTCATAGTTTAATGAAAAATTTGGATCAAACTTGGGTCTTTCAATAAGACTACACTAGGGATGCCAATCGGGATTAATATTTGAAAATCCCGGGATTCGGGATTTGGTATGAAATCCCGGGATCCCGATTTCGGGATCCCGGGATTTTCAGGACTACGGGATTTTTCGGGATCCCGGGATTTTACGGGATTTAAATTTTCCTTTATTTGTAAAAATTTTTATGTTATGTAACTAATTTTTTTATAGAATAAAGCGTTTTATAATTATTTAATAGTTGTTAATTAATAATGTGGTACATTTTATGAATATTGGAACATCTCAGTCAGAAATTGACAGTGGTACAAAAAATCAAGTACTTGCATACCACTGGGTAACCGCGATGTAAAAATAAATGACTGGCAGAACACTCATTTGGGACGCTTTGCCAGCGTTTGCAAAAATCGTTTTGCCAGTATTTGTTTTACAAAACATCACGGCAGGGCAAAAAAAAGATACATATGAACTTTTTTTAAATTTTATTTTGGAAAATATAATTCCAAACCACCTATTTATTGGTTTTGGCAGCGTTTTACCAAAGTTAAAAATTTTGTTTCTCCAGTACTTTTCCGGCGCTTTTTGAACTGCCGGTCCTTTTGTCTATTGACGTTATCATATTTGAAATGGGAAAGCAATTTTTGTCAGTACTTGTACCACCTGTTAAAATACCTTTACATCGCTTTCCCGTTTGTATTTTTCTGGCTGGGATAATATATGAAGGCCTGTCATTAAGTACACTTGCGCCCAGTATTTTGTAAGCAGATTTTAAAACAGATTCGTTGCGATAACCTTGCCCACTAAATCGTGTAATTACAGCAACAAAGTTATTTGGTTATCGTTATCAAATGTTTTTATGGAAGAATTCAAACTTACAGTCCCAGCCAAAACTTACAGTCTCAGTTTCAGAAATCGATTTTCGATTGGAAGAACAAATCGGTAAAATAACAAACAAACTTGGTTTTTCGCATGTATTACTCAAAAACTTAATATTGTTTACCAAAATTTCAAATTTTTCTGCAAAGTCTTTGCATAGTTTACTCGAATAAGCTACTTAATTTATAATTTTACCAATATCTTGGCATCAATTTCTTGTCAATATGAGAAAATTCAAGAAAAAACGTAGGTAATCTAAAATTGCTACTTTGTTTATTTGCGTTTATATTAATATTAAAAACTAAGAAAATCCCGGGATTTTTGAGAAATAATCCCGGGATTCGGGATTTTGCCAATCCCGAAAATCCCGGGATTTCGGGATTTCCCGTTTGGCATCCCTAGACTACACTCAAAATAGTTTGTAGTTTAAATTAACTGAAAATGTAATTTAAAATAAATGAAAAATCACTTGAAAACCGGTCTACTGACTTTTCATTTAAATCAAAAGAACTTTTCATTTATTTTTAAATGTTAATAAATAAACTACAAAATCCTTAAAAAATAATGATTTTTCATTTATTTCGTTTTTTTAAATTACAAAAAATTAACTACAAAATCCGTAAGAATAGATGATATTTAGTTTATTTAATTTTTTTAACTGACCTAGAAATCGAAAAGGAATTCTTTTTTTAACAAAACATTTTAAATGAAAATATTAACTGTAAAAGAAAATCCGTATTTATATGTAATTTATTTTTTAAATAAACGACAAAAACAGTTGAAAAATATATTTCTTTGTATTTTAACTGAATAATCATTTAAAAATAAATGTACGGATAACTTTTTAAATAAACTACAGTCAGTTACTGTATTAATATTTTCAGTGTATTATCCGAAGCACACTGTAAAAATATTAAAGGTACGGCTGCTTTTCTGTACTCCTATACATCTGGACCATCCCCAGCAGTCACCCGACCTCAACCCCGCTGAACATTTGTGGGTGCATCTGGACCGGCAAATAAGAAAAAGAACAATTACCAGCGAGGACTCTCATAAATCAGTGATAATGGAGGAATGGCAAAAACGCCTTACGAAGTAATCAGAAACCTGGTGGAATCGATGTTCAGAAGACTACAGGCTGTAATCAAATCAAATAGTAAGCAAACAAAATACTAAATTCTTCAAAATTATTTTGTTGTTCTTTCTGTACAATTTCTTTTGACGCTGTAGATATGAAGTATATTTTTCGTTGTTTTAAGATTTTTGTTATTGTTTTTTTCTTATAAAATAAGAAAAAACTAAATATATATTTCAAAAGACATAAAATGTTGAATTAAATGATAAAGCAAATTAGTAAAATAAGGTTGAAATCATAAAAACCTAACGTGTACAGTATCTTTTGACGTCCGCAATATTTTAGATTTTTTTAAGCATGAAAATTGCTGTCCTGCTTATCCATGAACACCAGTTTCTGTTCATACTACTCGCATGTCAATTATATCTCATCTCTTTGCTGTATATAATCCAGGTGATTGCACAACACTTTATAGAAAGAATTCGTTTTTTAGTCGCACTAGCGTTATATGAAATCGATTCGGAAGTCTTTCCTGTTAATAACAATTTTGGGAAATTCGAATATAATGTCCACAAATACTAGTCCTTCTTTATTCCCGGTCGGTCTCGACATCTAGACCTCAAAGTCTATATAAATGATGAAGGACCGACTAGTAAATGTTCAGATAAAATTGAAGGAACAGTTTATATTTCAAATCTTTTCGATACTTGTGTTTGCACACTTGAAAGAATACGATATGTTTTATAAATTCCTGCCGAAATTAAAACACGCTTATTAAAATTGACATTCAGTTTTTAAAGTGGCACCCTACTATTAGTATTGAATTTACCGGCCATTATCGGCGTACATATTATTATATTCGAATACGACTATGTACTAATAAAACACATGTCTGTATTTACTTTTTATTTGCATCTGTATTTGTATTTACTGAAGTATTTATCGCATGTATCGAGGTGTTACGGCTTTTGTATCTTTAACCTTTAAAGCGCATTATCGTAGTCGTACCGTAAAGTACGGAATTTATAGATTTTGTTTTGTTGTTTTACTTTTTAGTTATTTTGTCGCCGTTTCAGTTGCTGCTGCTGCTACTGCTGCCCGTGTTATTTGTGGTTGACTTTTAAACTTTTTTTTATTTTATAATTTTTTTCACTTTTTTTTTTGTTGTTTCACTATTTTGTTTCTATTTTTATATTATTATTTCTTGTTTTTGTATGGTGTGAATGGATAATTTTTGCATTAATAATTGTTGTTGTGTGGCTTTGGTTGGCTGTCAATTTGACAGTTTTTTTATTTGTTGTTGTTACTCATTTAAATTTCAAAATTAGTTATTGAACATTTTGTCAATCTTCAATTACAAACAATATCAATTAAATTCCAATACAGCTGTTTTGTTTTTTAATTGGCTAAGTGTAAATACGAGAGTGGGTATATATATATAACCAGATCGGTTGTATACATATATATTATATATTTGTATTCAAATAAATTGCAATATATATGCACATTCAAATTGTTGAGTTTACACTAAATTTACCTCAAAATTTTCTCAATAACTATGTTGTTGTTGTACAT
The DNA here is from genome assembly GCA_949987735.1 of Leucophora obtusa. Taxonomy (NCBI): domain Eukaryota; kingdom Metazoa; phylum Arthropoda; class Insecta; order Diptera; family Anthomyiidae; genus Leucophora; species Leucophora obtusa. Next base: position 98,518,856 of record OX465298.1, read on the forward strand.
GGAAGTTTGAGGTTTCTGGTGTCTGTTTTTTGCGTAATCTATAAGTTTTCAGTCACGTGCTTGGTATTTATTTTTTTGAAATATTTTTTTGTGTATTATATGCTTTTTCATTATACTACAATTGATAAGAAACTTTTTTACTTAAGTGTTTTCCACACTTTACATATTTCACAATTCACCATTGTGCCGTTAGCAAATCTTAAAGTTAAAATAAAATGATTTTTAATAATTCAGTTTTATAACTTTTGATAAAAAATCTCATCAAACAAAAATTCATATCACTTTGAACAAGATCATATTTTTATATATAAATTCTTAAAGTCAATTTTTATATTTTTATTTTTTTATAATATACACTCCACCGCGATATACACGCTCTCAGTCCCGCATACTCAGACGAACTAGAGAACACTACAAACAGCGGACAAAAATAAACCCCAACCTCAACAACCAACCAAATCAACAATGTGTAAAAACTGTCATAATCTTCGTCTGAGACAACAACGTTGAATATTGTACGTAGGAACGTACGTACATTCATCCGTACATACGTTCCATACATTGGACGATAACAACACTGTGAGTTGTTAAATGGAGATAAAAAAAGCTAAAACTATATGAGAAAACATACAAATACATACCATAAAATACAAGTACCCAACGTATGCAGCCATCCCATACATGCATTTAAACAAGAGAAACTGATATTGAGCATTTGTGGAGTAGACTTTAGTTTAGTCTCCCCATTTAATACAAAAAGTTGATCTCCATTTACTCTGTGCTCCTCAGCAAACAAATATATAAAAACTCAACTAATCAAATAATGATAATATTTGGAGATGATAATAATGTTACAAAAGTACATTTTTAATTCAAAGGTACATCAAGCAAATAGCCACCCCGTTCCTGGATCTGGATCATTGCTTGGAAGCAGGAACGTAAGGCAAAGTAAATAATGCAGCGCTTCCATTATTAGTGATATAAGGCATGATTTTTGTTCGAGATAGCTAGCGTGAAAGCACTTGTTTCTATATCCGATATGCGCTTCTGTCATAGCTCCAAATAATGGCATGAAATCACAGCTTTTAGCAAGTAAATTCGGTTATCATTGTCATTCTGTCGTGCTTTCTTAGAGCGATAAAGTGTGGTAAACAAAACTCTATTGCCTTTTTTCAACACATTACTGCAAGCTATAAATCTTTGGAAGCAGTAGATTAAGCAGAAAAGAAGCACTAATCATTTTTACCGCTTCTAAGTTTCTGCTGGGTAAAGACTTCAACCCCTCACTCCATTTCCAATTCGGATTGACTATGGAATGATTGAATTCTTAAATCGCAATTCTACACATCGAAGTCTTGATGGGTCTCAGTTAGACTAGCCACCTTTTGAAATTTCCAAAACGGGACACCACTAAAAAATTCAAACAAATTCACTTAGGGCCATTAACAATAAACAAATTAACATAAAGTTTGAGCTAACTTAGAGTTTTTAAATTTCAGTTTGTGTTAACTTTTTCTTTCTTCTTTACGATCAACAGCTGGAAATAATTTAAGAAATTTACTACGTGAATGTTCTGAAAAATGGTTATATCCAATTATAATCAGTTTCCATAAAAATAAAAAAAAAACCTACCAGTTCTGACAGATTTTTAGTATTTGAAAAAAATTACCTGAAAACTTCAATAACAAATCTTTCTACATTGAATGATAAGTTTTTTAGTGCTTTATGCAAAATATGAACATGACAATGTGCAGCAATTAAATTCGGTAAATTCAGTATTCGTTTCAGATGTTGAAATACTGATTTAAATTTTCCATAGTTAACGGATGCATTATTTGATCCCTATGCTACTAATTTATTATTACGCAACATTCCAGTTTTTTCTAGGCACTCAATCGAAATGCTATGGCTTCCAATAAAATGTTGTTGATCCTCTCTAATTCAAAAATAACGAATTGAAACAGGAAACAGTTTTTTATTTCCCTTGTTTGAACAACAATTGCCTCAGCCTTCTTTCGGCCGCAGTGTATATGTTGGCTTTTTTCGAATCACTAAATAATATTTTTAACAGGTTTTATACCACGTTAATGCTATTTCAGATATAGCTTTATCCTCATCAATTGTATTGAGGTTTGTAAAGAACTCTGTCAGCCTAGTACTAACGTTCATTGCATTTATGAGTTGTATATGTTTTTTGGAATTTGCATGTTTATCACTGCAACTCCTTAAAATTTTATTGAAAAAATTAACCAACTCTGGAAATCTGGTAATTTTAATCAATCTGGTTAAAATGTGCAATTTTTTGCTTTTCCTGTGTTGCTGCCGATTCACTTATATTTGATATTTTTTCTCAAAACGGGACAAATGGCGTCCCGTTCAGGATATCGCCGGGACACGGCACATTCCACTCTAAAACTGGCCTGTCCGACGTAAACTGGACGGTTGGCAAGTCTAGTCTCAATCGATTTAATTTTAAAGACTTCAATCATTTTTTCATCATTCAATTTTTTCAATCACGGAATTTAATCATTAGGAATTCAATCGTTGGGAGTTCAATCGATTGAGCAATTTGGGAATGACAATCGATTTTTTTCATTCAATTTATAATTTTGAAAACAAACAACTAAGTTATTAGTTTTTATGAAAGGATAATATTGGAATAACAGTTAAGTCATACAAACAAAAAACAGCTTAAAACGTTCCCATACACTCGTAAAGAACTGAAATACAGAAAATAGAATGTAAGGATGAGTTTAGGTGCAGAGCTCCGTTCGGCTACAGATTTTTACCACAGTTAAAATTTTTTATTTGGATTTCAAAACAACTTTTTTTTTTGTCGGTCAGACCTATCTCGGGAGTTATTTCGGTACAAAGTTCGAAGTTGGACTTGATTAAAAATCCGTGAATTATGGTCGAATTTGGATAGTACGGCACCATTGGAAAGGTATTTAAAATATCTTTCATGTGACATTAAAGGTTAGTAAATCAATTAACCCATTACGGCCTAGTTTAAAATTTTTAATTTTTATAAGGTTCTTTTTTAAAAAAAGAGTTTATTTTGGAAGATTACGTATATAAGAATATAAGTTTGTACTTATTAGTTTATTGTCGAGACATATAAAATTATTTATTTGCTTTTAATACTTAAAATAAAATTGTTTACACATTTCTGATTTAACAATGGGCTCAAAAGCATATACAATTTAATGGAAGCCTGTCCATAGAAAATAGCAGAAACTACCCTTTTGCAATTGTAATTCAGAAAATATCAATTGAAATTCAGAATTTCCATTTGAAATTCAGAAAATATCAATTGAAATTCAGAATTTCCATTTGAAATTCAGAAAAGATCAATTGAAATTCAGAATTTTCATTTGAAATTCAGAAAATATCATTTGAAATTCAGAAAATATCAATTGAAATTCAGAAATTGTCATTTGAAATTCAGAAAATATCAATTGAAATTCAGAAAATATCATTTGAAATTCAGAAAATATCAATTGAAATTCAGAAACCGTCATTTGAAATTCAGAAAATATCAATTGAAATTCAGAAATTGTAATTTGAAATTCAGAAAATATCTATTGAAATTCAGAAATCGTCATTTGAAAATCAGAAAATATCAATTGAAATTCAGAAAACATCAATTGAAATTCAGAAAATATCAATTGAAATTCAGAAACCGTAGTTTGAAATTCAGAAAATATCAATTGAAATTCAGAAATCGTCATTTGAAATTCAGAAAATATCACTTGAAATTCAGAAATCGTCATTTGAAATTCAGAAAATATCAATTAAAATTCAGAAAACATCATTTGAAATTCAGAAAATATCAATTGAAATTCAGAAATCGTCATTTGAAATTCAGAAAATATCAATTGAAATTCAGAAATCGTCATTTGAAATTCAGAAAATATCACATGAAATTCAGAAATCGTCATTTGAAATTCAGAAAATATCAATTGAAATTCAGAAAACATCAATTGAAATTCAGAAAATATCAATTGAAATTCAGAAACCGTCATTTGAAATTCAGAAAATATCAATTGAAATTCAGAAAACATCAATTGAAATTCAGAAAAATGTAAACACATTTTTTAAAGGAATCCGTTCAGGTAGACAATGTTATCCCCTATAAAAATTTATATATGGGGTTTATCAAAATAAGTAAAATTCATTTTACTCACGCAAGTGAAAAGTATTTAAAATTTGTGTGCTTCAATGATTTTATGTAGACTAATTTCATTATGTAGACATTAAAACGTAACGCTGACATTAAAGACTATTATTTGGCTTTAAATTTCAGCCTTACATTTTGGAGCTATAATTCGTAACAAGAAAGAAATTAGTCTGCCTAAAATCACTGAGGCACACAAATTATAAATAATTCTCACTCGCGTAAGTAAAATGAATTTTACGCCCACTTCTTAATCAAACGTATTTTGATGAAATCCATATATAAATTTTTTATAGAGTATAACATTATCTACCTGGCCGGATTCTATAAAAAATTCTGTTTACATTTTTCTGAATTTCAATTGATGTTTTCTGAATTTCAATTGATATTTTCTGAATTTCAAATGATATTTTCTGAATTTCAAATGATATTTTCTGAATTTCAAATGATATTTTCCGAATTTCAATTGATATTTTCTGAATTCCAAATGATATTTTCTGAATTTCAATTGATATTTTCTGAATTTTAAATGACGATTTCTGAATTTCAATTGACATTTTCTGAATTTCAAATGATGATTTCTGAATTTCAATTGATATTTTCTGAATTTCAAATGACGATTTCTGAATTTCAATTGATATTTTCTGAATTTCAAATGACGATTTCTGAATTTCAATTGATATTTTCTGAATTTCAATTGATATTTTCTGAATTTGAATTGATATTTTCTGAATTTCAAATGATGATTTCTGAATTTCAATTGATATTTTCTGATTTTCAAATGACGATTTCTGAATTTCAATTGATATTTTCTGAATTTCAAATGACGATTTCTGAATTTCAATTGATATTTTCTGAATTTCAAATCACGATTTCTGAATTTCAATTGATATTTTCTGAATTTCAAATGATGTTTTCTGAATTTTAATTGATATTTTCTGAATTTCAAATGATATCTTCTGAATTTCAATTGACATTTTCCGAATTTCAAATGATATTTTCTGAATTTCAATTGATATTTTCTGAATTTCAAATGGAAAATCTGAATTTCAATTGATGTTTTCTGAATTTCAAATGGAAATTCTGAATTTCAATTGATGTTTTCTGAATTTCAAATGGAAATTCTGAATTTCAATTGATATTTTCTGAATTTCAATTGATATTTTCTGAATTACAATTGCAAAAGGTGTAGATCTACACCTTTTGCAACTGTAATTCAGAAAATATCAATTGAAATTCAGAATTTCCATTTGAAATTCAGAAAATATCAATTGAAATTCAGAATTTCCATTTGAAATTCAGAAAACATCAATTGAAATTCAGAATTTCCATTTGAAATTCAGAAAACATCAATTGAAATTCAGATTTTCCATTTGAAATTCAGAAAATATCAATTGAAATTCAGAAAATATCATTTGAAATTCAGAAAATATCAATTGAAATTCAGAAAATATCATTTGAAATTCAGAAAATATCATTTGAAATTCAGAAAATATCAATTATTATTCAGAAAACATCAATTGAAATTCAGAAAATATCAATTGAAATTCAGAAAATATCAATTGAAATTCAGAAATCGTCATTTGAAATTCAGAAAATATCAATTGAAATTCAGAAACCGTCATTTGAAATTCAGAAAATATCAATTGAAATTCAGAAAATATCATTTGAAATTCAGAAAATGTCAATTGAAATTCAGAAAATATCATTTGAAATTCAGAAAATATCATTTGAAATTCAGAAAATGTCAATTGAAATTCAGAAAATATCAATTGATATTCAGAAAACATCAATTGAAATTCAGAAAATATCAATTGAAATTCTATTGATATTTTCTGAATTTCAAATGACGATTTCTGAATTTCAATTGATATTTTCTGAATTTCAATTGATGTTTTCTGAATTTCAATTGATATTTTCTGAATTTCAAATGATATTTTCTGAATTTCAAATGATGATTTCTGAATTTCAATTGACATTTTCTGAATTTCAAATGATATTTTCTGAATTTCAATTGATATTTTCTGAATTTCAAATGACGGTTTCTGAATTTCAATTGATATTTTCTGAATTTCAAATGACGATTTCTGAATTTCAATTGATATTTTCTGAATTGCAATTGATATTTTCTGAATTTCAATTGATGTTTTCTGAATAATAATTGATATTTTCTGAATTTCAAATGATATTTTCTGAATTTCAAATGATATTTTCTGAATTTCAATTGATATTTTCTGAATTTCAAATGATATTTTCTGAATTTCAATTGATATTTTCTGAATTTCAAATGGAAAATCTGAATTTCAATTGATGTTTTCTGAATTTCAAATGGAAATTCTGAATTTCAATTGATGTTTTCTGAATTTCAAATGGAAATTCTGAATTTCAATTGATATTTTCTGAATTTCAATTGATATTTTCTGAATTACAATTGCAAAAGGTGTAGTCTGATTGGAAAATTAATGTGTTTATTATAATTTTTAGACAAAAAGCTTTATTCTTATTCTTAACCTCAAACCTAATAAATGAAAAATTAATAAATATTTGTTCAAGTTTTTATCTGAAAGTGGATCGTCAGTAATGCCCAAATTAAGTAAGTTCATGTACTAAAATTCGTATTTTATGTTCATAAAATATACGATAAACCAGAAGATATTTATTTTAGCGTTTCTAATATTAATTTTATTAATATTAAGAAGTACATTAAACATTGAAATCTATCGTTTATCATCATCGAAAAATTATTAGTTTCCTTTAACTTTCGTCATCATAAAAATTAAAAAAAAATGTTTTTTTTTAAAGATTTTATTAATGATCAAGTTCATCACGTTCTATCAATTTTATTTCTGGCTTTTTTGTCAGTGTTTCACATTGAAGATGTAAAAAAAGCAATCTATTTCACATTTTTTCTTTTAAATTTTTTTAAAGATTTAGGGCCATATGCATGATCACTTTTAAAATTTATAAATGGCTTATAAAACAAATTTCTCATACAAAATTCATTTTATAAACGTGTTATAAGGTTTTCACATTATTATACATAAGCACTTTAAATTGTGTAAAAAGTCAGTTTTAGTGAGAATCAAAAATAAGTTTTAAAACTGTAATTTTTGCCAAAAATATGCATTAATGACAAAATGCATTTGTAGCAAAATATGCACTAACAAATCGCTGCAATTTTGTTGCACATATGTATTTGCATGAAGTTCTAAACGTTCTATAATTGCCACACTCCAAAATCTCGGGAAAATGAAACTCTCCGGAAAATTAATTTAAGGCCAAATTTTATTTTATATATTTTAGGCGTGTTCGTTTACTTACTACAAGCTGGAAAAATTCAATACAAAAAGTAAACAAAACTTTCCAATTGTAGTAAAAGTAGTAAAGCCCCCCATACATTTGCAATATTATGTCCAATATAATGGCACAGTATTTTTCTCGTTTTGCCACACACCATACAATAAAATGCAACATATATGTAACAAAAGATCGCCACAATATTTTATGCAATATATGAATTAAACATAACCTCAAAATGCACACAAACATAAACAGCGAAAAATTAAAATTGCACAGTGTTGCCAATAGATTATGCAATATTTGAAGCTCCCGTGTAAAAAAGATCAGATCTGGCCAGATCTTAGTAGATCTTACCAGATCTCAAAATTGGGGACAAATTTGAGATCTAATTAGATCTGATCAGATCTAGGCATATCTGGCCAGGTCTTAGCAAGTCTTACCAGATCTAATTAGATTTCAAAATTGGGGACAAATTTGAGATCTAATTAGATCTGATCAGATCTAGGCATATCTGGCGCAATTGTCCAAATCACTTTAGATTTGAACAGATTTGGCACTAGATCTGATCAGATCTTGCCATAAAATATTATCACATATGCTATATCTGATCATATTTGATGAGATTTGGTACAGGATCTAAATAGATTCAATCATATCTCTTTAGATCTAAAAAGATCTGATCAGATCTAAACTTTTTTACACGGGTTGTCCAATAAAAATCAAGTGTTTTGATTCACTACATAATATTGCTTAACCTTCAATTTAGTACATACACGGTCAATATGCTTGCAATATCGCTTGCCCACCCCAGAAAAATGGGGGTGGGCAAGTTTATTTGCCCATTCTCACACTCTTAATATCAACAAACTCTTTCGGCATTATGCTTACAATTTTTTCACACAAAAAAAAACTTAAAAATGATTCCTTACCTTCTAATAAAATGTTCATACATTTTCCTATCAAAATCGCCATATTTTTATACAAAACTCTGAAAAGTGCATATATTTTTCTGAAGAAAACCTCGTACAATGAATGTGTTCTAAGCTATATTTTCAAATTATTATGATAGAGAAAAGAAATCTAAGATCAACCTGTCTAATTCGTCTACCTCGGACGAATCCTTTCTAACCCCATATTCTCATCACTTAAATTACCGAGGTGGTCAAAAACAGTGAGATGTTCATCTTATAATTTTTTTTCTACAAAATATTGAAATTTCATTAAAATAACATAGTAATGTTTAGCTTGCAGAAACTTCCTAGTTAGATATTAACTAATTATTCATTTAGAAAACTATGAAATCTAAGATATTTAACTAATCAAAAAAGATTATGCGTTATATTTCTATTATTGAACAACTTTGCGATTCTAATAATTTTTCTTAAAGAAAAACTCTTATGGTCAATTTTATAATCAGAACTAAGATCGATTTGTTTCTTAAATATTTCTTAGGTAAGAATTTTTCAAACAACTTTCTTATTTAAGAAATATTTAAAACAAAAATCGATCTTAGTTCTGACTATACAAAGGACCCTTAGATTTCAACAACTTAGCTGCCTAGGAATCTAGTAGAGATTTTCCCAAACCAAATACACAGGATTAATTGATATAGAAAAAGTTATATTGTGATACTTTTTGCCATCAAAATTATAGATAAAAGAATTGTAGGTAGATTTTTTTTTTAAATTCTGGGGTGGGCAAAAATCAGTCTAGAGTGGGCTTAGCCCACCCCAGACCGGCCTAAGTCCGCCAATGGCTTGCAACAATTGGAAAGTTGTACCATAATATTGCAAATGTATGGCCCGCTTAAGAATTTCAAGTAATCGAACACACAGTTTGTTTTTTGAAAAAAAAAATATTGATATTTTACTTCTAAAATCTAATTTAATTCAATTTTTTTTTTGAGAAATTTCCATGGTTGGCAAGCATTACCTTTTCAATATAACGGTAGTTGCCTACCACGTCCACATCAATACCGATATTAAAATTTTAGGACTGCGAGTACAATAGTGGCATGTGTCTCCTAATATCACAGGTTTTATTTCATAATATTACCTGTTACACTTTTTCTTGTATCTGCAAAATACTGTTATAAATCTGTGTTTCGGCTTTTTTAGCGGTATTTTAACGGTAGTTCAAGTTATTGCAGAATTAGACCGGTAAAAAAGCGAAATGAAATCGGTGATACAAAACTGCTGATAACCAATTGTATATTACTTACCAAAACGTGCGAGGTTTAGATACTAAACTATCGAAACTGTACCTGGAAAGCTTTGACTTTAATCATCATGTCATCATATTCACGGAAACCTGTTTAAACAATAAAACCTTAAATACTGAAATTTTTTGCAACAAATATAATATTTATCGATTTGATAGAGAAACTACTACTACTGGTGGTGGTGTTATTATTGCTATTTCCTGCCTTTGCTCATCTGACGAAATAATACCTGCTCCTTCATATAAAATTGAATTTATTGGCATCCGTATTAAACTGAATAAAAAAAATGTCTTCATTACTTGTTCATATATTCCTCCAAGATCTGATTTTCATATTTTTAATCAACATTGTGAATCCATTAAATCTGTTATATCGTCGGCAAAACCAGATGACTCAATTTTTGTTTTTGGAGATTTTAATTTGCCTACTGTTTCTTGGAAATTTTTAGATGATTCTTTTATTTATGCCCCAATAAAAGCTGAGGACTGGATTGATGACATTTTAAATAAACTTTATGATTTGTGTATTTATCAAATAAATGGTGTTTATAATGAAAATGGGAGGTTGTTAGATTTGGTGTTTCTAAACGAACCAGCTAACTGTTCTTTAATTCGTACTGATCCGATAACATCACCAGAGGATCGCCATCACCCTACTATTGAAGTAAGTTGTAATATTCCTTGTGTACTGAAACGAAAATCAAAGGATAATTCTGTAAAAGCTTTCTGTTTCAAAAGAGCAAATTATGATGACTTAAATTTTCTCCTGAATAATACAAATTGGATTGACAAGTTATCCATTTCAAATGGTTCTTCATTTTCTATTGATGCAATTATCGATGTACTTTATAAAACTATTCTAGAATATTTTGATGAATGTATTCCAAAATTCACTGCATGTAAGCAATCTGGTCCGCCGTGGAGCTCAAAACAATTGTCGTGACTAGGGCTTGGGGTTCGGGAATTCCCGGGAAATCCCGGGAAAAGTTTGCCGGGAATTCCCGGGAAAATAATATATTTTTCCCGGGAAAACGGGAAATTTTAAAAATATTACATTTTTTTAATTGTTTTTGTTTCGAATAGAATTTTTTAATTTTAGTCATAAAAAACATTTTAAATACCAAAACAAAAATTTCATTGTTAAAATCTTTTAAAAGGGAATACATTTATTTGACACACAAATAAAATTTTTGCCAAGTAATTAGGAGCATTTCAACTAATAAAGATTTTTCGCATAACTTATTCAAAGTTTAAGTAGTAAAACTTAAAAACTTGGTAAAATGTTTAAAAGAAATATGAAAAAAAAGCTTGTTTTTTACAAATAATCGTCCTTACTATCTAAATTTTTCAAATGTATAATTTAGGTAAAGTCGACTTTAGTTAAAATATTGGGTGGCAGTATACCTTGACTTGGTTTATTTTTGGAGCATTATGATTGGTCAATTTATTTTCAAACAATCAAAATATTTGAAAAAATAAATATTTTTGTAAGGTTTCATACACAAAATTAACAAAACCGTTTGATTAAAAATAAAGTCGACTTTAAATTTAAAATACTCCTTTATATTAAGGGTCAATAATTTTATAAGTAACGTTTTCATTAATAAATGTGAAAAGAAAAGACTAATGGTTAACAGTGGTATCTAAATTTGGTTATCCGACATCTAAATTTGGTTCACAAAAAAAAAAAAAAATTGATGTTCATGCAACTTCTCTTGAAGAAAACAACAACAAGCTAAAATTAGCAAAGTACCCGAAGAAAAAAGTGTAAGCTGAATAGGCATTAAAGGTTTTATGGTAGGGCAAACATTTCCTAAAATGGTATCCAAATTAGCCGCAGTCAATCCGCACCATAAGTAGATCTTCGTTTATTCGAGAAAGTTTTTATAATAAAAACCTGGCATTGCAAAAACAGAAACCGATGTGAAGAACATTATATTAAATTATAACAATCATGTAAAAGATATCATGATAAAAGAAATATTGAGCAATATTTCTAACAATAGGAGATTTACTATAATCTTAGATGAATGGACAAGAATATCACAAAAGAGATATTTGAACATAAGTATAAACGTAAATAATTCATTTTATAACCTGGGGTTGGTTTATATATCAGGAAGATGTAATGCTTATGAAATAAGAAGAATTGTAGAAATAAGACTAGAAGAGTTTTAATTGTCTTTGGAAAATAACATTGTGGCCACCATATCTAATGGGCCAAGTGTGATGAAACGGTTTGTTTCCGACAGTCCAGTAGTAGGTGCTTTCTGCTGGAATCATGCAATTCATTTGGCAGTGCTGCGATTAATTTATGTGAAATCAAATGTTCAACATTCTGATATTTTTTACTTTGAATTCTCACTACACAGACTGCATTTGTACTGAAATAGTGTTTTTTTTTAACAAAAATTATTTATATAGGTGGTTTTCATTAACAATTTTGTTTAAAAACATTTAAAAATTTTTTCATTCCCGTTTCCCGGGAAATAAAAAAGTCCGGGAAATTCCAAACCCTAGTCGTGACTCAAAAATATAAAAAACAAACATTACAAAAAATACAAAAAAAACTGGGTTAACTTCAGATCATAGTAGATACTCCATTTCCCGCGCTGAATATAATTTACTTAACATGCAGCTGTACAATAATTACTTAAATAATCTTAAATTTAATTTTAAACGAGATCCAAAATCATTCTATAAATTCGTTAATTCTAAAAGAAAATCTAGTGGATATCCAAATATTATTAAATACTTAAGTCATGAATCTTCCGTCATAAGTAATATGTTTGCTGATTTTTTTGCTACCACTTATTCCGATGCTCAGTATAATGAATCCAACAGATATCCTTTTCCAGTTGTAGAACATCAGCCTATATCATTTCCTTTCATCAATACTTCCCAGATAGTAACCTGTTTGAAGAATCTTAAATCATCACACTACAGTGGACCTGACGGTATTCCTAGTTGTGTTTTAACTAATTGTGCTCAAGCTTTTACCACTCCTTTAACAATAATGTTTAATACATCAATAAAATGTGGCTATTTCCCCAATTTTGGAAGCGTTCATACATTATTCCATTATTTAAATCGGGTAACAAATCAAACATTATGAATTATAGAGGCATCGCAAAGTTAAGTGCAATCCCTAAACTCTTTGAGAAATATATAACAGATTTTCTCTGCCATCAATCATCTTCTTTATTGTCATCTTTCCAGCACGGCTTTAGGAAAGGCTGTTCAGCGATGACAAATCTTTTGCAACTAACTACTCTTGTTAACCGCGGATATAATAGTGGCCAAGTAACTGATCATAATCTCCTTCTTAAAAAGCTTTATTTAATGGGTTTCACTCAAAACAGTTTGAACTGGATAGAATCATATCTTATTAGTAGAATACAGAGTGTACGTTTTAATAATGCCACTTCAAGGAGCATTATTGTAAACTCTGGAGTGCCACAAGGTAGTCATCTTGGTCCAATTTTATTTTCGTTTCTTATAAATGACTTGCCATGTGTAATGGAACGATGTAATATGTTATTGTATGCGGATGATGTAATAATATTTCTTAGCTATACTGAACCTTCAGATCAAATCTATTTGCAACATGACTTGGATAATTTTTATAATTGGTGTAACATTAATCTTATGGATCTTAACCTTAAGAAATGCAAACACATGCGATTTTCCAGAAATTGGAATTCTATTGGTCTATACACTTTGGGAGACTACCAGCTGGAATTAGTTAATGAGTTCTTGGATCTTGATATTTTACGTGATCCAAAATTAAATTTTAAACAACATATCACGATGATGGTAAATAAAGCCCGTGGTGTTCTTGCTTTTATAAAGCGATGGGCAAAAGAATTTACAGACCCAGGGGTTACAAAGCAATTATATACATCTCTGGTAAGACCAATTATGGAGTATGGTTCTATACTCTGGGACCCTGAAAGTACTGTTGTCAGCAATCGTATTGAATCGGTCCAGAAACAATTCCTCTTGTTCTGTTTAGGAAACTCAACATGGAACCCATCTGCTGATCTTCCATCGTATACCATTAGGCTTGATAGAATTAAATTGCCTACTTTAGTAAGCCGAAGGAAAATGCTAAATGTTTCATTTATGATAAACTTGCTTAATGGTGACATTTCTTCTGATTTCCTGCTTAGTAATGTTCAACTCCATGTTCCTCAAAGATCTACTCGCTCTTATATCCCGTTATATTTACAAGTCTTTCAATCAAACTACGCTAATGCTGATCCCTTTCAAAGAATATGTAAACACTACAACGAAATGAATGAATTGATAGATTTTTTTTCAAATGTAAATGTCATTAAATGTAATATAATTTTGTACTTAAATACGTAGGCTATAATTTGTATTTGTTAATCATGTTTTTCTTTTTAATATTATAGTCTGTAAGGATTTTCATCCATAGACTTAACTAAATAAATAAAAAAAAAAAAACACATATGCCTTTAATGGAATTGACTTTTTATAATTTCCATATGGGTCTTGAAGTAACTGCTGTAGCCAACTACCGTTATTATGAAAAGGTATTCAATGCCAACAGTGGAATTCCCTTAATATAATTTATTTTTTTATAAAAAAGGTTAAGGCTTTTTTCACTAAAATATAATCTAAATGTAACTGAAATTTTGTATATTTAACAGTTTTGTTTTTCTGTTTTTATCTAACATTTATCAAACAGATTCTTCTGATATCAGCAGTTTTTTCTGCAGGGCTCTTTTTAAGAAAGTTTTAGTAGCTTTTTCTGCTATTTGGACAGATTTTTTTTAATCAGTGTATTAATATTGCAGGAGCAAGTCATAAAACTAAAGCACAATTCGAATAAAATGTAGGCCTTAACTTAAGAAGTGCAATTCAATTTGATTTCACTTGAATGTTTGTAGTGCTTAGTGGGTAAAACTGAAAGCATAAAACTTGTTAGAGTAGCTATCAGCCGGTTGCACAGATGGACGTATTCAAAACAGAGAAAAATTACAAAAAAAAAATATTAAGAAGGGTATAGCCCCCCCCCCCTAGAAAAATGGTCTAGCTACGCCGATAGTAACGGTAGTCAGTTACTTCGATGAGTACTGAAAATTGTTTACAAAAACAAACGAAAGGAAAACAAAAGAAACTAATCAACTTTAATTTATGTAAAATACTCAATAACCAGATGCAAGTTACCAAGAGCGGTGAATTAAAAATAACAGTAACTGTATTTTAAGGTTAACGGTTGTCAGTTAAAACAGTTTCGAATCGATAACGGTATTTTAGCGGTATTGCCTCACAAACCCTGTTAAATTTACAACGGTATCGGTATCCTTACCATGACACTCACATATTAAATTCAATGATCGAAAAGAAAAATTTGACTTACTTTTTTTATACAATAAGGTTTGCGATCGATGAAATTAGTGCACGAATAAATTCAAAACACTTTTGAACTAGTTGACATATACAAAAGAAAAAACGTTTTATTAACAGAAATCTTATTCATGATTACATTTAATAAAAAATATTGCACATTAGTGGTTTTTAATGAAAAATTTAATTTGTTCTAAAATTCTTCATATTAAAATTTTAATAGTGTCTTCAGTGATTTTTTTGCTTGATGATAACCATTTTCTTGAAAATTTTTTAGTGTTTTAAGCAGTGACGGTCCGTGAAGTTGTGTTTTAAAATGTAAAAATTCGTATACATATAATGAATATTTTCCAAGGGTCCCACCATACCTAGAGTTAAGAATATTATTGATTTTGTCCTTTTTTAATTAACATGCAACTCAAATTCTATGTAGTAAGCATTTTATTTGCGCACCCCTTACACGGTCAACAAAAAAGTCAACAAGTAGAAAAGTGTGCGTAAAATAGAATTTAAATGATATATGAATTAAAAATAAACAAAATTTATTAAATCTGATCTGTGCCTATCATGAAAAGATGGTACTTACTGAATACACACAAATTATAGACGTAATTTTGATTACTTAAAAAATCGCAGCACAATGTTTTGTGCCCTTCATGATCCTTTTTACCAGAACCCAATATTTTTCGATGGGTCTGAGCTCTGGGCAGTTAGGTGGATTTGCATATCTGCCCTACGGGAAATTTTAACAAACTGTCACCGAACTGGCCCCTTTATATGAAATAGACTGGTCACTTTTACATGGCGTTGTCATAGGAGGTGGAAATTGACCCCTTGTGACATGTCACAAGACAAATCCCAGGACAGGTCCCTGAAATTGAGAGTTCGGTAATCTGTCCTAGGATTTGTCTTGTGACATGTCACAAGGGGTCAATTTCCACCTCCTATGACAACGCCATGTAAAAGTGACCAGTCTATTTCATATAAAGGGGCCAGTTCGGTGACAGTTTGTTAAAATTTCCCGTAGGGTGGGTACAAATACTATATTTCGTTAAATAATCGAATTATTTTTTCACGCATTTCTATTTCACAGCTCATTTTAAAGCCAATAAGTATCGAATAATTTTAAAACTTGACTTGACACTTTCGTATCTTAAAATGTCTTTAGTACGATACTAACCTTAGTAAAAAATGTATTTATTGCGATAACTTTTGCAAATGGAAACTGTTTCGCTTGAAATTTTGCAACAACAGTTTTTAGAGGTGACCCCATATTATACTAACAGTTGGACTTTGGGGGCATCTTGGAAAGCTATGCCGCCATACAAAATTTTTGAAAATCGCGATTATAACGTATAGGCCGCTATAGATGAATACATTTTTTTTATTGAAATATTTTCCTTTTAATTACTCACTTACTAAGGCATTACATTTATTGAAGTCGATTGTACATTCGGCGACTAAAGTCACTCAAATAGCAAAAAACCATAAAAACCTATATAAAACGCTAAGTAGTGGTTTAGATATCAAGATAAGCACATCGCTTTTATAGCGTAAAGGTCCTGTGCTTACATTTTGACACAAAAAATTTAATTAAAAAAAATTTTTTTTTAATTGAATTTAAAAAATTTTTCATATAAAAAACTGAATGGACAACCGCCAAACTTTAAAGACATTTAGCGAAAAATCTGTACCATTGATCGAAAAATAAAGTACGCCATTGTAATAATGTCCGAATTATATAGAATTGATGGTCAGAGCTCTATTAATTTTTAAAAGTTAAGATTTTGTCATGCCGTGTAAAAAAATTTCGACCTTTAATTCCACAATGAAAAATTTTTTTTCATTTTTATTTCTTTAAAATTATTTTTATTTTAATAAAGAGTATTTTGCCAACTATTTGAAAATTATGTGTTAAATTCAATTATAAACTTCACAATTTCCTTGAGCTTAAGGTTTGTTTTTTATATATAACAAGTTTTTTATATTCGATATTTCGCTACTCCATTGTGTAGCATCCTGAAGAAAATAAAAAAACTTTTTATATATAAAAAACGATTAAAAAAGTGCTTGGATCCGAAATTCGAATGGGTTAAAATGGGACTTGTGTCAAAATTTTCTATCATTTTATAGAAAAGAAGAGAAAATCGTAAATATAGTCCATATTGGCGATAGATCCAAATATGTACCCATTCTATCTAGAATGTATAGGCTTTGTTCTTGGGACCATGTGAGTCAGCTATACAAATTTGTTCAAAATATCTCTATATTTGCAACCTTCAGCGTGTAACCAAGCCAAGTTTGGGGTGACCCTTATATGGGCATTAGGTCTAAACATGGACCGATGTTAACCAAATTCAACAGGATTCGTCCGTGGGCCAACATAGGTCTGTGTACCAATGCATGGATGGACAGACGGACATCGTTAAATAAAAATAAAACGTTATTCTGAGTCGATCGGTATACTATAAGGTGGGTCTAGGTCCAATAGTTTTTGGTGTTACAAACATCAGCACAAACTTATTATACCCTGACCACGTAGTGGTTTAGGGTATAACAAACCTTAGGCTCAAGGAAATTGTGAAGTTAAAAATAGGAAAAGAAGGTAAAATAAACGACAAGAATTTTCAATTATAAACATTTATTTATATATCAAATTGCAAAATTCAAACCCAGGGCCCTATTCCACAAAACAACTTATCAACTTTTCACTTTGCACTTATCAAATTGCATTTTTTGGCAAAATGATAAGTGTTTCTGTTCCACAATATTCTTTGCAAGCCTCACTTTGCACTAAGCTCTTTGCAGCTCTCCTGCAAAGTGAGTGTGCAAAGTGTTCCACAAAGCATTTAATCATCTTTGCATTTCTGTCTTATCACTTTTCACTTTGCATTGCTAAATAGAACGGCCAACTTGCATTTACACTGTAAAATGTGTAGTCTGGCCCGCAAATCATCATCACATTCAATGAGTGGTTTCCATGCCGGTCCACATATCGTTCCTCGTGTAATGTAGGCGCATCAATTTTAAAGATTGTGCCATCTACGCAACCACACACACAAGGGAATCCACCCATCATAAAAAACTTTTCAGCAATACCACTGACGTCATCGGGCCACCCACTGTGTTTTAAAATAAAAGTCTATTATAATGTCGACAACTCTATGTTTTGCAACACCATGCATAGCTGCAACTCCATAGTAGTGGCAACCATTTCCGAGCCAATGAAGCACAGTAGTAGTTGATTTTCAGCCGACAAAGCATGAATGCGCTGTGTATTGTGCTCTAATTTTATTTAAAATTAAATCAACTTGGATTTGATTTAAACGAAAGCACTCTTTAAAATTAAAGTTTTGAATTCCCGAAAAATTAATTCACACTCGTCGAACAAAAACTCACGTCTTAACATTTTGAAAGCTTCACTAGTTATAATAATATGAATTTGTAAAGCGATCGTTTACCTTGCAAATTTTTGACAAACTTATCAAAATTTGCTTTGCAAAAATAGAATTTACAGTTTGTGTGGAACGAAATAGCATAATTATTTGCAAAGTCTTTGCAAATTACACTTTTCAATATTAACTTTGCACTTTGCACAACAGAACGTATGTGGAACAGAAATTTAAAAGAGAATATAAAAATTGCAAAGACTTTGCAAATTACACTTATCCTTTTCAACTTATCACTTATCAAATTTTATAGTTCTGAGGAACATAAAGTTTTGCAAATTGCCGAAAAATTTGATAAGTGCAAAGTGAAAAGTTGATAAGTTGTTTTGTGGAATAGGGCCCAGATCCACAATTTCTGAGTTTTTTTTAAATTTTTATAGTGCAATTAAACTTTATAAAATTTTGTATAATTAGATATCATGTCAGATATAATTATATATAAAATTAATACAATTTTCTATTAACTTTGGTATATATTTTGATATAAGATTGCCCAGTTAGAAAATTACAAAGGGACCAGCACTGGCAAAGCACCGAAATGGGTGGTATTACTGCTTGTTAACAGTGCTTTCCCAACGCCCAAATGATAACACCGCCCACGGTGGTGCCAATGCTTTACAAAGCCCTGGAATAGCACCCAGAAACATAAAAATCAAATACTTTCCCAACGACCAAATACAAAAATTAAAGTGCTTTCCTGGCACCCAAATTATAACACTGATCTATTTAATGCTTTGCAAAGTGCTGAGATGGCACCAAGAAACACAAAAATCAAGTGTTTTCTCTGCCACCAAATTTAAGCCCTCATCACTGAAGAATTTCAAATTACTCTAAAAATAGATGATTCTTGGAGTTATTGTATTGTGGAGTCAAAAATTATTTAAATATTCACTCGCTTCTTTTTCAAAAGTAAAATATTATTTTAACAAAAAAATCGCTGGAAAGTCACCATTTCAAGTGTTGATAAAGTGTCCAAATTTAGTGGTTTGCTAGTACTTGTTTTTGTTAGACCGCGGTCTACTTGTGCTTTGTCAGTGCTTCTTTTTTGTTACCACACATAATTTCTCCCTGTGTGTTTATAGAAGCTTATACGCCATTATATATAATTATGTATACTCTATATTTGCAGATCTCTTAATATATGGCTGGAGACCAAATCGAATATGATTATATATAATGTCATATCAAACATATTTATAAAACCAAAGTGTTAATATAAATGTATATGGTTATATAAAACCACGCATATAAACATTTATTATTATATCAAATCATATAAGATTATATGAAAACTTTTTTAGTCGGGGATGAATTTTTCTGTTAAAAACATTACTTCGCCATATCAATATGGCTTTGTCAGTGGTCGCTCCACAATAGAGATGGGCGCGTGACACGAAATTTGCGTGATTCACGCGTGAGTGTGAGTTAAAATGATAGCAGCCACGTGATCCGTGCGTGAGCGTGAGTTAAGAAAAATGTTCGTTAGTGAGTCGTGCGTGATTGAATTTTTGTCCGTGAGTTAGCGTAATTATAAAGGGTGTTTTTTTAAGCCCGATAGAACTTGAAATTGTAAAAAATAACACAAAAAATTAAATTGTAATCAAAATTTTTTTTTTATTGGAAAGATCAATACGTGACATTAACATTTGAAACTGATTTCGGGCATATGGGCACCGCGGCTGTTCTTGACGAAGCGCATTCTGGACGTCCAATTTTGGGCCACTTTTTCGAGCACTGCTGGCCGTATGTCACGAATAACACGAACAATGCTGTCCTCCAAGGCATCAATTGTTGCTGGTTTATCAGCATAAACCAGTGACTTCACGTAGCCCCACAGGAAATAATCGAGAGGTGTCAAATCGCACGACCTTGGAGGCCAATTGACAGGTCCATTTCTCGAAATCAACTTATCGCCAAATTTTGATTTCAATAAGTCGATGGTTGCGTTCGCCGTATGGCACGTAGCGCCATCCTGTTGAAACCACATCTCCTCCGGATCAATGTCATCCATATTTTCAAACAAAAAATCATTGATCATGGTGCGGTAACGATCTCCATTGACCGTAACGCGAGCTCCGGCCTCATTTTTGAAGAAATAAGGTCCGATGATGCCACCAGCGTGAAAACCGCACCAAACGGTGCATTTTTCTGGATGTAATGGAGTCTGTAGGGTCTCTTGTGGATTGGTCTCACTACATATGCGACAATTTTGCTTATTAACAAACCCGTTAAGCCAAAAATGCGCCTCATCGCTGAACACAATTTTGCGATAAAACAACGGGTCAGTTGCCAACTGCTCTAGAGCCCAATCGGCGAAAGAACGACGCATATAATGGTCTCGTGGCTTCAATTCCTGCACCAGCTGGATCTTATACGGGTGTAGGCCGAGATCTTTGCGCAAAATTTTCCATGCAGTGGACGGACAGAGCCCCAATTCCTGCGACCGACGACGAATCGATAAATTTGGATCTTCTTCCACACTTTCGTTTACAGCGGCGATATTCTCTTCAGTTCGCACATTCCTTCGACGTGTTGGTGTTATTGCATCCTCTAGAGAGTATGTGGTACGAAATCTATCCACAGTTCGACGAATGGCTTGTTCAGATGGACGATTATGTACGCCATAAAAATCACGAAGTCGTCTATAAGTTGCGCGAATCGACGACTGATTTTCAAAGTAAATTTGGATAATTTCGTAGCGTTGTTCAAGCGTGAGTCTATTCATGATGATTTGTCAGAGTATACTGAAACAAATAAAAAAAAATGTTTCATCAAAATTTAATTTTTTGTGTTACTTTTTACAATTTAAAGTTCTATCTAGCTTAAAAAAACACCCTTTATTAAATCAGATTGCAATATTTTACAATTTTGGAAAAATGCCAGACATCTTCCCCTCCTTTAAAAACTGACTACACAAATAATGTGTATTCGAGTCTGTTCCGCTACTACTTCTGCCAGAATTCTTGAGGAAAGAAATCGACTTATTTGGCAAAACGTTGACAAAATTTTGTTCCTCTACAAAAATTTGAAATGACATTTAAAGACTTACAGTGAATTTTTTTAAGTAATTTAAAAATAAATGAACGTTTTTCGTTCGATTTTAGATCATAAAGACTGCGTTCGATGAAACTAGTGCACACATTAAGGGAATTCACGATGGTACATGTGCATATTTGCAATTTGCTAATTTGCTATGCAAATTGTAACATATCGTGAGCGTCTTTTTTAAGATCAATTGCATATTTGCTTTATGAGCTATTTTGTTCACTGCTGCTAACTTTGTTCCTAAAAATATCGCTAAATCAAACTAAAAAATCACTAGAAAATAGCTGAAAATGGTAAAATATCGCTAGATTTGACAAGAAAATAGATAAATTGGCAACAGTGATTTTGTTTACGTCAAAAGTAAAAATAAATCGTATTTTTGAGAAAATTTGTGAATCATAAAAATAATAATAAAATAATAAATAAAAAAAAATTTTATGTTAATAAAAAATCACAACCAATTTTTTATTTAATTTCTTATTTTATAAATCATAATATGGCGGCTGATATGTTAAAAACAGATGTTTTGTTTTATTTGCAACTTAGCTTATATGCAAAGTGATTTTTGCTAAAGGTTTTTTTACTGCAAATGAAGAAAAATAAAGCAAATTGCAAATACATACATTTTGTTGTTGTGTTGATGCAATCGTTATTTTTTTGCATACATTTGCAACGTTTGCATCGTTTGCAATACCCATCGTGAGTACCCTTATTATTTATTGTAATTTTTTTTCAAATTTGAATTTATTTCTTATGTACAAATCGTCATGTACTAAAGGAATTGTAATTTTTAATTTTTTTAAAATTGTTTGAGCAAAATCGGACTAGTGGTTCTCGAGTTATGTCAAAAAAAAGATATATCTCGATTCCAAGGGGTGACCCAGCGAAACGCCGGGACACGTATAACTTGTTTTTGACCGATATAACATTTCCCGTTGGTTTCATTCCATCCCGATTTTGACTGTCGCATAGTGTTATTTAATGAAATATAGTATGCAAATCCAGATATGCAAATCCACCTAACTGCCCAGAGCTCAGACCCATTGAAAGATATTGGGCTATAGTAAAAAGGATCATGAAGGGTACAAAACACGTTGCTGAAAACACTAAAACATTTTCAAGAAAATAGTTATCATCAAGCAAAAAAATCACTGAAAACACTATTAAAAGTTTAATGGGAGGAATTTCAGAAAAAATTAAATTTTTCATTAAAAACCACTAATGTGTAATATTTTTTTTATTAAATATAAATATAAAGTTATTTGAATTTATTCGTGCACTAATTTCATCGAACGCAGTCTTTATATATTAATATCTCTTTCTGTTTAAATTATTTTTCAAATTAAAGAAAGATGATACAATTTTCACAAGTAAATTACAAATACTAAAGAATTCGATAAGGCCAGCAGCTTTCGCTACAAAGCCATCGTCAGTGTCGTTTACTTTGATGGGTTAATTATTGATAATGGTATACTTGTGCTAAAGTTGAAAACAAATATAATATGATAACTGTTATTACTGTTTTTGCTTTGAACTTTAATTCTTAAAGTATCGCAGCTGGTTCTATTCAACTCTGTGTATGAAAACCAGAGAAGATAGAAAAGAGCACAATCCGATGTGTTTAAGCAAAAAAATATTGTAAAAAGAAAGAAAAAAGCAAAAGTAAAAATACTTGGAAAAACAACAGTTTAAAAAAAAATTCAAAGCTAAGAGAAAAAATATTTTTTTTGTGAGCAAAAAAAGTATTTTTGGGCAAAAAGTCTTATCCAAAGCTCAAAAATCTTAAAAAAAGCTATTTTAAAGCTAAAAACCGGAAAATCCAAAAAAGCAAAAAGAAGCAAATATGAGTAAAACAAGCAATAAAAAGCAAAAACAGCAATTTTGTCTTCTCTGGTGATAACACAGATTTATGAACGACGAATTTAAAAATTTTATAAAATTAAATTTTTAACAAAATTTTGTTATAGCTGAACTAATTTTAATACTCTTTAATTATTCAAGTTAGTAAATAAATAAAACTTATGTTCAATAAAGAATGTTTCCTTACTTGGTGTCTTGACGAGACATCGATTTGTTCATTCAGCGAACAATTTCTTGTTCGGCCATGAATTTGTCCCGTGTGGACCGCTCTTGTTCATGTTTTGTTCTTGTTCAAACAACGTTGTCTGCACCATGATACAACCATACTAGGTAGACGCATTAGAACAACAAATGAAACAAACTACAACAAAAAATGTAATCGACTACTCTTGATACATAGCGAAAGCATACGAAAAAATCCCTGAACTGTCATAATAAAACCCTAAACAATATAACTCTCCTAAGGCATCTACCTAGTATGGTTGTATCATGGTCTGTACAATTGTTCTCACAACTATGTGCAACATCAAAGACTATGCCAGATCTAATTTTTACGTAGTGGCATTACTAAAAATTAAAGAAAATGAGGAAAATGAATAAAATGTTAAGAAGAAGTAAATAATTTGCATTATTATTAAATTTAACCCATATTCTCCTGAATTAAGAAATAATTGAGCCACGTGTCTGAAACTTACATGATTTACTGCTCAGAGCCCTATGAATACAAAACTGAAGTTGAAATTATTTTATCGTACACAGATCTACATTTATTACCTTTCGTCATATGACGACGCTAGGAGAATATGTGTACAATTGTTACAAATTTTTTTTTTAAGAATAAAAGAAATATTTGTTAAAAACTGTTTTTTTCCATTAAAAGTATAGAAAATATGAACTACTTTTCAAAAAAAAATTAAAATATACTTTAATTTCTTAAAAAAAACTAATAATATTTCATTAAACAGCGATAAAAAATAAAAAGTTATATATAAACTATAACTCTCTAACTATAAAACAAGATACACAAAATCCAACATCACATTTGGAACACTCTCGTCGAAAATTCCATGTGATATCCTGGCCTGAAGATTGTTTTCATTTTATCATTTTGGGTTCCTTCTAGGAAGTGATTCTGGGAAGAATTGGATCATAACGTAAAGTGGTTACAGGCTATTTTTGCGGTGATCTTGGTATATCCGATTCGGAGGTGCGGTACGAAGCTCCAAATCTTATCAAGGATAGTCCAAAGTTAATATAATAAAAATTAATACAAATTATAATTTTGTACACTTTCTGCACATATTCTCCTAGCGTCGTCATATGACGACACTCAAATTCATTTAATTATAAAATTTTTCCAAATCGCTATGAGTTCATTGTAGTTTTCCCAATATTAAGCAAATTTAGTTGGCTTTTAGAAAAACTAAACCAGAAATATATATAAATGTAAAAAGTTTAAGTTTTTTCCTTGTTTATTGAAAGAAATCACAATTTTTGAAGTTTTGGAATTTGCGTGATTTTTGGCCATTCACTGTGACCAGAAACAACAAAGAAATTGGATGAAATAAACACTAATGAATATTTGACATTTTTTTGCTTGCAAAACGCTTAATAGATCTCTTTCCATTTTAAACTTACCGTTATTATGCTGATTTAAAAAGACGCCTTTTGATGTCGTCATATGACGACGCTAGGATAATATGGGTTAATGCAATTTATTTTTTATTATTGAAACAATTTGTGAAAAACATAATGAAAACATTAAACTAAAACAAAAAATAAACGACCTAGCAAACCCACACATTACCAAATAATGGGTAAAGTAATGTATCGGCATTAGGGAATTCTCGGGAATCCCACCCTTTTTTCAATCCCGCAATCCCGGGAATTTCATGCGGGATTTTTTGTATTCTTTTATAGAAGTTCTAGCTACTATATATTGCAATTTCAAAATCTTTATTTAAATTTAAAGAATTGATTTTTTTGAAATCAATTTAAATAAAAATATTTAAAATAAAAAAATAATTTAATAAACTGAATTAGTACAATATAAAAAAAAAATATTATTTAGGCCAAATTGTTTTTGAATGTCAGCTGAATTTGGTTTAGTTACAAATAAAAATACTCGTACTTCGGGGAAAAAATGGTTTATTTACAACGATGATCTTTGTTCAAGTAAAGCAATATATACAACATTTCAACATCATTATTTCAGTTCCAAATACATCCAAAAAGCCTGTGCATTAAAATTTAAAAAATTAGTAATATTTTCATATTTGCAGCTGATATAAATAATTTGAGTGTTTTTTACTTCAAATAATTTCATTTAAATTTCAATTGCTGCTCCTTTATTTTAATTGTATTTTCTAAAAATTATTTATTTTTCAAATAATGCATCAGATGCTTTTTCAAATTATTTTGGATTTTTTTGTATGTTAATTTAAAATGCAACTATGAAAACCCAGCAAAGAAAAATTATCATTAATGACTCAGAAATTAGCTCCAAAAACAAACATTTTTCCACTTTTTCCTATGAGCCATTTAAGAATCTTATTTATGAGCGCTCCGAAATTGCTGGCTGGGAATTTATTTTTAAAAATTTCTAATCAAAACATACCAATTAAAGTTAAAAGATTATTTCAAAATATTTTATTTTTTATTTTTATAAAAAGATTTAAGCCAATTTGCCTAAAAATTTGTGTGAAAAATACTCCCTTTTAAACTTTTAATAAAAATAATTTTAGACGAATTCTTCTGAAAATCTCCATAGAAACAAAATATCTAGAAATAGAAATTTTTGGATTCCATACTTAAGAAATGTTTAAGCAAAAAAAACGATCTTAGTTCTGACTATAAAACTGGTCCGACACAAGTTTGTACCCATGAACAATTCGAATATGTCATAAAAGAAGGGATGAAAATAAAATACCCGTGTCTTTCACTTTGTCTATATTAATTCGTTTATAAACGGTTTATAAACGCTAATTAATATTAGTTATTTCTAAGAGTTTTTTAAAATTAAGACGGCCTTCCATATAAATATATTACCTCAATATTAATTCGCGATTTAATCTGTTAGACGAATTGATCTATAAAAAGTGGAAGAATATATTAAGTAGATTTTCTCATAGGTACAACCAAAAAATGAACTTTATCGTACGGTGTTGTAGTAGAAATCGAGTTTTTCCAATACAATATATGTCGGATTTATTTATTTTCGAAAAAGCGGGAATTCCCGGGATCCCGGGAAATTCAGAAAAAAATCCCGCTGTCCCGGGAAATGAAAAAGTCCGGGAAAAGAAAAACCCTAATCGGCATAGAGTTGGACTGGTTACTTTACACCTTACTTTACTGATGAATTTTACAGGCGATGAGCCTCAAAGTAATGTGTCATTGTTACCAGTATACTTACAAAAAATGAAGAGTAATGTGTTACCTAGTTGCAGATAGATATTAAAAAAGTAATTAGTTACCCATATGATTACGAAGAGGCTGAGAATAATTGGTTACGCATATAATTATAAGGACTGAAATAGTAATTAGTTACCCTATAATTACACAATTTAAATAAAAAATTATCTAAGTAAATAATTTTTATATTAAAATAATGTATTTTGTAATAGTTATTACTTTATATTTAGTTATAATGCATTATGTAATCAATATTTGGTAGCCCATTACTTAACGTTTCAAAATAATGATACATGTATGCAGTATACATTACAAAGTAATGTATTATGTAATCAACTATAGGTAACTCATTACTCGGTGATTCTAAATAATGCTCAAGGTAAGGATTATACATTACAAAATAATGCATTATGTAATAAATTTTCGGTAACTAATTTATTATTATGATTCAAAATAATGATGAAGGTAAGGAGTATTCATTACAAAGTAATGCATTATGTATCCAATTATCGGTAACCAATTACTTTATGTTGAACAATAATTATACTTGTAAGGAGTACACATTACAAAGTAATGCATCAGTTTGTCGCACCCATTCCAAAGTTTTGCTGGGGATTAGTTCTCGGGTAAACAAATCGATGTCTCGTCAAGACTCAAAGTTAAAAAAAATAATATCTAAATCAAATTTCGTATTTTTCGTGAGTATTTCGTGAGCGTGATTCAAATTAAAATTAATCACGTGAGCGTGAGTGATAGAAAAATCATACATATTATTTTTTTCCAAATTGATGTTGCGGTCGCTGGAGATCAAACCCGCTATCTTAGTGCAACAGTCCAACGCTCTAAACACTACACCACAGCGCCCATAATATAAAATAAAACAACAAATTCAATAAAATTACCAAAATTTTGGCTTCATTAGCTCACAAATTTCATGGCATTTAATATTTAAAAATAATTTTTGGCATATGGCCTTCGCGACTGCGCCTTATGAACACCATCCTGTCGGTCCAATTTTGCACCACTTTCGAGCATACGCGGTCTTATTTCGTCGATAGTGCGTTGAATGCAGGCTTCTAAATGATCAATCGTTGCTGGTGTAACAGCATAGACCATAGATTTGACGTACCAGATATTTGACATACAAAAAGTAGTCCAAAGGTGTCAAATCTCACGAACGAGGTGGCCAATTCATAGGCGTATTTCTTGAGATAATTCGGTCACCAAACGTTTGCCTCAACAAAGTGATGGTTTCACGCGCTGTATGGCATGTTACGCCGTCTTGTTAAGACCATTTCTCTTCCAAATAATTTGCAATGACATGAGGAATAAAAAAATCTCGAATCACGAACAAGTCGCTTATAACGGTGTCGGATCGATAAAGTCGAGTCCTCCGTCACACTCACGTCTACAGCGGTGATGGTTTCTTCTGTAAGCACGGTACGGGCTCGATTTGGATGGATATTATCCAAAAGAGAAAATCTGGTCATGAATCGATTCATAGAATTGCGTATTACCTGCACAGATGGACGATTATGCGCACCGTAAACTGGACGAAGTGCTCTGTAAGATTGGCGAACAGAGTGCGAATTTTGGAAATAAATTTCCCCGATTTGTAAACGTCTAAAAAACCACCCTATATATTGATAGAGTTTTACATTAGAACTTACTTCATAAGGTTGAGTCAATTGGTTTTCATTCTACATTGTTGAACTGGACTAAATCATATTTGATAAATCGTATTTGTTCTGTATTCATTGATTCATCTGAATCACACTCCTATATTGCTACATCTGGTATATCGTAGGGTAGTATTTTGGACCCATCGTTGTTTATATTATTTATACATATTTCAACTAAAGTTTATATGGTCAGACAAAATACATACATATATGTATATATGCTGATCAGACAAGGAAAAATTCTGAATTTTATTTAAAAATCCATAAATATTTGAAATTTTATTTTTATTTAAAATAAAAATCCCAAAAATGTGTGAATTTTAAATTTGGAAAATGAAAATCTCAAAATTTAGAGAGTTTTATTTTTAATAAATGTTTGAATAATTCTTTGACTACACCTTTTGCAACTGTAATTCAGAAAATATCAATTGAAATTCAGAATTTCCATTTGAAATTCAGAAAATATCAATTGAAATTCAGAATTTCCATTTGAAATTCAGAAAACATCAATTGAAATTCAGAATTTCCATTTGAAATTCAGAAAACATCAATTGAAATTCAGATTTTCCATTTGAAATTCAGAAAATATCAATTGAAATTCAGAAAATATCATTTGAAATTCAGAAAATATCAATTGAAATTCAGAAAATATCATTTGAAATTCAGAAAATATCATTTGAAATTCAGAAAATATCAATTATTATTCAGAAAACATCAATTGAAATTCAGAAAATATCAATTGAAATTCAGAAAATATCAATTGAAATTCAGAAATCGTCATTTGAAATTCAGAAAATATCAATTGAAATTCAGAAACCGTCATTTGAAATTCAGAAAATATCAATTGAAATTCAGAAAATATCATTTCAAATTCAGAAAATATCATTTGAAATTCAGAAAATGTCAATTGAAATTCAGAAAATATCAATTGATATTCAGAAAACATCAATTGAAATTCAGAAAATATCAATTGAAATTCTATTGATATTTTCTGAATTTCAAATGACGATTTCTGAATTTCAATTGATATTTTCTGAATTTCAATTGATGTTTTCTGAATTTCAATTGATATTTTCTGAATTTCAAATGATATTTTCTGAATTTCAAATGATGATTTCTGAATTTCAATTGACATTTTCTGAATTTCAAATGATATTTTCTGAATTTCAATTGATATTTTCTGAATTTCAAATGACGGTTTCTGAATTTCAATTGATATTTTCTGAATTTCAAATGACGATTTCTGAATTTCAATTGATATTTTCTGAATTTCAATTGATATTTTCTGAATTACAATTGCAAAAGGTGTAGTTATTTGAACAATTCAAAATGAAAAAATAAAAACCTAAATACCTACAATTAAAAATGTTAAATACACAAAACTTGAAATCAAACCAGCAATTTCGCATTTTTTTCTAATTTTTTCGGTGTTTGAAAATTTTATCAATAAATCATATGCAAATTTCGCAAAATAGCTCTTTGAACAATTGATTGGTGGATAAACTGAATAAGAAATAAAGTACAATAAAAAACTAAATATACAAACTACATAACTAAATCCGCTATTTCGGGTTCTTTAGTTTTTACGGTGTTCGCAGATTTGATCGATAAATTAATACCTTATATTCAAAACGCGCAATTGTGGAAAATTGTATATGGTACAAAAAAATTAATTAAAAAACTTAATCAGCGATTTATATTCCGCTAACAAATATAATGATGCAAAAATTTTCCTTTTTGCAAAATATTTTTTTTTGCGAATTATTTTTGTAAACTCACCACTAAACTTTTTTATAAAAATGGGTATTATTATTCCTAGATTCTGAATTTAAAATAACCGCACTTAAAGAATTGCAAAATAATAGCGGAACGCGAAAAAAATCTTTATGGTTTTTGTAAAAGGTTTATTCAGCAATTTACATTCTGCAAACGAAAATATTGATACATTTTCCTTTATGCATAATTTTTTTGCGAATTTTTTTTGCAAACTAATCACCAAACTTTTTTATAAGAAATGGTTACTATAGTTCCTAGAATATGAATTTAAAAAAGCGCACTAAAGAAATTGCAAAGTAATGGCGGAATGCGAAAATAGTCTTTATGGTGACAATATTTATTAAAATATTATCATTATAATTCCTATATTATGAATTTAAAATAACCGCACTTATAAAAATGCAAAATAATAATAAAAGTCTCTATGGTACAAAATATTTGCTAAAAGGCTTATTCAGTGATTTACATTCTGCAAACGAATATATTGATACAAACATTTTCCATTTTGCAAAATTTTTTGCGAATTTTTTTGCAAACTAACCACCAAGTTTTTTGATAAGAAATGAGTATTAAAGTTAATAGATTATGAATTAAAAAACCGCACTTAAAAAGTTTCAAAATAATGACGGGACGCGAAAAAGGCCTTTATGGTACAAAATATTCATTAACAACCCAGTGTAGAAAATCATTACCAGATATGTGGTTATGTAAGTACATACTTGGTAATGATAACTACTTACTTTTGTTATTACATTTCTTATTACCTTTATTTGGCGATGTCGCGAAAAATAATGAGTTGTCGTTACACACCAGCTTACGAAAAATCAAAAAATATATCGTTACCTATGTGCTTACCAGTACTGACAAAAATAATGAGTCTAAAAATAGATTTTCAAAAAAATAATTTACATAAAAAAAAAATATTTTTTATTGTATTTTTTTTTTTTAA
This sequence comes from Leucophora obtusa, assembly GCA_949987735.1. Classification (NCBI taxonomy): domain Eukaryota; kingdom Metazoa; phylum Arthropoda; class Insecta; order Diptera; family Anthomyiidae; genus Leucophora; species Leucophora obtusa. The sequence continues at coordinate 98,550,101 of OX465298.1, forward strand.
ATAAAATTTGCTGGTGCGGGAATCGAACCTGGGTCTACAGATTGCCAGTCAACAGCTCTACCATCTGAGCTATATCGACATGTACTATTTAATAGATAAAAACACAATTGACCTGCTGCACACAAGTAAGCTTACTCGCCAACATACAAAAAATATGTCGTTACATATATAAAAATAGATTTGAAAAAATTTTCAAAAAAATCTAAAAAATTATTTTCTATATGAAATAATGATAAAAATAAGTCATTATCAGTAACTCATTATTATATGTTTTAAAATAATGCAGAAGGTAAGTGGGTGTCATTACTGGTACTCCAAAAAATAATGATATGTCATTACCATTTCTACACTGGGAAGCTTAGTCAGCCTACATTCTGCAAACGAATATATTGATTCAAACATTTTCCTTTTTGCGAAATATTTTTGCTAATCTTTATCACAAATTTAAAATTTTACCAATTTGAAATGCATTTATGTATATTTTTTATAGGAAAATAAAACTCCATAAAATTCAAAATACTATTCAATAGAGAATTTTGTCTTTAGAACTCTTTAAGTAGGACATACACGTTCAATATTATTGATAAATTTTTTAAAAATCAACCCATCAGAACATTTTATTTTTAAATACTTTATTCTGATTGGTTGATTTTAAAAACATTGATCAATAATATTGAACGTGTATGTTTGCCTTTACTGAATTTTAAAAATATCGTAAAGAAGAATTTTATCAATAAAGAATTTTAAATTTTAAGCTTTTCTGTTGTCTTAAAGATTTTTTCTCGGATTAGTTCGATTTCAAAGATTTCAAACTGATCTTAATAGTATTGTGAATTGTTGTTCTCAGAATACTTTCGAAAATAATTTATCGAAATGCTTTTATGTTAGAAATGCAATTTCTCAATCATATTTCATTAATAATTTTCCGTTGTTGATGCCGAATAAAATTACTGATGTGGGGATAGTTTCTGATTCTTGATTAACAATATTGGCACTATTCTTCCTAAAGCTTATGCCATGTTTGCTTTTATTATTTAGACGAAAGTAGAAGGAATTTTCTGATGTTTACAACACATCGGCTGAAAAGTCGTTAGGATGACACATAGGTGGCGCCACTAATGAAAAATCTATATAATTTCTTTGGAACTACCTTTAGATTATACATGTCAAAATTTAATGACAATTCGTTCATTAATGAACAAGTTACAGCTGTTTTAGTGACGCTACTTTTGCGGTTTTGAAAACAATCGATTCAAGGCAATTTCGTGTGTTGATTTATCATTGCTTTTTAATAGGAAAAAATACCGTTCAAGCCAAAGCTTGGCTTCGTAAGTGTTAGTTGGACTCTGTTCCATCGAGACAAATGGTAGAAAAGTGGTTTGATGATTTTAAACGTGGTCATACAAACACCGATGATGCCGAACACTCTGGTCGCCCAAAAGACACAGGAAAACATTAAAAAAGTTCACAAAATCGTTTTGGCAGACCGTAAAGTGAAATTGTAGGAGATATCTGCTACCTTAAAGATATCGAAGAAACGTGTCGGCTTTATTTTGCATGAAAATTTGTTCTTCAGAAAGCTACTTTAAAAATGCGTGCCGCTCACAGTGCACCAAAAACAACAACGTGTCGATGATTCTGAGAAGTGTTTGGCGCTGTTTCGGCGAGATAAAAAGGACTTTTTGCATCGGTATGTAACAATGGACGAAATTAGAATCTGCCACTTCACTCCAGAGTCGAATCGGCAGCCAGCTGAGTGGACAGCAACTGGCGAACATCGCCCGAAGAATCCAAAGACGCAACAGTCAGCTGGTAAAGTTCTGTCTTCAGTATTTTGGGATGCGGCTGGAATTTTGTACATTGATTACCTTGAAAAAGCCAGACCATTAATAGCGATCGCTACGTGGCCCAACTGTTGCGTTTGAAGGAGGAAATCGCAAAAAAACCGCCCCATATGAAGAAGAAAAAATGCTCTTTCACCAAGACAATGCGCCGTGTCACAAATCGTTGGCTACCGCGGGCAAATTGCACGAATTACACTTTCACTTTTAGATTTGCCTGTCAGCGATTTTTACCTATTTTCATACTTCAAAAAATTGCTCGATGGAAAGAGATTTGGTTCGAATGAAGAGGTGATGGCCGAAACAGAGGCCTATTTTGAGGCCAAAGATAAATCACTCTATAAAAAAGGTATCGAAGTATTAGAAAGGCGTCGGAGTACTTGTATCGCTCTTGAAGGAGAGTATGTTGATGAGTAAAGTCGAATTTTGCCAAAAATAAAAAAATGTTGTTTTATTGATTATACTACGGTCATTTCAGCCGATGTGTTACATTTAAAATTTTATACACATCGTTGGCTAGGTCCAAGTTGGAATATGCTTGTATTATACGGTACCCAAATTGTAATAAACATATTTCTCGAATCGAAAGAATTCAAATTAAATTTATAAAATATTCTCTACTCTTATATTAAAAAATGCAGATATATTCAATTAAAGATTTTGGAAAATCGTTGAACTATCCTATCTCAACTTTTTATTTATAAAGTAATTTGTGGTTTAGTGAATTGTCCTTATTTACTTAGTCACATATTCCCTAGGAGTTTGCGTAGTAATGATATTTTATGATCCAGTTCATAAATAGAACAAATTATTCTTTGAATGAACTCGTTGCTAGGACATTAAGGGAATTTAATTTTATACATTTTGGTGATTATATATTAATATATTTAAAAATATGCTAAATATAATTTATTTTTAAATTTGATTTCTAGTCTGTAAGGAAATTTTATTCCGCAGACATAATTTAATAAATAACCAGAAGTGATTTGGTTCTATATCTAAGGCTTGCCACCGAATGACTAGTGCATACATTGTAAATTATTACTTACTCGTAGGTAAGCAAAAATATTTTTTTAACCCTACTTGGATAATGTTATTTTTTGTACTGAAAAGATAACGATAATTCGGACGAATATTTACAATTTTCTTATTGAAATAATTTGTGCCATCCAGTTTTTTTTATCCAAAAGTATATTTAAAGAAAATTTGGAAATAAATATGAAATTAAAAATGATATTACATTTGTATTAAAATGTATTTAATAGGAACATAAACAATTTTCTCTGAAAAGCTTCAATTTTATTCTAAAAAAAATATATATTTCCTTTCCACTCCAATTAAGTTATAACATCTGTGTTAAATTATAAAAACAACAACAAATAAATTCGAAGCGGATTATATGAAAGAATCACAAACTCGAAATGCGAAAGAAATCGCAAAAAAACCGCCCCATATGAAGAAGAAAAAATGCTCTTTCACCAAGACAATGCGCCGTGTCACAAATCGTTGGCTACCGCGGGCAAATTGCACGAATTACACTTTCACTTTTAGATTTGCCTGTCAGCGATTTTTACCTATTTTCATACTTCAAAAAATTGCTCGATGGAAAGAGATTTGGTTCGAATGAAGAGGTGATGGCCGAAACAGAGGCCTATTTTGAGGCCAAAGATAAATCACTCTATAAAAAAGGTATCGAAGTATTAGAAAGGCGTCGGAGTACTTGTATCGCTCTTGAAGGAGAGTATGTTGATGAGTAAAGTCGAATTTTGCCAAAAATAAAAAAATGTTGTTTTATTGATTATACTACGGTCATTTCAGCCGATGTGTTACATTTAAAATTTTATACACATCGTTGGCTAGGTCCAAGTTGGAATATGCTTGTATTATACGGTACCCAAATTGTAATAAACATATTTCTCGAATCGAAAGAATTCAAATTAAATTTATAAAATATTCTCTACTCTTATATTAAAAAATGCAGATATATTCAATTAAAGACTTTGGAAAATCGTTGAACTATCCTATCTCAACTTTTTATTTATAAAGTAATTTGTGGTTTAGTGAATTGTCCTTATTTACTTAGTCACATATTCCCTAGGAGTTTGCGTAGTAATGATATTTTATGATCCAGTTCATAAATAGAACAAATTATTCTTTGAATGAACTCGTTGCTAGGACATTAAGGGAATTTAATTTTATACATTTTGGTGATTATATATTAATATATTTAAAAATATGCTAAATATAATTTATTTTTAAATTTGATTTCTAGTCTGTAAGGAAATTTTATTCCGCAGACATAATTTAATAAATAACCAGAAGTGATTTGGTTCTATATCTAAGGCTTGCCACCGAATGACTAGTGCATACATTGTAAATTATTACTTACTCGTAGGTAAGCAAAAATATTTTTTTAACCCTACTTGGATAATGTTATTTTTTGTACTGAAAAGATAACGATAATTCGGACGAATATTTACAATTTTCTTATTGAAATAATTTGTGCCATCCAGTTTTTTTTATCCAAAAGTATATTTAAAGAAAATTTGGAAATAAATATGAAATTAAAAATGATATTACATTTGTATTAAAATGTATTTAATAGGAACATAAACAATTTTCTCTGAAAAGCTTCAATTTTATTCTAAAAAAAATATATATTTCCTTTCCACTCCAATTAAGTTATAACATCTGTGTTAAATTATAAAAACAACAACAAATAAATTCGAAGCGGATTATATGAAAGAATCACAAACTCGAAATGCGAAAGAAATCGCAAAAAAACCGCCCCATATGAAGAAGAAAAAATGCTCTTTCACCAAGACAATGCGCCGTGTCACAAATCGTTGGCTACCGCGGGCAAATTGCACGAATTACACTTTCACTTTTAGATTTGCCTGTCAGCGATTTTTACCTATTTTCATACTTCAAAAAATTGCTCGATGGAAAGAGATTTGGTTCGAATGAAGAGGTGATGGCCGAAACAGAGGCCTATTTTGAGGCCAAAGATAAATCACTCTATAAAAAAGGTATCGAAGTATTAGAAAGGCGTCGGAGTACTTGTATCGCTCTTGAAGGAGAGTATGTTGATGAGTAAAGTCGAATTTTGCCAAAAATAAAAAAATTTTGTTTTATTGATTATACTACGGTCATTTCAGCCGATGTGTTACATTTAAAATTTTATACACATCGTTGGCTAGGTCCAAGTTGGAATATGCTTGTATTATACGGTACCCAAATTGTAATAAACATATTTCTCGAATCGAAAGAATTCAAATTAAATTTATAAAATATTCTCTACTCTTATATTAAAAAATGCAGATATATTCAATTAAAGACTTTGGAAAATCGTTGAACTATCCTATCTCAACTTTTTATTTATAAAGTAATTTGTGGTTTAGTGAATTGTCCTTATTTACTTAGTCACATATTCCCTAGGAGTTTGCGTAGTAATGATATTTTATGATCCAGTTCATAAATAGAACAAATTATTCTTTGAATGAACTCGTTGCTAGGACATTAAGGGAATTTAATTTTATACATTTTGGTGATTATATATTAATATATTTAAAAATATGCTAAATATAATTTATTTTTAAATTTGATTTCTAGTCTGTAAGGAAATTGTATTCCGCAGACATAATTTAATAAATAACCAGAAGTGATTTGGTTCTATATCTAAGGCTTGCCACCGAATGACTAGTGCATACATTGTAAATTATTACTTACTCGTAGGTAAGCAAAAATATTTTTTTAACCCTACTTGGATAATGTTATTTTTTGTACTGAAAAGATAACGATAATTCGGACGAATATTTACAATTTTCTTATTGAAATAATTTGTGCCATCCAGTTTTTTTTATCCAAAAGTATATTTAAAGAAAATTTGGAAATAAATATGAAATTAAAAATGATATTACATTTGTATTAAAATGTATTTAATAGGAACATAAACAATTTTCTCTGAAAAGCTTCAATTTTATTCTAAAAAAAATATATATTTCCTTTCCACTCCAATTAAGTTATAACATCTGTGTTAAATTATAAAAACAACAACAAATAAATTCGAAGCGGATTATATGAAAGAATCACAAACTAAATTTTCGTGGTCATAACATTCAAGAGTATCACATTTAAATTATTTCGGGTATCATAAGAGCGCCGGATTTAATTTTAAAGAAAAACACATTTACTTTTTGAATTAAACAAACATTTTTATTTTAACATAAAGAGAAATTATTCCGATTAAACGTGAAATAAAGTGTCAGGCAAATGGCCACCACGAAACCCCTGGCACAGGGTTATTCTTTTATTGAAATTTTGAATAAAGTTTTCGCATAAATGTGGCTGTATTTTACCAATAACGAGCCGTATATCCTCTTCAAGGTATTCAACTGTTGCAGGCTTATTCGCATATCCTTTTCCTTCATATAGCGCAAAAGCATAAAGTCCATCGATGTTAGATCGGAAACTTGGCCTGGAAACTTGGTCTGCAGTAACACCATTGTTTCACGTACTGTGTGGCGTTGTTCGTTTGAATACTTCTCCATATTCTTAAATCGCGTGGTCTGTACGTGACAACTGTCATAAAAAAAATCAGCGTGCAATGCGTATTAACAAAATGGTGGCAAATTTCAATCCGGCGCTCTTGTTGGGACACCCGATACCATTTTGGACATACATACGCCGAATTTTTAATGGATAGAAATCAAGTTCCTTCTATCTCTGTGACGACTTATCCAACATTTGGCCTTACCTCTCGGGAGACAGTGCTACCTTTCTAAACCAGCCGTGATTTGACCAAAATAAAGTCGATGTACCAAATTTCATGAAAACATCTTAATTTTTGTGACCTGTAGCGTGCGCCCAAGAATATATGCACAGACAGACATACATCGCTAAATAGATTCAGAAAGTGATTCTGAGTGGGTCGGTAAGCTAAAAGGCCGTTCATGCAATATTTGTTGATGCTACAGAAACCAGCACAAAGTCTATTTATCCTATTCACGTAGTGTGTAGGGTATAAAAAGTTGTAAAAGACTTTAAAAATAAAAATAAAAAAGCGCTACTCAAAAAAATTGAAAAGTTACACAAAATATCGCTCAGGCATACCCTGTATCCATTTCTTATAAAAAAAACTAACTTTTCGCACAAACACAACCATCATCAGCAAGCTCCTTCTGAGATAATTTAATGTAAGAACTTAATCTGTTAACAATCTAGGTAGAGAGAGCACAAAATTTAAAAGGCGTACGTCTGGCAGGGTTAATCACGTTATTATTGAATAATATATGTATTGGAAAATTTTGTCAAAATATTAACGATACGCGATACGCGTGAAAATATAATAGGGAGGGCAAATCCAAAATTGTGCAGAACTCAGGCCAGTGGAGAGATATTGGGCATTGGTAAAAAGAGAGATGAAGAGTACAAAGCAAGTCGCCGATAACGTGAAATTTTTTCGGCAATGGAGTTTGTCAAGCAATAATATCACTGAAAATACCGTTAAAGCCCTAATGGGTGGTATTCCAGATAAAGTTAAAACTTTCATACAATACAATTAGTATATCTTAATTATTAATAAAATGCAAACTCAAATGAACTTTCAATAAAATGTTTTTTGTTTGTTTATATAACGTTTAGTTCAAAAGTTATAGCGATTAATTCGTGCACTAGTCATTTCGTGCGCAAGCCTTAGGGTGCGTACAGAGTGACCGCTTGTTGCCGAGCCGAGCCGACTGACGCTTATTGCGAGAACCAATGCGAGAAAACTGGTACTATACAAATTAGTACAAATAAGCGCGAACAGGTCATAGTGGGCGCCGAGCTGCTCAGAGCGCAAAGCTGATTGAATGCGAGAAAACAGTTCCAAAGCGTATTTCAGCGCCGAAAACATTGTTTATGTTATATTAATAAAATAAAAATTAAACAAAAAATAAAAATTCAAATAAATAATAAAAATTAAATAAAACTATAACAATTATAAAAAAAATTAAAAAAAACAAACAAAATTAAAAAAAAAATGTAATAAAAATTTTAAGAATAATTGAAGAAATGCGTTAATAAGTAAAATTTTAAAATACAATGTCAGTTTTTTGTCTCAACAAAATAACAAACACAAATGCATACAAACATACATAAAACACAAATAATAGATAAAATATCAGCGCTGATTCTCGCATCCACTATGCACACCCAAACTTGTTTCTCGCAATAAGCGTCAGTCGGCTCGGCAACAAGCGGCCACTCTGTACCCACCCTTAGCAGTTTTTTTACTGTTTATATGCGCATTAAAAGTGATTTTCCCATTTTTAGGTCCGATCATTGGTCGAAATATCATGTTTGGTACTTCAGGTGTAAAACGGTACTTGTTTGTTAAAAAAAATCATCCCTGACATTTTTGTTTACATTGTGAGCATGCCAAACACGTGAGAGAATTTTGCTACAATTGATAAAGAACCTACTAACAGAATGGGGAGCACAAGTGAATACATACAGATGAATATAGATTCACTCTCGACATTGACATATCGGCACCTTGCATACTAAATAATTTTACACTCCAACTTGCTCACTTTTTGTGCAGTTTGTTTGGGAGTCCCAATTGCCCTCCCTTCTTCCCGCACACACTTACACAAACATATTTATGTACACATTTTTGTTCCCCCACTCTCGTTCTCTTTTAAAATATCGCTGCATGTGTGAGTTGGGTTAAAAACTGCAACTATACGAATAGAAATATATTGTACGTTCATATTAGCAACAGATTTGAATTTTATTATTTATTGTACTATTTTTGTGTTAAAAAAAATTTGTATTATAGGTACTGTGGTTGTTGTTGTTGCTGATGTGGTATTGTTGCTGCGGCCGCCGCAATTGCTTGTAGTTGCAGAGTTCAATGGAGGTCAGGTGGTCAGAGTTCAAGACAACTGACAATGAAGTACGCAAAGCAATGTACATATTCGTACATTCAACAGCAACAACACAAGCAATTGAATGAATTTTTTGTTTGACTGTCTGTATGTTTGTAGGTACACATTGTCTTCGGTCGAATGTATAAAATGTTCATACGAGTACATGTTAAAATCGTCTTCTTGCTCATTGTTTCTTATTCTATTCGTTTTCAGTTTTCAATTCTTTATACTCTATAAAAGGAAAGGGTATAATAAGTTTGTACTGGTGTTTGGAACTATTAAAAATAGTGGACATAAATGGACCCACCTTCAATTATAACTTCTTCAGTAAATTTTTCGATGTTGGTCCGTCTGTCCATGAAATTTTGTAATCAAACTACAAATCATAATTCTAAAGATAATTGGACAAAATTTTGGTATACGATTTTAACTATTAATAAAAATAGTTTAAATTGGTCCATGTTTTGACCTAGTCGTCATAGAAAGGGACTAACTGAATCGTACTATTGTATACATACATAGGTTTTATAATGGCCGGCTTGATCGACTATAATTTTTTTACTTATTATTTATTTTTTTTATTTTAGGGATACAAACAAACGACAAGATAGATAGATAGACTTTCAACTGATCAGTAAGTATGTACGTTAGGGCGGATCGATTTCAGTGACAAGAACTCGTAGGGAGAAACGATTCTACGAAGAATTCTAAGCAACTTTGCTCTAGACATCATAGGTCTAAAATAGATTTCGAGCTTGCGGAAATTCAAAAATATGATGTAAGTAGTGCTTTACAGTGTGAATAATGAGTTTTATTAATAATACACTACACCAGTACTTGGAGGGGGTGTAATAAGTTTGTGCTGATATTTGTTATCCCAAAAAATTTTGGAGCTAGACCCACCTTTAAGTACACCAATCGACTCAGAATAACTTTTTATTTCAATGTAACGATATCCGTCTGTCTGTCCATATATTCTTTTGCACATCGTACAGGTCGCAAATATTAAGATATTTTTTATAAAATTTGGTACACTGACTTATTTCGGTCCAAGGACAAAGCTTATTAATTTTGGTTAAAATCGGCCCATGGTTAGAACTAATGCCTATATAGAGGTTTTCCCCAAATTAATTTGTTTGCACACTACAGGTCGCAAATACGAAGATATTTCAATGAGATTTGGTACACGGATTAAATTTGGATCATTAATAAAGCCTATTGATTTTATATGAAGTCGGTCCATGTTTAGACCTAGTGCCGATATAAACGTCCCCCAAAAGTAGGTATATTCGCATGCTACAGGTTGAAAATATTAAGATTTTTTGATAAAATTCGGTGCACACACTTATATCGGCACAAGGCCGAAGCGAATTCGTTTTTCGTAGAATCATTTCCCCCCGTTCGATTTTCGATTCTTTTTGCATCTATACAAAGCGACCCACCCTAATATACGTAGCCAAATGAGGGCTGTAAGAAGTACATACATGGATATTTTAAATGTGAAATGAATAAATCGAAATCAAATTCTAGATAAGATAATAGGACTGATAACGTAATTTTCCACATAAATATGTATGTGTCAGAATGTTAATGTGTGTTTTGTGTATTACATATGTATGTGTTTGTTATTGTTACCGATTAATGAACAGTCAAACAAATTATCATTATGACCTGATTAACAAATCAAAGTACATATAAGTACATTTCATTCAACAGCTTGTGTCACTATGTAAATGCCCTAAAGTGATATCTGAATATCAATTGATATTTTCTGAATTACAATTGTTGTGTTTCTGAATTTCAGTTGATATTTTCTGAAAATCAATTCGTATATTCTGAATTTTAATTGATTTTTCTGAATTTCAAGCGATGGTTTTCGAGCATCAATTAATATTTAACGTGTTGGGTTAGTTGGTTCGTTTAAGTGGCAGCTCACGTCCCCGTGAGCAACAAGTAGAGTCAAGAGCGACTTCATTTTGATAAGACCACACACAACTACCCAGTTGGAAATTTCGTGAAGACGTCTTCATGACGGCTTAACATTTCGCTGTCATTGATGACTGATCTGCTCTCATCCAAAATACCTATAGACACCTGCTGACATTTTCATAGAAATGTAAAAATGTCATCACGACAAGTCACCAGGAGATCATTGTGATGAATAAATGATGGCATATCTTTAGAAAGTGGTCACTGACATTTCCAGTATGGGTCAGTAAGTTGGCAACACCACCTAAAATTTTTAAAACAGCTTAAAAAAATTTTGCGTTTTTTTATCCTTCATGCTTTCCTATCTTTCTTTTCCTTGTAGTTAATTTTCTTCTATTCAAAATTTTAGTTTTTCATTTGGTATCACACTCACCAAAGCCGCCTTACCCATTCACCTAAACCAGGGGTGGCAAGACTTTTTTCGCTGCGTGCCAGAAACGGACAAATTTTTTTTTGAAAAATTTATTGCGTGCTACCTTAATTTGAGTTGTCTTTTAAAAGTCCTTTTTTAAAAATTTTTAAAATTATGAAAATTTCTCTTAAAAAATATCGCAGATATACATATTACACTATGCGACAGTCAAAATCGGGATGGGATGAAACCAACGGGAAATGTTATATCAGTCAAAAACAAGTTATACGTGTCCCGGCGTTTCGCTGGGTCACCCCTAGGAATCGAGATATATCTTTTTCTTTAACATAACTCGAGAACCACTAGTCCGATTTTGCTCAAACAATTTTAAAAAAATTAAAAATTACAATTCCTTTAATCTGTTCATATAACGTTTTTCTATATACTCAACAGTTTTGCTGGTAAAAATAAATGTTTGTTACCCCTACCATAAAAATCAATAACCTTTTGTTTATTACTTTTTTTTAATATTTTAGGCAAAAAATATTTTTTTCTTCATACATTTATTTTTACCGGCAAAACTGTTGAGTATATAGAAAAATGTTATATGAAAAGATTAAAGGAATTGTAATTTTTAATTTTTTGAGTAAAATTGGACTAGTGGTTCTCGAGTTATGTCAAAAAAAAGACCACCAAAGGTCAAATCGATATATCTCGATTCCTAGGGGTGACCCAGCGAAACGCTGGGACACGTATAACTTCTTTTTTACCGATATAACTTTCCCCGGTTGTTTGAACCCTTCCCGATCGCTGACCAATACCATTTGTCTCACAGTGTTATCAGCGCTACGGATAACCCCATGAAATAACCACCAAGGGGAAAAATTAAACAACATCCAAGAAATGACGTAAAAATGTTTGATAGTTATTTAATTTTTGGGGGTTTATTTAATCTTTAAATGTTGAGATTATTTCATTATAAAAAAACCCACAATGAAATAAAATTACAAAAGTTTGAACATTATTGCCTTTTCATTTTGTTGGGGGGTTATTCCATTTTTGGTGGTTATTTCATATTGTTAAAAAAAAGTTAAATTATAGGGCGCCATTTTTCATTTGTTATTTGAAAAATGTGCTTCGGGCAAAAATTTGATTTTGCTAATGAATAAAATGCGAATATTATGGATTTGAACAGAGAAATTTCTATTTCAGTTCAAATGGCTCTGCAAAACACGATCAAAACCCAATTACAAATTCCAACAAAGGGGTTTATTTCATTACGAAACTTATTTTCAACCTTTATTTCATTGAGGGTTATTTCGTAACACCTATTTTCCTTTTAAAAAGAAAACTTTATTTTTTATATCCAATTTTGTTACAACTTCTTTTCCATTTTTGTATAATTTTCTGGTAATTTTTTTTCTCCGATTATGATGCATTTCCTCACCGAAACATTTAAAATTCTTTTAATCTAGTATTTTAGAAATTTCGCAGAATTTTCTGATAATCGAATTTACGAGTTCTGTATTAACCATATTTCTTAAACAAAATGGTGGCAATACAGAGTTTTATTCATTTTAAAAGACGATTTTCAAGCTCTATGAAAAATTTCACCACTATGGAGTTAAATTACACATTTTTGTAGCGAAATTTAACATTTAACTGAATTTTTACTGGTCTTCTAATAGTTTACATTTTTTGAAAATATCCAACAAAACGTCGCGTGCCACCTAAAATCTACTCGCGTGCCACTACTGACACGCGTGTCATAGTTTTGCCAGCCCTGACCTAAACCATAATAATACAAATATTTTGAAAAAGTTTGCTATATCCCATTTTTCAAATTCAAATCTTAAATTTTATTTGAAATTTCCTGTAAGAAAATTCAAATTATATTAATTTTATTTGAATGTTCCTTTCAAAATTAAATTTTGTTTTAAATTCAAATTATGCACCTACACTAATAGAAAAAAGTCCGTAGAAAATTTAGTAAAAACTACTAAAAATTAGTTAAAAATGATGCTGCAGAAAAAAACTGCTAAATTAGCAGATTATTTTTGCTATATATTAGTAATATAGGAACAGCAAAACTAAAACTGTTAAATATACAGAATTTTAGTTATATATGAGCTAAATTTTTGTAAATGGAGATTAGCAAATTAACCTGCTAAAATCAGCAAAAAATTTTGCTAAATAATTAGTAGCCTAAAAAATCACCAAAAAATTTTAAATTTTCTAAGTTTTTTTTTCGATTTTTTTTTTAAATGCAAATAAAAATCGAGCCTTTTGAAAACAGCAGTTTACAATTTTTTAGCAAATATTTCTGCTGATTTTAGCAGAATAGACTGCTATTTGCATTCAACTAAATTTAGCTTAAAAATAGCAAAAATTTTGTAGATTTAACAGTTTATTTTTGCTATTTTTAGTCTACAAATATTTAGCAAAATTTTCTGCAGATTTTACAGTACAATTTGCTATTTTCAATTAACTAAAAGTTAGCCTAAATATAACTAAAATTCTGTAAATTTAGCAGTTTTAATTTTGCTGTTCTCATTTTACTAGTATTTAGTAAAAAAATCTGCTAATTTTAGCAGTTTTTTCTGCAGCATCATTTTTAACTAATTTTTAGTAACTTTTTCTGCTATTTTTACGGATTTATTTCTATGAGTGTACAAGTCTTAAATCGATTATGGTGTAAATGTCTAGATGCTCAGACATTGATATGTTTTTAGTTTTGAGGTTCATGGTTCAATTCCCTACCACGGCAAAAATATTTTTTTTTTATAGATCTATTAAGACATGATATTGACAAATAGGCAGTTAGTCAGAGCGAAGAAAGAAAAAATTATTGTCATGATGACAAATAGCTAGTTAGTCAGCACCAGTTAAGAATAAATGCCTGTGATGATGACAAATTGGGAGTTTTTCAGCGTCACTTAAGATAATAACTTTTTTTTTTTGAAAATGCTATAAAAAAAACTACTGAATATTTTCTCAAATTTCTTTTTTTATTTGAAAGTACAATGCTTCCGGTTAATAATGGAAAATAATTTCATTCATATGGCCATGCAGTAGCCTACACGATCGGCCCAATTTTTAAGCACATTATCGATTGTGTGCAGCTGTATTTCACCAATGGCTTCACGAATATTGTCCTTTAGAGCGTCAATTGTCTCTGGCTTGTCGGCGTAACACTTATCTTTGACGGCACCCCACAAATAATCGCAGCTCTGAGGTACCCAAACGACATCAGCTCTGCGGCTGATAATGCGATCTTCAAAAACAGGGCGCAAAACATCGAGTGTAGCTTCGGCTCTGTGGCACGTAGCGCCGTCCTGTTGAAACCAAATGTTGCCAATATCTTCCTCTTCAATTTTTCTGAACAAAAATTCGTTCAACATGGCACACACATTCTGCAACATTACCATGATTTTCAAAATAATGTCGCAATATTTCCCAGCGTTGTTCAAGCGTATACACAACCATATTCGTTCAGCGGAAGGATAAAACTAATTATCTGTCAAATCAGACATGAGCTAAGTGTTACCATTCACGAAATAAGCACTAGTTGAAAAAAAAAACGTTAGATGGCGGACCCTGTATTTAAGACGTCTTGGTAAATGTCTGGGCATATTGACTTGTCACTTAAATGGCGCTGCTGACATTGTCTTTAAGACACATTTGCCAGCTGGGTATTTACTTTAACCATTATTTCATAACAAAAACAGTTGTATTATCTATCATGAAAATGGTGAATCTTTTTGAAACAGCAAATAAAACCTAATGTGACAATATCATATTGGATTTCGGACTTGAGGTAGATCAATATTCTAACTAAATATATGAAAATATAGAAAGTCAGGAAACAACAAAAAAAAGGCAGAAACTAGATCTAGTCTGATTTGTAAATTTAATGTGTTTATAACTTCTGAGGAAGGTTTATTCTTCTTCTTAACCTCAAACCTACTAAAATAAAAAAACAATTTTTCTAGTTTTTAATACAAAAATTAAAATAATTTTGAGTTCATCCTTTATTCAAAAAAAGTTTTAATAACTTTTTAAAGATTTTTTTAACTTAAGACAATAATTAGCTTCTTAGTATAAAATAAATGCATGTTTTTTAAAAACGTTTTATTTAAATATATAATTTTACAGTAAAAAATGCGTAGAAAAATTTGACTTATTTCACAAATTTTCTTCCTTACCCATGTTAATGAGGGGGAAGTATAAAATTAAGTGGTAAATTTTCTAGTACATGTATATAAGAGCGACTCACCATATATGGACAGGAAAAAAGTAAAAAAAGTGCACCCCTCAATATAAATCTTGGTGTGTTTTATGATGATTCCCAAAATATTTTAAGTCTAGCAATGAGATTTCACGAGCTGGACCATTTTTAAAAAAGGTATTTTTTTTTTTAGTTTTTTTAAGAATTTTGCATTTTGTCTGAAGACAACATACTCAATATGGGTATCACATGAAAGGTTTTTTGAGGCGCGTCCGACGCTATATATAACATGTTCAATAGACCATTTACTATTTTTTTTGTATTGATTGCCGGGCCGAAAAAGTTTCCATTTGGCCTATAAGCCTCCAATAAAAAATTTTGAGCCGATCGGATAACGCTAAGGTCTGCCCAAAGTACATTGAAAAATTAAAACACACTTTATATGGTGAAATATCACTTTTTTTGGGTTTTTTTGAAAATACTGGCTCTTAAGTAACTGTAGTTTTGGAAAATATAAATAGATTCATAATCTAGACTGAATTCCCTTTCTAATAATGTATAAAAATTCAAAATCGGTTGGAAAAGTTTTGATGTCCATATTACCCTATTTAGAACATATTGTTTCCACCACATTGTATTTCTAATAAAACGCGAAAAATCGAGAATTTCAAAAAAATCTGAAACATATGTTTGCTTAAAATGACTATAGATTATGATATGTGAGTTTCATTTTCATTTTTCAATCACAAACATCTACATACAAAGGAGTCAAAAATTTGTTTTTTTTAAAGAATATCCTTCAAAAATTAGTACATGTCTGGATATGCTTGAAAATGTTATATATTAGGGCGCGTCAATTTGTATGGAGGCAAAAATAATAAAAAATCGTAAGGGGGAAATGATTCTACAATGACTTCTAAGCAACTTTGCTCTAGAAACCATAGGTCTAAAATGGATTTCGAGCTTGTGGAAATTTCAAAATATGTTCTGAGTAGTGCCTCACTGCAATGTTTGTGTAAAATTTGCGTTAACATGTAAGTGTTGTGAACGAGGATAAGAGTTTTGGACTTTTTAGATAAGAGTCTTCCTTATTATAAGAAAAAAATCTCAAAATATTTATATTTTTGATTAACTGCTAAGCAGATGACATAAATCAGCCTAAAAATGCACGCACGCTACAGGTTGGAAATGTTAAGATATTTTGTGAAATTTGGTGTACCGACTTATATCATCCCAGCGGCGAAGCACATTTAATTTGGTTGAAATCAGTCAATATTGGTTGAAATCGGATATTTTAATGTAATTCGGTGCATCGACTTATACTGTATCTGCCCAACTTCGAAACCTATTGATTATGGTTAAAATCGTTCAGTGTTTAGATCTAGTGTCCATATAAAGGTTTCTCCCAAAATTTACTTTCTCGCATTTCTCCGATTTTCACTTAACCCTCTAACCGGCAAGCCCGCCTCCAGGCGGGGTATATTAAATTGACCAGAAATTCGCCAAAGGGGTATTTTATAATAAGAAATTATGCTTTTTCAACAGAAAACAAAATTTATAAAAAATTTTGTGAAGAATTTTTTTGTATACAATGTACGGTTTGGAAGCGGGAAAGTGTCAAAGATAAAATTTCGTAAAATTTCAAAAATTAAATATTTCAAAACAACCAAAAGTTCCAAAAATCTTAAAAACATATTTAAATTGACTAAAACAATTGGTAGTGACCATGAAGTAAGATTGGAGCTTAAGCTATTCAAAAAGTTCCTTACTTTGGTCCAAGGACGCACAGGATTCCATAAGGATACCTTTAAAGGACATCGCCTTAACTTCAAAACGAATGGACAGATTTTTTTGAAATTTGGTAAAAAGCTACCTATATTTGATATAGGTAGCAAAGCTTATAAGTTTGAATAATATATACTGAAGTTTTGGTGCGTTTTCGCTCAATTTCACATTTTTCGAAAAACCAAAATCGCTACATCCTCTTAAGTAACAGCACAAAAAATGTAATTTTTTTATTACAATTATTTCTTGGTAAGAGAAATAATTTGTGCGTAAACCTAGTAATTTGTATGCGCTAGTTTTCAAGTTTCTCCCTTAAACTATTTTGGCCCATATCGCCTAAAGTAGGCAACGAAAAAAAATTTTGTAGAACAACTTATTGTTTATTTTTCGTGAGGAACACATGGTATAAATTTCATTGCAAAAAAGCTTAGGCCGGTTAGAGGGTTAAATACATCTAACATTAGATAAAATCTAAATTTCTTACCGTTTTTCTAACCTTTTATCGTTTTATAGACAAATTTTGACACAAGTCCATTTCAAGCCATTCGAATTTCAGATCATTCGGGCATGACGACTATACGATACCCTACACTACTCTGGTTGAAAGCCAATTGGCTTCGTCCTTGGGCCGCTATAAGTCTGTGTACAATATTTTATCGAAGTATCTTAATATTTGAGACCTTTGGCTTGCGAATATGCTCATTTTTAGGGGACCTTTATACGGGCACTAGGTCTAGACATGGACCGATTCCATGTAAAATCAGTAGGCTTTATTCATCAGCCGATTTGAATCCGTGTACCAAATTTCATTAAAATATCTTCGTATTGGCGACCTGTAGTGTACAAACAATTCAATTTTGGGGCACCCTTTATATAGGCACTAGGTCTAACCATGCACCGATTTTAACCAAAATTAAATGGATTTGTCCCTGGGCCAAGCTAAGTCAGTGTACCAAAATTTGTAAAAATATCTTAATATTTGCGATTTGTACCGTGCGCACAAGAATATATGGACCAGAGAACGGTTTGAGTGCCTTATTTTATGCTTTTGAATGCAATCACAAAAAATGTGCGTATTGTTGTCAATACACATCATTTCAGTAAAGCAATACAGACACAATTGAAAAAAAGTGAGTATGACGAAAGCCATGCATTGCACTGCATGTCTTCTGTTAATCTTACCTAAAACTCACAAAAGCAACGAATATAAAATGATTGGTATGAATACAAACCGATTGTTACGAATAGTCTCAATGTTGGTTGTATAAAAATTGAAATTTTTTCTGTCAAATATTTTAGTATATTTTTTGTATTTATTTTTTCACTTAAACATTAACAAAATGAGAAAATATATACATATTTCAAATTTAAATAAAAAAAAATGGAAATTTCTGCACACTGCATTTTTCAAAATACTGCAACAGGTCAACGAATACTAAATGAATGTTGTGATTGATTTTATTTTTTTAATGCGTCATCTCTTCATTTCGTTGCTTGACATGTAGTGGCATCATAAAAATAATGCGTAAAAACCACTCATCAAAAACAATGAATGTATATAATAGCAATAGCTTTAGTTATTGTTGTTGCATGAATACATGGCAAAAGCAATGAATTGTATGACTGCACAATAAAAACGAATGTACTCAAACCGTTCTCTGATATGGACATACAGACGGACGGACGGACAGACAGACGTATATTGTTACATCGAAACAAAATGTTATTCTGAATCAATCGGTATACTTAAAGATGGGTCTAGTTCCAATATTTATTGGAATTACAAACATAAGCACAAACTTATTATACCCTGTCCAAATAATGGTGCAGGGTATAATTAATAAAACTCATTATTTAAACTCATAAAGCACTACTTAAAACATATTTTGGAATTTCCGTAAGCTGGAAATCCATTTTAGACCTATGGTTTCTAGGGCAAAGTTGCTTAGAATTCTTCGTAGAATAATTCCCCCCCCCCCCTATGATTTCTTGTCACAAAAATTGACCCGCCCTACTGCTAGACGCGCCTCAAAAAAACTTTCATGTGATACCCATATTGAGTATGTTGTCTTCAGATAAAATGCAAAATTCTCACAAAAACTAAAAAAATACCAATTTACTTGTAAAAATTGTATCATCTTTCTTTAATTTGAAAAATAATTTAAACAGAAAGTAATATTAATTTATGATCTAGAGTCAAACTAAAGAACATTCATTTACTAAATAAAG
Source organism: Leucophora obtusa (assembly GCA_949987735.1). Taxonomy (NCBI): domain Eukaryota; kingdom Metazoa; phylum Arthropoda; class Insecta; order Diptera; family Anthomyiidae; genus Leucophora; species Leucophora obtusa. Next base: position 98,569,439 of record OX465298.1, read on the forward strand.
ACCTTTTTTAAAAATGGTGCAGCTCGTGAGATCTCATTGCTAGACCCGAAATATTTTGGGAATTATCATAAAACAAACCAAGGTTAAAGGAATTAAATGTGCTAAAATCCCAAACGTGTTTAACAAATTGTGAAAAATAATCCGTTGTAGGCATGTCCCTATCCCGATTTCATTCTTGCCTAAAGAAATCGTCAGGGGACGACATTTTTAGAATTTCCGTAAATATTTGTTAAGTTAAATTACAAACTCAATGAGAATTTCTCGTTCTCGTCTAGGAGCGTTATTAAACATTTAAAATATCAAAGAAAAAACAAAAACAACAACAAAAAATTTACCACAATTTGCTTAGTCATCTTCCAATATACTACTCTGTTGTTTTGACAGATCTAGCAACGTAGTGACATACATTCATGTATAAAAAACAATAGAAAACAAGGTTTATTTTGAGGGGGGTACTTTTTTACTTTTTTTCGTGAGTCTTTTAAAAGGTTAAAATCTTTTAAAAGGGAAAAAATTTATTTGACACAAAAAAAATATTTGCCAAGTAATTAGGAGCATTTCAACTAATAAAGATAAAGATTTTTCGCATAACTTATTCAAAATTTAAGTAGTAAAACCTAAAAACTTGGTAAAATGTTTAAAAGAAATATGAAAAATGTTGTGTTTCTTCGCCCTTACTATCTAAATTTTTCAAATGTATATTTTAGTTAAAGTCGACTTTAGTTAAAATATTGGATGGCAATATACCTTGACTTGGTTTATTTTTGGAGCATTCTGATTGGTTAATTTATTTTCAACCAATAAAAATATTTGAAAATATAAATATTTTTGTAAGGTTTTCATACACAAAATGAACAAAACCGTATGATTAAAAATAAAGTCGACTTTAAATTTAAAATACTCCTTTATATTAAGGGCCAATAATTTTATAAGTAACGTTTTCATTAATAAATGTGATATTTTTAAGTAAGTTTACTTTATTTTAATACACCTGCTTTCAAACTAATATATTCTTTTATATTAAAAATAAAAAATAAAATGTCAGGAGTACACTAAGAGAATTATCATCACTTCAGTAATGAATTTCTTCATAGTTTCAATGAAAATTGTCACTGGAACTCGTCCATTGAAACTTTTCATAGAATCTATGAAACAGGTTTCATTAAAGTCAATGTTTATGAAAAGTTCATAAAATTAATGAAACTCTTCATAAAATTAATAGGCCACTCGTCCAATGAATTAATCATTCAGCCAATGAATAGCTTCATAAAATCTATGAAGCAATTTCATTTACTATTATTTATTATAGTTGGTTGTTGTCTTTGGTAAGCTGTATTGGATAAATAAAAAGTAGTTAGCAAATGCAAAAGGCGTAATAAAATCGTAGCATATTTTACGATTAAATAAAAAAGGGTCATAAAAAAAAATTTCAAAAAAATTAATGATTTATAAAAAAATTTCATAGTCCAAAATTAATAATAAAAAATTAATTGAAAAAAAAAATAAATATTATAAAAGATTATTCTCTCAGGAAATGACGATATTTTATAAAAAAAGTAAATACTTTGAGCAATTTCATATATATAAAGAACATTTTTATTAAATTTATGGAGATCTAATTTATGAAATTCAATGAATTTTTTTAATGAAATTATGAAATTTTATGAAAGAAAAGTTATGACAAATTTCATAATATTAATTAAATATTATATACATAATGAAATTCTTCATTGGTTCTACGAAAAAAATTCTATGAAATTATATCATTAATATCATGAAGGATAATTCTCTCAGTGTATGGAAATACTTCACAAAAAAGGAAAATGCAGCGCAGTGCAATATTTGCCCTAAAAGGCTAATGGTTTACGGAGGTATCTAAATTTGGTTATCCGACATCTAAATTTGGTTCACAAAAAAAAAAAAAAATTGATGGTCATGCAACTTCTCTTGTAGAAAACAACAACAAGAATAACGTTCCAGCTAAAATTAGCAAAGTCTAAAATTAGCTAAAATTAGCAAAGTACCCGAAGAAATAAGTGTAAGCTGAATAGGCATTGAATGTTTTATGGTAGGTCAAACATTTGCTATGGTATCCAAATTAGCCGCAGTAGACGGAATGTCAATCCGCACCATAAATAGATCTTCGTTTATTCGAGAAAGTTTTTATAATAAAAACCTGGCATTGCCAAAAAATGAAACCGATGTAAAGAACATTATATTAAATTACTACAATCATGTAAAAGATATCATGATAAAAGAAACATCGAGCAATATTTCTAACAATAGGAGATTTACTATAATCTTAGATGAATGGACAAGAATATCACAAAAGAGATATTTGAAAATATGTATAAACGGAAATAATTCATTTTATAACCTGGGGTTGGTTTATATATCAGGAAGATGTAATGCTGATGCAATAAGAAGAATTGTAGAAATAGGACTAGAAGAGTTTTATTTGTCTTTGGAAAATAACATTGTGGTCACCATATCTAATGGGCCAAATGTGATGGAACGGTTTGTTTCCGACAGTCCAGTAGTGGGTGTTTTCTGCTGGAATCATGCAATTCATTTGGCAGCGCTTAGAGTAATTTATGTGAAATCAAATGTTCAACATTCTAATATTTTTACTTTGATATCTCACTACACAGACTGAATTTGTACTGAAATATTGTTTTTTTAACAAAAAATACTTATATAGGTGGTTTTCATTAACAATTTTGTTAAAAAATATTTCCCGGAATTCCCGGGAATCAAATTTTTTTATTCCCGTTTCCCGGGAAATAAGAAAGTCCGAGAAATCCCAAACCCTAGTCTCTGCACGTCCACTACTTGGAAAATTTTGAGGAAAGATCTTGGCCTCCATCTATATAAGAAACAACTGGTGCAACAATTAAAGCCAGCGGAGCATTAATGGCGTCGTGTGTTCGGTGAACGTTTGGTGACCGAATTATCTAAGAAATAGACCTGTGAATTGGCCACCTCGTTTGTGTGATTTGACACCTTTGGACTACTTTTTGTGGGACTACATCAAATCTCTAATCGATGCTAATAAACCATCAACGATTGATCATTTGAAGCCAACATGCGACGCACTATTAACGAAATAAGAACGGGTATGCTCGCAAAAGTGGTTCAAAATTGGACCGACAGGATGGCGTTCATAATGCGCAGTCGCGGAGGCCATATACCAGAAACTAATTTTAAATATTAAATGCCACGAAATTAGTGAGCTAATAAAGTCAAAATTTTGGTCATTCCATTGAATTTGTTGATGTCCTAAAGGCAAAGAGTTAATTAGAGAATTATTTTCAGTTCATACTGAAAATTTTTTAAACCCAATTTTAAAAATTCAAAAAAGTCCATATTTTAATTTAGTGACTTTTCAATGAATTTTAAGGAAATAAAATATTTTGGAATTCCAACCCTATATGTTAGGCCAGACTCCGAATATGAAGGGTCAGTGCCATTACTATTCTATTATTTCCTATAATAAAGTATAACACAATAAATTAAAAACATGCAAATTTTCATATTCAAATCATAAAGTTATTTGTTATTTGTGAATTTCGATTATATATGATGATGGTTATTAAATTCAATTTGTCAACCTATTGTTTTGATATGATACATTTAGAAGCTATAAACATATTTTTTATTACAATTTGATTAATACATTTTAATATAAAAAAACAATATCAAATTCATTAATATTCATACAGATGTTTATGTGTGTTGATATATGAAGTCATAAATAAACTTATATGAGCAAAATTAGTTTTACCATCCCCTCCAAGAATTGAAGAGAGCAGTTAATTTTTTTCGAAACAATTTCCTATGAAGTTGTTTACAGCATATTTAATTGGCGAAATAACTTTTATCATAGGAAAAAGGTTTCGTATTTTTTCGTAGAAATATCAATCAAAAGTATTACAGTGTTATGCATAAAGTTTCTAAACAGTTTAATTAGACGTTTTTAAGCTAATTTGCCAAAAATATTATGCATAATTCATTTAATAACGAACAATTTAACAATATGTTAAAGTAGGGTAAAGCCTAAAATAAGCATTTCATAAAATTTGGAAAATAAATCTCAGTTCAAACCATAAGTATTGAGTTTTCATCTATTTAAAGGCTTTTTCAAGGGTCATCTACACAAGAATATGTAGAATCCAACATTTTGTAGCCAACAAATTAAAAAAACCTGGAGCAATTGCACTATTTAAACCATTTTTCATTAAATTTTTTCAAATTGGTGTACAAATAAAATAAAAAATAAATTTAACAAAATAGCGATGTTGATGTAATCAAAACATATTCGTCATTCGAATACTTTCAATATTCGTAGTACTAAACTGTCTTTAAAATATTATCTGACACCATTATATAACCAAGATATGTATAAAAATTATTTTTATTATGTTTTGATTTATTATAAACTATTTTTTTATCGATAAAATCTTCAAAACAACATTAGTAATCTATGATTTACGAGTCAAGCCCAAATTAGTTTGGAAGTATCGTAAAAAAAGTAACGTATCATTCACATAATGAATAAAAAGAGTATAAAAAATAAAAATATTGTATTTTTTATCTTTTTCTTGTGCAAAGAATTAAATGTCAAGTAATAAAATAGAAAATTTCTATTTTCAACAGAACTTTTTTACGATTTTACTTGACAACAGATTCAATGCATAGAAAAAAGATAAAAATATATTTCTATATTATTTTAACACATTGAATTGATTACAGATACGTTTTTTTACTTTACGATTAGACTAATGAAGCCTTCAATCGTTCACTAACTTTTTGAATCACTAACAATTTATTTGAAAGTGGAGACACGTTCCATAAGGGTGTTGCCAGAATAAATCGAGAAATTAACAAACTGTTATTTAGCGATTATGCATGACATTTCTTAATAAACATTTAATAAGAAAAATGAATACTTTATCAATTGTATTCCTTAACGCAAAATTAAGAAAAGTTTATGCATTCACGCAAAAAATAAAAAGTGGATAATTGCCGAAGTACTTCGGTAAAATACAACTTCAAAAGTTTTCTGCTAAGTTACACAATTCTTTAATTAAAATATAAAATTTTCTAATACAATTTATAAAATAAAAAACTTAGGTAACTAAACATATTTTGTAGTGCGTGAAAATGGAATAGGTCGAAAACTAAGGCAAGTTGACAAAAACAAAAAATTGATAAATCTACATGTAGTTTTTTACTAACTTTCAAAATATACTTTTGAAGTTGTATTTTACCTAAGTACTTCGATAATTATACACTTTTTATTTTTTCCGTGTTGGAGCCTTAATGTTTAATACGTATTAAGAAAGGAATAAAAATTATTTGAAAAATTATTTTCAAGTAATTATTAGGTAACTCTGGCTAATAATTATTAATATGTTTTTATTTGCGATTGTAGCAAAAAAAAAACTAGTTGGCTAAAAACGGAACAGTGTAAACGATTAGTATATATATTTATATCTTAAAGAGGGTATCGAATATAGAAAAAAAATGTTATCGATTTTTTTTAAATTTTATGCTCTGAAAATTTTAATAAAAAATCCGGAGAAACTAAATTTCTATTTATTTTAAACTTAAAAACAGAAAGTGATATTAATTTATGATCTAGAGTCAAACTAAAAAAGGATTATTTTTCACAATTTGTTAAATACGTTTGGGATTTTTAGCATATTTAATTCCTTTGATGCAATTAATGTATATCCCGATAAAATAAAATTAAAAAAAAAAAAAAAAAAAAAAGAAAAAACATTCATTTACCAAATAAAAAGATAAACTATATATACCCCTCATTCAATTTCTACATGTTGTTTTGTAAAATATGTTTCAAGTAATATTCTAAGCGTTAAATTTGTGTGTCAAATTTTTTTCATTTTCATTTAATATTTTTTTTGTGTTAGAGATCGCATAACACTGCAAAACAAACAGATAAAAACTACATCCGCAGTCTTTAAAGAAAAGCCACGTCATATGGGGTAGGTATTGATGGCTTTTTATAAGTTATAAAAGTAATCAATGTATATAAAAAATAAGAAACAAATACAAAATAAATCAAAAAGTGTATAAAATAAAAGCATTTTGATCGAAGTGGAATGTCTAATAAATACTCTACCATCGTTTTAAGGAATATTAAGGTTAATATATAAAATACCCTTTACCCGATTCGTCACGAATTTGGTACACGTGTAAGAAAACTATGAGATCTAAATGTTTTTCTTTTCTGTACAGCCAAGGTGGGTTAACCGATTTCGATCCTTTTTTTCTTTCGTAGGCAACAAAAACTATAGTCCTTACCGTGGCCCCCTTTTTGAATTTTAGTGAAATAAATTTTAAAATGAATGAGGGAAATGTTTTTAGTTGATCTGTTATTTTTAAGTAAATGAATGTTATTTTAGTTTGACTCAAGATCATAAATTAATATCACTTTCAGTTTAAATTATTTTCAAATCAAAGAAAGATGATAAAATTTTTACAAGTGATATTAATTTATGATCTTGAGTCAAACTAAAATAACATTCATTTACTTAAAAATAATAGATCAACTAAAAACATTTCCCTCATTCATCTTAAACACATTGACACGGTGCAAAAATATAGTTTAATAACATACATTTAAATTTAACGGTTCGTTGTAATTCAAAAATCTGTGGTTATCATATACAGAGTTGAATAGAATCAGCTGAGATATCTTAAGAATTAAGGTTCAAAGCAAAAAAGAGTAATAATAACAAAAGGATAAAAATAGCATTGTTAAATTTCGTTGATGTTAGTCTAAGTTGAGTTGTTGATAAGAAACCCGATTTGCTTTCAACAGCCACATAAGTAGACGATTATCAAAATATTAACCCACTCAAAGGCGAAAGGCACTGATGATGGCTTTGTAGCGAAAGCCGAAAATGCGCATTCTGCCTTGCTGGTCTTATCGAATTTTTTCAATAATTTTTATTCTTTGTAATTTAGTTGTAAAAATTGTATCATCTTTCTTTGATTTGAAAATAATTTAAACAGAAAGTGATATTAATTTATGATCTTGAGTCAACCTAAAATAACATTCATTTACTGAAATAAATTTTAGATCCACGAACAAAGGTGGTTTTTCTTGCCTTTTTGGAATTTTTAAGTTTGTGTGGCAACTTTGTTTAAAAAAAACTAAAACTCTGGCCACGACAAAGACTGAAGAATTTATCTGACATTAACCCTTTCAGGCCCAACGTTGCCTACAGGCAACTTTGTTATTATGTGCCTTTGATTCCCGTTATATTTAATTTTTTTACAACAATTTTTTTTTTCTAAGTAGCATTGCAGTTCCACAATGCCTGTGTATAACTTCATATAGCAGGCTTTGATAGGGTTACAATTACATCAAAATTTAAAGAAATATAAAAGTTTTTGTTTAAATTAGTCTCAAAAATTTTGTGATGAGTAAAATTTAACAAGTCAAAATTTTTTATGTAGATTTTAGTTATGGAAAAAATATAAAATTAAAATTAAAAAAAAAATCTTAACCCGTTCAGGATCTGAAGCATGTTAGTATTTGAACTTTAATTCCAAAAAGCTCCGATAGGGCGTGCTGCGAAGCCATAGAAGTAATAAAAAATTATTTTTTGGCACAGATCTACATTTACACGAAATTTGATCGGAAAATTCCCAGCCATTCTAACTGTGGGTCGAAAGGGTTAAGAATCACTTTAAATTATTATTTTCCGATAACACTATGCGACAGTCAAAATCGGGATGGGATGAAACCAACGGGAAATGTTATATCGGTCAAAAACAAGTTATACGTGTCCCGGCGTTTCGCTGGGTCACCCCTAGGAATAGAGATATATCATTTTTTTGACATAACTCAAGAACCACTAGTCCGATTTTGCTCAAACAATTTTAAAAAAATTAAAAATTACAATTCCTTTAATCTGTTCATATAACGTTTTTCTATATACTCAACAGTTTTGCCGGTAAAAATAAATGTTTGTTACCGCTACCATAAAAATCAATAACCTTTTGTTTATTACTTTTTTTTAATGTTTTAGGCAAAAAATATTTTTTTCTTCATACATTTATTTTTACCGGCAAAACTGTTGAGTATATAGAAAAACGTTATATGAACAGATTAACGGAATTGTAATTTTTAATTTTATTGTAATTTAAAATTGTTTGAGCAAAATCGGACTAGTGGTTCTCGAGTTATGTAAATAAAAAGACCACCAAAGGTCAAATCGATATATCTCGATTCCTAGGGGTGACCCAGCGAAACGCCGGGACACGTATAACTTCTTTTTTACCGATATAACTTTCCCCGGTAGTTTGAACCCTTCCCGATCACTGACCCCTACCATTTGTCTCACAGTGTAATTAATGAAGGCTGCACAGTGGCAGCCGATTTTGCATTTTTTAAAAAAATTTAAAAAATATTAGGTTTGTTTTTTTCGAATTTTATAACTATATCTACTTGTAAAAAACGACTATACGTACATTAGACCGTACCTCAAAAAAAAAAGTTCGCCGTACACCCTCTAATATGAAGTATTTTCGGATGGCGATTTCAAAAAAAAAATTTTTTTTTTGACGAACTTAGGGGTCGCCTTTTTTAATTTTTTGTTATAGCTTTGGCAATTAAAATCGGATTTTAAATTGTGATATATCGATTTTTTTGCCTCGAGGAGACCAGTGTTTTGCTATATATTAAAAATCCAATTAAAAAAAATTTAAAAAGGCGACCCTTACGTTCGGCAACCAATATATGAAAAAAATGTATACTGGGTTTAGCGAAAAACTTCCTTAACAAAAGTTTAATGATTTTTTGCGAGCTTTCATTTTCTGACATTAGGGTGGTACATTAGGGTTCTAGCAACTGAGATCTGGTGGGTAACTACTAGAACGGGATACTTGAGCTCAAAATGCCCTCAGAGGGAAAAACATCGATGTATCATACTTTGAGATCCGACTGTAAATGCCAAAGATATAACGAAAAATGTAAAATGGCGACCCCTACGTTCGGCAAAAAAAAATAATTTTTTTTTTGAAACCTCCTTGCAAAAATACTTCATATTGGAGGGTGTACGGCGCACTTTTTTTTTTTTTTTGCCTGTAAGGTGGTTCGCTCTAACGTACATACTTACCTGACTTTTCTGTTATTTTTGTAAACAAATAAAATTTAAACATTTTGGATCGCCTTTGTACAAAAGCTGTTCTCGTACAAGTAAGTACGGCTTTATTAAATTTATAATCTACAGACTATAATACACATTCCGTTCAACAAAGTTTGGTGGCTAGTTGCAAAAAAAAATTGCGAAAAGGAACATTTTTGCATCAATATATTTGTTTGCAGAATGTAAGTCGCTGATTAAGCTGATTCCTTTCCGCGATTATTTTGCAATTTTTTAAGTGTGGTTTTTTAAAATTTATAATCTAGGGACTATAGTACCAATTCTATACACTAAAGTTTGGTGCTTAGTTTGCAAAAAAAAAAATAAAACCGGAAAAAAATATTTGCAAAAATTACAATTTTTGCATCATTATATTCATTTGCAGATTGTTAATCGCTGATTGAGTTTTTAATTATTTTTTTCTACCACAAAGTCTTTTTTCGCGTTCCGCTATTATTTTACAATTTTTTAAGTGCGGTTTTTTAAATTTATAATCTAGGGAGTATAATGCCCATTTCATAAAACACAGTTTCGTAGTAGGTTGCAAAAAAAGAAAATTTTGGCATCGTTTGCAGAATGTAAATCGCAAATAATAGTTTTAACCCCAAAGCGTTTTTTCTCATTCCGACATTATTTTGCAATTTTTTTACGTATGGTATTACCACGTTTTTTAATATTATTATAAATTCATTTAAAAACGAGTAAAAAAGTTAAAGTCTGGCATGCCAACTATATAATACCCTACACCAGTCTGGCTAAAAACCAACTGATTTTCGGATCCGAAATTCGATTGGGAATATGGACTTGTGTCAAACTTTTCTATAAAATGATAGAAGATAAAAGTGGAAATATGGACCGATCTTATCTAGAATCAATAGTCTTTTTTCTTGGCACCATGTGAGTAAGCGAACCAAATTTCATTGAAATATTTTGAAATTAAATTTGAATTGAAATTTTTTTTCCTGAAATCTAGAAATATTATTTAGCAAAATGTTGGACTATTTTTGAGTAAATAAACTATTTCGATTTTACTCATATTTAGAAATTTTTATTTGCATTAAGAAAATTTTCCTAAATTTTAGTAAAATTTTACTTAAATAGAGAAAAATTTTTGAACTATTTTGAAGTAAATTTTTTATTAAATTTTAGTTTATGTCTTTTTTTTGAGTGTAGGGTTTTGCAATTTTATAAAAACAAAAATCCCATTTTTGGCCATACCTGGGACTGATAAGCTAGTCCTAGTAGAGACGCAAATTTCTATCGGAATATTCGGTGATCTAAGAAATGAAACTGGAATATAACATTGTTAGTTTTCAATAAAATATTTTATTTTATATGATTTTCATAATTTATCTCATTTTAATCCTACAATAGTCTGAGGAAATTGCAATTACTTAAATACTTTCCAACCGATTTTGGATCTTTATACATTACCGGAAAGATAATTTTCTCTGTTTAACTAAAATTTAATAGATTTACAGTGACTGTAAAAATACAGTTACTTAAGAGCCAGTATTTTCAAAAAGGCCAGAAAAGTGAGTTTTTCCCCTTGTTAATCGTATTTCAAACTTCAAGGCCAATGCGGCACGTACTTCCGTTATACGATCACCTTAATTTTTTCCATAATCTATTTCTATACCCAAAGGAACATTTCCAGGGGGCGCACGGCCTTAAATCGCAAGTTGCAAAATAAGGTCGACCCTAATATACATACACTAGGGCAACAAATGATACTTAGGGCCACGGTTTTGGCTATAACTCAGAAACGAATGGAGATACCACCTTAAATTTTTCACACAAATGTAGAAGAGAGTTTAGCAATAATTATATATATTTTTAAGAGTTTTAAAAAATGCGCATTTCGGGCAATGGGAATTTGACCTCAAGACCCCAAGAAATGACCTATGACCCTTCCATGAAAAAAACGATATGCATACCGTTTTAAGGGGTACATTCTTATCTAATAAATAATACCAAAACGAACTAAATACATTTTAAAATACTAAAGTGTCTTTAGTACGATACTAGCCTTAGTAAAAAATGTATTTATTGCGATAACTTTTACAAATGGAAACTGTTTTGCTTGACTGTTTTGCAAAAACAATTTTTAGAGGTCACCCCATATTATACTAAAAGTTGGACTTTGGGGACAACTTAGAAAGCTATGCTGCCATATAAAATTTTTGAAAAGTCGCGATTTTAACGTATATGCCGCTAATATATGAATACATTTTTTTTGTTGAAATATTTACTTTTAATTGCTTCTTTACTAAGCCATATCATTTATTAAGGCCGATTTTGCTTTCAGCGATTCAATATAAAACGCGAACAGTGATTTTAATATCAAGTTTTATGCATCCGATTTTAAGCCTAAATATGAATACAGGTCCTGTGCCTACATTTCACCTTAGATCGAAAAATAAAGTACGCTATTGTAATCAGCATGTCCAAAATATATAGAATTGATGGTCAGAGCTCTATTAGTTTTTAAAAGTCAAGATTTTGTCATGCAGTGTTATGTTTATTTGTGAAAATTCAAAAAACTTTGTTAAAAAATAACGTTTTTCTTTCGAACCCATTGGCGTTCTAATTTGAAATTTTCCCAGTCTCTAGCTGAAATATTGATTTATCTGCTTCAATAATTTAAAGAAAATCAAAGATGGGTTTTTTGAGATATTTGCAAATTAAGGATATTTTTCAAATTGTATTATCCTTTTTCCACTACACATTTTATTTTTGCAATTTATTTTGAAAGTAGATTATACTAGGTGAAAATTTTGTAATAATCGAATAACGCGTTCAAAAGTTGTAATCATTTGAACATCATGTATTTTTCACAAATTTACTGAAAAAAATCAACTTAAAACAGCGATAAAACGCGTTCCAAAATGAATTTGGAAAAAAATGTTACGTAAAAATCGAAAGGGGGCATGTCCAAAATCTTCTATTTTTGTATCCATTTAATATGGAATGATACTATGGATAAATTTACAGAACTTTCTAATTACCTTTTGTAATTTAAATATTTTTTTTGGGTTTTTAATCGGCAAAAAACATTTTTTTTTTCCTAAATGCTTTAATATTATTAAGTATTTTACTTATAGCATTATAATGCTAATTTTTCTTAAAAAAAAGTAGCCAGATAATCATGGAGATTAGAAATTCACTTTTGCTTCCATTTATGAAGCTAAAATCAATTCCGGCATAAATCCTTAAAGGTTTCCATTGTTTTGCCAAGCCATAAAATTAATGATAACTTTTTAGATTGATTTTTGTTTAAATTTTATTGTACATTATGTAACAAATTTGTTATATTTTTATGGAAACATGCCAAAGAGTGATTTAATTAAAAAAAAAATTACACCAAGTAGCACAAAATAAGCTACTTAAAATGATATTTAAACTACCATGGCACTATTCCACCCAACGCCTACATAGTCTCGCTGGCTTCGAACTCGTTATGGATAAAATCGAAAGATTGACTCTAAATTTTAATGGAAGGTGCCAACTCTCACAACATGTACATATCAGTGAACTGGTCTTGCTTCAGGTCCTGAACGGGTTAACTCAACTCAAAATCATCAAACCATTAAATCAAATAAATTGTCACCCACTGTATGTAAGCGACTTGAAGTAATTCGATTGCTAATGTGTTGGACCTATTCCAGGTACCGCCACTAATTTCTCCCCACAAAAGTATTTTTTCAGACTAAAGGGTTGAGCTTCAGTTTTTAAAATAACTTAAATCTTTTTGTTTTGAACACAAATTAAAATCAATTAACTCCGTATTTTACCGTACGAAAACTGAGTTAAAACGTATTGTGTTCGAAAATCCGATTACACGGTCCTTTAATGTTCCGTATACGCACAAGCTTTGACGGTACGTGCAGGAGAGTTCGCTAAAATGTTTCATGGGATTGACTTAGGATAATTTAACAAAAATTTACCGTAAGAAAAATTATTTATTGTCAATTATTGACAGGTGTAATTAATATTGGGAAAATGAAAAAAATATTCATAAAATATGTATTAAGTAACAACTACACTCAAAAAATTTTGACAGTTACTACATGACAGTTGTTTGTGTAATTAGTAGCTGTTGTTTTTAACAGAAATGACGGTTGTTTTTCTATAGAAACAGTTGTTTAAAGCAGTTATTTTTAATATCATAATAAACAAATACCCAAACCGTAATTTTACAGTAAGCAGTTATTTTTGGTAGTTATTTAAAAAATAAAAAATATCGTTGCATATTTTTGATTTTTAAAAATTCTTGTTTAGTTTATATTTGTTATTATTGATATATTTCTAGTTTGCAAATAAAAATCAGAAACTTTTATTGTATCTCCAATGCATAAAAGCATAATAACTGCGGAACGGTTTCGAATTTTTACTTCGAATTTTAAATAGGGTGAAGTAATAACACATATTTTTGTAATCGAAAGAAAAAAATTATTTTTTTTATTAAAATATATTTTATAAACAAAAAGAATTGACTGTAAAAAACCATAGTTTTTACCGATTTTGTCAGTTGTTTTGAAATTTTTGTTGTAAAAATTTATCAGTTAATTTTACGATATTGGTAGTTATTTTTAATGTATTTATTAGTTATTTTTCAACAATTATAAATAACAAAAGTTTTAGTTATTTTAAAGGTAAATACCTTTGTCGCCTTTTTAACTGCATATACCGTTGTTTTGACTGTCATTTTCAGTAGATTATACCGACAAACTTTTATGAGTTTAGTTTGCAAATAAAAATCAGAAACTTGTAATGCATCTCGAATGTATAAAAGCATAATAACTGGACAACCGTTTGGAATTTTTATTTCAAATTTAAGATATGCTAAAGTAATTGCTAGGGCAATTAATTCCATGCACTTCAAAATAGAAAATATGCGCCTAAAAAATACGGCTACAAAAGACAAATATGCATTAAAAATATAATAAATATGCACTAAAAAATGTTATACATGCAAAAATAATGCACTTTAAAACTTAACAATATATTAAAGTTAGCTAATTTGGAAACAGTCATAGAACTCGAAGCTTTTACATAGGCCAATATGATTTTTACCAATGTTTATTTTTAAAAATAATGAAAAAAAAAAATAAATTTTTCTACAAAATAAAAGATGCACCTAAAAATTAAAAATATGCACAAAGATGTATTAAAAAGCACAAAATATGCATTAAAAATGCACCAAATATGCATTTGAAGTCAAAATATGCAAAAACATGCATTTTTGTTAAAATATGCAAAAATATGCAACTGCAAATCGATGCCATTGTTCTAAATTGGATGATTTGGATAAATATTTAGTCCATATCGGTTTTGGACTATCGCGGAAAAACATGCATTTGCATGGAATTCCTTGCCCTAGTAATTACACATATTTTTGTGGTCGGAAGAAAAAAAAGGAGTTTTCTTTTTTATTAAAATATACTTTTATAATACTGAAAGAATTAACTGTAAAAAAATTAGTTTTACCCTTTCTATCAGTTGTTTTAAAATTTTTGTAGTAACTAACAATTTGCCAGTAGATTCTGATTAGGTACACTTTTTTTAGTGTACCTCTATTCAGGCTGATTGAGAATGGTGTTATCGATATCGACACAAAGTGGTTTTTACTGAAAATTCGTTATAAAAACAATTTTTCCAAAATTTTACAAGCTAGTTCACCTTATAAGGTTTGCGTTCGATGTTAGTGCACGAATAAATTCAAATAACTTTTGAAGTAGTTGACATACACAAAAGAAAAAAAAAAACGTTTTATGAATAGAAATCTTATTCATGTTTACATTTAATAAAAAAATATTAAACATTAGTGGTTTTTAATGAAAAATTTAATTTTTTATGAAATTCCTCCCATTAAACTTTTAATAAAGTCTTCAGTGATTTTTTTGCTTGATGATAACCATTTTCTTGAAAATGTTTAAGTGTTTTCAGCAACCTGTTTTGTACCCTTCATGATCCTTTTTACCAGAGCCCAATATTATTCGATGGGTCTGACCTCTGGGCAGTTAGGTGGATTTGCATATCTGGGTACAAATGCCGAACTACTGTAATGGCACGAAGCCAAATCACCCCAAAAAAAGTAGAGATCTCATGCTCTCTTATGAATGGTAAAAGACGTCGTTTTTGCAAGCACTCTTGGATATATAATTCAGTGTTAATCGTCCCGGTTGTAACAAATGTACTGCTTCGTCTACCGCAGCTACAGATTGCCTGCCATACACTCTAAAAAATGTTTGTAAATTTACTACTATAAAATGGGTAAAATTTTGTTTAATTTTACGAAAATTCGGTAAATATAAACAAAAAATGCGTAAACTTTTTTCATACACACTTCCTTACACAATAATACACACACAAAGTATTTTTAGACATTATGTGTTTATAAATAAACACATTGTGCCTAAAATTACTATTGTTTTGTTAAATAAAATTTTTACGCACAAAGTTGGTAAATATACTATCCTATAAGAGTAATAAATACTCTGGAAAAAATTGTAAAAAAATTATAAATAATAAAAAGAAAAAGTGAAAACAGATTATTTTTAGTGAATTACAACATTTCCACAAACACATTAGAGTCTGGAAATAGCAACATAAGCATGAAATTGTTTTTTACCCAGTAGTAAATTTACAAACATTTTTTAGAGTGTAGTTTTAACCTCATTTCAAAATTGAAAACGCCGTAAGAGAGACACGGCCTACGCAGGAACAACTGGGTGCAATGACTCCTGCTCAACAAAATGCCTTCTTTGCAAGGGGGGCAGTCAACCAACAACCGTCAACAATAACGGGAGAAAATGCCGTAAGAGAGATACGGCCTTGGTAAAACAACTGGGTGCAATGACTCCTGCTCAACAAAGTCAGTATTCATTGAGTACTGCCTAACTTGCAAAGAAAGCATTTTGTTAAGCAGGAGTCATTGCACTCAGTTGTTCCTGCGTAGGCTATATCTCTCTTAAGGCGTTTTTTCCCATTATTGTTGACGGTTACTGCCTCCCTTTCAAAGAAGGCATTTTGTTGAGCAGGAGTCATCGCACCCAACCAATAGTTATAACAAAATTTTATATGAATTTTATACAAATGCCTTAAGATCCCAAAACGACTAAATGGGACATAAACGATTATGAGAGAAGGACTCGGATATTATTATTAATAAAATACGTACTAAAAATTAATTTATTTTATTTAAAAAAAATTTTAGGGTGGTGCTTAAAGTTAGCACACCTGTTGTAAATGTACGCATTATATTTTATTTTTACGCACTTTCTGGATTTTTACCCATTCTATGCGTACATTTACACGTGAAACGTGCTTTTTTACACACAAATTTAGTAAATTAACACACAAATTTCAAAATTTCATTTAATTTTTACGCACTTTCAATGTAAAATTACAAATTATTTGTGCACCAACTTAAACACAATGTGCGTATTTTTTTTCAATTACGCACATAGAGTAAATTTACCCAATTTATAGTAGGAGTTCAGTTTCCTACTATAAGTTGGGTAAATTTCAACAGAATTTAATTAGAGTGTACCAAAAATTTCTTAGGAAACTTTGTCTTCTTTTGGGTCTTCTTGGACATTGCCTTTAAGATCTGCAACATAAAACAGTTGGCCTGGAAGCTGAGAAAAGTCACCTAGTACATACCCAGTATAGAAAATCATTACCAGATATGTGGTTATGTAACTACATACTTGGTAATGGTAACTAGTTACTTTTGTTATTACATTTCTTATTACCTTTATATGGCGATGTCGCGAAAAATAATGAGTTGTCGTTACACACCAGCATACGGAAAATCAAAAAATATATCGTTAACTATGTGCTTACCAGTACTGACAAAAATAATGAGTCTTAAAATAGATTTTCAAAAAAATAAATTATATAAAAAAAAATATTTTTTATTGTATTTTTTTTTAAATAAAATTTGCTGGTGCGGGAATCGAACCTGGGTCTACAGATTGCCAGTCAACAGCTCTACCATCTGAGCTATATCGACATGTAATATTTAACAGATAAAAACATAATTGACCAGCTGCACACAAGTAAGCTTACTCGCCAACATACAAAAAATCAAAAAATATGTGGTTACATATATCCTTCCAAGGGTTTAAAAAATATTGAGTCTAAAATTATATTTCAAAAAATTTTCAAAAAAATTTCAAAAATTATTTTCTATTTGAAATAATGATAAAAATAAGTCATTATCAGCAACTCATTATTATATGTTTTAAAATAATGCAGAAGGTAAGTGGGTGTCATTACTGGTACTCCAAAAAATAATAATATGTCATTACCGTTTCTACACTGGGTATTTAAGTCTCATCGTCCATAACGCAGCAATCAAAATTCTTAATGAAATCCAGGTAAAGTATTTTGGCTCGCTGTTTTGCCTCGATTTTTTGAATTTCTGTCCGGAACTTTCTGGACTTTGTATGACTTTACTTCCTCCTTTTTCACTTTTCTGACAAAAAACCTAGAGCAATGTGCTTTCTCATAAACTTTTCTACCCGATATATTGGGATTTTTCTTAAAAAGAGCAATTACCTTCTTCGCAGCATCAGTTCTATTAAAGCCTTTTTTTTGCCACACCCTTGCTTTCTATTAATAGTCTGACGTTCGCCATAGACTCTTATAACACGCGAAACGGTATTCCGCGAAACTTTTGCTTTTCTAGCAATTGTTTTGAAAGTCCAATTTGGATTTTCGTTAAATAATCGAATTATTTTTTAACTCACTTTTATTTCGCAGCTCATTTCAAAGCCAATAAGTTTCGAATAATTTTAAAACTTGACATGAGGATTTGTACATATTTAGCAAATTCATCTTGATTAAAAAAAAATAAATATTGAATTTGAAAAAATTTACAAGTAATAATGTGTGCACTAGTTTCATCGAACGCAAATGAATTTGTCGTGAGAGTTATATTTACCTACTTATAATTTTCAATATACAAAATATTTTTATTCTTGAATATTTAAAAGGAAATATCTTGTGAAATATGGGATAAATCTTAAACGCCATAACAACGTGTTTGGTAGAAATTTACTTGCAGATTATAAACACGTAACGATCACTAATATCGCACATAAATCCAAATATTGGCGACATTTTAAATTGGATTTTGATCTCGCTCATTCTGATTCATCTCCTTTATGAGCAATCAAGCCTAACTTTGGAACTTAAGCTTGTCTAGATGGCATCTGCTTGTGAGTAAAAATTTATGTAAATCCCGAAACCCATTTAGAATAACATGCACTGTGAATTTCGCTTGTTTTCGGTAATGTTCGATATTGTGGAGACTAACTAAAATTTACATAAATTATATTGGACTTAAAGGTTTTAATTTAAACATTTTCATAAACCTTTGGCAAAGACATTATAACGTTCAATTTCATACTTAATTATTCCGGAGCAAAGATGTATGCTAAATTTTGAGATACATTTTAATGGAAAACTGACACTTTTTACTTATTTTTTCATTTGGAGAAAAAAAAATTGTCATATGATCAAATTTTGACAGATAATTTTTACGAAGACTGAAACACGAATCGGAAACTATTTTGCAGGGTGAGAATTGCTTCCCTGCCCTCGTATTCATTACATTCTATGTTTTGGGTATTCCTATACTCATAATAATAAGAATAGACATTTTTAAATTTACAAAATCATCATTTAGTTATCAAGAGTCATAAGTATGCAACTCGTAGCTGACGATATAAAGATGCCAAAATGACTTTTATATGATGTGGAAGTTGTTCGATATGCTTTAATCTAGTTGTAATTAAATTGTCAATTTCGAGTATCAACTTATGATCATCGTTATCTGTTTTAATTCTAAATGAGAAAAGAAATCATTGATGTTTTTTTAAACATCTATCAAATGGATGAGAGGGAAAACGCAAACAAAATTATTAATAAAGAAATGTAGGAGAATGATCATTGTTAATTTCATCATAATTAATATAAATATGTATTATTTAAATGTTTTTTGATTACTTCTGAGAAGAGTTTTCTTTTCTACACTCAACCAAAAAAGTCTGTAATGGCTACTGAAAATTTTGCTGTTATTACAGGAAATTTAACTGTTTTGAGCCCAGCGGTATTTTTTGCTAATTTTAGCAACACATGTCTGCTGATCTGTAGTACAATAAAATTAGTATAAAAAATTAGTAGCCGCTACTAAATTTTAGTTAAATTTATGTAAACTGCAATTTAAAATCGCTTTGCTAAAATCAGTTAAAAAACTTACTAAATATCATAATTTTATTACAGTGAAATTAGTATAAATAATTAGTTGCAGCTACTAAATTTCAGTAAATTGTTGTAAACTGTAATTTAAAATAAATCTACTGAAATTAGCAAAAAAGTGTAACTTTTTTTCTTTAGATTGTAATAAGCGTATAATTACTTCATCGTACTTGAAATTTGGAGCCAAAATTGCAAACGGTTCTCCAGTTATTACCTTTTTATGCATTGGCGATCAGGGATGGAAAAGATGGCACAATTGTACTTTTTTGGTACATTCTAACCTTCGTTGGTACCGTGGAACTACCGCGATTCATTTTGTACAATTTCAAAATATTCCAAATTTAAAATTTTTGTATTGATATCAACTTGCTGTTCTTTAAAGCTTTGAACAAATATTCGAATTGCCGAAGTAGACGAAAACCATTCTACCAAAACTAGTAAATATTTTCTTATGTTGGTTTTAAGTGCCAACTTTTGGCCGAAAGTTGCAAAATAATTGAAACGAAACTTTTTTCAACCAATTCCAAACTTGTAGCGGTCCAAAAATATACACCAATACACAAAGTTTGAGAGCTACTAGTACCACATGAAACTCGAGAATTTTCAGATATATGCATGTATAGTAGACCCACTCAAGAAAAAAAGTAAAAAAAAGTGCCCCCCTCAAAATAAACCTTGGTTTGTTTTATGATGATTCCCAAAATATTTCGGGTCTAGAATGAGATCTCACGAGCTGGACCATTTTTAAAAAAGGTATTTTTTTAGTTTTTGTAAGAAATTTGCATCTTAGCTGAAGACAACATACTCAATATGGGTATCACGAAAGGTTTTTTAGAGGCGCGTCCAGCGGTATATATAACGTGTTCAAGCGTATCCTGGCATGTCCTATTTTCAAGGATATTCTATAAAAAAAACAAATTTTTGACTCTTTTGTACGGAGATATTTGAGATTGAAATGTCAAATTTACATATCATAATCTATAGACGACTTAAGTGAACACGTGTTTTAGATTTTTTTGAAATTCGCTTTTTTCGCGTTTTATCTGAAATTCAATATGGTGGAAACAATATATTCTAAATAGGGCAATACGGATACCAAAACTTTTTTCTTGACAAGTAAATCATCGCTAAGTGGATATAGTTTGGAATTTTGCAAATTTCATACATTTAGCACGATGCTCTGGACCAAATTTTGTTAAAATTTTTGAGTTACTGCAATTTGCATTTGAATTCAGTATGTAGTTGATGTAAGATAAAAATGCAACTTAAAGGAAAAAAATCCATCACGCGTTTTTTTTGGCGGATTTACTTTTTTTCGCGAAAAACAATTTTATAAATTTTTAATAATAATTTAAATTTTGTTTCTAGTAGATCTAAGGATAAAAATGCAACTTAACAGAAAAAAAACCCAACACGCGCTTTTTTTTGGCGGAATTGTTTTTCGCGAAAAAACATATTATAAAATTTTATTTAGGGTCAGCCTATATTTAGACTTTTCTTAAAAAAGTTACAGACACGCGTATTTCGACAAAATATTTTATTTAATAATAAACCTACAAAAAATTTCAAATTTTTTTTTATTGAAGTGGGGTAGCTCTAAATTTTTATCAAAATTTGGTCCAGAGCACCGTGAAAAATGTATTAAATTTACAAAATTCTAAACTATATCCACTCAGCGATAATATACTTGCCAAAAGAAAAGTTTTGGTATCCATATAGCCCTATTTAGAACATTTTGTTTCCACCATATTGAATTTCTGATAAAACGCGAAAAATCGCGAATTTAAAAAAAATCTGAAACACGTGTTCATTTAAATCGTCTATAGATTATGGTATGTAAGTTTGACATTTCAATCACAAACATCTCCGTACAAAAGAGTAAAAATTTGTTTTTTTATAGAATATCCTTAAAAAAAATAGGACATGTAAGGATATGCTTAAACATGTTATATATACCGCTGGACGCGCTTCTAAAAATCTTTCAAATGATACCCATATTGAGTATGTTGTCTTCAGCTAAGATGCAAATTTCTTACAAAAAGTAAAAAAAAATACCTTTTTTAAAAATGGTCCAGCACGTGAGATCTCGTTGCTAGACACGAAATAATTTGGGAATCATCTAAAACAAACCAAGGTTTATTTTGAGGGGGCACTTTTTTAACTATATAAGGTGAGTCGGTCTAATGTATAGTATCATTCAAAAAAGGAATTTTTAAACCCGCCTTATTAGCATTTATGTATTTTGAAAAATTAATAATATGTAACATTGTTCTTTTAGAGATGGTAAATTATCTAAAAAATAACCCGTATTAAAAGTTTACCAATATTTGCAAATAAATTTGACTTTCATAACTACAGTAAAGCACTAAAATTTGGTCATTTTAAAATAAATTAGCAATTCCTCGTATCGAATAGTATTATATCGATCAGGATACCTGATTGATCAGGGTATACAAATGTGTGTTTTCAGTTGTGAATGCCAAATTTTTTAAAAAATAATTCAGAGCCTATAATCGAACTCAAAAAGTTTGTACACTATTTCCAATTAAAAACAAAATACCAAAATAAATTTATTTTTTTCGTTTTATTTATGTAACATACTTAAAATTTTGAAATACATAATGTAATTTATGAGTGGAATTAAATTTTAAAAGCAATATTTATTTACCATATTTAAACACAAAAAGTACAAAAAGATTTAAAAATTAGTTTCCTGATGATGTGTCTTCTTAAGGCAAATGTTCTGATACCAATAACTTTCCCTTACAAAAAGTATAATTTGTTACAATTATTCTTTTAGGAAAAACTGAGATTATTCTAGAGAAAAAGCTCAGCTCTGCTTAGAAAATAATTCAGGTCCTGAAAATTATTCTCTTCAGAGACTGTCTTGTTATCCATTTAGTTCGCAGCATTTTTTGTTAGGTAAACTTACAGTTTATAAATCTGTGGCTTCCGAGAAACAATGGACCACACAAAATTTTGGAGTATATTTGGAAACTATTTCGAAACTAATTTTTTCAATAAAAAAATATAATGTGTATTTCCAAACACACCTACGATATATTGTTTGGTTTGAAATTTAATTTAAATATTTCATAGCGCTTTATAATGAAAATGATGGTTGTAATTCCACGAGTTTTGAAGTTCTCTGCTCGTAAATTTTATTTAGATAACGGTGCTGCAAAATAATCATCAATTAGACCTATTTTTCGAATAACAAGAAAATCACAGCTTACCATAGTTTTCACATATTTTATCTTGATTTTTCCTTATTTTTATCGTACATATTTTGTTACATATTGCGGTTTAATTTTTTTATATTTATTTTATCTTTTAGTCTATTTTTTCCAAATAAATTTTATTTTTATTATTTTTAAAATAACTTGACACAAATGGAAAATAATCAAAAATTGGGGGTTGTGAATATTGCCTATTAGTTGTATCCACTGAAAGTCTTAAGAATCCTCTTCCAAATTCAAAGTTCGGTGGGATAACTAATAAAATAGTCAGTTGGACAGAAATGTTAATTACATTAACCAGAAGTTGTTTTAACCGTATAATAATTTTCAAATTAGTTTGGATAGCAATTTGTTTGTTACAGAGATAGTAAATTCATTAAGGGTTTTCACAAGGGGTGTACTATTTGTTGTATCGTTGTATCGTCCTAACAAAAAACAGAGTTGTTAAAAATTAAATTGAAAAAATACAACATTTGAGAATAGCACGATACAACATTTTCACGTATGTTTAGTGCCCTATGTTTGAGTGTGCTAACCGATAGAAAACTGAATAGAAAATCGTTGTTAAACACAAATAAATTTTAACAACTCTGTTTTTTGTTAGGACGATACAACGATACAACAGATAGCACACCCCTTATGAACAACCTAATTGTGATAATTTTTAATTTTGTACAAAACTGAAATATTTGCTCTAATAGCATAATTTACAATAATTCAACTTATATATTTGTTGAGTAGCCAACATACACTAATATTAGCCGAATCTCAACTGATATTTTCTCTATGTGTACTTTTTTATTACAAATAAATTGATGAGGTCGAAAAAGTGCAAAACTTTTAAGCAAATTGTTTATTTATATAAAAAATTTTGGTACCGTGAGGGTCGAAAAAGTACAATTTTTTTGTCTGGTTGGTACAAAATCTAAAAGCCCATTTTCCATCCCTGTTGGAGATACAATAAAATTTTCTGAGTGTTATTTCCAAACTAAGAATATATCAATAGTAACAAATATAAACTAAACAAGAATTGTAAAAAGTTAAAAAAAAAATTTTTAAATTAGTATATTTTTCTGCTAAATTTAGCACTCGGTTTTGAAAAATTAGTAAAATATCTTGCTGAAATCAGCAGCGTGAATTAGTAAAAAAATCCGTAATTTGTAATAAGAGAATAGCAAAAATGATTACTAAAAAAAAATTGTACTAAAAATCAGTATAAAAATAGTAAAGTGCGATTGGAAACTGTTTACAAATTTTTTACTAACTTTTTTATCTGAGTGTAGTAAGAATAGTGAAAGAAATGAAAATATTGTTCCGTCTACTGGGTCGTATTATACATATGTTACACCGTGCAATTGTCAAATGTTGACTTTTTGGCTTTTCGGGGCCAGCGGGCAGTACACATTTTGTACTACTTATTTACACTTAAGTGTTTGTAGGTATTAAAATAAATATACGTACGAGTACTAACATTTGATGAGATTCATACAATTGTACATATTAAAGAAAAATCTTATAGATTGTCATAGGTTGTCACACGAATGAGTGACTACATGTATTTTGTTTTTGTATTGCATGTATTTTGTTATTGTATTTTCGTTCGTGTGAAGCGAAACGTCATCTAGAAACACCACCTTAGTTAGTTATGCATTTGTGTATGTTATAGGGCAACTGTGTTGTCAATTGTGCTGTTTTTCGATATCTTATGTAGGCTTTTCAAATAGTAAAACGAAGAAGATGCAGTCCTAGGTGGAAAATAAGTGCGATAGTGACAACATGGAGTCATAGTGGCACTTGAAAGCATGGAATTTGTTAAATTTTTCAATGAAAAGCAAAATTACACAAAAATGTCATTATTCACAAATTATCCAAGAAATGGGTAAACAGTCCCGTTTTGAATAATTATTCAAAAATGGTTATTGTATCAAATCGGATATAATTGTATTTACAAGGATACAAATTTATATCAAATAATTAACTTATATCCGAATTTTGTCCCGATCAAATTGGATATAAATTAATATAATAGGATATGATTAAATTTAAATGATAAAAAAAAACTTTGTATTGGAGGCCAGCAGGATTTCGGTTAATACACACTCAGGGGTGTGATGAAAATCGAAAACCAACCATTTTTTCAATCTTGAATAATTAGTTTCGCGAAAATCAAATTGGCTTAAAATTATTATTTATCGTTTTATTTGACGCCGGACATCTAAATTAGGAAGTACAAAATAATTGGTATTGTACATATTTACCATTGTAAATCAGATCGTTTTCGTTTTCGATATTCATCACATGCCTGATATTCATCAGCCAGGGCTACTGTTGATAATAACGTTAATATATAAATCCGTCATTCTTTAAAGACTAGATAATTTTTTATGAAATATGGGAATTTTCTTTGGACTTAGAAATTCTTTTTAAATAAGTTAAGCCTTTTTTTTATTTTAAATAAAATTTTAATGGTTAGCCCGGCAATGCACTTCTTTTTTCTTGGAGACTCATAGTTCCCGATTTATGGAGCTGCAGATGATCTACAACAATATTAAATGGTTTATTTCTCCACTCAAAACTTATCGGACCAGAACAAAATATATATATCGTTGGAAAGGTACTTGAAATACCTTTCCAATAATATGCAACAAGCCTAGACTTATTAACCCATTCCGAGCCGGGCCATAATTTTAAATGGTAATTTTTTTAAATTAGATTTTTTAAATTAAAAAAAACTTTCAGAAGTTAAAAAGCTCAGAAAATATAAAAAAATTGTTTTTGATCAAATATTACATTAATCTCGAATATATTAGTTAATCTCGAACTTGGGTCTGATATTAACTAATATATTGTCGGCTTGCCTGCAAGAAGTGCTATGTTTTTGGTTTTAACAGGTTTTCAGGAGGGCGAAAAAACCGATTTATATTATCCTTTTAAGATATTTTATTGACATCATATGCCCTAATGATTCACGACCTTATTTACTACAATCATTATTAAGGCATATGATGTCAATGAAATATATTAACGGTGGGTCTCATACTGTAGGTTTAACTTTAACTTAACTATAAAAAAAAGAAAATGTCAAAAAAATTTACACAAAACAACAACAAATTTTTGGGTTAACTACTAACTAAAGTTTAAACCTGCAGTTTCAGACCCACCGTAAAAGGATAATATAAATCAGTTTTTTCGCCCTCCTGAAAACCTGTTAAAGAACACATAACACTACTTGCAGACAAGCCGACGATATAGTTATATAAAAAATAAAATTAAAAATATATTTCGTATCTATCTACATACAATTTGCAATAAAGCAAATACTGATATATGATTTAATATGAGTACATATGAGAAAATTTCAAAAAAAATTCTAATATATCATCATATAAAAACATATAAGGTCGCATACAATATTTTATATTATCATATAGTATATACTTTTTTTACTCGGGTGTTTAATAAAATAAAAAAAAATATAAGCTGGGATCAAGTGTATTAAAAAAGGGATCCAGTGTGTTGGAAATTACATTATTTAATTTTTGTTGTACACTCAAAAAAAAAGTAAGTAAAGTCAGCAAAAAATGTTGCTGTGTCAGCAAATTTTTAGTCAGGAACGTGCTTGCAAAAAGTTGGTAATTTCAGCAAAAGGTGTTTGAAAAAAATCAAAAAATTTGTAGAAAAATTTTACTTCAGTTAATTTATTTGCTCAAAATTTAAATACAGAAATTGTGTAGTTGTTTGTTTTTTAATTACCATTTCCGTTGGCTGTACTACCATCCAGACAAGTTGCGACGTCTACATCTTGTCTATCTGGTTGTCGTCCATGCTGTAAATGCGGTTATCAGCACAATTTTTGTAGCAAAATAAATTAATAAAACATCTTTTTTAAAAAGTTAATTTTTCAAATTTACTAAATTTTTATTTCACATGCTTCTCGCTTAAAAACCGTTCCTTATACAAAAAAAGTTTGAAGGCAAAAAGTAGCAGCGGTATTCAAAATGAAAATTTAGCATAGAGTTAACATAAGTTTTATCCATAATACTGTTGTTAAACTCATTCCAGTATTGTTGCTAAATTCCTTCTAATGTCCTGTTATCAAACGCCAAAAACAAAAAATTCCATTCACAATAATAAAAAAGCCTTGTATTTTCAAACACAGGGTTGGTCTTAATCGGTGTGCTAAGAAATCAATTTGAATAAACTCTATTCTAACTAGCTGCTAGACCTAAAAAAAACATTCTAGTTAACAGCTCGTTGTGTGCGATGTATAAGAAGCTACTAACTTTTCATTTTGAATACGGGGGTAGGTAATTAAGTTTTATATGGATATAATACAACTTCCCAATCAGAAAAATACAGACAGGAAAGCGGTGGTAAAGCACTTTAACAGGTGGTACAAGTACTGGCAAAAAGTGCTTTCCCATTCCCAAAATGATAACATCATTAGACAAAAGGACCGGCTGTTCAAAAAGCGCCGGAAAAGCACTGGAGGAACAAAATTTTTGAACGTTGGCAAAACACTGGCAAAACTAATAAATAGGTGGTCTGGAAATATATTTTCCAAAATAAAATTTAAAAAAAGTTCATATGTATTTTTTTGGTCCTGCCGTGATTTGACCTCAGGCCGTCAGATTGGCAGACAATTGCTCAACCCACTGAGCTAACGAGACATATAATATTTGATGGCTAAACACATAAATGAGTGATAATAGCTGGACAACTACTGGATGTGCTAAAAGGCTAGTACTGGCAAACAACTAATATGCCAGCGTTGGGAGGGCAAAAGAAAAGTTGGTCTTGAAGGAGCTTTCCCACAAACAAAAAAATCGATTTTATAAAACAAAAAAAATTTTAAATTAAAAAAAAATCAAAAAAAAAATTTTTTCTTGCAACCGAATTTGAACTCGGAACCTTCTGACTACAAACCTTTTTTATCAAAGCGTCAGCATTTGTATAAAGTCATTGGTCTACCAGTGAATTGATTTTTATACCACTGGTAGCATTGGCTAGGTAGCACTGGATAACCACTGGTTGCAAACCCTGGCATATCACTCTAAGCCAATTCTATGCCAGTGGTTTTTTTATAAACCCCCGAAATTTTTGTAAAACAAATACTGGCAAAACGCTTTTTGCAAAAGCTGGCAAAGCGTCCCAAATGAGTGTTCTGCCAGTCATTTATTTTTAACACCGTGGTTACCCAGTGCTTGATTTTTTGTACCACTGGCGATTTCTGACTGGGTTGTTTAATAAAATATTGTTATTTAGCCAAAAACTATTTAAAATCTGAAGACCGCCTTTTGGCGGCCTTGGGCATTAGAGGGTTAAAATAGGAACTGCAGAAGCATTTGCTAAGTAAGATCACAAAATAACTGAAATTAGAAAATACAGGTGATGGTGCCTAGAAGTCATACTTGAGATTTTTTCATTGGCATTGAAATTTCAATAGCACTAGTTAACTAATGCTAATGCCAAAAAATTTCATTACCATTTAGTGCTACTGAAATTTTCTGGCATTAGAAAACTGCTAAAATTAGCAGATTTTTGTGCTAAATACTAGTAAAATAAGAACCACAAAATTAAAACTGTTAAATTTACAAAATTTTAGTTATATTTAAGTTAACGTTTAGTTAATTGAAAAGAACAAATTGTTCTGTAAAATCTGCAGAAAATTTAGCTAAATATTAGTAGACTAAAAATAGCAAAAACAAACTGTTACATCTACAAATTATTTGCTATTTTTACGGTAAATTTAGTGGAATGCAAATAGCAGTCTATACTGCTAAAGTCAGCAGAAATATTTGGTAAAAATATTGTAAAGGCTCGATTTTTATTTGCATTTACAAAAAAAATCTAAAAAACTTCGAAAATTTGAGAGTTTTTTTGATTTATTAGGCTACTAATTATTTAGCAAAATTTTTTGCTGATTTTAGCAGGTTAATTTGCACTTACAAAAATTTAACTCAAATATACAAAAAAAATTGAACTCAAATATAACAAAGTTCGGTGGCTAGTTGCAAAAAAAATCGCGAAAAAAGTCCCGAAAAAAAATTCAATAAAGTTGAATATATTGAAAATAAGAATATACCCAGCTAAAAATCGACATATATGAATACATACAGGTTAAATGTATGTTCATGCATGCTCATAAACATGCATTCATGTGCATTAGAGCGTACCACCTTACAGGCAAAAAAAAAAAAAGTGCGCCGTACACCCTCCAATATGAAGTATTTTTGCGAGGAGGTTTCAAAAAAATTTTTTTTTTTTTTATGCCGAACGTAGGGGTCGCCATTTTACATTTTTCGTTATATCTTTGGTATTTACAGTCGGATCTTAAAGTGTGATACATCGGTGTTTTTCTTTTGAGGAGAACAGTGTTTTTCTCTAATGACATTTTACCTCAAGTATCCCGTTCTAGTAGTTACCCACCAGATCTCAGTTGCTACCACCCTAATGTACCATCCTAATGTCTGAAAATTAAAGCTCGCAAAAAATCATTAAACTTTAGCTAAGGAAGTTTTTCGCTAAACCCAGTAGAAATTTTTTTTATATATTGGTTGCCGAACGTAGGGGTCAGCTTTTTAAATTTTTTTTAGTTGGATTTTTACTATATAGCAAAACACTGGTCTCCTCGAGGCAAAAAAATCGATATATAACACTTTAAAATCCGATTTTAAATGCCAAAGCTATAACAAAAAATTAAAAAAGGCGACCCCTACGGTCAGCAAAAAATCGGTCTATTGTGCATACATGGATACATAAATCTCCATACATGCATCATATATGTCATACATGGGCAAATGCGGCCCCAACCAATTTCGTGCGGCCCTTCACTAATTTTAAAGCAATCAAATTTCTTTGTTTTAAATTTTAAACAAAATTAAAAAAAAATTAAATTAAATAAAAAAAAAGTAAAATCAGAATTAAAAAAAAATATATAGAATATAGAAAGTAGCCTTAACAAAATAAACATTAAATGGAGCTTTAAAAAAATTTCACCGGTTAACAAATATTGACTTTTTTGCACAGACTTCCTCTAAAACTTTTTAAAGTATTTTCGCCTCCTACGTACGAATTTTTAGTGAAAAATTCCTTCTTCTTTATTTAAACCTTAAGCCTGGGAAGAATATTTTATGGCTCAATATAAAAGAACTTAGGAATCTCTTAGTTTTTTATATGTTTGAATTCAAAAATATACCTTTCATTTAAGGAAATTTTTAAGGCCGTTCTACGGACTCCGTAAGGATCGCTAAAATTTATTTTTGGGAATTGCTCTTGAAGCACTTAAAATTGGTAAAACAGTTAGACACAATAAAATTTTATTCATAAATTTATAGAAATAAACCTGTGAAAATAACAAAACAATTAGTAGTTTTTCTGCTATTTTTACAGGTTTATTATTTAAAAGTGACTTTGCAGAAAAGTTTTTGCCGATTTTCGCTAAATATTAGTAAAATTTGAAGAGCAAAAAAAAACTGTTAAATATAATATTGTAATCCTGCTAAAATCAACAGAAATGTATGACGAAAAATAGTAGACTGCTGATTTCATAAAAATAGATTTTTATTCTCTCAAAACAATTAAAAATTAGAAATTTATTAATTTAGTTCGAGGCCAATTTCCTTATTATGAATTAACATAATAAGTACTTTTTTCAAAAACTGCTATTTTTCTTCATCAGGATACTCTCCTGACAAATACTACTCTACACTTTCAGGAATGAAAAGACGATCGTTTCGGGGATTTTCCAGTCCCCCTTCATGAGGTTTCTTTAGAAAGTGGTGGCGGTAGTGCAATGCAATTTGCAGCATCAAAATCTCATATTAAATTTATTCTGCTACGTCAATTTTTTAAAAAATTAAACCCAACATTTTAACAATTAAAAGTTTTCTTTGAGTTTGATAATTATACAAATATACAGCAAAATTTGTTGATGATTCTAGCAGAGTAATTTTTTTATTTTAATTAACTAAAATTTAGCTGAAATATAACTAAAATTCTGTATATTAAACAGCTTTATTTTTACTATTTTTATCTCATTAATATTTAGCAAAGAAAATCTGCTTCTTTCTGCAGTTTTTTATGCTAGGTAATTTTTAGCAGCTTTAGCAAAACTTTTTACAGGCTTTTTTCTATTAGTGCACTTACTTGATCAACCAATCCATTTTGACGGGATTATACCGCTTTCTAAAGTCTTGCAGGCGGCAGCCTTGAATTTTTATCCCGTTTTTAAAGCAAACAAATCCGACTTATCCCAATTTTTTAATATGTTATTCAACTTTTGAATATGTGACAGCGCATAGAGAAAGGGACATAAGGGTAAAAAAATCAATTTTTTTTTTGATGTGGACAACATCTGAGCATCGAATGAGACATCTGAGCATCCCTTTCTCAGGAGGGCATGGGATCGGTCTCTATTTTGCGCGTCACATATAGTTTTCATAGTTTATTTTTTCTAGAGTTCCCAGCCAGCAAACGAGTCCAAAAAGGAATTAGAAAAGTGCTCAAAATATATTATTAAACTTTCACTTGTATGAAAGTGCTGCATTAAGAAAGGCTTTTTCTTATTAAAAAATTACTCAAAGAAATATTTAAAAAAATTAATTTTTTTGAGTCGTTTTTGAATTGCTCACAAAATGTTCAAATTAATTTATATTTTTGAGTCGTTTCTGTATCACCTTTGGATTTAAAAATTTCCCTCAAATGTTTGTGCCTTTTATGATTCATTTTACTAAGACTGACTAACGAGCAATTTTTCACAAACAAGTTTAAATTTTAAAAAATATGTGCGTTTTTGAATAATTTTTGATTTACAGAATAAGAACCATAAAAGTATCCAAATTGTTAGGCTAGGTTATGAGTGATTGTGATTGAAATTTTAAAATTTAAGAATTAGCCCTGGTTTATGTATCATGAAAATGATCTAAACGAAAGCAAAATAACGAAAATTTGTTTTTGTTTCCCATGTAATTTTGTCGAAAGTAACTGTCAATTTCTATCGTTTAGACTTATGGCGTTTTCTTTTCTGTAAAAAAATGTTGCCCTCACCCCATTAAAATGTTACATTTTTCCAATCAGAATAGAACACAATAAAATCATTGTTGCATTTTTCTAAACATATGTATGTGTATTGTTTACTCGTATGCAATATTGTTTACGCAAACTATTACTAATTGTAGCCTAGTGGTTGTGATGCCTGCCTTTGACATGGGCTATACGGGTTCAAATTCCAGCCAAAGTACAAAATAAATTTTTTTATGTATATTCTTTTTTCAATTAAAATTTTTTTTTTTCATATTAAAACAAATTGTATAATTTTTTATTTATTTTTGGACTAAAAAATTCTTAAATACTATATAACAGCAAAATAATAAAAATTTAATTAAAATTTTATAAAAACAAAACAAAAAACGAAAAAAAATATTGTGCTCCAACCGGGGTTTGAACCTGCGACCTACTGCATCAGAAGCCATGATAGTACCCCCTAGGTCACCAAGTTGCGAGTTAGCTAGCAAAAAACATTACAGTATATACACATGGCGTTGACATAAAGAAAAAAACAGGGCAACACTCTACCCCGTAAATTTTTTGAAGGCGAAAAATGTTGCACTTTTGCCCTTTATTTAGGTAACATTTTTAGAAAAGAACACAAAAGAATTTTACCCTTAATTTAGAAAAGAACACAAAAAAGGCAATTCAAAGGCAAAGTGCAAAAAAAGGCAACATTTTTTTCAGAAAAGAAAACGCCATTAGACAATGTCTTAATTTAATGCAATCAGAGCCTGAGAGGTTTGATATTTGTTATACATTTTCGATACGAAAATGTTGTTGACCTATGAGTTTTAAATATCATTTACATTCACATTTTCGATAAAAATTATATTTTTCCACGTTTTGTATCAAAATTATGTTCGCCACTTAATTCTTGTTACACATTCCAATAAATAAAACTAAGGATCAAAATCCATTAAGTAAATTTAAAAATTTAAAACTATATTTTCGAAAATTAATTCGACAAAGTTTTTTGACTTCAGAGGGGTTACCGCGTAACTCGATTCGAATAAAAATTGTCGAATTCGTAAATTTTCTACCTTTCATAAAAAGAAAAGTTTAAGCAAAAATCTTACTTTTTGAATTTTTATGTGTAGTGTAAAAGTTTTAGGATAAAAATAAATTATAAAGTAGAATTTTTAACAAAATTATATTTTTAACAATATTTGCAAGATTTACGAATTCGAAAATTTTTTCGAATCGAGTTATGCGGTTACCCCCCAGATTCGTATTAAGAAGGGCAATATATTTGGATCCAAAATCATAAAAATATAAGAGATTTTGATGTACTTCTCCGCAATATTGAGTCATAAAGTATTTCCCTGGGTGAGGTAATAAAAAAAGAAAGACCCACAACTCGAAGGCTATTCAGTGGACCTTTTTTGACTTTAGATCCGGGCTTAAGAAACCAAAATACTCAAAAAAAGGTTTTAGCAGAAGGCTGTACAAAAAAATAAATTTTGTCGAGTAATGTATTAATTGGTGCGGTAAGTTTGTGAAATTCCAAATTTGGCCCTTCAAGCCATTTATGTGCCCATACCTGATATTGGCGGCCCTATGCTCCTTGCAGGAGTAAAAGGAACGAATATATATACCTGATATATATTCGTTACATGTGCATTAACGAAATTTGAGGTAATATCTACATGTGTGTACATTAGACCGTACCTCAAAAAAAAAGTTCGCCGTACACCCTCCAATATGAAGTATTTTTTTTGGCCGAACGTAGGGTTCGCCTTTTTCAATTTTTCGTTATAGCTTCGGCATTTAAAATCGGATTTTAAAGTGTGATATATCGATTTTTTTGCCTCGAGGAGACCAGTGTTTTGCTATAAAGGAAAAATCCAATGAAAAAAAAATTAAAAAGGCGACCCCTACGTTCGGCAACCAATATATAAAAAAAAATTCTACTGGGTTTATCGAAAAACTTCATTAGCAAAAGTTTAATGATTTTTTGCCACCTTTAATTTTCTGACATTAGGGTCGTACATTAGGGTGGTAGCAACTGAGATCTGGTGGCTAACTACTAGAACGAGATACTTGAGGTCAATGGCCCTCGAGAGAAAAACACTGGTATCCTCGAGCAGTGTTGCCATATAGCTAGTTTTAACTGTTTTTTACAGTTTTTCAGTTTTTGCATGTAAAAAACAGTTTTTTTTTTAATTCATGGACTTTTTTCAGTTTTTTCATATTAAATCGGCATATTTGTTTCAATTAAAATTTTTTTTTTAATTTTTTAACTAAAAATTAAGAATTCAAATATAAAAGTGCTTATGCATAATAATTTGAAAACCTTATAACACGTTTATAAAATGAATTTTATATAAAATATTTTTCTTATAAGCCATTTATAAACTTAGAAAGTGATTATGCATATGACCCAAAAATTATAATAAAACTTTCATATTGTGCTGAAAAATTAGGTACAAATCAAAACATAAATAAATTTAAAAATGCCATTATACTACAAAATATGCTTACTGAAAAAACGACACTTTTAACAAATTTCATCAAATATTAGCATGGAATAAAATTAGCTAAACCACATCTCACATGGACATTTTTTAGCCGAACTTTTCAGATCATTTCTAAATGAAGGATAATAATTTAGAAAGTTATATTTTTTTGAAAACATTTTTAAAACAATTTCTCATCAAAAAAGTCCGAAATTTATTTTTTTAAATAAATATTTGCCAATTCTGGATAACAGTTTACTACTTTTTTAAATTTAATCAACTTTTTTAATTTTAAATTATGATCAAGGACTATTCCAAAAAACGTGATTTTCGAGATTTTTACGGAGTTTTTACACGCCGTCAAACAATTCCCGACATAATAATACTCAATCGAATAAAAGGTAATTTTATGCAGAATGCAAATCCATAAAAAATATTTTGAAGTATAACATTGACCAGTAAAGTATTCTATCCTAAGTCAGGAGTTAATAAAAAAAGGCTCACATCTCGGAAGGGTGATTCGATGAACTTTTTTTTAACTTCAGATTCGGAGACCAAAATTAGTTAGAAGGCTGTGCAAAAAGTCGATTAATATAAATGCCAAACGCAAATTAAATTGTTCAAATCTCGATATTTAGAAAATTTTGAAATATTTTAATCCCACTATACTTAGGGATCCCAGAATTTCTTCCGATTTTTTAAATTTTTCCGAAAAACAGTTTTTCTATAAAGAAACAGTTTTTTTTACAGTTTTTCTAAAAAAATATATGGTAACACTGTCCTCGAGAGAAAAAGATCGATGTATCATACTTTAAGATCCGACTGTAAATGCCAAAGATATAACGAAAAATGTAAAATGGTGACCCCTGCGTTCGGCAATAAAAAAAATTTTTTTTTTTGAAACCTCCTTGCAAAAATACTTCATATTGGAGGGTGTACGGCGAACTTTTTTTTTTTACCTGTAAGGTTGTACTCTCTAGTGTATATGTATGAACACACATGAACATGCATGATCATGCATGTAGATATTACCTCAAATTTCATTAATGCACATGTGTGGACATTAGGGTGGCCCTTCGTTATATGGGCCAAAAAAAAAGTGTTCAAATTTTTTTTGTCAACCTTGGGTAGCGATGATAAAAAAAACAACTAACATTACAGAAGTAGCTAATTTTTAATTTTAAATATTTTATGACAGCAAATAAGCCGTGTTATCACCAAAAAACGCAATTTCCTCGAAATCCGCAAAAATCAAATCGTTGCCCTACCCAAGTGTGCCAGTGGATATTTTAAAATTTTTTTATTTTCATTCTCTGAGGTGTTCTAAACAAGCTACTGGACTCCAAACCGCAATTTTTTCGGTTTCGTTGAAGAAAAAATTTTGAAATTTGAAATTAGAGATTTCAAAAACGTCCCAAAAATTTTGTCCGCGTATGACGTCATCTTACGGCAGGTTTACGACATCCAATAAAAAAATCTTGTTCCATATCTCATAGCCTTGGGTCTTTTAAGTAAAAAAATTATAACTTAGTAATCGATTTCAAAAATATTTATAACGTGTGGTCGAATTTCTCAATGAAGTAATAATTTAACCTTTTTTGGTCTGGGGCATTATTTATTACTGGGCTGGTTCTTAACCGAATTTGAATTTTTATACCTTTTTGAATAGATAATTATCTCTTTATATCAAATAATTTAACATGTAGAATAAAATTTTTTCCCATAATAGAAAAATTTACATAAGTCTCGAAAAAAGTCATTTTTTTCCCATATAAACGCATTTGCAATTTTCAATCGCTTTGAGCGACCTCTAAACATTTTTCGATTGGCCCAAAACTTCGTATTTATCACTTTTTTGGCCATTCGCATATTTCTGGGGGGTGAGACCTTAAGATTTAACACTTTTTTTTTATGGGCCACCCTAGTGGACATATATGATGCATGTATAGAGATTTATATATCCATGTATGGACATGAATGCATGTTTATGAGCATGCATGAACATACATTTAATCGGTCGATTTTTTGCTGGGTATTGAAAATAAGAATATATTGATAATAAGAGAATTGCAGAG
This sequence comes from Leucophora obtusa, assembly GCA_949987735.1. Lineage (NCBI taxonomy): Eukaryota > Metazoa > Arthropoda > Insecta > Diptera > Anthomyiidae > Leucophora > Leucophora obtusa. The sequence continues at coordinate 98,605,711 of OX465298.1, forward strand.
AAAGTGAGTAGCGGATCCAATATTAATATGTAACTGTTTGTACAAATACCTGTGAAGCGGGCTATGCCCATACAATATTGATAAACTATTAAGCGAACTAAAACTTTGGTATAGTAAATAATTTTCTTAAATACTTCTCTATCAACAACTATTTATACACATTTAAAAATCGAAAACGAACTCACCAAAAAGGTGAAAGTTGGCAATACTTAGCATCATCTGATATATTTATATTTAAATATATAAGTGCCAAGACTACGAGGACGAAGGTAAATAGATAGACGGTAAACACCACCAACACTGTTTGACCGAAGCACCAACAATCTATTGCATATATATTTTAGTCGCATAATAAATTTAGCAAGCAGACGTGTGGTACTAATATTAACCCTCTTATGACCACAAATACATATTTCTGATACATATAAAAAAAAGAAAACTGTATGCCTGTTAATTTGGAAATTTCGTAAATACGTCTTCATGACGATATCGCTGTCATTGCTAACTGGATGATCTGCCGCCATACAATATACCTATAGACAGACACCTGCCGACATTTTCATACAAATGTAAGAATGTCATCACCACAAGTCATCAGGAGGTCAATGTGTTGAATAAATGATGACATATCTTGAGAAAGTCGTCACTGACATTTCCAGCATGGGTCAGTAAGTTGTCATCACCACCTCAAGTTTAAAAAACTACTAAAAAAATTTGTTGTTTATTTTATCCTCCCCTACTTTTAATACTCATTTATTCTTTCTCTCTTTCTTTTCCTTGTAGTTAATTTTCTTCTATCAAAAATGCAAAGTTTTTCATTTGGATTCACATTCGCCAAGATTCGAATCAGAAGCCTTGTTTTTGATAGTTCATCGCCCTACCCAGTCTTCTAAACCATAATAATACAAATAATTGTAAACAGTTTCCTATATTCCGTTTTCAAATTCAAATATTAAACTTTATTTGAATATTCCTATAATCAAATTCAAATTATAACAATTTTATCTGAATCTTCCTTTCAAATTTGAAGTTTTTTTTAAATTCAAATTAAGTACGTACAAGTTTCAAATTGATTATAGTGTAGATGTTTAGACGCTCAGTTTTGAGGTTCGCGGTTTAAATCGCAAAAATATTTTTTTATTATTTTTTTTATTGATTTATTCTGACGTGATTTTAGCTCATGTTTTTTTTAAAAAGTACAGACATATCTTTAAGACGACTTTGGCAAATGTCTGCTGGCTTGTCACCTAAACGGCGCTGCAGACATTGTCTTTAAGATAAATTTTCCAGCTGGAAAGCTAGCTTTTTAGGGGCCAATCTTACATCTGGGGCGTAATAACTTTTTATTTTTTTTTATAATTATTTTTCGTTCTAAAACTTTTATTCAGCATTCCACAGGGCTTTTCATTTCTTTTAACATCCAATTTATATATTAATTTTGGTGCAAATTTAAATAAATTCAAAAAATTCTATTTTTTTCTAGCCTCTTTTTACCGCCTATATATGGGCAGCTAAGTTAGGTTAGGTTTAATAGGAACTGGCAAGAAAGTAAGTACTCTTGAAACTATGATATAAGGAGACCTAACTTATATGGACGAAAATAAATGGCGACCTGTGACCCGTCCCCCCCCTCCCATAGAAATGTGCTTTTGGGTATAAAAATACACCATGCAAAAAATTAAGGTGATCGGATAACCCGAACACGTGCCGCATCGGCCCTGAAGTTTGAAATATTTTAGATATTTTATTTAGATATAAAAATCCAAAATCGGGTGTAAAATAATTTAGTAATTGCAATTTCCTCAGACCATTGTAGGGTTAAAATGAGATAAAATATGAGAATCATAAAAAAAAATCTAGTTTCATTTCTAAGATCAACAAATATTCATATATAAATTTTTGTCTCTCTTGGCTTATAACAACCTAGTCCCAGGCATGGCCAAAGATGGGATTTGTTTTTTTTTTATAAATTTGAAAAACTGTAGTTTTGAGTTTTTTGAAATTTTGTTCAACAATATATAAAAAAAGTGGTCTACTGAAAATTACACATAAATTTAAAAATTTTAGAGAAAAATGTGATTTTGGCCAATAATTTAGATAATAGTATTCATTTTTCTGTTTTTAGCCAGCTGAAACCAAATCACTTCCGATTTCCTTTAATTCTGATACAAGAGATTGTTTTCCGAAAATTTTGTAAAACTCCGACAATGTTTCTAAATACATTTTTTGGCCAACCAGCGTTATTTAACAAAAAAAAATGGGTAATTTTGACACCATGCTCTCAAACAGGTTAATTTTGATTTTTGTTTTTCTAGAAAGTGCTTAATGAAAGGTTTTTATATCGATTTTCATGTCAAATGTCACTTTTTTACATTTAAAAAATTTGGGGTCAGTTTGACCCCATGTGCCTATAAGGGTTAATTTCAATTTTTTTATTACTATATATAAAATTTGGTGTTAACAGAGTTATTTGGACAACTTTTGCCAAATTCCGCAAGAAACAACACATTGTTTTGATATACTTCCAGGAAAAATCGAAAAATTTCACCTTTGGGCCGATGCGGCACGTGTGCGCGTTACCCGACCACCTTAGTTTTTTGCATGGTGTATTTTTATACCCAAAGGCATATTTCTAGGGGGGCCTTAAATCGCAAGTTGAAAAATAACGTCCACCCTAGTGTCTATATTAGCTTAAATATTTTTCTGTTTTTTTGTTTTTTGTTTTTTTCTTTGTAAATCCATTTGTTTGTAAGTTACGAATTTATTAGAGATTCCATTTTTTATCTCTAAAAAAAACAACAAAATAGTTAATTTTATTAACGTACTTTATTAATTTACGATTATTTACATATTTTTTAATTATTCGTACATATTTTAAAAAATACTTCAATTACAGTTCCCATTTAAAAAGGGAAGGAAATAAAGAATTGGATCCCATTGAATCTCCTGGACTACTTATGACCCAAATATTAATTCTTTTCACTAAATGCAAATATATAAAAGTTAACAATTAAAATGTATTGTTAAGGCTGTATGAAGTCGCTCGCATGCTTTTGCATCGTGCACCAAAAATAAAATTTGTTGCAATGTTAACATATTTTATCGTTTAAAACAGACCAATCAAGAGGTTCGTTAACAGAGGTTGGCCCCTTACCTTTGCTTATACATAAAAAGTTCTATAAATGTCGCCTTCGAAATATGTCTGGGGAAAAACTGTCCTCCAACGGTTCTCGGATTCTTTAATGAATTTAAGGCTAAAATTTCAATCATAGATATGCGGCTTCAACAAATTTATAATGATGCCCTTATTACTGTAGAGTTGTAAAATGTCGATGCTTTTCTTTCCTTTATTTGTTAAAATGAAAAAAAAAATATATATGAAAAAATAGTTTCGTAGTACGCTTTAATATTCTGAAAATTCCTTGAGTAATGTTTTTAAAAAAATTAATCAGAGTGTTAAATATAACTTAAATATGCCCAGTTTTTAGGATGTAGATTATCTTTAAACTTAGTTTAACGCAGTTTATAACTGAAACACTGCTACTAAAATCTATTTTATTTTCTTTCAATGAAGACATAAATTCTTAACGAGAAAAAGTTGTTCAGGCAAATTTTTGTTAATAAACTTGAAATGGCTGATATAATTCGTTTTCGGTTTAACTAAACCAAGTTTAACTGACATCCCAAAAACTCGTTCTTAGTGTATTAATCTTATTTAATTCAATATCGTATCTTTTTTGAATTTAAAGACTAAAGTAAACATGTTACAAACTTCTTTAAAAAAAACTTTTGAACAAAAATTTCAAAAAAATGTTGGTTTTTTCTGATTTTGACTTAATCGAATAGAATCAGATGCAAAAGAAGTGTTTCTTAATATTGCCCTACAAATAATAATAAATTGAAGCTTTTGTTACACAATAGCCCAGCAAAACCTTGGTAATATGTTGGTATTACAGAACACATTACCTGGTAATACCATACCCCTTACCATTGCATTATTTCATAACTAAAATGTAATGTCTTACGTATAATGTGGTGCATAACTACTGGGTAGTAATAGCAACTTATTACCAATGATATATTTAAACACCTCAAAGAAAAGAGTTACTTGTAATACACAACATGAGTTCTAAATAATAGCAGCGACTTTTTACAGATGGGATATTTTAAAACCGTAAAATAAGGAGTTACTTTTAATGTGATACGTGATCACTTAATAGAAATAGCCACTTATTACCGATGGTGTATTCCAATACCTCAAAATAAGGAGTTATTTGTAATGCGATACATGAGTGTTATTTTCTATTTAAAATATTCGATACAAATAATTTATATGTTTTATACATATTGACTGAAATATCTTTTATGTTTTTTGTTAACTTTATATTAACCTGAGTAAATATTAATTAAATAAGAATATCAGCTACGTTCTATATTTCATTTTTGGGTGAAAATGAAAATATTCACCTATTTTATGTTCCCAATTTCACAAAAAGGGTTTTAAAACGATTTCATTTCGTTTCAAACGATTTCACTTTGTTCCCAACGAAATTGAGGTGAAATTCTGTGTCATGCAAATCGAAGTTTGTGTTGTTTTGTGCGATTTCAAATCACTGTCAGTTAGCTGTGTGAAATTCATGTGAATTTTGCTATAAGTGTCTATAACAGAGAAAAAAGCTACAGTAAGCGGTAAATTCCAATAATTTTCATTAAAACTAAATTTTAAAAATAAAAAAAAATGTAAGTAAAATATTTAAATTAAAAAAACTTAATCTGAGAAAAATAATATCTCTTGATAAAATTTTATAGGGGTAAACACAAAAATGCAGCCCAAGAAACTGCAATCGTAAACTTTATGGAGGCGCACAACGATTTAGCAAAAGAATTTTTTAAAGGTGATCGTGTTTTAGCTGAGTCTAAAGTAACTTATAAAACTGATAGTTTATGATCTTATTAGCAGTTTGAACACATAAAAGAATTTATATGCTTGTACATACGCTTGTTCAGATTACTTCAATGGGTTTGAGCAATCCCGAAGACGTCTTCTGTTTAACTTTTCTTCTTTCATTTTTTTCTTTTTCCAAAAAAAATTACCGAAACCACAAAAGCAAAACTCATATTTTTAGAAATTCTTAGAATAAACGGTTAAAATTTTCGCCTGCTTTGCTTTTGAATTTTTGTTTAAAAGTGACAATATCAGTGAAAGAAGAATAAAACAAAACAGCTGTTTATTGAAACAAAGCTAAAATGAAATCGATGAGAAATGAAATCGATTATCATTTCATTCGATTTTTGTGACAAAGTGAAAGAGTAATATCGATTTCATTTTCACTATCGATTTGAAACCACTACGAAATACAGAACGTCGCTGTATGCTTCGTTTTAGCATTTATAAAAAACCAACACGATAACGTCTTATTTTAATTTTTTCTGTAAGAAGTAAGTATATAATTTTAATGTGTTATTTCAAACCTGTTTGTAACACATTTTTTTGGCCTTACTTTAAGCTGTTATGTAAGTAGTATTGTGCTCAGTATCGGTTATGTAAGTGGTTACGTAACTCCTAACATGTAACATTAAAGTAACATGTTCTTATGTTGTTACCTAGCCCTCTTTTGGAAAGTACATACCTCCAATGACATGCCCTTGTTAAAATAATAGCTGTTGGAATAGCAAAGTAAGAGGTTACATACCTTAATTTCTTCTTACAAACCTTATTACCAGGTAATAGAAAGTTTTGCTGGGAGGTTCAGAAATGGATTCTGTAAGGGCTAAACATTAAAATTACCTCTAAAACATGCTATTTCATACATTATAAAAAGCAAATTTAAATCACTTTTAAAAATGTATTATATTATATATTATAAAGAGTACTTCTAAATCACTCTAAAAATGCAAACAAAATGTACTCGTATTGAAGTGATGAAAATGTATACCTAAGAGCCATACTTTATTAACATCATGTAATCACTCCTAAATTACTAACAAAATGCTTAAATTGAACTACTGACAACATGGGACATCACGTGTAAAATAAATCAGTGTTAGAGCTAAATTGTAACTACTCCACAATCGGTTGATGCTATTCGGAGTGCTTTTAAAATAACTTTTTTGTAATGACTTTTTTTGCTGGGTTCAATTAAAATATTATTTTTTTTCTCATTATTTTTAAAAATAAACATTCTTAAAAACCTTATTGATCTATGGAAAAGATTCGATTTCTGTGTCTGTTTGCAAAATAGCTAACGTAAATATATTTTTAAGTTTTAAAGTGCATTATTTTTGCAAAAATAATAGTTTTTAGTGCATATTTCTTATATTTTTAATGCATGTTTTTCTTTTTTAGCCGCATATTTTAGGCGCATATTTTCCATTTTTAAGTGCATGAAATTCCTTGTCCTACTGATTACAATGGCGTACTTTATTTTTGATCAATGGTACAGATTTTTTGCTAAATGTCTTTAAAGTTTGGTGGTTGTCCATTCAGTTTTTTATATAAAAAATTGTTCAAATTCAATTAATATGAATTTTTTGTGTTAAAATGTAAGCACAGGACCTGTGGCCATATTTACTATATAAATGCGATGTGCCAATCTTGATATTTAAACCACTACTTAGCGTTATATATAGGTTTTTATGGTTTTTTGCTATTTCAGCTAGAATGTACAATCGACCTCAATAAATGTAATGCCTTAGTAAGGAAGCAATTAAAATGAAAATATTTCAATAAAAAAGTGTATTCATCTATACATTAAAATCGCGATTTTTCAAAAATTTTGTATTATTCCAATTATTATTATGCCTTTACTTGAAGCCAGGACTGATTTTCATTGGCTCTTGCAATGTCGTCTTCTAGGCTCCGTCGCCATGTACCTCTGGGACGACCTCTACTTCGTTGACCTTGTAGATTCCAATCAAGAGCAGCCTTGCATATTTCAGGTTGGGTCTTTCGCAGTGTATGCCCTATCCATCTCCATTTTCGCTCTCGTATCTGCAAGTTTATTGGATCCTGCTTGCATCTTCGGTACAACTCTTCATTTGTAATCCAATTACCCGGCCACCAAAGTCCGAGAATGTTTCTCATACATCGATTTATAAATGCTTGTAGTTTATTATTTACCTCATCGGACTCCAGCCACATTTCGCTCCCGTACAACAAGACAGACTTTGCATTTGAATGGAATATTCTCATCTTTGTTTATACGGCAAGCTGTCGTGAGTACCAAACATTTTTCAGTCTAGCAAATGCACCTTTGGCCTTTTTAATACGGCATTCAATGTCCAATCTGGCACCATCATCTGCTGCTATTTGACTGCCGAGGTATATGTAGTCACTTACATCCCCTATTGTGCGGTCCCCAAGAGTAAAATTTGTTGTTCGCGACGATTTTTTTTTATTTTAACGAATCAACATTAATACTTAGTCTAACTCCTTCTGCATTCTTAGCCATATCATTAAGTTTGGACTGCATGTGTCTTTCCTTTTTTGATAGCAGGACAATGTCATCTGCATAATCAAGATAGTTAAGGTGTTCCATGGTTAACGGATTCCAGGTTATTCCTCTCTTAGGGTTGTTGTCGATTGCCGAACATAGAACTTCATCTATAACTATTAAAAATAGTAGCGGTGACAGTATGCAACACTGTATTACTACTGCGCAGGTCTTAATTGGTTGGGTTAATGATCCGTTATGCAGAATTCTGCACTGAAATGCTTTGTATTGAATTTTTATCGTATTGGAAAGCTTGTGAGGAACACCTTTTCTCAACAGAGCCTGCCATATACTCTCGTGCCGGAGACAATCAAATGCCTTTTCGAAGTCTACAAAGACCAGTTCTAGCGACTCTTGTAGTTCCTTCACTTGTTCTGTGATGATTCGTATTGTCGCAATATGGTCTACTGATGACCTATTCGGCCTGAATCCAGCTTGTTGTTTCCTCAGTGTAGCATCAATTTTTGAATCTTTACGGGTAAGAATAATTCTACATAGAACTTTCAGAACCACACTCAGTAGCATTATCCCCCTCCAATTGTTGCAGTCAGTTAATGCTCCCTTCTTGGGAACTTTCACAATTATATTTTGCGTCCAATCCATTGGTATTTATTCTGCATCCCAAATTAAACTAAATAATTTGTGGAAAAGCTGTGCTGAATAACATGCATCTGCTTGAAGCATTTCAGATGTCACGTTATCTATTCCCGCAGATTTCCCCGATTTCATATCACGGATAGCCTTTTCAACTTCCTCAATTCACACGGGATATAGGTTGATGTAAATCCGAAATCTGCATTGGCATAGCAGTATTTTGGGTTGGTGCAACTCGGAATACAGTTTGGAAATGCTCCAACCAGCGAAGAAGTTGTTCATTAGGATCTGTTAACAAATGTCCATGTTTACCTGTAACTGGCATTTTAGGTTTCGATCCACCACCAGTGAGACGTCTAGTGCAGTCATATAGTAAGCGAAGGCCTCCTGTGTTTGCGGCTTTTTGCCGCTTCGTCTGCAATGGCATTCGCAGAGTTTCTTTTGTCACGTCTACATAATCTTTTCACCGATTGAGCATTTAATTTGGCATTTCTCGTACGGGAGTTTGTGATTTCCACTCCTTTGTTCCTTTAGGAGCCTTTCCTAATACCTTTATGCTGGCTGTTATATATGCATTTTTTATTTTGTTCCACAATTCCTCTATTGAATCACCGTCGGATATCGATGGAGTGTGATTTTTACTTCTTACACGAATGCATTTTTCGTTCTTGGTCCTTTAGTTTTAATACATTAAAGCGACAAGTTGTTTTCTCATCTTCTCTCTTCATGGCCCGTAGTACTCTTACGCGTATGTCGGAATAACTAGGTGGTGGTCGGACCCAATATCTGCGCCGCATTCTGCTCGCACATCCAAGAGGCTTCAACGCTACATGAGGTTTATGCATATATGGTCAATCTGGTTCTCCGTTCGGCCATCTGGTGAAACCCCTGTTACCTTATATATTTCCTTGTGAGGGAACGTAAATCCTCCAACGACAAAGTTGTTATTTCCGCAAAACTCTGCAAAAAGTTCCCCATTGGAGTTCATCGTGCCAACTCCATGTCTTCCCATTGAATGTTCTAGGTCCTTGTTGTCGGACCCGATTTTGGCATTAAAATCACCCATTGTAATTTTTATATCTCCCTTTTGTAAGGTTTTGGAGGCATGATCGAGCTTACTATAAAAATTCTCCTTGTCCCGTGAGTCTGCCAATTCTGTAGGAGCGTAGCACTGTATTATAGCCACATTTCTCACCTTTGATCTAAATATTGCAACTATAATCCTCTCATCTATAGGTTGCCAATTCAACAGAGCTGCTTGTGCGTTTCTATTTAGAAGGAATCCTACACCAGATATGTGTAGTGCATTATCTCTTCTGATACCAGAGCACAATAGAACTTGACCTGACAACAGCTTGTGTTCTCCGTAATCGGTCCATCTAGCCTCTGCAATGCCAAGTATCTCGATATTCATTCGTGCGGCTCCTTTACTCAATTGCTCTATCTTTCCTGGTTGGTATAGCGTCTTAACATTCCAGGTTCCTATTCGTGTCCTTGTTTTCATAGCAAAAGTCGTCAACGTTGATCGGTTTTCATTTTCTTCATTCGTGTTTATGGTTTCAGTAACAATTTGTTTGTTGGCCCAGAGTTCCTATCCTTGTGATGGGGCTGCCATCTTAGACCTAGCTTACAAGGAATAGCAACCGCTGCGCCGCTCCTTACGTGGAGAACAGACACTCTATGGGAAAGGTTTAAGCTTTAATGCTTATTGAAAGGTGGCATTTTCCCGCCTTGTCGATGGCGCATTGAGGTCCTATGGTATTTTTATGGATTATTCCAAAGCTCATGGAATGAGCTACCATAACCGGATTCACCACCCGCTGCTTGTCCGCGACTGCTTATTTGTATTTGCATACTTATTCGCAGCTACCTTTTATACTAAGGGCCGTATCACTATCCGCAACCTGTGACGCGTCCGATAGCTTGCAGCTAGCCTCTGTGAGATGCACTGTTGCCAATTTAGCTATTTTCTCGTCAAATCTAGCGATATTTCAACTTGTTTAGCGGGGTAAAATATGATTTAGCTATTAGCGGGAAAACTAGCGATTTTTTTTAAAGACAGTCTTGGTGTTTTCTTAGTTTTTTTTACATTTATTTCCTTGACAGAAATTTTTAATCATTATTATTTATCAATTTATCGCTAAATTTTTATGGAATACTTAAAAGTTGAAAAAATTTAGCGATGTATCGACAATTATTTTAGAAGTTTTAAAAAGTTTGAAAAATATAGCTATTTTTGGGAAATTTTTCAACAGAATCCGAAAAGATTGTGAAATTTAGCGATTTATCGCTAAATTTTTTAAGTTTTTTATAATTTAGCTATTTTCTAGTGATTTTTTAGTTTGATTTAGTGATATTTTTAGGAAAAAAGTTGGCAACAGTGGTGAGATAACCAGTTTCACGGCCGGATGCGACTGGGAATCTCATGATTTTTACCATACCATACAAAATATTTAAAATAAAACTTTCAAAATAAGGTCAAACAAATACATTCAAAACTTTTGTTTGTTTTTATTGAAAACCAAAATAAAATATTCAAAAATAAAAAGGAAATTTGCAAATAAATATAAACAAAATTTGAAAACAATAAAAACTAAATAAATAAGTAAAAGCGTTTGTTTCTATTTAAACTTTTTATTTTAGCTTCATTTTTATTTTTTTTATATTTCTATTATGTTTGATTAGGGTTTTTCCTAATTTTTCGATATTTTTGAACTTTTAAGCACCGTAAGTTCTTTTTCACGTGCAAAAATTTCACTCGAACTTTAAAGGCCTCAAACTGTAATTTAAATTATAAAAATGAACAATTTTTTAATTTAGTATGTTTGAGGTTAAAAAGAAGAATTTTTTAATTTTATAATAAAGAAACATCACAATAAACACAAAGACTGAATGAATGAATTAATGAATTTAATTTATTTGATGTCCTGTACAACAAGACAAAAAGTCTTATAGTTAAAGTACAGGATTATTATATGAAATTATTAGAATATATATACAATAAAAAAAAAAGAATATTTACAGTTGTGGCCAAGCATTTAAGTCAATTCAAGTTTTTTTCTAATTTTATTGTTGTTGCCTTTATTTTTAAAGATCAAAATAGTGGCTAAATTCGCCACGAAAGACAAGAAGATGGTTCAGAAAATTGTACAGAATTTTATCGTAATGTTTGTTTTTTAATTTTGTCACTTGTTTTAAGTGGGCGTGGCTTTTAACGAAAAATTAGCGATATAAACGTCTTATAAAATTACATAGTAAAATTTAGGCAGTACTGATCGGTTCTGTACAAACTGTATGTTTTTGGAAATCCTATAAAATTTCCTTAAGTATTATATTATTTTTATCTACAAATAGTCGCCAGACTTAAAAGTGCAGAACTTTAAACATGACTAAATTTTTCTTTGTTTTAGCGATTTTTAATAAAGTTAACAGCACTGAAATTTTAAAGTGAATAGTTTTATGCTTTTCTTACCATAATATGGCAAATCAGTCAAGATTTTATTTACGTTATAGTAAAAAGCATTTCATGTTAAAATTTCAGTGTTGTTAACTTTATTTTAAAATCGCTAAAAACAAAGAAAAATTTGGTCATGTTTAAAGTGCTGAAATTTTAAGTCTGGTGACTATTTGTAGATAAAGATAATGCAAGACTTAAAGAAATTTTATAGGATTTTAAAAAATATACAGTTTCTACAGAACCGATCAGTACTGCCTAAATTTTACTATGTAATTTGATAAGAGGTTTATATTGCTAATTTTTCGTTAAAAGCCACGCCCACTTAAAACAAGTGACAAAACGAAAAAACAAACATTACGTTATTCTGTACAATTTTCTGAACCATCTCCTTGCCTTTCGTGGCGAATTTAGCCACTATATTGATCTTTAAAAATAAAGGCAACAACAATAAAATAAGAAGAAAACTTGAATTGACTTAAATGCTTGGCCACAACTGTATATAAATAAATAGAAAGTACAACATTGAAATTTATAGAAAAAAGAAAAAAAAAATAAAAAAGTACATCATTAAAATTAAGATTTAATATTAAAAATTAAAAATTATTACAATTGGAATTGATCAAAGTTAAACAGAGCAAAGTTTATAAATGTTTGCACTTAATTAATCAAAATTTATATGTTAACTGTAAAATTCGTAAATTGATTTCTTAAACTGCCCTGCGTTGCTTAAAAATTGTATGTTTGGCGGTAGCGAGTTCCAAAGACGAATAGATTCTGTATAAAATTGCCATTCAGAAACCAGAAAAACGGGTACTGTATTATTATTTCTTTCCGATTGTGAAAAGGATAATCGATTATAAAGATATTTAGGTTCACGTGTGTTCACGATCTTATGCATAAGCGTAATTGCCCTTATTTTCAAAAGATCACAGAGTCTTACTCCATATAGTTTTTTCTCATAGGGTGTAATATGGGAAAATCGTCTCAAATTATAAACATATCTCAATATAGCATTATATGTTGAGGTTAATTTGTTTAAGCTTACAGAATCGCAGCACGCAAATACTTCGCATCCGTATAATAGTGTTGGAATAAGGTAAGTTTTCGCAAGTAGTGCTCGTATATGGACTGGTGTTAAATGTTGGGTACTCCACAAAGACCGTAACATAGAATAAGTTTTACCGGCAGCAGCATTTACATGATCAGTCCATGTTAGAGTTTTATTAAAAATTATACCAAGATTTTTAGTTTTCGTCACTATTTCAATTCTTTGATTGTTAAGAGTTATATCTAAGACATTAGGTGGCTTAATTGATTTTTTGGTTATTATAAGGCATTTGGACTTAGCGGGATTAAGACATAAACCATTTGCTGTTGCCCATATATAAATTTTCGAGAGATCAGCATTTATTTTATCTATGCAATTATTAAGTTCATCCTTTTGACTGCATATATATAATTGCACATCATCAGCATACATATGTGATTTACAAAAAGAAAGTTGATTGGGAAGATCATTTACATAAATTGTAAACAGTAGAGGACCAAGAATCGAACCTTGTGGAACGCCTTTAAGCACCGGTAGTGCCCTAGAATTTTTATTATTTGCGTGCACATATTGTTGACCATCACTTAAATATGACGCTATTAGACGATTTGCGGGAGAAGAAAAATTAAACATTGTCTCCAGCTTGATTCAGAGTATTTCATGATTCACAGTATCGAATGCTTTTGAATGGTCCAAAAGTATAAGAAAGGTTCTCATCATCAATATACTCATGAATTTCCTCCGACACATCAATAAGGGTAGTTACACAACTATGTTTAGGACGAAACCCAGATTGCCTGTCCGTAAGAAAATTATTATCCTTTAAATATTGCCTTATTTGTAGATGCAGTAACCTTTCAAGTACTTTGGACAAATAGGGCAAAATAGCAATGGGACGATGTTCTTTATTTGGTTTCGGAATGGGTAGTATTTTTGGGCATTTCCAACTTTTGGGGAAAACACTTTTGTGATGATGGTGTTAAAAATGTGTGTAATATGAGGCATAATGTGAGACATAGTTGTCTTCAGAAATCTGGGGTGGATATTATCAGAACCAACAGCATTCGATTTAACAGCATAGCAAGCAGACAGTACTTCAGGCGGGCATACACATTGGATGGGCATGGGTTCGATTCCTACAGCCGACAGGTTGTTGAAAAAATTATCATATAGAGATAATAATAATGTGTTTATAGCTTTGAAAAAATTTTTATTCTTCTTCTTAACCTCAAACCTACATAAATTGACTATGATTTTCTAGTAAAGTAGAGCTTAAATTCTGGGTATAGAAACTGTCGTTTAATGTAATATTGGGGAGATTTACAAAAGATTCATTAAGCCTATCAACATTAATATCAATGTTAACTGTTGACTTAGCTTTACCAACACCTATTTCTCGAATAGTTTTACAAGTTTTATTTGTGTCCGCAGCAGATTGAAATAAACTCGAATAATGTTCAGATTTCGCACGTTTGATCATCTTATTCACATCTCTTCTTGCCAGACAATACTCCTCATGTAGTGCATCAGTCTTAAAGCGTTTCCAACGTTTAAAAAATATATCCCGATAAATTATTTTCACTTTTATTTGTTCATTAAACCAAGGTTTCCTTTTGTTATTATTAGTTATTGTCTTCAATGGTACAGATTTGTTGAATATATTTGCCAAATTTTGCTCTAAAAAACTGACCTGGTCATCAACAGATGGCAGGTCAGTTTTTTAGAGATGGAATTCCAATCGATTTCAGATATCTCCCGTGATATAGTGTTATTATTCATCCGTTTAAAGTCATAGTACGTGACCACATCAAGCGATTTCTTAAGTTTAAAGTCATATGTGAGAAAAATTAAATCAATGGTTTGAATTACACCTATTAGGTAGGTTTCACAGAGAACATTTGAATTAAAATCGCCACATACTACAATATCATCAAAATTAACGGTTATAGTTTCAAGTTTATTAATAAAGTTGTCGAGCTTGATTCTTCGTGGGGTCGATAGACACATCCAATCAGTATTTTCCTCCCACAGGAAACAATTTCAACAAACAGATGTTCAACTTTTTCATACGCTTCCGATTCACTATAAAATTTACTTGTGATACCTTTTCGCACATATATAGCCACAACTCCACATGGAGTGCGCCTGTCACGGCGAAACAGTTTAAAGCCATGTAAATCAAACATACACTGAAAATATTATTACAGTAACTGACTGTAGTTTATTTAAAAAATTATCCGTACATTTGTTTTTAAATGATTATTCAGTTAAAATACAAAGAAATATATTTTTTAACTGTTTTTGTCGTTTATTTAAAAAATAAATTACATATAAATACGGATTTTCTGTTACAGTTAATATTTTCATTTAAAATGTTTTGTTAAAAAAAGAATTCCTTTTCGATTTCTAGGTCAGTTAAAAAAATTAAATAAACTAAATATCGTTTATTCTTACGGATTTTGTAGTTAATTTTTTGAAATTTAAAAAAACGAAATAAATGAAAAATCATTATTTTTTAAGGATTTTGTAGTTTATTTATTAACATTTAAAAATAAATGAAAAGTTCTTTTGATTTAAATGAAAAGTCAGTAGACCGGTTTTCAAGTGATTTTTCATTTATTTTAAATTACATTTTCAGTTAATTTAAACTACAAACTATTTTGAGTGTACTATTAGAAACTTTGTCCTTGTATCAACAACCGAATTCTCAAAAATGTACCGAAATTCATCAATCTTGATTTTCAGACTTTGTGCATTAATGTGGCATATATTTATGCCAGACCTCTGTTTGGACAATATACGAATGAGGTTAAAAGTTGTGTCTCTAGAACTAACTAAAAAGCTATCGCCGTTTAATATCATAGAAAATTAAAAAATTATATAATAAAGCAACGCAAGAACAATAAAAGAAATTATATAATAGAATTGCAAAAATAGTTAAAAAATCAAATACAAGAACAAGTAGTTTATAAAAATTAAAAAGCATTATCAAAGTGTCACTTTTTCACCAGAAAAATAATAGTCTTGTACACTCAAAAAAAAAAAGTCCGTAGAAATTCTGCTAAAATAACAGGAAATAGTACCTGTATTTGCGCCAGCAGAATTTTCAATGAAGTTGAGAATTATGGTCTCTAAATAGGTAAGCTAAATTTTACATACTGCTAAATACACAGACAATTCTAGTTAACTAAGCTAAGAAATTTGAGCTAAATTCAACAGAAACATTACCCGATTTAACTGAAAATTTCTCCTAAAATGTCGCTTACTAGGGTTGTCAGATACCAAAAGTCAAATAACTGGACAATGTAAAAATTTCGCCTGGATTTCAAAAAAAAAAAAATAACTGGACAATTTAAAAATGCACTTATAGTTCAAAAAAATAAAATTTTATTTAAACTTTTTTTTCAAAGGTGTAGAATATTTTGAAAGCAAAAACTCTGTGAAGTATTTGTAAGTATCCTGATGAAGAAAAATGGCAGTTTTTGGAAAAAGTACTTATGTTATTTCATAATAAGGAAATAATTGGCCTCGGTTAAGAATAAATTAATTTTTCATTGTCAAATTAAAGGTCGAAAAAACAATTTTTTTTTATTCAAATATAAAAATTAAACACACATATGTTAAAAAAAAATAATAATTTAAAAATGAAGGAAACGTAACAATTGTTAATATATGAATGCTTCACTTGCCAAATCGATTAACTCCACTTTCTGAACTTTATAAAATTTTAATTTCAAACCACTTTTTCAACTCCTAACTGTGTAGTATTCAAAACAAATTTCTCTGCTAATAAATATTAACACTACTAAATGACAAAATCTATAATTGAACGGGAATTTTAAAAAACAATATTTACTATTTTCTCATTTTTCCCATTGAGACTGATTCATATTTCTGTATGGAGTTAATTGATTTGGCAATTGAAGCATTCATATATTAGGTAATTTAAATCACATATATTTTGTATTTTTTGTAACTTCCTTCAAAACTTATTCTTATTAAAATTTCAGCCATTATTAGGTCGAAAGGCATTCTATCCCTTTCTTGTGAGTATAGATTATTTAAAATACTAAAAGTTCTTTCACAAAACGCATTGCTCATTGGTATGGAAGAAGCAAACGAGATCAATTTATGTAGATTTTGTACGTTACTTTTATCGCATTTTTTAAAAAATTGACCATATCTTATCAATTGGAATATCTTTCGGCAAATTACACTGATCGACAAGGTTTTTGCCACACGGATTCTGTATGGTAATTATTACTTTGCTAGATACCCTCATTGCAAAAACCAAATTATTTTGTTTCTGTCACGCATAGATTTGTTGTGACAGCCACTTATGATTTTACCGTATTTTGCGATAATACGTATGGTCGAATTGCATCAAATTTTCATTTAAAATAGAATTAAATTGTGACTTTAGCATACATAAGCTAATCGTTTTTAGTTTCTCAACATGCAAAGGAAGTGTATCGATCATCCTAACAGTTTTTGCTACGTATGTATGTGGTGAACTAAATTTCAAAAGTCAGCGACGAAATTTCACTGAACTGATAAATCGTGATTATTTTGGCTTTTCTTAGGGTCATCAAGAGAAGAACTGCGCACCTTATATATGCTGTCTGATATCTGATTGCTACTTTTGCCTGACTGATATAAATAGGATAAATATGGATTCGAAACATACTGTGAAATACACTCTTAAAACTGTTTGTAAATTTACTACTATAAAATGGGTAAAATTTTATTTAATTTTACGAAAATTCGGTAAATATAAACAAAAAATGCGTAAACTTTTTTCATACACACTTCCATACACAATAATACACATACAAAGTATTTTTAGACATTATGTGTTTATAAATAAACACATTGTGCCTAAAATTACTGTTCTTTTGTTAAATAAAATTTTTACGCACAAAGTTTGTAAATATACTATCCAATAATAGTAATAAATACTCTGACATTTCAAATTGGAAAAACTTGAAAAAAAATTATAAATAATAAAAAGAAAAAGCGAAAGCGGATTATTTTTTGTGAATTTGTGGAAAGGTTGTTTCCACAAACACGTTAGAGTCTGGAAATAGCAACATAAGCATGAAATTATTTTTGGTAATTATTGTTAACGCATGTGGTAGTCTAAACCTCATTTCAAAATTGAAAACGCCGTAAGAGAGATACGGCCTACGCAGGAACAACTGGTAGTCTAAACCTCATTTCAAAATTGAAAACGCCGTAAGAGAGATACGGCCTACGCAGGAACAACTGGTTGCAATGACTTCTGCTCAACAAAATGCCTTATTTGCAAGGGAGGCAATCAACCAACAACCGTAAACAATAACGGGAGAAAATGCCTTAAGAGAGATACGGCCTAGGCAAAACAATTGCGTGCAATGACTCCTGCTCAACAAAGTCAGTATTCATTGAGTACTGCCTAACTTGCAAAGAAAGCATTTTGTTGAGCAGGAGTCATTGCACTCAGTTGTTCCTGCGTAGGCCATATCTCTCTTAAGATGTTTTCTCCCGTTATAGTTGACGGTTATTGCCTCCCTTTCAAAAAAGGCATTTTGTTGAGCAGGAAATCATAACTTTTAGTTTTAAAAAACATATTTTCAGGTTTAATTGTAAATAAAGTCTCAGTATTTTTTATGAAATATAAAGTTCCTGTGACAAAAAAAATATGGGTGTGTGAAAAAAGACATGTTTTCCACCTTAGGAAGTTAAAATAAAATAAAAGATGCCAAAGAAGTTCATGTGACAAATTAAAAGTTCATTTTTGTCAATCAGTGTTATCAAAGGTTTCTCGCAGGCAGCAGAAGTCAGTGTACAACATGTCGTTGTCAATTAAATTTGATATTCCTAAAACTTTAGAAAGATCTGATAAGTTATCCCACGATAAAAGAGATTGTTTTAAATTTAAAACAGAAATGTTGTTCTAAATTGATTCGTCTCCGAAATCATATCGTTGCTCCAAGTAACAGCATTTCTTAAAAACTGATTTGCTTTAATTTGAATGTTTTTGTTTCGAGATAGGATTTTTTTTAAATAGTTGCAACTTTGCTTCCATAAAACTCATCTTTTAACCGATTTTTAAGGCAATTCAAAAGATTACTCATTATACTGTGCAGTTCTATAATAGGACAGGAATCACTTTCTAGGGCTCCTGAATATTAATTTAATTAATAAAAAAAAATATAATTAATAAAATAATTATTTTTCAAAATTAAAGAAATTCTTGTTCAACTGGACAAATTTCGTTTTAGCTGGTAAC
This sequence comes from Leucophora obtusa, assembly GCA_949987735.1. Taxonomy (NCBI): domain Eukaryota; kingdom Metazoa; phylum Arthropoda; class Insecta; order Diptera; family Anthomyiidae; genus Leucophora; species Leucophora obtusa. Next base: position 98,624,574 of record OX465298.1, read on the forward strand.
TGGACAAGACCCAAAATAACTGGACAATCCAGGCCATTCCAGGCCATCTGTAGTGCGATTCTCTAACTTCTTAATGACAAAAATATGTAGTTAGATTGTCAAAATTCAATAATTATCTACAATTGTCGTTAAAACTGATTTCGTAACTTTTTCTACCGAATTTTTTCGTTACATAATATCGTTAACTTCCGACAATTATTGTTAAGTTAACGTCAGAAAAAAGTTGTAAAAAAGTGTACTTTAGTGAAAATTTCATAAATATTTACATTAATTATATAATTTTTTACCCTACATGCCTTAATCCAGTTAGATCGTGTTAATTCCATTGCATCAAATTAATTTAGTTGAATTAATTTTAGCATTAAATAACATTTAAGAATGACTTTTCACAGTTGTTTGTAGTGATAATATTAATATGAACCCAGCAAAAAATAGACAACATTTTGGCAGCTCTGCATTTAAGCGAAAGATACAAGCAGATTTGGAAGCACAGTCCACCAACTAGGCTTGAAACAGATTTACCTTTGCCATTTCTATGGATTAGTGACACCCCATGGTGAGATGTGAAATACATGACATTCAGCGATTACGTGAGATTCAATAATTGAGTTGATACTGTGGTAGCCATATTCTAAAATACCAGAAAATTAACTCTGTTTCAAAATTAATGGGCTGTGGTTGGAAGTCAATACTTTTTTTGTAGTGATCATTACTCATTTTCATTACCATAACATATACGTAATTGTAATGAAATATTTTTCCATTTCCAATACATTCAAATAATTGTAATGAAATAAATTTGAATTTTCATTACAAAATTAGGTATGGATTTTCATTATAGCTACTTTTGTATACAGGTAAATATTTTTCTTTTTTCGTGTGCTTTAGTTTGAATACATTTTGAGGTCGTTTGAAGCTACAAAATGCACCGTAAGTGCTTCTCAACCACAATATTTAATAAGAAAATTTATAACTATGCCAATAAAGGCGCGACTATAAAAAAAATCAACCGTATTTCGCTTATAATAAAAAGTGTGTTTGCGTACCCGAAAATTTGTACAAATTCGTACAAATTTGTACAAGTTTTTACTGGAAGGTGTTTGTTTACACAATTACTCAGTAAGGAGAGAGGAAAAATAGAGGGTAAAGTGACAGTTCAATACCAGAGAACTTACAAGTTTTTACTGGATGAATTTTTGCTAGTAAGAATTTGTAAGAAAAAAAACATATGATTTAAAACATATGATTGAAGAAACAAAACATTTGTCTAAATAATTTTGAAATAATTTTTTGTAAAAATAAAAAATATTTAAATATAAGCTTATTTACGATGGAAGGAGTAAGTAGTAGTTCATTTTATTAGGTTTTATATATTAATCCAATAATTTGAATAGGTTTATTTCGCAATCAGCTATTTTAATAACTGTTGCCAATTTAGCTATTTTCTCGGCAAATCTAGCGATACTTCAACTCGTTTAGGGGGATAAAATATAATTTAGCTATTAGCGGGAAAACTAGCGATTTTTCTTTTTAAGACAGTCTTCACATTTTCTTAGCATTTTTTTACATTTATTTCCTTGACAGAATTTTTGAATCATATTATTCAGCGATTTATCGGTAAATTTTTATGGAAAACAAAAAAGTTCGAAAAATTTGGCGATGTATCAATAATTTTTTAAGAAAGTTTTAAGAAGTTTGAAAAATATAGCTATTTTTGTGAAATTTTTCAACAGAACCTAAAAAGTTCGTGCAATTTAGGGATTTATCGCTATTTAATTTTTTTTATAATTTAGATATTTTCTAGTGATTTTTTAGTTTGATTTAGCGATATTTTTACGGAAGAAGTTGGCAGCAGTATTTTACTAATTCTTACAATTTTTCTGTTTGCGTACATTTTTAGATATTTTTCTTTTTGAGAGTAAATTTTGCCTTACTCTCTGTAAATTTGTTACTGAGTAATTTTTACTGGACTTTACTGGAAAAGTACCCAAACACACCTAAAGTAATGATTTTTTTTTTCATTTCATTATGTCGCAATTAATGAATTTTTTTATTACATTACAAATCAGTAATGGAAATGAAAACGAAACCATAACTTAATGTAATGGTAATAAAGATAAAACTTTCATCACCTTTACATAAAATAATTGTAATGAAAATATAATGATAATAATTTTTGGTCCATCTCTGGATATAAGTAGCACCAAAAATGCACTTCTAGTTCTGTAGTGCTGCTAAAACCATGCATATTTTCAACTGTGATATAAAATAACTTCCCTACGGGAAATTTTAACAAACTGTCACCGAACTGGTCCCTTTAAATGAAATAGACTGGTCACTTTTACATGGCTTTGTCATAGGAGGGGGAAATTGACCCCTTGTGACATGTCACAAGGCAAATCATAAGACACGTTACTGAACTCTCATAAAAAACAAAGTTCAGGGACCTGTCCTGGGGTTTGTCTTGTGACATGTCACAAGGGGTCAATTTCCCCCTCCTATGACAACGCCATGTAAAAGTGACCAGTCTATTTCATATAAAGGGGCCAGTTCGGTGACAGTTTGCTAAAATTTCCCGTAGGGTTATTTCAAAATTACCAGAAAGTGGAAGTATTAGAATTAAATCGACTAGGTGTATAAATATTCCCTATAAACAATTTCACTGGAATTCTAGTTGAAATAAAGTTCAATTCCAGCCCTGTTTTCCAGTTTCAAGGCTTGAATATAACCCAATAAGCACATAGGTTTTAAAAATTCAAGTGCTTTAAATTTTGTTTGAACTAAAGTCGATTTCAAATTCTAGAATTTGTATATTTAACAAAAATATTTCAAACTTGAATTTTTGTTTCCGTTTTGCTGGAATATGCTATTGAAATAAAATGTAATTAAAGTTGTATTCAAGCCTTGAAACTTGAAAACAGGGCTGGAATTAAACTTGTTTTCAACTTGAGTTCCAGTGAAATTGTTTATAGGGAACTTTCGTCACATTTAATTTCAATAGCATAATTCAGCAAAAGGGCAACAAAAATTAAAGTTTGAAATATTTTTGTTAAATAAACAAGTGCTAGAATTTGAAATCTACTTTATTTCAAGCAAAATTTAAAGCACTTGGATTTTTAAAACCTATGTGCTTATTGGGTTATAAATGCGAATGAACATTTTTAATTTTTTTAAGTTTCTTTTAAAAGTGAAGCATTGAGCGCTCAAGCGCGGTTTTATATTTTTTCTGTTTAATTGGTGCAATTGGTAGTGAAATTAAAGTTTTTTAAGTCTTTCGTATACGTGATTAAAAAAATCGCTGTGAGCCAGCTACAAAGTTAATGATACATTTGTGCAATTACGTATGTGCTTTTTCAATTTGAAATTAACTTATTAAAATTTTTGGTTCAATTCGTAATCAATATAAGATGTGTACAAAATCTCACTTGTACAAACCGCGAAAGTTTCGTATCACTCAACTTTATGTAATTAAGTCACTGAAAGAATAAATTCAAAATTAAAAAGCAGGGATTATCACGATAATCGTAAAAATGTGCCACTGACTTTGTAACTGATTAACGGCGATTATTTCAACCTCGAATAACTCACTTGAATCACCTTAATACCGATAAAAACAAGAACCGAAGTGGAACGCGTTACGACTTTAAAGACACTTTAAATAAAATTTCCAGTTGCTTTTATTATATTTACCTTATGGATTATTTTATAATACTGCTATAGGGTGAAGATATACACTTTGAATTTGACGTACGGTATATTTGAATGGTATTCCATATTTTTTAAGCCCGATAGTAAGCAACACAACGAAAAAACATTCTAATTCGCCGATTTTCAAAAAAAAATTTTATTGATAAAATGTTGTTTTTTATTTACAAATACTTTTTGTTTGACATTTTTTTATTTCTGCCGAAATTTTATCGGTAACTTTTTCTAGCTACAATATCGTTAACTAAAATACCGTGAATCACTTTTTCGGTAACTCAACCGACAATTATCGTTAGTTAACGAAATCGATAAAATCGTTACGAAAGTTAGAGAATCGCACTACTGGCAACCCTATAGCTTACTGTATTAGTTTTTGAGCTCTACGGATCTGTCCCGAGACAGGCCCATATTTATTTTTGGGAGTATAGGTGGCTTATAAAGACTGATGAGTTCAGATTATCGAATTTTTGTTCATTTTGCTCTATCTCGCTTAGTTTCCGAGATATAAGCCATTTTGTGACTTTCAATAAAAAATTATGAAAATATAGTGCCATCTCTATGTGATATTGATAGCAAAGACACACAAATATAAACATTGGGAAGTAATTGTGGTTTAAATTAACTGAAAAATTTGTAAAATTAAGAAACATAAATTACTAAAAATTAGGATTCAAAGTTAGTTCAAATACGGCTGAAAGTAAATTTTATGCTAAATGGGATTTACAAAAATATTAGTTCAATCCTAAATTTTATGACAAAATAACAGAAAAAATCAGTTCATTTGAGCCAGAAAGCGTTTAACAGACTTTTATACTAATTTTTTTAATAAAATGCATCATATCAAATGGTCCATCGGCTTAAATTTTTGAGTCAGCTTGATCTTGTATGGGTGTAAACCAAGATCTTTACGCAAAATTCGCCATAAAGTGGTTTTGGCGATGCCCAGTTCTTGAGAACGCCGCGGAATTGACTGATTTGGATCGTTTGCTACGGACGCCTGAACGGCAGCGATATTTTCGTCACTTCGACCAACCCGTTGTCCCACTGGCACGGCAGCATCACACAATGAATATGTAGACTCAAATTTTTGCACTAACCTTGTTATTGCTTGTCTACTAGGGCGAGAATAACGACCGAAAATTGGAGTTAACGCTCGTAAAGTTGCGGTCACCGACTCCGAATTTTACATTTTTATAATTTGGATACGTTGTTCGTTCGTGTACTTTACCATGATGAAAATGTTGAGTTTACTGAAAAAAGGGAAAGTAACAGTTAGATGATCAGTGAAATAGTGCGTTCACAAATTAAATTCAAATTTGTCAAGTACCTATTGCAAAACCCTTTATTTCACGTTGAACTGATTGTCGTGAAAAATAATTTTTTTTATATGCAGTATAACAGTTTTTTCACGTGAAATCGAAACAACTTAAGGTGCTTTATTGTTAAATTCCATTCTAACTATTTGTTTGCTGTGTTAACCCCGGGAACCCGACTCTGACTCGAAATATTTTGTTTGATGTTTTGTTTATTGTTGTTTGACATATTCTGGGACTCCTATTATAGAAACTCCTTGGTAACAGTCAGCGGGCGAGTCCTCCCCGGTAGGTAGATTCACCTCTGGGTGTGTCCATAACTAAAATTATTTTGGTAAATCTTGAGGAATTTGTCGGCATTTATATTCCGGCAATCAATAGAAATGGATATTTTAGAATGATATTTCTTTTAGAATTTTGAATATTGCGATTGCTCAATAATGGGTTAAATATTTGTACGTTATTTTTGTGTTTTTTTGTCATCCGCAACATCATATTAGTCACCAGGCTGGTCAGACTCGGGGTTTTGTCCCCAAATTTGGGGATTTTTTGTTGGTCTTGGGGACAAAAATTTTCATTTGGGACAGGGGAATTTTTTGGGGATTTGAAAAATATTTTGGGGATATTTAAAATTTTGAAGATTATATTAACTTTGTATAGTTTTCAGAAAACATCAGTCAAGTTTGTTCGCATAATTTCAAAAAAGTAACAAATTCACCCTTTTATGGATTTTCTATATTACTTTAAGCTTTTTAACACAAAAAAATAGCTTTTTGTCTGAGAGTTTTATATGATTAATGTCCCAGAATCTAAAATATTGTTTATACAAAAAAACAAACATCATATCGATTATGGATAACGGTCTATTGTATTAAACAGACAATGTTGAAAAATTCAAATCTAAAAATTCTTTAAAAAAATACTAAATTCTTGAAAATTTCAAAATAAAATACATATGTTTAGTGTTCGATTGGTTTTTTTTAAATAATTTAATAAAAATTAAACGTTTTCTTCGTAAAAGTCCCTAAATTCTGAGAATTTTTCTAGACATTTATACAAAAACAATCCAAGAATTTTTAAAAACAATTATTTTTAGTGCTATTCCCAGCAAAACCTTCTATTACCAGGTAAAGGGAAATGTAATAAGAAACCAAAAATTGTAACTACTTTGGTCGCATAACACATTATTTTAACATGGGGGTGTCATTGGGGGTAAATGGTTGCCTAAATCGTACCGGTATAGGCTATTACGAAGGAAGTACTGAAATATGTTGTTACTTGTAATATTAAATTCACTAGTTAGCTAAAATAAGTACATACTTGTATGGAGTGAAATAAGTCGTTACACATTAGTACAAATTTCATTGGTTACAAATAGGGAATAAAATAAGACGTTATCAGTAATGACTTTGTTTAAAAGTACACCGATCCGAGCAATTCTAAATTTTTATTAAATCGTACTTTCGCATAATAAGTAGTTATAATATAATACGAATAACTTATTATTTTTACCCTTATTAATAAGTGCTAAAACAGAATACAATATTGTTAATATATTATTGTAAAGGCTCCGAATAAGTAGTAATATATCTACATATTGGTAACTCATTATTTCATACCTCCCACATAAGTATTGATGTATCACAATATTATTAACGTATTACTGTAGGTTTCTAAGTAAAACCAAGGGTAAAGGGTTTACCCATTGCCAGGCAATGCGTGAAAAAGGTCAAACCCATTACCAAGGTTTTGCTGGGTTTTTTTATACTTAATTGTAGTTTGTATGCGGATAATGTTTATTTTGAGCAAAATAAAAAGGCTCTTCTACCTTTTTCAACATTTTTCCTAGTTGGGGATTTTTTGGGGATATTTTTAGATTTATCTGGGGACAACGAAAAACAGTATACGGCAAGCCTGTTAGTCACTTAGTTTGTGCCAGTCAGTCACCAAAGTGCTATACAGTTCAGGCAGTCAAGTCAACAACTCAGGTCCCAAAACGATCGACATACATACACATACACAGAAAATAAAGAAAACATTTCCACGTCTAAAAATAAAATCAAACCAAATGTGCTAATGCCGTCCCATCCATCCATCTACCAGTCTCGTAATAAAAAAAAAAAACATTTATACACATTTGTCGTCGACATTCTTTGCCTGTAAAAGGCCGGTTGCGGCCTGTGTTGCGGTCGACATTTATATATATTCTTGTTGTTGGCGGTGGTGGTGGTGATAGAGGTGCTGGTGGTGGGGTATATGCAGTGTTGCCAAAACTTATTTAGGAAAAAATGCTAGATTTTTTGCATAAAAATGCTAAAAAATGCTAAAAACTAAAAAAATATGCTAGAAAAAATATGCTAAAAAAATTTTATAAAAACATGTTTCAATTTGTTTAAAGAAATACTATTTTAGTGACTTTTTACAATTAGACTGAAAATAAGTCATCTCTAATTATGAATTTAGTTCATTTTATTAACTAAATTTATATAAAAGAAAAATTAAAAACAACTCAAAAGTTAATTCTTGTAAAAAAGTTCAAAAATCCTTTAAAATAAATTTATTATTTGATTTCCCAACTGTCAGGGGGTTTCCATCAGCTGCTTTTATATTTTCAAGCAAGAAACAGAGGAATAACAGAAAGAATATGAAGAAAATTAACAGCGAATGAGATAAAATGAAGGAATTCGGGAAAACAAAAAAATAATAAAATCGTTTTTACAACAAAAAAAAAAACAAAAGTTAAATTAATTAATTATAATTTATTACCTTATTAAAGTTGTTTTTGTTAGTGTTTTTATCAGTAATCGCAAAAAAACAAAATATTAACTTTTTCACTTTTCTTTTGTTTTTCTCATTCTTCACTGAAATTAACAGGCCAGAGCATCCATACAAATAATTGAGCACGAGTTAACATAATTTCTTGGGAAGAAAACTCTCTCCTTTAGATCCTCTTTGCAACTGTGTCACTGAAAATATGTTATCTCATAAAGTTAAAGGCGGATAAACAAAAGTACCTCAAAATGTTTTATTTCTAAAATAGGTGGTAATGTGGAATACTTTGGCGTGTAATATGAATTTCCCATTCAGCCTTAATTTATCTGCTCCAAATTAATTTAATGGTTTTTATTGCACGCTCTGTTTACCGTTTTCAAATTTCTGCATCTTTGGGCTTACCTGCATGAAATTCTTTAAAAAATTTATTTTCGCGATCAGGGTTAATACTTTTTGTAGTGTTGCTTGACGTTGTAAGATTTTTGGTATGATTAAAGAAAAATGTACAGGTGTTACAGTAAAAAAAAATCAAAATTCACTGAAATTCTTAAAAGATAGGAATTTATCACAAACGCTATCCACATTACCCTCTATGACCCAAACCTAAAAAAACATCAATAAAAATTGCAAAGATTAAAAACGAACCTTATCAACATTTTGCAATTCTATTAATTCTATTTTAAACTCTATTCTTTAAATTTTTATTATTATTTCTTTTTTTACCAAAAATTTAAGTATTTTTGTGCAAAATCACTCCTTCACCATAACAACAAAAAATAAAACGAGTAAAAAGTTAAAGCCGGGCATGCCGATTTAAAATTTTAATATTAAAGTACCATAAAGCAATATTTTTATACTTTTGGGATCATTTTTGAATTTCAATCAATCCAACCCTGTTAAATACAAGTTTTCGCTATTTTTTTCCCCAGAAAAATTTTTTTTTTGCGATTTTTGTTTTTTTTTTCGAAAGAAATTTTTTTTCTTTGCTCTATTAAATATTTTTCTAAACCCTATTGAATATACACAAAATAACATAACACATACTTTTTATTTGCAGAAAAAAATGTTTTTGCAAAATTTTTGCGAAAAAAAATCTATAAAAAAAATTTCGTGAAAAAAATGATAGCTTCCTTAATGATTTACATATTTAATAAAATTTGATAAATTTATAATTAAAAATGATCCCAGAAATATAAAAATAAAATTTTGTTGGTACCCATCAAAATTTTTAATTGCGAATATCGCGAATACGAGAGCTAACTTTTAAAAACTGCTATCACCATTGAATACAGCGTACTCGAATTAGCTTTACCAGTAGGGTTTCCAGCTTGTTAAAATTTGCAACTGCACAGTGTAATTAATTAGGTTGTTCATAAGGGGTGTGCTATCTGTTGTATCGTTGTATCGTCCTAACGAAAAACAGAGTTGTTAAAATTTTTATTTGTGCTTAACGACTTAATGTGTACGTATAAAAATAGTTCCTAGTACTTACTCTAAAAGTAAAAAAAATATTTCTTTTTCATATTACATTTAAATTCAAATTAATGTAGAATATTCTAAAAAAAAACAGAAAATAAAACTGTAAAAAACTGTAAAAAATGCTAAAAATATGCTAAATTTTGTTGGAAAAATGCTGAAAAAAATGCCATATGCTAGATACATTTTTTTCATGCTAAATGAATTAAAAAAATGCTAAATCTAGCATTAAATATGCTAAATTGGCAACACTGGGTATATGTCATATGTACATATGAGTGTAGTTGTTATCGTTTTGTACGTTTTGCATTGTGGAGCAGAGTTGAAATTTTATTTTTTTTCTTTGCCATAAACACTCAACAAAATGTGATCAACGCACAAAAGCCATCAACAATAAAATCTCATTCTACGATAGATATCACACAAAATAAAATACGAGTACAAGCATTAGTAGATGATATAAAAGTATTCATCACTATTTCCACAGCCACTTTCCCCATTTGAATTGCACAAAAAAAAAATTGTTGCCAAGTTGTTTCGAAAAAAATTATTCAAAAAATAATTTGAAAAAACTAAAAACTTGGTAAAGTACTTCTAGTTTTCGCATACTGTATGCGAAAATACTTTACTAGTTGAAATGCTCCTAATTACTCGGTAACGATTTTTTTGTGTGTTTAGTATATGATTTGTTGATCTGAAAAAATGCTGAAGCGGCTTATACTAGTGTTTCCAATTCGGTTAATCGATTAACCGATTCCTCGATTAATCGCCTCTATTTCGGTTAATGTCGAAACAAATAATTTAAAAGTCAAATAATTATCTGAGCCAATTAATCGGTTAAAGTAGGTCGATTAACCGGTTAGATTTTTTAATATGGACTTTTTCTTTATTTTTTACTAGAGTTTGCTAAAAATCGAAAAATTTGAAAACCGCGGTTTCGGTTTTTCAAAATTACAAAAACCGCGGTTTCGGTTATTTTTCGGTTTTCTTGTGATATTAATAGAATTGTTTTAAAATAATTTAATATGTATAAAAATTAAATATTTTAATACATTCAAGATATTTATTAAAATTCGATTGAATTTCTCACTCGAATAAAGGCAATAACGCCATTGGGACAAAAACAAGGATCCCGTTATAAATTAAAAGTTTTTATTCTTTTTTCGGAAAATAGAGCTGTATTTAAAGACTTTAAATTTAGCAATATGTTAAAAACAATATAATGTTAAAATTTTGTACAATAAATTTCGCGGACTTCGAAATAAGACTTTTTGAAAAATAAGGGGTGAAAATCTGAACTGAATACGTGAAACTCAATATCTCTTAAACTAAATGACTTTTTGGTGCAATTTTTTTTTGTAAAATTATAATCCTCAGCTTATATTATATGTAGTAATAAAAACAAAAAAATATTTAAAGTAATATTTAATGGAGAAATTGTTCATTACAATTAAATAAATAATTTTGCAAAATAGGAGCTGAGCCCTTTTCTAAATTCAAGACTCAATAATATGTAATTTAATTTATTATTTTAATTGTTTTAAGTATTTATTAAAAACCGACTTATTTTTGTCGGTTTTCGGTTTTGAGGCTTGAAAAACCGCGGTTTCGGTTTCGATTAAAACCGAACAGCAAACTCTATTTTTTACCGTAAATTACTTCATTTCGGCTGAAAAATGTCAGGAACAGCTTAAAACACAAAGCACTAACAAAAATATCATCAAATTCGTTCAAAAATTCTTTTAAAAATTTAATTCAATGTTATTTATGTTTCCCTGCCTTTGTTTTAAATCGATGTTAAACCACTGTCAATTAACATGTTAAATTTGTAGGAATTCTATCTTTTCTTCCCTCTCCCAGGAAATTTTTTACAAGCGGTTTCAAACCACATCAAATTGTTCCACTAAACCTATAGAGTGGAACCAGAATCCTTTTCACTGAACTTAAATGTAAGATATAGTTAACTATAACTAGTTTCATAAGTGGTTCCAAAGTACCTACCTGTTTTACTTTAAATCAATAGAGCCGGTTGATTTTTGAACAGTTTCAAACAAAAACAAGTGCCAAAATTTGTCTTTAAATTGGTAAATATTAGAAAAACATTAAAAGTTGATTTTACCAAATACAATTATTATGAGAAAATATTTTCCATTTGGAGGCTAGACGCAACGATGGACCGATTCTATTCAAAATCAATACGATTTGTTTTGGACCCATATAAGACAGGGTACCAAATTTCGGTATCTTTATATCTGCGACCTGTGGCGTATAAGCCAATTTTTGGGGCACTAGGTTTAAACATGGACCGATTATGCCTAAACTAATGGGCTTTGTCATTGGGTACATACGAGCTAGTGCACCAAATTTCATTAATATACCTTTATGCGGGCGCTAGGTCCAAATATGTGCCAATTTTAACTAAAAGCAATACACTTCGTGCCTAGACCAATATAAGTGGTTATACCAAATTTATTAAAATATGCTAATATTTGAGACCTGTAGGGTGCGAACAATATTACATGGCCAAACAGACGGACGGACAAAAATACATCGCTATATCGACTCAAAATGTGTGTTTGAGATGATTGGTCTACTATAAGGTGGATTTAGGTCCAATATTTTTTGCTATTACAAACATCAGCACAAAGTCATTATTCATACTCTACATTGCCCACGTTGTGGTTAGGGTATAACCATCGGTGTTAAATCCGACGTTTTTTTTTTTTTTTTTTTTTTTTTTTTAAGAAATTCTTCCTATTAATTAACGTGTTGCTTCCTTTGGAAAGGGGATAGTGAAGAAGTAAAAGGTGGTGAAAGATGAAGGGCTTCAAATATGGCAACACTGTAATTACGCGAGATGTTGAATTTTAGAACAGTTGTTGCGCGCCATCTGACGGTGAGTTGGCGAACTTTGTTAAAGCTTTTTAGTTCATAGCCTTTTATATTATTTTACTTCGGTGGGGTTAAGTGCTATGGGAACACCGAAGGAGGACGCTGCGATATGTGTGAGGGATAGAAAAAACTCATGCATATTACTATTTTTTATAAATTGATGTTGCCTTGGTTGGGGCTCGAACCCGCAACCTCACGTATAACACGTCAACGCGCTAACCATTACACCACAAGGAGACGTTATAATGGGAAAAGAGTAAACTTTCTTTAGCTGAGTAAATTACGCAATGCAATAAGAAATTTCATTATCAATGGTTCCTACACGAACTGAATACACCATCAGAAAAAACTCCCAAAGGGGTTTTGCAAATTTTGCTCAAATATTATTTAAGGTCTCCTAAAATGTCTGTCTGTTTTAATCAAGGTTGGCAGGCAATACCGCTAAAATACCGTTATCGATTCAAAACCCTTTCAACTGACTACGGTTACCCCTAAAATACCGTTACCGAAATACCGTTATCCCTAAAATACCGTTACCGAAATGACTGAAATACCGTTGTCCTTAAAATACCGATACCGAAATAAATGAAATATCGATACCCTTAAAATACCGTTACCGAAATAAATGAAATACCGTTACCCCTAAAATACCGCTACCGTTATTTTTAATTTTTTGCTTTTGGTAATTGCATGTAGGTATTTGGTGTTTTTCGTACTTTAAGTTGCTAAATTGGTTTTGTTTTTAATCTCGCTTGTTTTTTGTAAAAAAAATTGCGGGATGCATCGAAATAACTTACTACCGTTATCCTTGTTTTTACTCAGCTTATTTGTTGTTCTTTTGAACAGGTTACAACAGTTTACCGAAGTCAATCAAGCGGTTCTAAAATGTTTAATAAAAATGCGAGGGCACCTGCGAAATCTCCAAATATTTTAGCAAAGCACCAAAATAATTTTGAATGGAACATTTCGAGGTGTCTTCACATTTTTACTTAAGATTTCTGAACCGATTTCGATAATTTTTAACACTAAATTGATCAAAAAAGTATAAAACAGTGTGGGCAAAAATGCGTCTTCATGCCGTGAACGGCATTATATATCGAGATATAAAATGAAAATCCGAGTCAATTTTGAAAACACTCTGGGCTTTGTTTTAGCAATAGTGTAATCTCATTTCGCTTTGAAGTGATTCAGGATGATGGCAATAACTGAAAATTTGTTGGACAGTGTTACTGCTTCAGGTTCCAAGAAATATTTCCTTTCAAAAATTCTCATCTATAGCTTACGTTGAAAATTTCAACTAGAAATAATTATTGAAGATAATTACTTAATTTTTATTTACATATCTAGGACCGTATGCATGATCAATTTTAAAATGTATAATTACCTTCCAAAACAAATTTTTCATACAAAATTAATTTTATAAACTTGTTATAAGCTTTTAAAATTATTATGCATAAGCATAATTCAAGTTAAGCAGAAGTCAAACTCACATATTTTAAAAATAGCAAATTCGTATAGGTTTTTTAAAATGAAAAACTCGTCAACTCTAAGGATATACTTCCACTGAACATATCTGTCAACATTTCCTTTTTTAAGAATCCTCATATTCCTCCAAAAAAATTCCCATACATTATGCCCATATATTAAAAAGCTGTAAAGCCAGGGGTATGGCATCACCAAAAAAATAAGTTATAAAAATATCGTTGTCACTAGCACTATAATTAATAGTCTCTGGTCACTAGATGGCACTTTGTTCAAAAATTGACAATTTTCTTTTTTTATTTAAATTTAAATAATAACAAACAACAAAGCAAAAAAACAAACGTATATCTCATTTTTCCTCATTTTGAGCAGTTGTCGGCAGTTTTTGAGTTTTAAAATATAGGCTCAGCTGATACTTAACCGATACTAAATAGTTGCTCAGGTAATATTAAATTACAGCGGCCTCTATCGGTGAGTAGTGTAAGTTTTGATTTCCTATCTCTATAATTAATAGTCTCTGTGTAAAGCATCCCTAACATGCACTTTATAATCCAATGTAATCGTTTAACTTAAAATTAAAAACCAAGGAAATACATTAATTTTGCATTAAACAATTAATCGATTAATCGCCAATTTTGTTGAGTAACCGACGCGAATAACCGGTTAATTAATTTTAGTGATTTTTCGAATATTGCATTAACCGGTTAACCACCTACGTCAAATAATTGGAAACACTAGCCTATATATTTGCAATATTATGGCACTACTTTCCCGGTTCTGGAGGCATAATGACCGTATGTATATTAAACTGAATTTTGAGCAATTTTATGGAGTGAATCAAAATACTTTTGATTTTTATTGGAATATATGATATATTGTATAATCTATCGGCAACACTGTGCAATTTTAATTTTGCGCTGTTTATGATGTTTATATGCATTTTAAAGTTATTTTGTAATCATATATTGTGGCGATATTTTGTTACATACAATCACCCAGAAAACAGATTCAGTTCTGATAACCGCATTTGTAGCCAATCGCATGGTTCAGTTGTGGTAGCAGAATTTTTCAGTTGTGGCAACAGAAAACCAATTGAGACAGGACTAATTTGACTGTGGCAACGGAATCTCAGTTGCATCAAGAATAATTCTGTAGCCGCAACCGAAAAATTCATTTGATGCAACTGAACCATTCGATTGACAACAAATGGGGTTGTTAGAACCGAATCTGTTTTTTGGGTGATATATTGCAACTTATTGTGTGGTTCTGGCAAAACCATAAAAATACTGTGCTATTATATTGGCCATAATTTTGAAATTGTATAACTTTAAAATTGTTCTGAGTTCCGAAACTTTTTAATTACAGTGGTTTTGTAAAATCACAAGGAATAGAAAATTTCGGAAACTTGCTATTTCGAACAAATTTTAGAATTTTTAAACCAATTTTTAGATAAATTTTTATATATTAATTTTTGCAAAAAATTGATATATTCGTTTTACTTTCACCAAGCTTTTTCACAAGAAATAAAAGAAGAAAAAAAATTCGGATTTGGATCAAAGAACATCAAAAAAAATTCGGAATGTTTCACTTTAGAATTTTTTTATGTGGATTCGGAACTTAGAACAGTGCCGAATGAGTGTTATTTTTGTTCGGTTTTAAGATTAAATATGACAAATTCCAAAAAGAATTCACAATTTATTTTACAACAAATAGAGAAAAAAACTTATAAAAAAATTTCCTAGAACCAATAGTTGACAGTTAATGCATTTTCAAGTACTCCCTACGGGAAATTTTAACAAACTGTCACCGAACTGGCTCCTTTATATGAAATAGACTGGTCACTTTTACATGGCGTTGTCATAGGAGGGGGAAATTGACCCCTTTTTATCTATTTCATCAGGTTTACATTGCCAGAGGCTGATTCACCTAGACTAACCACTGCTCAAAGAAGAGTGAATAGCGTTTAATTGATACATGTTATTTAGGCTGCTCCTTATTTTCTTAAATTAAAATTTTTAAAGCAGGATCCTCTTAAATTGTTACTGTTGGCAAAAAACTTATTCTGTAAAAATTTCAAACCGATATTTTAATCTTAACATGTGCATTGAGATTGAACTTTATATAAGTGAAATGTATTGCGGAAAAATTACTTTTTTGGTTTTTTTTAAATACCCGTATTTTTGGAAAATGTCAATAGAACGTAATTTATACTGAACTATCATTCTAGAAATGCATAAAAATTCAAAATCGGTTGGAAAATATTTAAGTAATTGCAAATTCCCCAGACCATTGTAGGGTTAAAATGAGATAAATTACGAATATCGTAAAAAATAAAATATTTTTTTTAAAAGATCCAATGTTATACTCCAGCTTCATTTCTAAGATTCACAAATATCTATTTAATAAAAATCAAATGTCGTTCGTTGGTAATTGCATCAGTTGAGAACGGCTGGACCGATTTGGACAATTTTTTTTAAATATTCGTAATAGTCCAACTTAGGTTTTTACGGAAAGAAAAATAGATCACGCCCACTTTTTTTAAATGTTCGTAGTAATCCAATTTCAGTTTTTACTGAAAGAAAAATTGACCACGCCCACTTTTTTTGATATATCTAAAATCGCAGAACGCCTGGCTAATTTTTTTTAAATGTTCGTATTAGTCCACAAAAGTTTGTTACAGAAAGAATAATTTTCCACGCCCACTTTAATTAAATCGTCGGGTAATTTTATGTAAAAGTTTAACTGTATACGGTCACGAATAAAGTTTTTAGGGAAAGAAAAATAGTTATGGTATTGAGGAAGTTTTTACTTTCAACAGTTTGCAAAAATATTAATTTTTGTATGCACTCTCCATGATAACTGACAACAGGAACTACCAAATTACAACGAGGCTTTCATATTAATTGAGGACATGTGCTTGATGATATCGAACAAGGTATTATTTGAGTTAGGCACGACAACTCCCAATCGTCCGATGCACGACGCATTTAATCAAGAGTTGCGAAAAACACTGATGTCGAAAAACACTGATGTCGACGAATTGAATTTTAAGATTCAAAGTGTAATTGCTGTCGAATTAATGACGTACAAATCGGTGGATTCCGTTACTTCCCAAGATGATGTTGTCAACTATCCAACCGAGTTCTTAAACTCGCTGAAATTACCCGGATTACTGCCTGAAAATCTCAAACTGAAAGTCGGATCGGTAATCATAATATTACGAAACATAAACCAACCACGTCTTTGTAATGGCACCCGACTTGCGGTAAAAAACCTGATGAATAACGTCATCGAAGAAACAATACTTAAGAAAAAGTACAAAGGAGAAGAAGTTTTGATATCACGGATCCCAATGGTTCCGACCAACATGCCATTCGATTTTAAACGCTTGCAGTTTCCGGTACGGCTTGCATTCGCAATGACAATTAACAAATCCCAAGAGCAGTCATTGTGTGTTTGCGGTATTAACCTTGAAAATCCATGCTTCTCGCGTGGTCAATTGTATGTCGCCTGTTCCCGTGTCGGAACACCATCAGCATTATTTGTTTACGCGCCAGACAACAAAACAAAAAATGTCGTGTATCATAGAGCATTGCAATGAACGAAATTATGATATCACAGCAAAGCAATCGCAAAAAGTATTTCTCTATTTTAATTGGTTACCTGAACATCGATCTTTCAATTAAAATGTAAATAGAACATCACTGTACATATTTTCAAATGTATGTAAATCAAACATACCCCAAACCTATATGAAGAAAAATTATCATTCAAAAAAACACGTTTTTTGTTTCTACTTTTACACATTTCAGAGAGCTTTTCACAAGTCGAACACAAACATTTTTTCTAAGTTGGACAGGCCTACGTCTGTCCGGTCAGCTTGTTCAGATATAAATTTTTGTCGCTCTTGGGTTATGATAACCTAGTCCCACGTATGGCCAAAAATGGGATTTTTTTTTATAAATTTGCAAAATTATAGTTTTAATTTAAATCGAAATAAAACGTGATTTTGAGTCGATCGGTATACTATAAGGTGTTTCTAGGTCAAATATTTTTTGGTGTTACAAACATCAGCACATACTTATTATACCTTGGTGTAGGGTATAACAATTTCATTGGCAGTGAATTGTAATGGAATTTTTTGGCATTGGCATTGAACTCAAGTAATTCCAATTAAATTTCAACTTCAATTTCAAATCAACTAATATATTCATGTGCAATTAGCAACAGAGAATTAAAAATAGCGATAACGGTAGTTTAACCCTCTAATGCCCAAGGCCGCCAAAAGGCGGTCTTCAGATTTTAAATTGTTTTTGGCTAAATAACAATATTTTATTAAACAAGTTGTATTATATCCATAGAAAACTTAACTATCTACTTTTTTTCCTCACAGGATAACGCCAGGATACGTTTAAGAAATATCTCTCTAACTCAAAAACTAGCCAACAGATTTTCTTTGAAATTAAACAGGGATTATATACTCAGATTCGAAGGAGAATTTCTATAGTAAATTGAATGGTATATTTCGTAAAATACCAAAAGGCAACATCAAAATTTTAATGGGCGACATGAACGCAAAAGTAGGTGCTAACAACGAAGAATTTGAAAATGTAATGGGACATCACGGTTTAGGCGAAATGAATGAAAATGGCGATTTTCTAACCGAATTTTGCAGCAACAACAAAATGGTAATTGGAGGTACCCTTTTTCCTCATAAAAACGTCCACAAAGTCACCTGGGTTTCTCCCGACGGCACAACCGAAAATCAAATAGACCATATGTGTATTGATAAGATGTGGGGAAATAGCCTTTTGGATGTAAGAAATAAACGTAGCGCAGACATTGCCTCAGATCATCACCTCGTTATAGCATCGATAAGACTAAAAGTTGTTCGAAACGACCGTAAAAACGCAGAACTAAAAGAATGCTTTAACATCAGCAAACTGAAACAACCTGCAACTAAAGAACAATTCTACCAACAACTAATATCAGTAAATGATACTTTTGAACCCACGAACTCAGTGGAGGACAATTGGAACTCAATCAAGCAAGCTTATTTAACAACATGTCAACAAGTACTTGGCATTAAGCGAGGAATCCGAAAAGAATGGATAACTGACGAAAGCTGGAGTCTGATAGAAAGAAGAAGAGAGAAAAAGGCTGACATAAATAGCGCACGAACGTGCTTTTCAAGGTAAGCAGCCAAGAGAGAATACGCTAACCTACATCAATTGGTTAAATGTAGAAATGATAAACGTAGATGGATCAACGCCATAGCAGAAGACGCGCAAGCAGCTGCATCAAGTGGCAAGTTATAAGAACAGTATGAATGCACCAAGCGGTTAACCATGAAACATAAAAACCCTAATACCCCCATTAAGGATAAACATGGACAGATACTAACTACTGACAATGAACAATTGCAGAGATGGTTCGAACATTTTACTGAAATTTTTAAAGTCCCAACTGATCCACCGAATTCTGATTTAGTTGCACATCAACCAGCCTTAAATTCAAACTCAATTTTTCGAATTAATATCAACTACCCATCACTCAACGAAATAGAAAAGGCTATAATTGCGATGAAAACCGGTAAGGCTCCAGGTATTGACGGCTTAAACATCGAAGTCATTTCATTCAATCCCATTGAATCTTCCAAAATAATACACCCCCTTTTTAAGCAAATTTGGAAATCTGAAGAATTTCCATCTCACTGGATACAGGGTGTTATCGTTAAAATTCCGAAAAAAGGCAGCCTCAACGGCTGTAATAACTGGCGTGGAATTATGCTATTGTGCAGCTGCCTTAAAATTTTCTGCAAAATTATCCTTAACCGTATCGAGTGCAAGTTGAACGAAACTTTACGGAAACAACAAGCAGGTTTTCGGCCCCAACGAAGCTGCATAGATCAAATTGTAACTTTAATTTATAATAACGAAACACATAAATGAAATGAACGAACTTTTACATCTAGCTTTCATTGATTTTGAAAAGGGATTTGACCGCATAAGGCCCAAAAATATATGGGCAGCTTTGCAACACAGGGGAATACCAATAAAACTGTGCGATCTCATTAAGTCACAGTATACAAACTTTCAGTGTCGCGTACGGCATAACAACCGATTGTCAGAGGCAATAAATGTTACAGCAGGAGTACGACAAGGATGTATTCTATCCCCACTTTTGTTTTTAATAGTGTACGACGAAGTATTAATAAGTGCGATCCACACTCATCCTCAACGTGGCATCATTTGGCACCCCATAAAAATGGAGCACTTAAACGATCTTGTATACGCAGATGACATTGGTTTGCTCTCAAGTAGAAAATCTGATATGCAATGAAAAATTAATGATTTAGTCCACCAGGCTGAACCAGTTGGATTAAAAATTAACATAAGCAAGACAAAATATATGAGCAACAGGCAAGTAGAACAAACTTTTAATATAGCCGGGTAGCCAATCGAATCAATCCGCGAGTTCACTTACCTGGGAAGCCAAATAACAGGCGATGGCGGAGCTCTTATTGCTTTTGATGTGTGTAATGACCTCGCTCGTTTTATTTCGAGCTTTCTCAGAGATCGCACTATTCGTGCTGTTATAGATGGGGTCTCATCCGACGAGTTTCAGCTGAATTCAGGCGTACCGCAGGGTTCTGTTCTTTCTCCTTCCCTATTTCTTATCTTTCTCAATGATCTTCTTGGTCAAACTTTCAACCCTATCTACTCTTTCGCAGATTACAGCAACATTTGGCATTCATTTTCCTTCGATCGTAGGCCAAGCCCTAAGGAGATTGGGGGCAAAAGGCAGATTATGAATGACACACTGAATCGTGACCTTTCTAAAATCTCTGAGTGGGGTCGTGCGAATAAGGTCGACTTTAATGCACGCAAAACCCAATGTTGTATGTTGACCCATAGGGCTGTGGGGTCAACATTGTCATCTGTACATATGGGTGATATCGATATTGAGGAATCGGATACTCTTGATGTTCTGGGCATGAAAATTCAGTGTGATATCCATTGAAATATACTTGTTTTTCAGGTGTCGAAAGAAGCATTCAAGTGTCTAGGTTTTTTACGTCGGTGCAAGAAGTACTTCACTCCATCCGATTTACTCACTATTTATACCACCTATATCCGACCGAAGATAGAATACAACTGCCATATATGGGCAGGACCTTTGAAGTCTATTTTGAAGCTTCTGGACCGTGTGCAAAGGAGGGCGTCGGCGCTTATCAATGACAATAGGTATTCAGCTCTATTTACTCATTGGAGCATCGTCGGAATGTAGGTTGTGTGACCCTGTTCTATCGATATTACCATGGGAAGTGCTCGGCTGAGAGAAGTGAACTTGTCCCCAAAGCCCAAGTTTTTATTCGTAATACTCGCTTATCAAGTAGGGCGCATCCGTTTGTGGTCGATTGTCCAGTGGATCGCACGACGCATTATAGAGAGAATACATTTATCAGTCGCACTAGCCGTATGAAGAATAAACTCCCCGCAAAAGTCTTCCCTGTTACTTACAATGTTGCGAAAATTAAATCATATATTCACAAACACTACTCCCTCTTTCCTTCTCCTCATAACCTATTTTCCTAATACCAACACAATGCACTGCGTTAATAGGGGGCATCCGCTGAGTGTTGGTCCACCAAAAAAAAAAAGAAACAAAGGATGGTACTAGGTTAATTTTTAATTTATACAGCTTTGCAGAGATTTAAATTTTGGTGCAACTTTTTTTATAGATTTAGACAAGCTGATTCTCAATTTGTTTTTAAAATGTGTCAATCACGTCACATTTTTTAGAAAATCGCGGGTAAAAATGCCGAAATACTCTGTGTTTGGCTTATTTGTAAACTATAGAACAATTATGACGTGACTAAAAGTTTTAAAAACAGAGTTCGGAATTACGAACTTAAAGTCTATATAAATTATTTATGAGAACTTAAACCGCATAACGCATGATGAGGTATTTTATCTGTAACTAATCGTAGCATAAATACCACCTTTTTACAGGTAAAGTAAAAAAGAACGTCCAGTTATATATAATTCGAATTTATAAAAGCTGTGAATTATCTTAAGATTAGCGATATAGTCAAGCAGTTGTAATGAATTAAATTTCGAATAAAAAAATATATAAAACTAGTATTTTTATGATATTTAACTGATGACGATTTCTTATAAAATGGCAGACGATTTTGATGATTTATTTTTACATTTGGTCTGGTACCACTGTCTACAGTGACCTTAAAAACTAAAAAAGTTGCCATATAAAATGTTAACTAAAAAAATTTTTGACCTTTTTTAGAACAATTTAATTGTAAAAACACGAGTATAAAAATATGTTAAGAAAACACTAAAAGCACTAACAAAAAATAAAAAGCACTATTCTGGTGCTTAAGCACCATAAATAGTGCTTAAAGCACCAAGTTGCCATCACTGGATATACCACAATAGAAAAAAATTAAGCAAGTGTTGCTAATTCTATTGGAAAACAAAGCAGTGAAATATGACATACAAAACTCTAAAATGTCTACGACACACAGTGGTTTTAAACTGAGAGAAGTGGTACTACATACACAACTTCTAAACTAATGGTCCGATTTTGACAAAGTTTATAGAATATTGTAGAGTAGGAATAAGGCTCTTGGAAAAATTTATAGTCACCCTGTTTTATTAAAAGGTCACCTATTTAGTACCAGCGTGCTAAATACACCTCTAGTTTAAATAAGCGTTCGGAACCTTTGGCTTCTTAAATTGTCGGCCGATTTCAATAACTTCATCATATCTCATTTATCTCATCTCAATTTTTTTTTTGTGGAAACATTTTTTTGTGAAATATTTTTTTTTGTGGAAAGTTTTTTTTTTTTTGGAAACACTTCTTTTTTTTGTGTACATTTTTTTTTGAGTTTTGTGTAAACTTTTTTTTTTGTGAAATATTTTTTTGTTTGTGAAAAAAATTTTTTTTTTTATTGGAAACCCTTTGTTTTTGTGCAAACTTTTTTTTTTTGTGGGAACTTTTTTTTTGTGGAAACTTTTCTTTTTGTGAAATATTTTTTTTTTTGTGGAAAGTGTTTTTTTTTGGTAACTTTTTTTTTGTGTAAAATTTTGTTTTTTTGAGGAAAGTTTTTTTTTTTTTTGGGGAAACTTTTTTTTTTGTGGTTACTTTTTTTTGTGGAAACATTTTTTTTGTGGAAAGTTTTTTTTTGTTTTGTTGAAACACTTTTTTTGTGGAAATTTTTTTTTTTTGTTGTGGAATCTTTTTTATTTTTTTGTGAAAACTTTATTTTTGTGTAAACATTTTTTTTTGTGCAAACACTTTTTTTTTTGTGGAAACATCTGTAATGTTGAAACATTTTTTTTGTGGAAATTTTGTTTTTTTTTGTGGAAACCTTTTTTTTTGTGGAAACACTTTTTTTTGTGGAAACACGTTTTTATTAAGGAATGTAATATAGAGTTTGTTTACGACCATTTTTTTTTTGTTTTTTTAAACACTTTTTTAAGACACTTTCGGGAAAGAACGGGGAAATTAAACGGGGAACAAGTGGAATTGAAACCCGAGAAAATGGCAATGGAACAGAGAACGAAATGGAATGAAATGCGGAACGAAATGAAACAGAACGGGGAACGAATGGATTCGCAATGATAATAAACAAATCGCAAAGAGAGTCATAGTGCTTACATATAAGAGTGACTAACTGACTTATTTTTCCCTCTAACCGGCCTATGCTTTTTCACCAAAGTATAAATGAAATCCAAATTGTTGAAATTGTTATTGTTTTTGTAACAATAACAATTTACACACAAATCAACGCAACGCAACGCCTTACAAAATACCCTACGAAATTTTTTGTGCCTTTGATTAAGAAGATGTAACGATTTACGTTTTTCGGAAACTACGAAATTGAGCGAAAACGGGTCTTAATGTTAATAAATATTGGTATTAATACTAAATTTATTCTTTTTGTCAAGTTTCATAATACATAATTCGTTTTCAAGTTAAGACGATGCCCCAGAAAGGTATCCTGATAGAATCCTGTATGTGCTTGGACCAAAGTAATGACTTTTTTTAAAAGCTAAAGCTGTAGTCTTACTTTGTGTGTGTTAGCAATGGTTTAAAAGTAACTTAAATATATTTTTAAGATTTTTGATAATTGAGTTAGTTTAAGAATATTAGTTGGCGAACTTTTGTTGGGGCTGCTTATTTCATAGCCCTGTTATAGTATTTTAGTTCGGTGGGGTTAAGTGCCATGGGATTAGTGACGGTGAACACTGTATTAGGGATAAGAAAATCATACACATTATTTTTCCAAATTGATGTTGCAGTCGCTGGGGATTAAACCCGCAACCACATGTGTAACAGTTCAACGCGCTAACCATTACACCACAGCTCTCACATCGTCATCGGTATTTTTGTTAATTATTAAAATTTGTTTTAACCTAAGCTTCCTCCGAATAATAATTTTTGAAATTATTTATTTTTTATATAAGCTCCTAATAAACATTCTCATCGAAGGGGGCTTTTATTTTGAAGATTTTTACATTAATAAAAAACATTGTATTTTATTTTCATAAAAATATTTAATTCCTATACAAAACAAATTACATTTTAAACTTTAAGGTACACTAACAACGTAGTGGGCTTGCCCGATACGACAAAATTCGTTTTCGGTTTAACTGACATCCCAAAAACTAGGCCTAAGGCATGCTGCTAAATCTAGCGGGCTTGCCCGCTAGTTTTATATATACTTTTTAAGTTGTATACACTGTAGTGTACAAGGGTAGTAAAAGAGTTAAAACAAGACTGTTAGTTTGGACTAATCTTTTTTAAAAAATATAAGAAATTTTTATTTTTTGAACTATCTGATTTTTTAATTTGTTTTGGAAAAATATGGGGGTATTTGGTAATATTTTAAAATTGGGATTTGGCAACCCTGACATTATAATTATTATAAATGTAGTAGTGTTTTAATAAAAACTATCCATTATTTAGTTTTGGGTGAAAACGGAAAATTTTTCTGCCATTTATATAAATATATCAAACTATTTCTGGGTTTTAAATCACTGAATTATATTTAAGCAGCTAAAAATATAGCTGTTTAAAAGTGCTGTGTTGAAAGCGGAGCAGTGTGTCCAAAATCATTTTCACAATGCTCCGTTAGTTTATAATTGGGTCTTTAACTGACACACTTGCTGTTGTTTTCCATGTAATAGTTGAATGAAACTGTTTGTTAACTTTTAACTGGACCTTCAGTAATCGGGCCTTAATAATTTAATTCTAAACAATTACATCGGAAAATAAACATTTAATCTGAAACCTTTTTTTGTTCATAAAAATAAATGCTTAATGTGACATTTTTGCCACATGAACTGTACACACACATAAGCAAAGATTTAAGTCGGTATTGCCACCACTGAAACTAATTTTAACACAGCTGCTGTTTGATAATCACCAAAATCTCCTTAATTTAAGAAAAAACACATTTGTTAAAAAATCGGCCAAAACTGATTTGTACTGAGAACTTGTTTTTATAAAAAACGAGTGAAAAAGTTAAAAACGGTGTGGTTAAAAGCTAACTAATGTTTGGATCCGAAATTCGAATGGGTTAAAACGGACTTGTGTCAAAAGTTTATATAAAATGATAAAATAAGAGAAAATCGAAAATAATAGCCCATATGGGCGATAGGTCCAAATATGTACCGATCCTATCTAGAATCAATAGGCTTTGTCCTTAGGACTATGTGAGTCAGCAAACCATATTTCATTGAAATTTCTTCGTATTTGCGACCTGCAGCGTGTAAACAACCCAATTTTGGGGATATGCTTATATGGGCACTAGGTCTACCAAATTTCATCAAAATATCTTAATATTTGCGACCTGTAGAGTGCGCACAAGAATGCATGGACAGACAGACAGACGCACATCGTTAAATCGAAATAAAAACTAGTAAAAAGGTTAAAGTCGGGCATGCCGACTATACACCAGTCTGGGTAAAAGCCAACTAATGTTTGGATCCGAAATTCGAATGGGTTAAAATGGGGCTTGTGTCAAAATTTTCTATAATGTGAGTCAGCGCACCAAATTTCATTAAAATATCTTAATATTTGCGATCTGCAGTTTGTAACCAAGCCAATTTTGGGGGGACCCTTATATGGGTACTAGGTCTAAACATGGACCGATGTTCACCAAAATCAATAGGCTTCGTCCTTGGGCCAAAATAGGTCTGTGTACCAAATTTCATCAAAATATCTTAATATTTGCCACCTGCAGCGTATAAACAATATAATTTTGGGGGGACCCTTATATGGGCACTAGGTCTAAACATGGACCGGTGTTAACCAAAATCAATAGGCTTTGTCCTTGGGCTGCCATAGGTCGGTGTACCAAATTTCATCAAAATATCTTAATATTTGCGACCTGCAGCGTATAAACAATATAATTTTGGTAGGACCCTTATATGGGCACTAGGTCTAAACATGGACCGATGTTCACCAAATTCAATAGGCGTCGTCCTTGGGCCGACATAAGTCGGTGTACCAAGTTTCATCAAAATATCTTAATATTTGCGACCTGTAGAGTGCGCACAAGGACGAAGCCTATTGATTTTGGTTAAAATCGGTCCATGTTTAGACCTAGTGCCCATATAAGGGTCCTCCCAAAATTATATTGTTTATACGCTGCAGGTCGCAAATATTAAGATATTTTGATGAAATTTGGTACACAGACCTATGTTGACCCTAGGACGAAGCCTATTGATTTTGGTGAACATCGGTCCATGTTTAGACCTAGTGCCCATATAAGGGTCCTACAAAAATTATATTGTTTATACGCTGCAGGTCGCAAATATAAAGATATTTTGATGAAATTTGGTACACCGACCTATATCAGCCCAAGGAAGAAGCCTATTGATTTTGGTTAGCACGGGTCCATGTTTAGACCTAGTGCCCATATAAGGGTCCCCTCAAAATTATATTGTTTATACGCTGCAGGTCGCAAATATTAAGATATTTTGATGAAATTTGGTACACCGACCTATATCAGCACAAGGACGAAGTCTATTGATTTTAGTTAACAGCGGTCGATGTTTAGACCTAGTGCCCATATAAGGGTCCCCTCAAAATTATATTGTTTATACGCTGCAGTTCGCAAATATTAAGATATTTTGATTAAATTTGGTATACCGACCTATATCAGCCCAAAGATGAAGCCTATTGATTTTGGTTAACACCGGTCCATGTTTAGACCTAGTGCCCATATAAGGGTCCCCCCAAAATTATATTGTTTATACGCAGCAGGTCGCAAATATTAAGATATTTTGATGAAATTTGGTACACAGACCTATCTTGGCCCAAGGACGAAGCCTATTGATTTTGGTGAACATCGGTCCATATTTAGAATTAGTGCCCATATAAGGGTCCCCTCAAAATTATATTGTTTACACGCTGCAGGTCGCAAATATTAAGATATTTTGATGAAATTTGGTACACCGACCTATATCAGCCCAAGGACGAAGCCTATTGATTTTAGTTAACAGCGGGCTATGTTTAGACCTAGTGCCCATATAAGGGTCCCCTCAAAATTATATTGTTTATACGCTGCAGGTCGCAAATATTAAGATATTTTGATGAAATTTGGTAAACCGACCTATAATAGCCCAAGGACGAAGCCTATTGATTTTAGTTAACATCGGTCCATGTTTAGACCTAGTGCCCATATAAGGGTCCCCTCAAAATTATATTGTTTATACGCTGCAGTTCGCAAATATTAAGATATTTTGATTAAATTTGGTATACCGACCTATATCAGCCCAAAGATGAAGCCTATTGATTTTGGTTAACACCGGTCCATGTTTAGACTTAGTGCCCATATAAGGGTCCCCCCAAAATTGGCTTGGTTACAAACTGCAGGTCGCAAATATTAAGATATTTTAATGAAATTTGGTTCGCTGACTCACATTATAGAAAATTAAATTAAAATTTAACCCATTCGAATTTCGGATCCAAACATTAGTTGGCTTTTAACCAGACTGGTGTAGGGTATTGTATAGTCGGCATGCCCGACTTTAACCTTTTTACTCGTTACCCGATTAAAAAAGATGATATGGTGACATATCTAATTTGATGAAATACAATAACTAATCACATACAATTTAATCCGAAAAATGGTGAATACAATTGTATCTACGTGGATCAAATTGGATTTAATTACTTTAAATTATATACAATTTAATCCGAATTTTGACCAGACATTATTGTATGAAATAATATCTTAATATTTAAAATTTGATGCAATTAGGTCCAGTTGGATAAAAATTTTCGTATTTTTGTTTTTATTAAATATTGTACTGAAAAACAATGGGGAATTCACGTAAGGTTGCGTGTATCGTGTGAACTAAGCAAATCTAATAAGTTTGCGAGTCTTGATGTGAAACTGCATACATAAAAAGTATCTACACATTAATCAGTACTTATACGAGCTATAGTATAGTTTAAGAATAATCCATAAAATAAAAAAATTCTAAATTAAATTTCAAATAATTTCCATAAATCATTACTGGATTTTTCACTAAAGGTGAGATTTTCATTTTGAAAGTGAGAAAAGTTTAAATGAAACTTTTATTTTTGGGCTTTCACTTAAAAAAATGAGAAAAATGTCATGAAATAATCGTTTAAAAATGTTTTAAATTTGTAAATAGTGTATGTATGAATTAAAAAACTATATTTCACTAATGGGGGAATTTTTTATTAGGTGTTTAAGTTATTTATTACACAATTTTAGTCTGCATGCGGGTAGACAATTTTTTTGTTTTAATTTCATAGGATATTTTGATATCCTTCAAGCCTATGGATAAATTTGGTGGTACGTCATTACTAAACCAAAATAATTACTTCGAAGAATTGGCTAACTTTTATTAATATGACCCAATATTCAATTTAAAAATAAAAGAATTTGTTGTTTCGATGTAAATTTATAACGTTTTAAATGAAAATGAATTTCAATTTGAATTTACTAACGGTGGGTCTCATACTTCAGGTTTAAACTTTAGTTAATAGTTAACCCAAAAAAATTGTTGTTGTTTTGTGTACATTTTTTTGACATTTTCTTTTGTTTATAGTTAAGTTAAAGTTAAACCTGCAGTATGAGACCCACCGTAACCCAGCAAAATATTGGTAATGACACCTCATTACTATCTGCATTACCAAAAATGATATATCATTACCTTTTGCATTATTTTATAATATAAAATAATGAATTCCTAATAATGGCCTATTGTATTCATTGTTTCTAAATATAAAATAATGACTTACTTGTATTAGTTGAAATAAGTACTTTTTACACAGTTAAATTTTTTTATTATATGTAAATATGTTTTATGTTTAAATTTTTATGACGAGTCCTAAAATTACACATTACAGAAAACTTAAATTTTTCTGAATGTATTTCCTTAAGCTAATAGTATTTGCTTAAATCCTTATTTTTAAGAATCAAGTAAGCAATCGGATAACCACTTATAATTCAACTTTTTGTAAGCATGTGTGTAACCACTTATTATTCAAAATCTCATAACTACTTATTTCTCATTTTTTCGTAAGCGAGCGGGTAAGCGTGACTAATTATAAAAACGACCACGCCAAACAAAAATAATGAGTTTAGACGCCAAAAAATAAGTTGTGCGGAGCTATGAATTTCTATTATATAACCACTTATTTGGTAATGAAAGATTTTGCTGGGAAGATATTAATAGTTTATTTGAAGCAAGACTATAACATAAATTATATAGGGGAAATATATGTTTCTTTTTTAAATCAATAGACTTGTTTTGTTGCTATATATATGAGGTACGAAATCCCATATAAAGTGTTAACTCTTTTAACATAATATTTTCAACGTCGTTAATGTATGGGTAACTGTCAGATAATTTCACTCAAATTTTATACAAAAGTATTTTGCCAGTTTTCGTGTTCATGTTTTTTTTTTAAATCACTTGAATTTTATATCAAAATTTGTTTTTGTAAAAGAATATTTTCCAATTAAAAATCCATTGATTTCGATAAAATCTTAAATTAAACATGAAACTGGGCTATTTTTGGTCTTACAATTTCAATTCCATGGGCGAGATCTTATTAAATATGACAACATATGTAAAAACATATATTTAGATATTGGGTCATATAAAATTTGTTCGAAAGACGAAATTTATGTCTTATTATATATAGTGCCATACAAAGCAATATATAACGAGACATAATTGTATTAAATAATATAAAATAATGTATAACCCGTTTTACTCGGGTACATATAGTTTCATATATAATTTTGTATGACACTATACATAATAATATAAAACTATATGTGGAGCCGTATAAGAAATATTTTATAATTTGTGTTAGATATGATTATATATTGACGCATATGAACCCAAATATAACTTCCCGAATAAAAAAGACCATATATTTCTTAATATTAAAATATATGATAATATAAAATACTAGCGGGCGCAGCCCGCTACGTTGTTAGCGTGCCTTAAAAGTTAAGGGGGGGGGGCTGCGCCCCCCACAATTTTTATTAAATTCGTTTTTTTATTTAAAGTTTTTTTATTCCAGCCACCACAAATAAATAATTCTGCACAACAATGGGTTTAAAATAAATAAATATTTGATCACTTTTTCTCATGAAAGTGGATTGTTAGTAATGAATCCATAATAAATTGCAATATACGTGTGTATGTTAAGATAATTTGGTAAAGTGCGAACTTAGGTAGATAGACCCGTAAGTAGTTTTGTTCATTTGTGTTTTGAATGAAAATAAATAACTTAAAGCAGGGATGGAAAGCATTTTATAATATTAAAAATAGCGGGCAAAGCCCGCTACGTTGTTAGCGTGTCTTAAAGTTTTTTTTTTAATTCCAGTTTATGTAAAGGTAGACCTGGCAATTCAAGTAAATTCACAAATTCAGTTGGAAAATTTACTGCGTCGGTTTCTTCCACCGGTGCTTTGTTACATGAAGTTTAAATATCGGAATATATAAGTTCCATTCCTTTTCTAAGGTTTTTTCTCTTTTAGAAAATTTGTTTAACTTTTTCGAGAGTAAGTTTCAATGCTACATAAGTTTCATATTCCGTGGATAGTGTTTGAACAGGTCATTCCCTCTTCCAATCTATTTGCATTCTCTATAATTTCAATTCTACTCGTTCAACGTTTATATCCATTTCATTCCACTTGTGTAGTGTTTCATTCCACTCGTTTCCTATTTAGTTTCTTAATTTTAGTGTTTCATATACACTTGTTCTTTAAGTTTTAGGTTTCTAGCTAAAGACGCAGACGTTAAGGGGGGGGGGGCAATTTTCCCCTTTTGAACCACCATTTTTACCACGTTCCTGTCCAAAGTCCTAGAAATGCCTTGTCGATAAGTTAGCCCATACTCCAAGGAAAACATATTATATATTACAGGTTTCTAGCCGAAGGGTTCGGTTAGGCCATCAAGGGGGAGAATTATTCCGTTTTTACCCCTCCCGGTAGGAATTTCCAAAAATTCCGTCTTAGAGGACGTCTGCGTTGGAGGAGGAACCTACTACATACATAATTTTAGGTCTCTATATCCAACAGTTTGGCCAGGCGTCAAGGGGGAAGTTTTTTCCCTTTTTACCACTCCCGGTATGAATTTCCAAAAATCTCATCTTAGCGGATGTCTACAATAGAGGAGGAACTTTAATACCAAATTTCAACTTCCTTCCTCCAGCGCTTTGGGCAGGCCTTTAAGCCGCACTTTTCGCTTCATTAATCCCCATTTTTGCAATGTCCCTGTCCAAAAACCACCTTCCCGGTCCAAAAAGCCCATACTCAAAGTAACATATGTTTTACATTTCAGGTTTCTAGCCAACTTTTACTATTTGTGCCCCTCTCGGTAGGAATTTCCGAAAATCCATCGACAGGGAATTTCAGCTTCCTTGTTCCAGCAGTTTGAGCAGGCTGTCAAGGGGGACACTTTTTCTTTTTTTGTCCCTCCCGGTTGGAATTAGGCTGGAAGAGGAACCTAAGTACCGAATTGCAGCTTCCTAGTTGCAGCAGTTTGGACAGGTCGTTAAGGGGCAACTTTCCCTTTTTGAGCCCCCATTTTATAACGACCCTGTCCAAAATTCAAAAAAGTATCTTTCTAATAAGTTAGCCCTTACTCCAGGGATCCACATTTTAATCTTCAGATTTCTAGCCGAAGGGGTTTTTACCGGCCCCCAAGGTGAGGCTTTTCTTCTTTTTGCCCCTCCCTTTAGGAATTTACAAAAATTCCATCTTCGCGGCTATCTGCGATGGATGAGGAACATTCATACCAAATTTCAACTGCATTGCCTAAGCGGTTTGGGCAGGCCGTTAGTGGGGACATTTTTCCCTTTCAACCACCATTTTTAGTATGTTCCTGTTCCAAAATAGAAAAATTACGTTGCCGGTGAGTTAGTCCTACTCCAAGGAATACATATTTAAAATTTTAGGTTGACCAAAAGGGATTGGGCAAGCCGTCAGGAGGAGACTTTTACCTTATTTCCCCTCCCGATAGGAATTTCAAAAATTCCGTCTAAGCGGACGCCTACACAGAAGGAGGAACTTACATACCGAGTTTCCTTTTGGGATATCCTGTAGGGAATTCCAAAAATACAAACTTAGTCGATGTCTACTACAGTGGAGGAACCTTTATACCAAATTTCAACTTCTTACCTCCGGTGGTTTGGGCAGGCACTTTTCCAATTTGTGAGACTGTTTATGTGGAGACTTTTCACCTTTTTGCCCGTTCCGGTAGGCACTTCTATGCCGAATATCAAGAAACCTTGTTTTAGTAGAGATATCCGTGGGGGAGGGAAAAAAGTAGTTTTTTTTTAAATTATATATTATTTTAAATGGTACTTTTTGGAAAAACGAAATTTTTTGGAAAAAGATACTTTGTTTTTACAAAGTACTTTATTTGTACTTTTTTTGGAAAAGGTATTTTTTTAATAAGGTGTTTTTTTTGGAAAAATGTATGTTTTTTGGAAAAAGGTACTTTTTTTGGAAAAGGTACTTCTTTTGGAAAAGGTACTTCTTTTGGAAAAGGAAAATTTTTTTAGAAAAAGGTACTTTTTTTTGGGAAAAGGAAAATTTTTTTAGAAAAAGGTACTTTTTTGGGAAAAGGTACTTTTTCTTGGAAGAGGTACTTTTTTTTGAAAAATGTATTTTTTTTTGGAAAAACGTATGTTTTTTGGGAAAAGGTACTTTTTTTTGGAAAAGGTCCTTTTTTTTTGGAAAAGGTTCATTTTTTTAGAAAAAGGTAAATTTTTTGGAAAAAGGTACTTTTTTAAAAAAGGTACTTTTTTTGGAAAAATGTAATTTTTTTGGAAAAAGGTACTTTTTTGGAAAAAGGATTTTTTTTTGGAAAAAGGTACTTTTTACGGGAAAAGGTACTTTTTTTGGAAAAAGGTACTTTTTTTTGAAAAAGGTACTTTTTTTGGAAAAAGGTACTTTTTTTGGAAAAAGGTACTTTTTTTGGAAAAAGGTACTTTTTTTTGGAAAAGGGTACTTTTTTCGAAATAGGTACTTTTTTTGGAAAAAGGTACTTTTTTTGGAAAAAGGTACTTTTTTTGGAAAAAGGTACTTTTTTTGGAAAAAGGTACTTTTTTTGGAAAAAGGTACTTTTTTTGGAAAAAGGTACTTTTTTTGGAAAAAGGAATTTTTTTTGGAAAAAGGTACTTTTTTTTGAAAAAGGTACTTTTTTTGGAAAAAGGTACTTTTTTTGGAAAAAGGTACTTTTTTTGGAAAAAGGTACTTTTTTGGAAAAAGGTACTTTTTTTTGGAAAAAGGTACTTTTTTTGGAAAAAGGTACTTTTTTGGAAAAAGGTACTTTTTTGGAAAAAGGTACTTTTTTGGAAAAAGGTACTTTTTTTGGAAAAAGGTACTTTTTTTGGGAAAAGGTACTTTTTTTGGGAAAAGGTACTTTTTTGGAAAAAGTTACTTTTTTTGTCCCCTTTTTGCCCCTCCCGATAAGAATTTCCAAAAATGCCGTCTCAACTGACGTCTACACCGGTCGAGGAACCTACATACCAAATTTCAACTTCATAGCTCCAGCAGTTTGAGCAGGCCGTCAAGGGGGAGACTTTTTCCCCTTTTTGCACGTCCCTGTAAAAATTTACAAAACTCCCGTCTTGGTGGATGTCTACGATAGTGGAGGAACCTTTATACCAAATTTCAACTTCCTACCTCCAGCGGTTTGGGCAGGCCTTCAAGGGGGGCCTTTTTCCCCTTTTTGCCCGTCCCTGTAAATATTTCCAAAACTCCCGTCTTGGTGGATGTCTACGATAGTGGAGGAACCTTTATACCAAATTTCAACTTCCTACCTCCAGCGGTTTGGGCAGGCCGTCAAGGGGGGCCTTTTTCCCCTTTTTGCCCGTCCCTGTAAATATTTCCAAAACTCCCGTCTTGGTGGATGTCTACGATAGTGGAGGAACCTTTATACCAAATTTCAACTTCCTACCTCCAGCGGTTTGGGCAGGCCGTCAAGGGGGAGACTTTTTCCCCTTTTTGCCCGTCCCTGTAAAAATTTCCAAAACTCCCGTCTTGGTGGATGTCTACGATAGTGGAGGAACCTACATACCAAATTTCAACTTCATAGCTCCAGCAGTTTGAGCAGGCCGTCAAGGGGGAGACTTTTTCCCCTTTTTGCCCGTCCCTGTAAAAATTTCCAAAAGTCCCGTCTTGGTGGATGTCTACGATAGTGGAGGAACCTTTATACCAAATTTCAACTTCCTACCTCCAGCGGTTTGGGCAGGCCGTCAAGGGGGGCCTTTTTCCCCTTTTTAATCCCCATTTTTACAACGTCCCTGTCCAAAATTCTAGAAAGTACTTTCCAGAAAAGTTAGCCCCTACTCCAAGGAACACATATCTTAAATTTCAGCTTTCTAGCCAAAGGGGTTTTGGCAGGCCGTCAAGGGGGACACTTTCCCCCTTTTTGCCCGTTCCGGTAGGAATTTCCAAAAATCCCGTCTTAGTGGACGTCTACCCCGAAAGAGGAACCTACATACCAAATTTCAACTTCCTAGCTTCAGCGGTTTGGGCTGGGCGATGTTGAGTCAGTCAGTCAGTCAGTCAGTCAGTCACGTTATTCTTTTATATATAGAGATTGTATGCGACTTTATATGTTTTTATATGTAGATATTAGGGCTCAGTGAAAATCGTATTCTAGGGATCAAAATAAGAAACTTTGCCGAAGGAACCATACCTCCAAAACGAATTCTACTACCCCCCAACTGTTGACTTTTGTCCCGTAGGGTCAAGTTTTGAAAAATCCCACTTTGACCCATTTAGAGTGCCCCAATCGAGTCCAAATGTATGACCGACCCCCACTAACTTTGGAGGGCCGATCCACCCATGCCAGTGGCACACCCCCTGGAACTCCCCTGGGGGGTTCCCCATACAAACATTTTAAAAAATCACCATTTTTGGCACTTTATTTTATTATTTTTTATTTATTTTATTTATTTTTATTATTTTATTTATTTTTTCTCTTTAGAAATTTATTTAGTCAGAACATATGTAAATGAAAAAATTAATTTAACTTAGTAATAGAAAAGAAAATAAAAAAAATTACTGTTTGAAGTCTTTTTTGCTTTCAAGTCTGGGCAATTTCGCACGGCTCTCTAATGTCGTCACCATAACAGCCTCTACATTTTCCGGTATAACTCGTTTGGAAACGTTAGCTAGCAATTGAACGTGTCGTTCTGTTGCAGGTCGTAAAATAGGTTGTGTGGGTTTTTTAAGCCACCACAAGACACAGCTGCATGTCGTAAACTTACTTAAGCTAAATCGGTTACAGGTAGAATTGAGCATAAAATTATCATAAAGGATTTTCCAGAAGTAATAAAAGCCGCACTTGCTTAACAGAATTTGTGGTCAGATTAACGTTTAATTTACATGTAAGTACTTTATGGGCAGTTTTGACAACAAAATCGGTTATAGGTAGAATTGAGCATAAAATTATCATAAAGGATTTTCCAGAAGTAATAAAAGGCGCACTTGCTTAACAGAATTTGTAGTCAGATTAACGTTTAATTTACATGTAAGTACTTTATGGGCAGTTTTGACAACAAAATCGGTTACAGGTAGAATTGAAATTACCATTTCATTCTTATTACCTCGTCTCCTAGACCATATATAACGCAACAGTTTTTGTGAATGCATTAAGTCGTTGTGAAGAACTCGAAGTGTGAAGTGCTAATTTGAGATAAAAAAATATTAAAAAAAAAATGATTCCAAATCAAGAAGTTTACAATGAATCCACCATCCTCTACACCGCAAGATGAAGCAATAACAACATCAACAACTATCGAAAACCCAATGAGTCATATACCCAGGCATGATGTTACTGTTTTTGTTGTGTCTACTGATTTGACTGATCTTAATTTACCAACCCATCTGGATATCTTGAGATATTATTTTTACTTGAGCGAACAAAAAAAGTTGTCCTATAAAGCATTCACTATTCAAGTACAAGATAAGTTGATTGGAATTTGGGAAAAACTTGGTATGGAAATAATGCTGAAAAAAAGTGTATGTAATAAATTGAATAGATTGCTTGACAAATATCAAGAGCAAATCAAGAGAAGAAACAAACCCCAACAATTTACAGAGTATGTAAAATCTCTGGAAACAATTTTTTTCATTGGAACATGTAAATGCGATTTGAAGGCAGCTCCATGTGCATGCGGTTTGGTTCCCGAACGCCTCAAAGAGTTTATGCACGATCAACATAATCAGAGAAGTCTAACAATGGATGGATTTGCGATGGAAATTGAAGAGCAAGGAGCAACGTCTATGTCATCAATGCCAACATACCAAGATCCCGATGATTCAACATACGCACCGCCACCGGTTCAAGAAGATTTGGATATAAGCACAAGTTCACAATACACACAGAGATACGATTGTTTTAACTTTGCCTTGGTATGTGACAGATTTGGCGTGCCTGATAGAGTAGCATCAGCAATGGGAACAGCTCTTTTCCAAGATTTTAAAATGAAAGATATCCATGGCAAACCTCTCATCATGGATAAATCGAAAGTTCGCCGAGAAAAAGAGAAATGCAGATAAGAAGTGCTTCGCAAACGGTTAGATGATACCAATTTGTTAGCATTTTCATTCGATGGCAGAAAAGATGATACTTTAACGAGAGGTACAATTGATGAGAAGTATCATACTAGAATGGTAAACGAACCTCATCTTGTTAGTTTGAGAGAACCGAATTCTGAATTGATTGGTTACGTAAGACTGGAACATGAAACCGCTGAATACAAAACAACCAAATTAAATGATTTTTTCAACGATAAAAATATATCACTGGATGCATTAATTGGCATATGCACTGACGGTGAGCCAACAAATACTGGCCCAAACGGTGGAATTATACGACGATTCGAATTGCTGTTAAAAGGACCATTGCATTGGTTCGTTTGCCTTCTACACTTCAATGAACTTCCGTTTCGGCATTTGTTTGAAGCTTTGGATAAACTAACCAGCACTGGACCAAGATCGGCAACCGGAAAATTTAGCCGTCAAACCGAAACTTGTGAAACTCTTCCGGTAAGTTATTGCTATCACTCATTTATTATAATTGTCAACCGTTTTTAATTGTTTTATTTTTATATATTTTCAGGTGGTGGACGGCTTTCAGAAAATTGAGTTGAAAAATATGCCCCCTGCTCCAGAAAAAATTGAATTTTCCACCGATTCCAAGTACTTATACGACATGGCCCATGCAATTTCTAGCGGCGTGGTTTCAGTGGATCTAGCAAACATCAAACCAGGGAAAATTGTACATTCTCGGTGGCTCACCAAGGCCGCTAGACTATTACGATTATATGTGACAACGGAAAATCCAGATGCAAATTTAAGAATACTGGTTGAATTTATAATTACATGTTATGTGCCAATGTACTTCAATATCAAGTATTACAGCTCTGTCGTGTACGGTAGTAGATTATTTTTCAAATTCATTAGTTGGTCAAGATTTCTAGAACCTCGTTTACGCAAAATTGTCAATAAAGTAATTACAGATAATTCATATTATGCGCATTCGGAAAATATCTTGTAATCAATGTTGTTTGATGATAGCAAAGAAAAGCGCGACTGTGCTATCAAGATAATTCTACGCTATCGAACCGATGTTGACGACCCAACGGGACTTAGAGCTTATAAAAAACCAGATATAAACATTTATTGCACAAGTTACACGGAAATGATCAATATGAATGACATCAATGACGTATTTGAACCACCATTCACGCGAAGCATTCCATACGATACTTTGAAAGAATATTTAAATCAAGATGATCCACCGTTTAATGATCCAAAAATTCCATCACACATACAAGAAACAGAACGACACGTTCAATTGCAAGCTACCGTTTCCAAACGAGTTATACCGGAAAATGTAGAGGCTGTTATGGCGACGACATTAGAGAGCCGTGCGAAATTGCCCAGACTTGAAAGCAAAAAAGACTTCAAACAGTAATTTTTTATTTTTTCTATTCTATTACTAAGTTAAATTAATTTTTTCATTTACATATGTTCTGACTAAATAAATTTCTAAGGAGAAAAAATAAATAAAATAATAAAAATAAATAAAATAAATAAAAAAATAATAAAATAAAGTGCCAAAAATGGTGATTTTTTAAAATGTTTGTATGGGGAACCCCCCAGGGGAGTTCCAGGGGGTGTGCCACTGGCATGGGTGGATCGGCCCTCCAAAGTTAGTGGGGGTCGGTCATACATTTGGACTCGATTGGGGCACTCTAAATGGGTCAAAGTGTGATTTTTCAAAACTTGACCCTACGGGACAAAAGTCAACTTTTCCTTCGGCAAAGTTTCTTATTTTGATCCCTAGAATACGATTTTCCCTGAGCCATGGGCGATTTTTTTGCCTCCCCACAAATCGAC
This sequence comes from Leucophora obtusa, assembly GCA_949987735.1. Classification (NCBI taxonomy): domain Eukaryota; kingdom Metazoa; phylum Arthropoda; class Insecta; order Diptera; family Anthomyiidae; genus Leucophora; species Leucophora obtusa. Next base: position 98,663,166 of record OX465298.1, read on the forward strand.
CCGGCCTAGTAGATATATTAGAAATTTTTTTACAAATTTTCTCATATGTAATCATATTAAATCATATATCAGTATTTGCTTTATTGCAAATTGTTTATATAGGAATACTACCCAGGAAAATGTTCTGTTCCAAAGAATCGGTTGTAGAATAGCTACTTTTCATTCACAACCCCTTCTACTGTCGATTCTAACACCGATTATTTTTGTTTGAAATTGTCCCAAAAGCAACCATTTCTATAACTCCAAAGTGGAACCGGTTGCCCTAGAATCAGTTCTGGAACTAGTTGAATCAGTTCTGGAATTAGTTCTAGAACTGATTCTACGTCAGTCACACCTTTCATATAGGGTACAAGGAACTGGTTCCGGAACCAGTTCTATGGAATCTATTGCAGTGGAACCAGCTGTAGAATAGAATTTTCCTGGGTATGAGCGTCAAAAGTAAGTATACATATGTACATGTAAGTTCGTCATGTGTTCATTAAAATTTCGGTATTTAGCAATTATATTTTATTCAAAATCCCAGGAAAATTTTTTACAATCGGTAGCCAACCACACCCATTCTACAACTGGTTCCACTGTAAACGATTCCATGGAACTGGTTCTGGAACCAGTTCCTGGGTGACGTAGAATCAGTTCCAGAACTAGTACCAGAACTGATTCTAGAGCAACCGGTTCCACTTTGGAGCTATAGAAGGGGTTGCTTTTGGGACAATTTCAAACAAAAAGAATCAGTGTTAGAATCGACAGTAGAAGGGGTTGTGAATGAAAATTAGCTATTCTACAACCGATTCTTTGGAACAGAAAATTTTCCTAGGATATTATGCATTTTGAATAATATAATTTTTCCTTTCTCAATTTATAAAACAACAACAACAACCCAGCAAAACTTGTATCAATTCCAGAACTAGTTCTACAACAGTTCTTTAGATCCAGTACTAGTTCTACTTTGGCACTGTTACCCATGATTTTTATTTGAAATTGTCACCCTTAGAACTAGTTCTAGGGAATGGTTTGAGGAACAGCTACTAGTTCTACGGAACGGTTCTAGAACGTATTCTTGAATCCGTGATTTTTGTATGAAATTGTCACCCTCAGAACTAGTTCTAAGAAGCCATCATGGAGCATTAATCCCTTTGGTAGATCTGTTTTAAAACTAATATTTTTAATCATACTGATACAGTTTCAAGAACAAAAATTTATTTTAAACGAAAAAAAAGATTTATGCAAACCATTATTTTAATAAATTTTTTATACAGATTCATATAGGTAATTTCATATGTTAGTTAATAGTATTTCCAGGAAAAATATACCAAAGTAGACAAAGATATCTTAATCTCGAAAAATGGACCGAAACAGATTTGGAGACTACACATTTTATTTATATTTAGCTTGCCCGTTTAACGGTTATTTTCATGCCAAGTTCTTGGAATGTTTTCCTATTTGATAGGAAACAGTTTCAGGGCATTTTTTGTTAATTTAAGAAAGAAAAAATATTTGAAATTTTCTTAGTTTTTCAAATAGCTTTACGGAGCTGTTTTGGAACTAGTATTAGATTCTGGGAACCAATGTAGAAGTAATGTATAAGTAGTTCTAAATCACCAGTTGCCAAAAAATTCTAAGAATGTAGTTAAAATGGTAAATATGACTCCTTTGCATGGGTTCTAGAACTAGTTGCACCATCACTAATTCCAAGGGTGCTATTCGAGAATGTGTAGTAACTCCCTGAGAAGTAGTTCTAGAACTAGGAATTTTAGAACGGGTTCCAAAAATTTTCCTGGGAATAATCTTACAGCAACAAGAATTAGACAACAGAAACTAAAAATACTGCATACCCAAGAAAAATTTTTACAATCGGTTACCAACCACACCAATTCTGCAACTGGTTCCACTGCAACCGATTCCATGTAACTAGTTCCGTAATCAGTTCTACGGATCTGATATGGAAGGTATGGCTGACATAGAATCAGTTCTAGAAATAGTTCCAGAACTGATTCTAGGGCAACCGGTTCCACTCTGGATCTATAGAAGCGATTGCTTTGGGGACAATTTCAAACAAAAATAATCGGTGTTAGAATTGACAGTAGAAGGGGTTGTTAACGAAAAGCAGCTATTGTGCAACCGCTTCTTTGGAACAGAAAATTTTCATGGGTATTTTAAGCGTCAAAAGTAAGTATACAATTCGACAATGAAGTATTCTGAAGCGTTTGTGCAGTTAAAATTACCGTTATTTTTGGTAGTTTGTTTTAGTAACGCATTCTAAAGAATATTCATAAATAATTATATTTCTTATTTTGCTCGTGGCCGGTACAAATCATTCTTTTTTTTGCATAAGTGACTTTATTTTCAAAATGGGTCGATAAACCTCCTTGAATGTCCTTGAACTTGTGCGAACATATTATAAAGTGGGAAAAAATTGTTTGAAATTTATTTAGTTACTGACAGAATCCACAATATACTGGTAAAAATTATTGAGAAGTATAAAAAGTTTACAAACTTTCAAAAATCTGGTATGCCTTTAAAATATCCAAGAAAAATTTTATTAAGGCTCAGATGTCACCGATACACCGTTACCACCGTTACAATTACAAGTTCTGGTCCGATATGTTTTGAGTAGAGAAATAAGCCATTGAATATTGTTATAGATAATTTGCATCTCCATAAATCGGGAACTATGAGCCTCCAACAAAAAAGAAGTGCATTGCCGGGCTAATAATCATTAAATAAAAAAAAAAAAAACTAGCGAAAGCTGAAAATACGAATTCTGTCAAATTTTTTATTCTTTGCAATTTAGTTGTGAAAATTGTATCATCTTTCTTTAATTTGAAAAAAATTATTTAAACAGAAAGTGATGATAATTTTTGATCTATAGTCCTACTAAACAACATTCATTTACTCAATAAAAGATCAACTATACATACCCCTCATTCATCTCAAAAACACATTACATGATGCAAAATATAATTTAAATAACATACATTTAAATTTAATGGTTAATTGTAATTCAAAAATCTGTGTGTATCTTACACAGAGTTGAATAGAACCAGCTGAGATACTTTAAGAATTAAGGTTCAAAGCAAAAAAGAGTAATAATAACAAAGGATAAAAATAGCATAGTTGAGTTGTTAACATATTCGATTTGATTTCAACTTTTACATAAGTAGACGATTATCAATTATTAACCCGTCAAGGTAAACCACACTGATGATGGATTTGTAGCGAAAGCCGAAAATACGTATTCTGTCTTGCTGGCCTTATCGAATTCTTTCAAATTTTTTATTCTTTGCAATTTACTTGTGAAAATTGTATCATCTTTCTATAATTAAAAAAAAAAAAAATTTAAACAGAAAGTGTTATTAATTTTGATCTAAAGTCAGACTAAACAACATTCATTTAAAAAAACTTAACATATTTAAAAAGAAAATTCCCATATTTGAGAAAAAATTATCTACACCCGTATTCAAAATGACAAAGTGTATGCTAACTAATTTGCTGCTAACTTTTTTACACACAAATTCCCATAAGCTAGTTAGTTAGCATATGCTTTTTCATTTTGAATACGGGGGCTAATCTTTAAAGAATTCAACAATAACTGATTTCTACAATAACGTCTTTAATAGTTATTTATTATCAACAGTAGCCTGCGGCTGGTAGTGTGTAGGAAGTGAGATCCTGCTGCCCTCCAATACAAAGTTTTTTTTTATCATTTAAATTTAATCATATCGTATTGTATTAACTTATATCCAATTTGATCGGGACAACACTCGGATATAAGTTGATCACTTGATATAACTTTGTGTCCTTGTAAATATAATTATATCCGATTTGATTCAATTTAATATAACCATTTTTCGGATGAAATTATATCCAGTTACATATTGTAAATATATCCATTTATATATAATTTTATATATACTCTTTTACTCGGGTTAGTATGGTTACATATCTACAATATTTCATGATTTCTATGATATATACCAATGTAACATTAAGGGTTTTCACAAGGGATGTACTATTTGTTATATTGTTGTATCGTCCTAACGAAAAACAGAGTTGTTAAAAATTAAATTGAAAAAATACAACATTTGAGAATAGCACGATACAACATTTTTACGTATGTTTAGTGTCCTATGTTTGAGTGTGCTAACAGATAGAAAACTGAATAGAAAATCGTTGTTAAACACAAATAAAAATTTTAACAACTCTGTTTTTTGTTAGGACGATACAACGATACAACAGATAGCACACCCCTTATGAACAACCTAATTCTTTATAAAATCATCTATAACACAGGTCAACAGCAAAAAAAGGCTTGAATAACCACTATATAGATTTGAGTCATCATGGATACCTAAGTACAAAAATGGTAAAATTTTTCAATTCTATGGATAAATTTTTTTTAAAATAATTTTTTAGTAAAATTGGCAATATTTTGAGACATTGCTGCACTTATGTTGTCATAACTCAAAAACAACTTGTCCGATTTTGTTAAACTAAATTTACAAAAATTTTGGTTCACAATATTTTTAAATGATGTATACATGTGTTTTCAATGCGATCAATGGTTTCAAAGTTATGAAACAAATTGTTAGGCAAAAAATAAAAAATTGGTAAAAAAAATTAAAAAAAAATCTGGAAAAAATCGAAAACTGCAAAAAGTATTAAAGTTTATTTATTTGTAGTGAAGCTACATATCATGTGAATTAAAGTAGATATGGATGATGAAAATCGATGCATGCTTTACGTTTTTATTTACAATTCATTGAAGGTATTGCATATTGACAAGCACTTCAGAAATTGGTATAATGAAAATGCAGAACATAGAAACACAGGTGCATTTTACGACACGGATTTTGGCAAACCCCCTTTACATGTAGCAAATTGTTTGGAAAAAACCTTTATAACATTTTTATGATTCTCAGAATTAAATAATCGTAATGCGGTAGCAAAGTAATAAACGCTCATAAAAGTGCGTGCACGCTGAATTGCTCTTTTTTCCGTTTGCTACCTGTAACGGATGATTTTTTTTCATAAAATTTCTTAATGTTTTTTATGATTCTTGGGAATAAGAAAAAAATTTGCAGAACACACAAACTGTACCCACATAAAGGGTTATCCCAAATTATAATATCAGTATTTATAAGAGCTCCTTGAGCCATTTTATTCAAGAAGTGTTTGCGATAACGGAAACATCATTTTATCCCTATAAAAGAGTCATTCAGCTTACAAGTTAAAAACAATTTACAAGTGTTAATAAAAATGAGCAGGAAAGCCATAACATTTTTATGTAAAGACAATCCGGATTCATTTTGTTATGTGTGCGGCCAATATATCACCGAGAAAAACGGAACTGCTTCTTAACTTCATTGCAAAGTTCATATGAAGATTGCTATAATATATCCCCTAAATTCATAAAAGCTTTGTTAAATTATAGGAGGTTTATTGAACAAATTTTGTATGAAAATGACGTTTTGTAAACCTGCTATAACTTTACAAAGCATTTATGAATTGAGGGGTATATCTGCACAATTTGAACCAGCATTGAACACCGAGTACTATATGCATTTCATGTCGATTTAATTTATCTATGAGGTCTTCTAATGTAAAGTAAGTATAGGTTAATACATTTGGAAAATTTTATACTTAAAGTATTTCTTAATTAAATTTTGAATTCTTCATATTCGTTATTTCAATTTTTTTTAATTTTACAGACCACACTTGCAAATTTCGAAGCCTATGCTATGGAGAGAAACAGCGAGCCACGAATCTGATTGTTATTTTTGTTTAAGTACAAAAACCGGCTTCGGAAAACATATGCGATGGTCTTACCCCACGAGGTCTGCTGATGGGGGTAACATTCACCAGAAATTAAATATGCTTATGGTCGGGGTCCCTGAACTTTGTTTTTTTATGAGAGTTCAGTAATCTGTTCTAGGATTTGTCTTGTGACTTGTCACAAGGGGTCAATTTTCCCCTCCTATGACAACGTCATGTAAACGTGACCACTCTATTTCATATAAAGGGGCCAGTTCGGTGACAGTTTGTTAAAATTTCCCGTAGGGCATATTTTCAAAAATTTAAAAAGTTAAAAAATATTGAATTTAAACAAATTAATTATTAATATTAAAAAAAATTAATAGAATAAAATAAAATTAAAAAAATAAAAAATATAGGTGCCGCTGGGAATCGAACCCGGTACCATCTGTTTGGAAATGCCAAATGATACCAAAATCACTTTTTAGGAACACTTTTAGAGCAATTACTCTTTAGAAGAAATACTTAAGTGATTTTTTGGATGTCGTTCAGAAGTAATTTTTAAAAAGCTGAAAAAATATACTAACGGATATTTTGGAAGCAATGAAAGAAGTGCTTTTTTGAAGTTGTTCAGAATAACTTCTAAAAAAGCAATAAAAATACACTAACGGATATTTGTGAAGCACTGAAAGAAGTAGTTTTTAGTTTTTTTTTTTGCTGGGAATATATACACTCATAAAACTTTTTTTTTTTAATCTGCTGAATATGTACATTAAAATAATTGAAAATAATTTAAAAAAATTCTACATACTTTTCGTTTAAACCATTTTTATTTTGTCATTTATTTTAAATTGTTGATTAACTAACTGGCAAAATCGGTAAAAATAATAGATTTTTCGTTTATTTTAAAATTAATTATATTATAAGAACTGATTGCTGTTAATAGCAAATTTTGAATATTTTAACTTGTACCGAAAGTCCGTATTTTGTGTATTTTGTTTATTGAATGACTGATAGAAAAAGGGACAAAATATCTTTGCAATTTCTACTTATTTAATTAAAACAACTTCACTGATTTACTTTTTTAAAAACTATTGAATTTTTAAAATAAAGTTATTTTGAGTGTACATTAGGTCCTTCAAAATCGTATGCGGAAATTAGGCGTGGTCCGATTTTTTTCTCCTCAAGGCCGGATCGTGGTGAATAGAGTACAACAACATATGTACCACATTTGAGAGAAATTGGATCACGTACATACATATAAATTAAAAAAAGAAAAGTTTAAGTCAATTTTGTTATCACTTAAGATTATGTCCTTCAAGAATATGAAATAAAATCTCTTAAATTGTTAACCGTTTTCGAAATATTCGCGTTTTTATGATTTGGCGAAAAACACAAAATATTAAAATTAAAAATTTTTTTGAGTCAGTCTCCAGGAAAAAAAAATTAATATACAAATTTAATTCTCTTTCTCAAAGCTACACTAAACCAAAAGCAGCTGTGAAATCAACTAAAATCCATATTAAATTGATGAATGGGTGATCACTATACAACTAACAAAACCTGTCCATCAATTTAACGCATTGTTTAGTAGATTTATGTTTTGACGTTTAACTATTTTATGTGGTATTATTTTGACAAAATATCGTCAAATGTATTAACAAAAATTAGTTGTCTTAACAATTATATTTAATTAAATTGCATAATGATTTTGTTGTTTTACCAATGCATTTTATTAAATTCAACAATGCATTTTATTTAATTAATTAATTTTTTATCGATTGATTATTAATTTTTAGACTTATATTTCATTATTTTTTATATTTCACCAATTTAAAATTTTTTTAAGCAATATACATACAATGTCTTTTTTATAATGAATTTGATAAAATATAAAAAATAATGAAATATAAAATTGAAATTATGATATAGCAGATACTAAAAACTCTTTATTTAAAACACATGTACCATTTTATATACAAAAACATATAACTTTATTTAAATTAATAATTCAAATACATTATATAACTTTCATTACTAGTTTGCCTGAAACAAAATAACGAAAAGATAGATAATATCAAAATTAATGACAGAAATTTAAATGTACGATTTAATTGAGAACGTTCAAAATTATATAAATTTATTTAAATTAAAATTAATAAATCTTCAATTAGCAATTCACTTCAAGTCACTGAATTTGTTTATTATCTATACTTTGAAAAACAAAAACACTTAATGTCAATTTATTGATATTTCCGACAATTACAAATACACATGCTAGCACGAATAATGACGCGACAAAACTAACCTCACTAAACTTTTTTCCACAGATTTAATACTTTTTTTTCAAATTGAAGAAAAATTATATCAAATTTACGTTACTGCCTTTTCACAAAATTTTTTAGAGTTAACAAATTAAATTTTGTTAAAAAATGGACAAAAAATTATCAAAACAACAATGGTTTTGTAGAGAATTATTGACGGAAATAAGTATCTTCATTTAAAAGAAAAGTAATTGATTTAAAAAAAACACACATTAATTTGAATAAAAAATATATTGTTTTAACAATTCGTTTCATCAAAAAGTAACAAAATTTTTATGTTGATTTCACTTACGACTTTTTGTTCAGTGTATAATTCAAAATTAATTACACTCTAATTAAGTTCTGTTGAAATTTACCCAACTTATAGTATTTATTGTACTAATAAATTGGGTAATTACTACTATGGATGTAATTAGAAAAAGAAATACGCACATTATGTTTAAGTTGGTACATAAATACGGAGTAACTTTACATTGAAAGTGCGTAAAAATTAAATGTAATTTTGAAATTAGTGTCTTAATTTACTACACCTGTGCGTAGAAAAGCACGTTTCAATTGTACGCATAAAATGCGTAAAAATCCACAAAAATACGTAAAAATGCCCTAAAAATACGTATATTTACCACTGCTGTTCTGAAAGTTAAACCACATAAAACAATTTTTTTTAAATAAAACAATTCATTTTTAGTAAGTATTTTATTATATTATAATATACAATAAATGAAAATAGTATTAGATAAAAACAATGCAATTAATTTAAAAATCTAAGAAAAAATAAACAAAATTTAAATATCTGTGTTATTGTTATACATAACTATTGAACTAAAAGCAATTTTGAAAAGAGGTTTAGAGTACCACATGCGTCCACAATAATTACCAAAATAATTTCATGCTTATGTTGCTATTTTTTTTTTAATGTCAGAGAATTTATTATATGTTAATATATTTACCAACTTTGTGCGTAAAATTTTTATTTAACAAAAGAGTAGTAGTTTTAGTCATAATGTGTTTATTTTCAAACACATAGTGTCTAAAAATACCTTGTGTGTGTGTATTATTGTGTATAGAAGTGTGTACAAAAACATTTTAAGCACTAAAGAAAACTTTACCCATTTTATAGAAGTAAATTTACAAATATTTTTCAGAGTGTTGAACACCATTGGAGGAAGTATAACGTTATCCTGTCAATTTTTCATAAAATATGACTTTTTTTGCTTTTTGTTTCATAAATTTTGTTTAATAATTATTTAATTCAAAATTTTGTTAAAATCTAGAGTCCATATAGATAACGGTTTTTGGCAGAATAAAATTTCCTTAGTGAAAATAGTTCGATGATACTGGAAGCTAAACTGAAGAAATTTTTTGAAAAAAAAAATATTTCCATTGCAAATATTTAAACAGCGATATCGCGAAACCCGTTTCTCGATTTGAAATTTAGACTTCATATTCGTAATTATCCCCAAAAAATTTAATTTTACTTTTTTTTTTAATTTTACATTTTTGTTCACCTAGAGCCGTAATTTTATTGCCATTTAGGGACCTTAAGATTAAAACTTTTTTAACTTTTTTTTTGATAGCATAATGTTCAAAAAGGAAAAAGATTACTAAAAAAATATGCATAAATTTTAATAAAAATTGTAAAATTAACTTGGAACTTATGTTGTATAATTACATAGCATTTCCTCGTAGCTGTGTACACAATAGCTCTGTTCCACGTACGTTACCGCGGGTACCCGCGGGAACCCAATCTTACCAAAAAGCGTTTCTATTGTTAAAAATTGGGTAAATGAGAGCATTGATGAGAGAATAATTTGTTTCTCTTTTTACCAGAAGTTACCCGTACTTTTTTTGTGGGTAAAATGGTAAAACTGTCAAATCATTTTAAATTTGTAAAAATAATTAAAATATTAACAAAACTTGTAAACAATAATTAATATCGTTAACAAATACCACGTTATAACATTTTTTCTTTATTCCCTTCGATATTTTATTCTTAAAAATAGAGTTTGTTTATATGAATAACTTTGACGTTAATTTTTGGGCTTGAAATGTCGTTTTGTGCGTTCCAGGTATTGTGAGCAATTTTACCATTTTTTGAGATAATTATTTGTTTACTCTCATTTTACCAGACTTTACCCAGAATTACGTGGAACAAACCCAATATGTTAATACACAAAGTATGAACATCTAAAAATTCTTATATTTTGGATAGTTATCAAAACAGTGGCAACACTGAGTTGTATAAATACTCCTACAGATGTTGTATGACCATGATCAAATAACCACATTTTAATAAATATGATTTTTTGGTGTTGTTGTTGTAAATGACAAGCCAAATTGAACTCAAGAAAGAAAGAAATGGAAGCGGTTTCATTCGTTATTTTTCGAAAAGCCAGAATGACATTTATTTTTTATTTAAATAAATATATACAATGTTTGTTCAGTGTATACTCGTATATATGCAATAGAGCGGCATTTTTTCTCAGATTTAGATAACCATCAACTATTGTTCAGATTATCGTAGCAAGATCTAAAACCTATATGGTGCGCATTTGAGAAAAATCGAAAAGCTTAAACCTTTGCGATTTCCAATTTTTTAAATTCCCATAATAAAGTTACCGTTATTGTGGTTGCGAAAACTAAAATATACGCGCTCAGTACGTCAAACTTAATTGAAAATGATGCATCACATGTTATATTATTGTTATATAGATTTTATTTTTTTCACAAATTGGCAACTTTTGTTGCAGGTTTTTTTTTGATTTTCCTTAAATTCGCATCACAGGGGTTCTAGACCTTGTGCTAAAGCAATCCGCACAATACTCTAAAATGGAAATTGGAAAAAGCGCTTTTCTTCAAAAAAAAAGAGAAAGAAAAAAATGCCGCTCTAATGCGCAAGTGCATTAGGTTCGGTTCTTAATTTGATGTTTTGTTAAATATGATTTTGATTTCGTCAGCATTTTTTAACTGTGCGGGTTATTTTATGTGAATTTCTTTTTTATCCAAAAATAAAAAAAATCAAAACTTCAAGCAAGCATTTTGTGTTGTATGATCCCCATCTGATTACTAGACTATCATCATATTTCGATGTGTTCTCTTTTCTGTTTACATTTTGATACCCTGTATATGTATTGTATATAAATAATTCTTGGTAGTGTTAACTCCACAACATATTGAAAATTAATTGTACATACAGGGTCAGGACAAATATCGGTTTATGGCTTTAGTTGTTCATTGCTGCTACAGGTGTTTCTACATTGTAATATTGTGTCGTAGGATATTGCGATAAACAAATATAATGAAATTTCAAATGTAAAAAAAATTAGGGAAAATTACATTATTTGTAAACACATCGATAAAACAAATTACTAAAACAGCTAAAAATTTCTTCTTTTACTTCTATACTTTAGTCCGCTGAATTTTTGTTTATTAACATAAAAGCAGGGTTGGCAGGCAATACCGCTAAAATACCGTTACCAATAAAATACCGTTACCCGAAATATCGTTATCCTTAAAATTCCGTTACCGAAATAACTGAAATACCGTTATCCTTAAAATACCGATACCGAAATGAATGAAATATCAATACCCTTAAAATACCGTTACCGAAACAAATGAAATATTGTTTTCCCTAAAATACCGTTACCGTTATTTTTATTTTTCTTCTTTTGGTAACTTCACGTGGTTTTTGAGTAATTTTTATACACTAAGCTGATAAATTGGTTCTGTTTTTATTCCCGTTTGTTTTTGTAAAAAAAAAATGACGGGATGCATCGAAATAACTGACTACCGTTACCATTAAAATACCGTTACCGACATAACTGAAATACCGTTAACCTTAAAATACCGTTACCGAAATAACCCAAATATCGTTATCTTTAAAATACCGTTACCGAAATAACTCAAATACCGTTATCCTTAAAATACCGATACCGAAATAAATGAAATAGCGTTATGTTTAAAATACCGTTATAGAAATAACCTAAAATATCGTTACCCTAACGATAACCGCATTCGTTGCGGTTACCATCCATGCATAAAAGTACATCCCTGATACATCCCTAATATGCAAGATTTTTTGAAAAATTTTAAAAAATAGAAAAATCTACCCAAATGCCAAAATTATCGTTCGTTTTTTCAAAATCGTATGATATGTATGCACACTGTAATACTCTACCATTATTAGACTGGCCCTTCGTTGTATGAGCGTTTTTAACCCATATTCTCCTGAATTAAGAAATAATTATGCCACTTGTTTGAAATTTACATGATTTGCTACTGAGGGCCCTAGGAACACGAAACTGAAGTTTAAATTATTTTGTCTTATATAGATCCGTAGTTACTACCTGTTGTTACTACACTCTGCCCTAACGGGCAGAGTGTTCCAAATGCGGTGGGCAAAGCCCACCCTAGACTGATTTTTACCCACCCCAGAATTTTAAAAAAAATCTACCTATAATTCTTTTATCCATGAGTTTGATGGCAAAGAGTATCACAATTTTTTTTATTAATATCATTAATTCTCGTATTTTTGGTTAAGAAAATGTCTACTGGTTTCCTGGAAAAATAAAGAAGTAATAAAGAAAAATAAAAGATGTTAAATCTATAAATTTTGTTGTAAAAATTTTACTTAAGAAATATTTAAGAAACCAATCGATCTAAGTTCTGATTGTAAAACTGGCCCTTAGAGTTTTTCTTCAAGAAAATTTATTAGAATGACAGAGTTATTCAATAAGCATCTGAAGGCATTTGATACGAAAATAGAAAAGAATTTTGAATAGGAAGAATGAAATCCGGATAGGGACATGCCTACAACGGATTATTTTGCACAATTTGTTAAATACGTTTGGGATTTTAGCATATTTAATTCCTTTAATGCAATTAATGTATATCCCGATAAAATAAAATTAAGAATATTTCTTGTTGAGATAAATATCTTAGAATTAATAGTTTTTTAAAGAAATAATTAGTTAATAGCCGTTTTTTCTAATCACTTGGATTTAATAAATCCAAAAAGTATTTCTAAAAGTGCTCAACAGATGGGGTTAGATTCTACCTATTTTAAAAATAATTTTATGTCCGATACTTCTTTCACCCTAATTTTTAATACCGACTTCGATGATGAAGGATTTTACTTTAACTTTTAATTTTTAATTATATTTTATATAAAACAGCGATAAACAGTCTGCCTTTACAGTTTTATCACTTCAATTTATATTTTTACACAATTGAAAAATTCCATTGCAATATTTAATATTCACTAATTGGATTTAATTAAATTACTTACTTTAGAGTGAAAAATTGCCATTTCTATGTAAGCTATTTCTCCATGTCCAAGATGGAAAATTTGTATTTGGTGAGGTGTAGTTTTTTTTCTAAGCATATTTCATAAAAAAAATTTAATAAAAACCTTTTTTTATTTCTTTATTTTGTAGAATTGCTCCATACACAAGACTAAAAGTCTTATTTTTCAGTATGGAACTGAGGATAGGTAAATTTATGAAAATCATTAATCAATTAATAAGTTAATAACTAATTAAAAATTTTTATATAAAATACAAAAAACAATTAAACAATTACAATTAAACAATAAATATAAATATAAAAAAAAAAATCAATTTAAATAATTAAGTCATATCATATCAAATAATTATTTTTTCAAATTGTTATGCCGAAAACAGTTTAAAAATATTTTCTTTGAATTTTCGTGCGTTACTTAAAAGTTGCGTGCTATGGGGTATAGAATTCCAGAGAATTACTGCGAATATGTAGAAATGCCACTCCGAAATTAAACTTTTGTATCCAAATGATCTAATTCGTTTTCGTCCGCCAAAGAGTTCTAATCATAGAGAATGTGCGACCACAAGCATAGTTAATGTGGTTCGACCACGAAAGAGTGTCATTAAAAAAAATTCCGAGATTCTTAGCAGATTTTACTATTTCAATTTGTTGATTATTTATAAATATATTGGGTATAATATTTAGCTTGGCAAGTCGCTTTTGAATTACAATGCATTTAGATTTTTTCGGATTTATTCCTAAACCGTTTGCCGTTGCCCATGTATAAATACGATCAAGTTGCTGATTAATAGAGATAATACACTGGTCAATTAAGGCATTAATACAACTGGTATAAAGTTGAACGTCATCCGCGTACATTCTTACATTACAATTTGTTAAAATGCCTGGGAGGTCATTAGAGTACAGTGAGAATAATAGTGGCCCAACAATGGACCCTTGAGGTACTCCTCTTGCCACAGGCAGTGCCTTGGATTTCCGGATTCCAGTTTCAACATACTGATATCTGTTACGTAAGTATGTTGACAATAACTGAGTAGCGGTCGAAGAGAAGTTAAAAAAATGATTAAGTTTGTAACAAAGAATGTTATGATCCACGGTATCAAACGCTTTTGAATGATCTAAAAGTATCAAAAATGTAGTCTTGCCATCATCAAGTTTCTCCCTAATCTCCTCTGTAACATCAACTAAGGCCGTTATGCAGCTGTGTTTCTTTCTAAACCCAGATTGACGATCTGTTAACAAGTTATTGTTATCCAAGAAACAAGTCATTTGGTTATGCATAATACGTTCAAATACTTTAGAGAGAAATGGAAGAATCGCTATTGGTCTATAATCAGAACCAGCTTTGGGTATTGGAACGATTTTAGCTATTTTCCAATTAGAGGGAAAGTAACTTGAAGTTAATATTTTGTTAAATAAAAATGTTATCATTGGAAGTAGTTGAGGTAATAGAATCTTTAGAAACTTTGGATTAATTCCGTCCACTCCTATAGAGTTGGATTTTATAGACAATATACTGGATAAAACGTCACACTGATCTACGGCAGCAAAAGAAAAAAAAGATTCAAAATTGTTATTCGAATTATTATTGATATAATAATTTTGATCTGCTTGAACCATAGGGACATTTAAAAACTTTTCATTGATTGTATCGGCATCAATCGAACATGGTTCTGCATTCGTAGATTTACCGATACCAACTTCGCGTATCGTTTGCCATGTTCTTTTGGAGTCAATGGCGGAAGAAAACTTTTCAGCGTAAAAAACAGATTTGGCCTTTTTAATAATTTTATTTGTTTTTCTTTTAGCAGTCAGATAATCCTCATGAAGCGTTGTAGTCTTAAATCTTTTCCAACGAGCATACGCAAAATCTCTTTGATTGATATAAGTTTTAATTTCAGATGAAAACCAGGGTTTTTGTTTATTACTAATAATTTTTGTCTTTATTGGTACAGTTAGATCAAACAGATAATTTAGATTTTGCTCCAAAAAAGAAAGTTGATCATCTACAGAATACAAAGAATACAAAACATTCCAATCGATTTTAAAAAATTCTTCCTCAAGAATTCTAAAATTAATATTTTTGAAATCTCGAAAAGTAATTCTCTCAATTTTTCAATTTTTTTATTTGTTAGTTTTTCAATTTTTTTGTTTCTCTTTTAATTTTCATTCGTATTTTTTTCTGACATTAAATTTATAGGCTGTTTCATATATTTGTGCTTGCTTTTATTGAGGATTTCATCAGTGTGTTCGTTTACTCGAATTTTTTACTACTTTTACAATAATTGGAAAGTTTTGTTTACTTTTTGTATTGAAAATTTCCAGCTGTAGTAAATGTAGTAACTTGTAGTAAGTAAACGAACAAGCTTATTAAATCCAGCTTTTTTGGATTTAATAAATCCACCTTTTGTATGAAAAATTCTAAATCTAGGTGATTAAAAAAAACGCTAAATATCTCACAGGGAAGTTCAAACTAAACACTACTATTTTGATGAAATTTCAATATGTTGCAGTGGCAAAAAAATCTAAGATGAACATCTCAATGTTTTTGACCACATCGGTTATTTTAGTGTTTAAAATATGGGGTTGGAATGGGTTCGTCAGAGATGTACGAAAAAATGAGACAGGTTGATATTAAATTTCTTTTCTCTATCAAAAAATATCTAAATTTCATACTAATCTGAGAGTACAGCATGAAATACATTCCTTGTAAGAGGTTTTCTTAAAAAATGGATGCTTTTTCCAAAGTTTTCTATAAAAAAATGGAGGTGATTATGAAAATTTTATCATTTTAAAATTTTTTTTTATCAAACAATTTTGAGTATAATGTGGAAAGTGTTTTTTAAGATTAAGGCCCAGTTTTTAGGATTTAGATTATCTTTAAACTTAGTGTAACGCAGTTGGTAACTGGAATACCCTTACTAAAATTCGGTTTATTTAGTTTTATTTCAATAAATACCAAAATTCTTATCGATAAAAGTTGTTCCGTCAAATTTTTGTTAATAAACTTGGAAATGACTTACATAATTCGTTTACGGTTTTACTAAACCAAGTTTAACTGACATCCCAAAAACTCGACCTAACAGTCTGAGAATGGGCAAATAAACAGCCGAATGGTCTAGGTACGCCTATTTTGTGGCTTCTTTTTAGGAAGTGTTCTATTCGACCATAACGTAAAGTATCTACAAGGGGCAGTTTTATGCTATTTTCCTGTCTATTTTGGTAAATTCCATACCGTAAGGTACAAAGCTCCAAACCTTGTCAAAGACAGCCCAAAATGATTATATTAAAAAAACAAATAAAAATTTTGTACATTTTGTGCACATATTCTCCTACTGTCGTCATATGACGATACCCAAATTCATTAAATTATATAATTTTTCCAAATTGCGATGACGACATTGTAGTTTTACCAATATGGAGCAAATTTAGTTGGCTTTTAGAAAAACCAAACAAGAAAAATATATTAATGTAATAAATAAAATTTTTTCCTTCTTTATGGAAATAAATCATAATTTTTTCAGTTTTTGAATTTTTGTGATTTTCGGTCATTTACTGTGTCCAGAAACAATAACCAAAGTGGATAAAATAAACACAGAATGAATATTTGATATTTTTTGTTTACAAAACTCTTAACAGAAGTCCTTCCATGTTTAAAGTAACGGTATTATACACATTTAAAAAGAGGCCTTTTCATGTCATCATATGACGACGCTAGGATAATATGGGTTAATGTTGCTCCGAAATCCGCTCCCCGGGGCTTATTTTGTGAGGTTACTGGAAATATTAATTAAGAAAAAATTTCGGCTCAATCGAACAACTTTTGGGCTATCACTTGCTCTTAAAAGTTTTGAAATACGATTTACAATGGGAAAAATCAAGGTTGGTTACCGTTATAATACCGTTATCGCTAAAATACCGTTAGCTCCAAAAAAAAATTCAAAATACCGTTATCGTTACCGGTACCGTTTTTTTATGGGTAGTTACCGGTATCTTACCGGTATTTATTAATTTGTATTAAAAATGAAAATTTTTTACCTTCCCGAGTAAAAATAGTTATATAGGAAATTATATAATTTAATATGGACTAAAATGTTTATATATAGTCAAATGTGACACTATATCTTTGTGGATATAATTATGTATAGCTTTGAGTTTCCCACAAATTTCTTATATAATGTCATATATAGATCAGTATAAATATATATGTCGCCATATATATTAATATATACCATATTTAGTTACATATGCTATGACAATTTTAATACAGCGTCATATATAATTAAAAATGGCTTTATCGGTAAACATATAAAGTCTTATATAGCTCAATGTTAATTTTTTTTTAAGTTTTAGATATGTTTAAGTATAGCTCATTTAAAAAAAATTCTATGTTTTTCTGAGTTATATTTATGTATGTACGATTTCAAAATATAAAAGGCGTACTCATTATAACTCCTAAATTCCTTGTAAACCTTGTATAAATACAAGCCATATTTTTTATGTATGGAATTTGACATTAAACTCATAAACATACCAGGATTACAGTTTACGGGTAGAATACAAGTTTATATTAGAAGGCTTAAAATGCTTGGTTACAATTATGTACAACTTCTTCTAAATACTTATGTGTAAATTCATAAATGCTTTGTAAAGTTATAGGATGCTTATGAAACAAATTTTGTATGGAAAATTTGTTTTGTAAACCTCCTATAATTTTATAAAACATTTATGAATTTATACATTAAAGTTTTATTTAAATTTTGAATTCTTAACTTAAGGGTGTTATTTTTTAGTAGTTTTTAATATAATGCGTTGTATAATTATGTCTTTCTACATCAAATTAGATATGATTATATCGGGTCAAAATCCGGATAAGATTCTATATGATTTAATATATTTAGAACTTATCCGATATAATTTTATCCACCATTTTTCGGATCATAGCATATCTCCAATTATATTAAATTAGATATCATTACATATGACATCATATTATTTTTTTTACTCGGGTTTTTTATTTTATAATGTTGACTTTTTCTACAAAGAAATTTGTAAATAATAATTTTACTTATTAAAATTACCAGCATTGAATTTATGGCTAATAATAAGTATTTTTAACAGTTAAAATTGAAAAATATGCAAAATTTTTACTTGTTTTTATATATTTTTAATGTAATTTATTATACCGGTACGTACCGGTATTGCTGTTTCGATATCGGCATACAGTTACCGAAACAGTCTTATAAATCGTTACTTTTACCGTTACCGAAACAATATCGTCACCGTTATTCGTTTCGGTAACCAACCTTGGCAAAAATGACTGTTTTTTGCCTTTTTGGAAAATACTGGCTCTTAAATAATGCGCTTCTGAAAAATGTCATAAGAAAGGTAATCTAGACTGAATTACCTTTTTAGCAAGGTATACAAATCCAAAATCGGATAGAAAATATTTAAGTAATTGCAATTCGCCAACACCATTGTAGGGTTCAAATTGGATAAATTAGCTGTGTTTGTGCGGTAAACTATCAACGTTGGCTTATGTCATTGCCATACAAATTTGACATTAGTAACGTTTAGAGGTGAACACTAAACGTTGGCTGATGTCAAAATTATATGGGAATGACATAAGCCAACGTTGATAGTTTTCCGCACAAACACAACTATTATTAAAATCGTAAAAAAATTAAATATTTTTTTTCAAAAACTGACAACGTTATACTCTAGTTCTATTAATCTATAAATATGCAGATATAAATTTTTCTCTCTGTTGGATTATGCTAACCTTGTCCCAGGTATGGAAAACTCTAATTTTGAGTTTTCTAAAATTTTGTTCAACAAAATATAAAAAGGGTGGTCAGCGCATAGAAATTTTTTTAACTACAACTCAGAAAATAATTCAACTGAAAATTACACATATCCCTCTTTTTTATGTCGATTTTCAGTCAAAATTTTAAAAATTTGGGAACAATGTGACGCCATGTGACTATAAGGGTTGATTTCTAATTTCTTATTACTGTATATAAAATCTGGTGTCAGTGTTGCCGATTTAGCATATTTAATGCTAGACAGAGCTTCGAAGAATGAATTCTATTTTGAATGAAGTCCTCAAAAATACCATTCGATTTGTTTCTAAATCGATTGAATTCATTTTTAACCATTCGCAGAGACTTCATTCTCTGCAATTCATTCGATCGAATTCACTTTCAAGGAATTCAATCAATTGATCTCATTCGATTTTGGCAATCTTTGAATTCAATCGTTAGGAATTCATTCAATTTCTTACTCATTCGATTGACAATTTGGGAATTCAATCACTCAATCGATTTTGTATCATTTGATTGAGCCTTTTTGGAATGACATTCGATTTTCTTCATTCGATATAAAAATTTTATATAAGGTATGTTTTTTCCGAATTTTGTATAAATATTCCATACAAATTTAAGAATTTTTAAAATTTTCAAGTAGGTATAAATTTATCTTCTTACGGTGGGTCTCATACTGTAGGTTTAACTTTAACTTAACTATAAACAAAAGAAAATGCCAAAAAAATGTACACAAAACAACAACAAAATTTTGGGTTAACTATTAACTAGGGTTTGGGGTTCGAAAATTCCCGGGCGGGAATTCCCGGGAAATCCCGGGAAAATAATATATTTTTCCCGGGAAAACGGGAAATTTTAAAAATATTAAATTTTTTAAATTTTTTTTGTTTTGAATAGGATTTTTTAATTTTAGTCATAAAAAACATTTTAAATACCAAAACAAAAATGTCATTGTTATAATCTTTTAAGAGGGAATACATTTATTTGACACACAAATAAAATTTTTGCCAAGTAATTAGGAGCATTTCAACTAATAAAGATTTTTCGCATAACTTATTCAAAATTTAAGTAGTAAAACCTAAAAACTTGGTAAAATGTTTAAAAGAAATATGAAAAAAGCTTTGTTTCTTACAAATAATCGCCCTTACTATCTAAATTTTTCAAATGTATAATTTAGGTAAAGTCGACTTTAGTTAAAATATTGTGTGGCAGTATACCTTGACTTGGTTTATTTTTGCAGCATTCTGATTGGTTAATTTATTTTCAACCAATCAAAATATTTGAAAATATAAATATTTTTGTAAGGCTTTCATACACAAAATGAACAAAACCGTTTGATTAAAAATAAAGTCGACTTTAAATTTAAAATACTCTTTTATATTAAGGGCCAATAATTTTATAAGTAACGTTTTCATTAATAAATGTGAAAAGAAAAGACTGGTTAACGGTGGTATCTAAATTTGGTTATCCGACATCTAAATTTGGTTCACAAAAAAAGAATTGATGGTCATACAACTTCTCTTGAAGAAAACAACAACAAGAACAACGTTTCAGCTAAAATTAGCAAAGTACCCGAAGAAAAAAGTTAAGCTGAATAGGCATTAAATGTTTTATGGTAGGGCAAACATTTCCTGAAATGGTATCCAAATTAGACGCAGTCAATCCGCACCATAACTAGATCTTCGTTTATTCGAGAAAGTTTTTATAATAAAAACCTGGCATTGCAAAAAAATGAAACCGATGTAAAGAACATTATATTAAATTACTACAATCATGTAAAAGATATCATGATGAAATAAATATCGAGCAATATTTCTAACAATAGGAGATTTACTTTAATATTAGATGAATGGACAAGAATATCACAAAAAAATATTTGAACATATGTATAAATCTAAATAATTCATTTTATAACCTGGGGTTGGTTTATATATCAGCTGATGATTCTTCTGATGAAATAAGAAGAATTGTAGAAGTAAGACTAGAAGACTTTTATTTGTCTTTGGAAAATAACATTGTGGCCACCATATCTAATGGGCCAAGTGTGATGAAACGGTTTGTTTTCGACAGTCCAGTAGTAGGTGCTTTCTGCTGGAATCATGCAATTCATTTGGCAGTGCTGCGAGTAATTTATGTGAAATCAAATGTTCAACATTCTGATATTTTTTACTTTGAATTCTCACTACACAGACTGCAATTGTACTGAAATAGTTTTTTTTTTAACAAAAATTACTTATATAGATGGTTTTCATTAACAATTTAGTTCAAAAATATTTCCCGGGAATCCCGGGAATCAAATTTTTTCATTCCCGTTTCCCGGGAAATAAAAAAGTCCGGGAAATCCCAAACCCTACTATTAACTAAAGTATAAACCTGCAGTATGAGACCCACCGTTAAAAATTAAGTGGTTATAAAAAGTCTTAAAAATTTTCGGCTTTTCTCTTTCAACTGTAAACAAAAATATTTGTCATAAAAATATTTGAAATATTAATATTTCTTATTTCATAAAATATTAAAAACAACAGAACCTAGAAAATGAACTAAGCGTTTGTTAGTAAATGTAGAGCAGGGCTCACAAGATAATTGCTCCATTTCGCGTTCCGGCGAATTCTTTGTACGAAAACAGCTTTTGTACAAAGGCGACCTCAAATGCTTCAATTTTATTTGTTTACAAAAACAAAGGTAAGTATATATATAGGTAAGTATCTATCCGTATACGGATAGATACACTATAAAAAATGCTTGTAAATTAACTACAATATAGTAAGTAAATTTTTGTGTAATAAAACGCAGTGCCTAAATTTAGACACCAAGTATATAAATATCTTGCATACAGCTTTTTGTCTACAAAAATACATATAAAACGGTAATAAAATGCAATATTTATTTATAATTACACATTTTGTGTGTACAATTAGAATTGTCTGCCCAAAAATAAATATTAGGTATAAAGTGTGTAAATGCACAAACATTATACAGTGAAAACAGATTTGCCATTAATATATTTTTAAATAAATAAAATTTTCAAAAAAATAACATTTCAACTGATAAATTATAAAAAATGGAATATAACGCGATATAATAAATGAAAAATATTCGCGAATAGTTCAGAAGCTTTTGTCGCCTTATTTGGAGGTATGTACATTAGAGTGAGCCGAACTTTGCCGAATGGCGAATTTCAAAAACGGGGGGTGCGGAAAAGTTGCGTATGCGTCCACTAACCTGTAAAAAATAAAAATTTTGAAAATCGGTTCACGTTCAAGGTCCCCGCAAAGCGGTTGAAATTTCGAAATTTCGGAAAGTTTAAAAAAAATCCTTAAATTTTGTTAAAAAATATTTGTTGTTGTGATATATTATTTCTAATAAATTATAGTTCGCTGAATCAAAAAAAAATAAAAATTTTTTAATCAGCCGAAGGGGTTCTGAAATATTGCTACTTGAATTTTGCTACACGTTTTTTCATTTTTCAGTCGAGCCTTCAAAAAGTTAGTCTAAAAAGGTTTTTAATTTTTTTCATTTTCAAATCTACTATCTATATAAAATTGTCTTTCATTTGAGTGTAAAAAGATTTAAAAATGTTGAAGGGTATTTCAAGGACGCTGCGGCAAAAGTTGTAAAAATTTTCACAGTCAAAAGTGATTGTTTTTTGTGATCACTGTTTTTTTATTGAGTGATCAGAGATTTTACCCATTTATTGTTTTGGATCAACATAAAATAACATTTTTACGACTGGTCCATCTTTTTTAATAATTTTGGGTATTTTGATAATAAATATAAAATAGCATGATCGGATCTCGAGATTTGGGACACAATGCTCGAAAAGTATCCTCTTTTTTGTCCACACAATGTTCGAAAAGTATCCCACTTTATATTTTTTGTTGTATTAAAAGAATATTTGAGAATAAAATTAAATACCTAATAGTTTTTTTTGTAAAAGTTTTGAAAAATATTTTATACACTGCGCCACAAAAGTATATATAAAAAATGTAATTGAATATAACTTAATACATTAATGTTCAGTAAATATTGTACAAAATTAAATTGCGTGCTTGGATTTAAAATTTTGTAACACAATGTTCGAAAAGTATACCCTTTTTTGTCAACACAATATTCGAAAAGTATTCTACTTTATAAAAGGAATTAAATATGCTAAAAATCCCAAACGTATTTAACAAATTGTGAAAAATAATCCGCTGCAGGCATGTCCCTATCCGGATTTCATTCTTGCCTAAGGAAATCGTCAGGGGACGACGTTTTTAGAATTTCTGGAAATATTTGTTAAGTTAAATTACAAACTCAATGAGAATTTTTTGTTCTCGTCTAGGAGCGTTATTAAACATTTAAAATATCAAAGAAAAAACAAAAACAACAACAGAAAATTTTCCACAATTGGCTTTGTCATCTTCCAATAAACTACTCTGTTGTTTTGACAGATCTAGCAATGTAGTGACATCCATTCATGTAGAAACAACAATAGAGAACAATGTTTTCTAAAGTGTCAGTAACATTTAAATTTGCACAAGCACTTGCATATTAGTTTTTTTAATTTTATTTTATCGGGATATACATTAATTGCATCAAAGGAATTAATATGCTAAAAATCCCAAACGTATTTAACAAATTGTGAAAAATAATCCGCTGCAGGCATGTCACTATCCGGATTTCATTCTTGCCTAAGGAAATCGTCAGCGGACGACGTTTTTAGAATTTCTGGAAATATTTGTTAAGTTAAATTACAAACTCAATGAGAATTTTTTGTTCTCGTCTAGGAGCGTTATTAAACATTTAAAAAATCAAAAAAAAAAACAAAAACAACATTTTCTTTGATATTTTAAATGTTTAATAACGCTCCTAGACGAGAACAAAAAATTCTCATTGAGTTTGTAATTTAACTTAACAAATATTTCCAGAAATTCTAAAAACGTCGTCCCCTGACGATTTCCTTAGGCAAGAATGAAATCCGGATAGGGACATGCCTGCAGCGGATTATTTTTCACAATTTGTTAAATACGTTTGGGATTTTTAGCATATTTAATTCCTTTGATGCAATTAATGTATATCACGATAAAATAAAATTAAAAAACAAAAAAAAAAAAATATTCTACTTTATATTTTTTGTTGTAGTAAGAGAATATTTTAGAATAAAATTAAACACTTAATAGTTTCTTTGTAAAAGTTTTGAAAAATATTTTATACACTGTGCCATCGGCTATCTGCGATGGATGAGGAACATTCATACCAAATTTCAAATTCATTGCCTCAGCGGTTTGGGCAGGCCGTTATTGGGGACATTTTTCCCTTTCAACCACCATTTTTACTATGTTCCTGTTCCAAAATAGAAAAATTACGTTGCCGGTGAGTTAGTCCTACTCCAAGGAATACATATTTAAAATTTTAGGTTGGCCAAAAGGGATTGAGCAGGCCGTCAAGGAGGAGACTTTTCCCCTTATTTCCCCTACCGATAGAAATTTCAAAAATTCCGTCTAAGCGGACGCCTACACAGAAGGAGGAACTCACATACCGAATTTGCTTTTGGGATATCCTGTAGGGAATTCCAAAAATACAAACTTAGTCGATGTCTACTACAGTGGAGGAACCTTTATACCAAAATTTAACTTCTTACCTACAGTGGTTTTCCAATTTGTGAGACTGTTTATGGGGAGACTTTTCCCCTTTTTGCCCGTTCCGGTAGGAATTTCCAAAAATCCCGTTTTAGCGCACGTCTATGCCGAATATCAAGAAACTTTGTTTTAGTGGAGATATCCGTGGGGGGAGGAAAAAACCGTACTTTTTTTGAAATCATATTTTTTTAAATGGTATTTTTTTAAATGAAAAAGATACTTTGTTTTTACAAAGAACTTTATTTGTACTTTTTTTGAAAAAGGTATTTTTTTGGAAAAATGTATTTTTTTTGGAAGAAGGTACTTTTTTTGGAAAAAGGTACTTTTTTTTGGAAAAAGCTACTTTTTTTTGGAAAAAGTTACTTTTTTTGGAAAAGGTACATTTTTTTGAAAAAAGGTACTTTTTTTGGAAAAAGGTACTTTTTTTTTGGAAAAAGGTACTTTTTTTTGAAAAAGGTACTTTTTTTGGAAAAAGGTACTTTTTTTGGAAAAAGGTACTTTTTTGGAAAAAGGTACTTTTTTTTGTACCCTTTTTGCCCCTCCCGATAAGAATTTCCAAAAATGTCGTCTCAACGGACGTCTACACCGGTCGAGGAACCTACATACCAAATTTCAACTTCATAGCTCCAGAAGTTTGAGTAGGCCGTCAAGGGGGAGACTTTTTCCCCTTTTTGCCCCTCCCTTTAAAAATTTCCAAAAATACCGTCTTGGTAGATGTCTCCGATAGTGGAGGAACCTTTATACCAAATTTCAACTTCCTACCTCCAGCGGTTTGGGCAGGCCGTCAATGGGGAGACTTTTCCCCTTTTTGCCCGTTCCGGTAGGAATTTACAAAAATCCCGTCAGCGGACGTCTACTCCGGAGGAGGAACCTACATTCCAAATGTCAACTTCCTAGCTTCAGCGGTTTGGGCTGGGCGATGTTGAGTCAGTCAGTCAGTAAAGTTATTCTTTTATATATAGAGATAACAGTTTTTCACGTGAAACTCAAACAACTTACGGTGCTATCTATCTAAATTTTTCAGATGTATATTTTAGTTTAAGTCGACTTTAGTTAAAATATTGGGTCATATGAATAAAACTTAGCAATTACTTCGAAGTAATTACTTTGGGCTTAGGAATGGCTTTTAACTCCAAATTCACCAATTGGCTGGTAGAATAGCATGAAATATAAACGAAAATTAAAAAATTTAATTTCTAGTCTACTCCCAAGCAGACTAGAATTGTGAAGTAATTGCTTAAAAAACCCTGTATTTCCCCCTATTAGTAATATCTATTTTTTATTCATATGAGCCATTGGGTGGCAGTATACCTTGAATTGGTTTATATTTGGAGCATTCTGATTGGTTAATTTATTTTCAACCAATCAAAATGTTTGAAAATATAAATATTTTTGTAGGATTTTCTCACACAAAATGAACAAAACCGTATGAATTAAAATAAAGTCGATTTTAAATTTAAAATAAATCTTTATATTAAGGGCCAATAATTTTATAAGTAACGTTTTCATTAATAATTGTGATATTTTCAATTAAGTTTACTTTATTTTAATACACCTGCTTTCAAACAAATGTATTATTTTATATTAAAGAATAAAATGTCAGGAGTATGGAAATACTTTACAGAAAAGGACAATACAGCGCAGTGCAATATTTGCCCTAAAAGAATAATGGTTAACGGAGGTAGCTTATCCTACATCTTAGCCTTATCCGACATTTAAATTTGGTTCACAAAAAAAATTGACAGTCATGCAACTTCTCTTGAAGAAAGCAACAACAAGAATAACGTTCCTGCTAAAATTAGCAAAGTACCCGAAGAAAAAAGTGTAAGCTGAATAGACATTGAACGTTTTATGGTAGGGCAACATTTTCTGAAATGGTATCTAAATTAGCCGCAGTCGACGGAATGTCAATCCGCACCATACCTAGATCTTCGTTTATTCGAGAAAGTTTTTATAATAAAAACCTGGCATTGCCAAAAAATGGAACCGGTGTAAACAACATTATATTAAATTACTACAATCATGTAAAAGATATCATGATAAAAGAAATATCGAGCAATATTTCTAACAATAGGAGATTTACTCTAGTCTTAGATGAATGGACAAGAATATCACAAAACAGATATTTGATCATATGTATATACGGAAATAATTGATTTTATAACCTGGGGTTGGTTTATATATCAGGAAGATGTAATGCTTATGAAATAAGATGAATTGTAGAAATAAGAATAGAAGAGTTTTATTTGTCTTTGGAAAATAACATTGTGGCCACCATTTCTAATAAGCCAAATGTGATGAAACGGTTTGTTTCCGAGAGTCCAGTAGTGGGTGCTTTTTGCTGGAATAATGCAATTCATTTGGCAGTGCTTGGAGAATTTATGTGAAATCAAATGTTCAACATTCTGATATTTATACCCTACACCACTATGTGGTCAGGGTATTATAAGTTTGTGCTGATGTTTGTAACACCAAAAAATATTGGTCGTAGACCCACCTTATAGTATACCGATCGGTTCAGAATTTTTTTTATTTCGATTTAACGATGTCCGTCTGTCCGTCCGTCCGTCTGTCTGTCCATGCAATCTTGTGCGCACTCTACAGGTCGCAAATATTAAGATATTTTGATGAAATTTGGTACACAGACCTATGTTGGCCCAAGGACGAACAAGTTTGATTTTGGTGAACATCGGTCCATGTTTAGACCTAGTGCCCATATAAGGGTCCTACCAAAATTATATTGTCTATACGCTGCAGGTTGTAAATATTAAGATATTTTGACGAAATTTGGTACACAGACCTATGTTAGCCCAATAACGCAGCCTATTGATTTTGGTGCACATCGGTCCATGTTTAGACCTAGTGCCCATATAAGGGTCCTACCAAAATTATACTGTTTATACGCTGCAGGTCGTAAATATTAAGATATTTTGATGAAATTTGGTACACAGACCTATATAGGCCCAATAACGCAGCCTATTGATTTTGGTGAACATCGGTCCATGTTTAGACCTAGTGCCCATATAAGGGTCCTACCAAAATTATATTGTCTATACGCTGCAGGTTGTAAATATTAAGATATTTTGACGAAATTTGGTACACAGACCTATGTTAGCCCAATAACGCAGCCTATTGATTTTGGTGCACATCGGTCCATGTTTAGACCTAGTGCCCATATAAGGGTCCTACCAAAATTATATTGTCTATACGCTGCAGGTCGCAAATATTAAGATATTTTGATGAAATTTGGTACACAGACCTACATTGGCCCAATAACGCAGCCTATTGATTTTGGTGAACATCGGTCCATGTTTAGACCTAGTGCCCATATAAGGGTCCTACCAAAATTATACTGTTTATACGCTGCAGGTCGTAAATATTAAGATATTTTGATGAAATTTGGTACACAGACCGGCCCAGAAACGCAGCCTATTGATTTTGGTGAACATCGGTCCATGTTTAGACCTAGTGCCCATATAAGGGTCCTACCAAAATTATACTGTTTATACGCTGCGGGTCGCAAATATTAAGATATTTTGATGAAATTTGGTACATATACCTATGTTGGCCCAAGGACGAAGCCTATTGATTTTGGTGAACATCGGTCCATGTTTAGAACTAGTGCCCATATAAGGGTCCCCCTAAAAGTGGCTTGGTTACAAACTGCAGGTCGCAAATATTAAGATATTTTAATGAAATTTGGTGCGCTGACTCACATTATAGAAAATTTTGACACGAGCCCCATTTTAACCCATTCGAATTTCG
The DNA here is from genome assembly GCA_949987735.1 of Leucophora obtusa. Taxonomy (NCBI): domain Eukaryota; kingdom Metazoa; phylum Arthropoda; class Insecta; order Diptera; family Anthomyiidae; genus Leucophora; species Leucophora obtusa. Next base: position 98,691,750 of record OX465298.1, read on the forward strand.
GATCCAAACATTAGTTGGCTTTTACCCAGACTGGTGTAGGGTATTGTATAGTCGGCATGCCCGACTTTAACCTTTTTACTCGTTTTACTTTGAATTCTCACTACACAGACTGCATTTGCACTGAAATAGTGTTTTTTATACCCTACACCACTATGTGGTCAGGGTATTATAAGTTTGTGCTGATGTTTGTAACACCAAAAAATATTGGTCCTAGACCCACCTTATAATATACCGATCGGTTCAGATTTTTTTTTTATTTCGATTTAACGATGTCCGTCCGTCTGTCTGTCCATGCATTCTTGTGCGCACTCTACAGGTTGCAAATATTAAGATATTTTGATGAAGCTTGGTATACCGACTTATGTCGGCCCAAGGACGACGGCTATTGATTTTGGTGAACATCGGTCCATGTTTAGACCTAGTGCCCATATAAGGGTCCTACTAAAATTATATGGTTTATACGCTGCAGGTCGCAAATATTAAGATATTTTGATGAAATTTGGTACACAGACCTACGTTGGCCCAAGGACGAAGCCTATTGATTTTGGTGAACATCGGTCCATGTTTAAACCTAGTGCCCATATAAGCGTCCTACCAAAATTATATTGTTTATACGCTGTAGGTCGCAAATATTATTATGAAATTTGGGCCGAACTTTGCCGAATTGCGAATTTCAAAATCGGGGGTGCGGAAAAGTTGCATATGCGTCCAGTAAACAGTAAAAAATAAAAATTTTGAAAATCGGTTCACGTTCAAGGTCCCCGCAAAGCGGTTGAAATTTCGGAAAGTTTAAAAAAAATCCTTAAATTTTGTTAAAAAATATTTGTTGTTGTGATATATTATTTCTAATAAATTATAGATCGCTGAATCCAAAATAACTAATTTTTTTTTAATCGGCCGAAGGGGTTCTGAAATATTGCTACTTGAATTTTGCTGAAAAACACGTTTTTTTCATTTTTCAGTCGAGCCTTCAAAAAGTTAGTCTAAAAATGTTTTTAATTTTTTTCATTTTTAAATCTACTATCGATGGGTCTCATACTTCTTGTTTAAATTTTAGTTAATAGTTAACCCAAAAATTTGTTGTTGTTTTCTGTACATTTTTTTGACATTTTCTTTTATTTTTAGTTAAGTTAAAGTTAAACCTACAGTATGAGACCCACAGTATCTATATAAAATTGTCTTTCATTTGAGTGTAAAAAAGTTTAAAAATCCTGAGGGGTATTCCAAGGACGCTGCGACAAAAGTTGTAAAAATTTTCACAGTAAAAAGTGATTGTTTTTTGTGATCACTGTTTTTTTATTAAGTGATCAGAGATTTTACCCATTTATTGTTTTGGATCAACAAAAAATGACATTTTTATGACTGGTCCATCTTTTTTAATAATTTTGGGTATTTTGATAATAAATATAAAATAGTATGATCGGATCTCGAGATTTCGGACACAATGCTCGAAAAGTATCTTTTTTTGTGTCCACACAATGTTCGAAAAGCACCCTACTTTATATTTTTTGTTGAATTAAAAGAATATTTTCGAATAAAAATAAATACACAATAGTTTTTTTTGTAAAAGTTTTGAAAAAAACTTTATACACTGTGCCACAAAAGTATATATAAAAAAATGTAATTGAATATAAATTAATACATTAATGTTCAGTAAATATTATGCGTGCTTGGATTTAGAATTTTGTAACACAATGTTCGAAAAGTATACCCTTTTTTGTCCACACAATATTCGAAAAGTATTCTACTTTATATTTTTTGTTGTAGTAAGAGAATATTTTAGAATAAAATTAAACACTTAATAGTTTCTTTGTAAAAGTTTTAAAAAATATTTTATACACTGTGCCACAAAAGTATATATGTATACCAAAATATACAAAAATGTAATTGTTTATAACTTAATACATTAGTTTTTAGTAAATATCATAAAAATTATATTGCGTGCTTGGATTCAAAAATTTGTAAAACAATGTTCGTAAAGTATCCTATTTTTTATCCACACAATGTTCGAAATGTGTTTTACTTATACTTTTGTAGCACAGTGTATAAAATATTTTTCAAAACTTTTACAAAGAAACTATTAAGTGTTTAATTTTATTCTAAAATATTCTCTTACTACAACAAAAAATATAAAGTAGAATACTTTTCGAATATTGTGTGGATACTTTTCGAACATTGTGTTACAAAATTTTAAATCCAAGCACGCAATTTAATTTTGTACAATATTTACTGAACATTAATGTATTAAGTTATATTCAATTACATTTTTTATATATACTTTTGTGGCGCAGTGTATAAAATATTTTTCAAAACTTTTACAAAAAAACTATTAGGTATTTAATTTTATTCTCAAATATTCTTTTAATACAACAAAAAATATAAAGTGGGATACTTTTCGAACATTGTGTGGACAAAAAAGAGGATACTTTTCGAGCATTGTGTCCCAAATCTCGAGATCCGATCACGCTATTTTATATTTATTATCAAAATACCCAAAATTATTAAAAAAGATGGACCAGTCATAAAAATGTTATTTTAAGTTAATCCAAAACAATAAATGGGTAATGGTATGAGTTATGGGTATTATACACTCTCAGAACAATTCCGTTGTGACAACCGAATTTTTTCCAACCGAATTGGCTCGGTTGCTGCAACCTCGTAATTCAGTTGCCTCAACCGAATTCAGTTGTGGCAACCGATAATTCGGTTGTTGCAACCGAATTGAAATCGAATTCGGTTGTCGCAACCGAATTGAAATCTAATTCGGTTGCTACAACTGAATTCGGTTGCTGCAACCGAATTACGAGGTTGCAGCAACCGAATCAATTCGGTTGGCAAAAAATTCCGTTGCCACAATGGAATTGTTCTGAGAGTGTAGTAACCAGATTCTAATTTTACAAAAACCACACTTAAAAAATTGCAAAATAATGAAGGAACGCGAAAAAAAGCTTTATGGTACAAAAACTTTATCAGCCATTTTCATTCTGCAAATAAATATTTATACTGATGTAAGAATTTTCATTTTTGCAAATTTTTTTCCGCGACATTTTTTCGCGATTTCTTTTTCAACTAGCCACCGAACTTTGTTCTATGAAATGGGTGTTATAGTCCCTAGATTATAAATTAAAAAAACCGCACTTTAAAAAATGCAAATTAATCGCGGAACGCGAAAAAAGACTTTATAGTACAAAAGTTGAATTAAAAAACTAAATCAGCGATTTTTATTCTACAAACAAACATACTGATGTAAGAATTTTCCTTTTTTTAAATTTTTTTCCCGCGACTTTTTTCGCGATTTCTTTTTTCAATTAATCACAGAACTTTGTTCTATGAATTGGGTATTATAGTCCCTAGATTATAAATTTTAAAAAACCACACTTAAAAAATTGCAAAATAATCGCGGAACGCGAAAAAAGACTATGGTACAAAAGTTGCATTTTTGTTTGCAGATTGTTAATCGCTGATTAAGTTTTTTTATATATTTTTGTGCCATAAAGCCTTTTTTCGCGTTCCGCGATTATTTTGCAACTTATTACTTGTGGTTATTTAGAACCATAACCTAGGGTCTAAAAGCCCAATTCAGAGAATAAAGTTCGGTGGCTAGTTGCAAGAAATACCGCAAAAAAATGCCGTGCAAAAGAAATTTTACAAAAAGGAAAATTCTTACATCAGTATATTTGTTCGCAGAATGAAAATCGCTGATTAAGTTTTTTAATTAAATTTTTGTAGCATAAAATCTTTTTTCGTGTTTCACGATTATTTTGCAATTTTTTAAGTGCGGTTTTGTTAAATATATAATCTAGGGACAATAATACCCAATTCATAGAACAAAGTTCTGTGATTAATTGAAAAAAGAAATCGCGAAAAAAGTCGCCGAAAAAAATTTACAAAAAGGAAAATTCTTACATCAGTATGTTTGTTTGCAGAATAAAAATCGCTGATTTAGTTTTTTAATTCAACTTTTGTACAATAAAGTCTTTTTTCGCGTTCCGCGATTAATTTGCAATTTTTTAAGTGCGGTTTTTTAAAATTTATAATCTAGGGACTATGAAATGGGTGTTATTTCATAGAACAAAGTTCGGTGGCTAGTTGAAAAAAAGCAATCTATCCATCCCCCTTTTTTTTGTAAACAATTGTTTTTTTTACTCAATTGTTCATATTTTTAAGGCATTAGTGCGATTTCATTAGCATTAGTATTACAAATTCTAATGCCAGAAAATTTGAGTACCATTAAATGGTAATGAAATTTTTTTGCCATTAGCATTAGTCAACTAATGATAATGAAATTTCAATGCCAATGAAAAAATCCCAAGTATGCTGAAAATACAGATTTTAAGCTATAAATTCAATACTGGTAGTTTTAATAAGTAAAATTATTATCTATAAATTTTTTGTAAAAAAAAACACTCAAGATTATAAAATAAAAAATAAAAAAATTGTAATTTTTATACAAAATAATAAATAATGAAATTTCATAAAAATAACGGTATCGGTAACGATAACGGTATTTAGAAATTTTTTAGAGGTATCGATAACGGTAACGGTATTCAATTTGAAACGGTATTTTAGCGATAACGGTATTATAACGATAACGGTAACCAACCTTGCAAAAAACATTCACTTTTAACTGTGAAAATTTTTACAACTTTTGTCGCAGCGTCCTTGGAATACCCATCAACATTTTTAAACTTTTTTAAACTCAAATGAAAGATAATTTTATATAGATAGTAAATTTAAAAATGAAAAAAATTTAAGACATATTTAGACTACCTTTTTGAAGGCCCGACTGAAAAATGAAAAATCGTGTTTTTCAGCAAAATTCAAGTAGTAATATTTCAGAACCCCTTCGGCCGATTAAAATTTTTTTATTTTTTTTGGATTCAGTGAACTATATTTTATTAGAAATAATATATCGCAACAACAAATATTTTTTAATAAAATTTAAGGATTTTTTTTAAACTTTCCGAAATTTCGAAATTTCAACCGCTTTGCGGGGACTTTGAACGTGAACCGATTTTCAAAAATTTTATTTTTTACTGGTTCCTGGACGCATACGCAACTTTTCCGCACCTCCCGTTTTTGAAATTCGCAATTCGGCAAAGTTCGGCCCACTCTAATGTGCAATAGACCGCTTTAAGGACACAGGCAAGAACAAATTTAAATGATAAAGCCGACGCAACGTGAAACTAATTGTAGAGCACAGATTATTTTTGTGAGACTCGAAAGTCAACCTGTCATCAATTTGCACACCAAGCCAACGTAAATTACTAACAATCTCAATATTAGCATTACATAAGTTCAAATTCAAATTAAATATATCAGCCCTATTGGATTTTAAAATCAAAGCTTTTGTTTTAGAGGGATTTATATGAAGGCAATTCGTTACCATCCAATCATCTAAAATAGATAAATCATAATCCACGGTTGCCTCTAGAGTATCAATAAATTGACGATCCCCTGTCCATAATAACGGTACGTCATCAGCAAACGCAAAAGGTTTACAACGATGTAGTGATAACGATTATATTATTTTTTATAAAATCCTTTATTATAATAAGTTCAGAAACTAAAAATTGAATGAATCAAATTTAAGTATCTTTGGTACTTGCTAAGTACTATGGTACTTGCTAAGTACCTTTGGTACTTGTTAAGTACCTTTGGTACTTGTTAAGTACCTTTGGTACTTGTTAAGTACCTTTGGTACTTGTTAAGTAACTTTGGTACTTGTTAAGTACCATGGTACTTGTTAAGTACCTTTGGTACTTGTTAAGTACCTTTGGTACTTGTTAAGTACCATGGTACTTGTTAAGTACCTTTGGTACTTGCTAAGTACCATGGTACTTGTTAAGTACTATAGGTACTTGCTAAGTACTATAGGTACTTGCTAAGTACTATGATACTATATTTTGTCTGTTTATGTCTTTAAAAAAAATACAAAAAAAATTAAAAATTTTAATAAAAGACTCAGGAAGAACCAGTTAACAAGCCTAAAAAAGATTAGTGGTATTCATGTAGCGTCGTATATTAATGTTACATAGCGTAAACCTTGTATTTATACCAGGGATAGAAAGAAAGCTCGAGCGAGCCATAAATATATACATTTTTTTAAAAAGCTCGGATGCCAAAATTAAAAGAGCTGCTCAAATGAAAAAAGCTCGCAACTAAAAAAAATAAAGAATTTATAAAAATGAAAAGGCTCGTTTACAAAACTGAATAGAGTTTTTTAAATCGAGCAGCTCGTATAAAAAATTTCATAGAGCTTTTTTTTTATCGAGCAGCTCTTTAACGAAATTTAATTGAGTTTTTTGAAATCGAGCCGCTAAAAAAGCTCGCTCCCATTAAAATAATTTAGTTATTATAAAAAACAAAAACGGTAACATAGTTACACTATATCCAACAGTAATATAGTCCCTAGATTTTGAATTTCAAAAATTGAAAAAAAAAACAGCTGAATTTGAAAAGTTTCAAATATTAGAAAAAATCGCCAAAACAAAAAAAAATGCGAAAATTTAAAAAGATGGCAAAAATTCACAAATTAAAAAAAAAACCTCAAAAGTGAAAAAATCACCAAAATAAAAACAAAATCTAAAATTTTAAAAAATCGTCAAAAATTAAAAAAAATCGGCGAAATTGGAAAAAATTTAAAAAAATGGCAAAAATTGAAAAAATCGTAGAAATTAAACAAATCGCCAAATATAAAAAATCATGTAGATTTTATAAAAAAAATTAAAAAATCGACAAAATGTTAAAAAATCTTCAAAATTTCTCAACATCGTCAAAAATTAAAAAAATCGGCAAATTAAAAAAAATCGTTAAAATTTAGAAAAAATCGCAAAAATTTGAAAAATTGCCTAAATTGAAAAATTTTGAAAAAATCGTCATAACTTGAAAAAATGGTCATTATTTGAAAAATTTAAAAAAATCGTCAAAAATTAGACAAAATCGCCAAAATTGCAAAATGTCGTAGAAATTTTGAAAAAATCGTCTTGAAAAAATTACCAAAATCGTTAAAATTTCAAAAAGTCGTTAAAAATTGGAAAAAATCGTAAAATTTTGAAAAATTAGCAATATTTAAAAATTTTGAAAAAATCGTCATACTTGAAAAAATTTTCAATATTTGCAAAAATTGCCCAAATAGTCAAAATTAAAAAAACAACCTTCAAAAATTAGACAAAATCGCCAAAATTGCGAAATATCGTAAAAATTTTTAAAATTGTCAATATTTTAAAAAATTACCAAAATTTCAAAAAGTCGTCAAAAATTTGTAAAAAATTTGAAAATTGCCAAAATTAAAAAATTTTGAAAAAATCGTCATAACTTGAAAAAATTGTGAATATTTGAAAAAATTGCATAAATAGTCAAAATTTAAAAAAATTGTCAAAAATTAGACAAAATCTCCAAAATTGTAAAATATCGTAAAATTTTTGAAAAAATCGTCTTGAAAAAATTGTCAATATGTGAAAAATTACCAAAATCGTCAAAATTTCTAAAATTCGTCAAAAATTGGAAAAAAAATCGGGAAATTTTGAAAAATTGAAAAAAATTAAAAATTTTTAAAAAATTACCAAAATTTCAACAAGTTGTCAAAAATTGGAAAAAATCGCAAAAATTGCCAAAATTGAAAAAATGTAAAAATTTGTGAAAATCTACAAAAATTAGAAAAAATCGCCAAAATTTAAAAATTTGTCCAGGTATTAAAAAACGAAATTTCCAAAATTTATTTCTGGCATTTATTTTTCCTTGTTCCGTTGTCCGTTTTCATTTAACTCATTTGGTTTTAAAGATACAAGCGATATTACAAATAAAAGCCCTTTTCTCTCTGCGAGGCTTAGTTTTTGAGAAAAACGCGATTTTAAAATCTAGCAATGCAAGTCAAAATTTAGTTTCGGAATCGGGGTATTGGTAGTGGGTTTTGACTTTTGGTGCAGTCATTTTTCCTCTACCTCTTCTAGTTTGGGAGATATGGGCGATTAAAATTTTATTAAAGCGATTTTCGCACTAACAGGTGACTCACAATGACCTCCTTGTTCCAAAACCGTTGTCCGTTTTTATTTAACTCATTCAGTTTTCCAGATATGGGCGATATACCAAATAAAAGCCCTTTTCTCTCTACGAGGCTTAGTTTTCGAGAAAAACGCGATTTTAAAATCTAGCAATGCACGTCAAAATTTAGTTTCGGTATCGGGGTACTGGTAGTGGGTTTTGACGTTAGGTGCAAATATTTTTCCTATAGCTCTTCTAGTTTGGGAGATATGGAGGAGTAAAATTTTATTTAAGCGATTTTCGCACTTATTTTTCCACTATGACTTCCCCCTTCCAAAACCGTTGTCCGTTTTCATTTAACTGTTTCAGTTTTCGAGATATGGGCGATACACCAAATAATATCTCTTTTCTCTCTACGAGGCTTAGTTTTCGAGAAAAACGCGATCTTAAAATCTAGCAATGAAAGTCAATTCAGTTTCGGTATCGGGGTATTGGTGGTGGGTTTTGACATTTGGTGCAAATATTTTTCGTCAAGCTTTTTTAGTTTGGGAGATATGGCCGATTAAAATTCTATTTAAGCGATTTTCACACTTGTTTTTCCACAGACGACTCACTATGACTTCCCCGTTCGAAAACCGTTGTCCGTTTTCATTTAACTCATTCAGTTTTCGAGATATGGGCGATATACCAAATAAAATCCCTTTTCTCTCTACGGGGCTTAGTTTTCGAGAAAAACGCGATCTTAAAATCTAGCAATGTAAGTCAAAATTTAGTTTCGGTGTCCATTTTGGAAGGAAGCCATAATGAATCATCTTTGAAAAAATAAAGGCGAAAATCGCTTAAATAAAACTTAAGTCGTCCATATCTCGAAAACTAGAAGGGCTAGGGGAGAAATGTTTGCACCAGAGGTCAAAACCCACCACCAATACCCCGATACCGAAACTGAATTTTGACTTTCATTGCTAGATTTTAAAATCGCGTTTTTCTTAAAAACTAAGCCTCGTAGAGAGAAAAGGGCTTTTATTTGTAATATCGCCAGTATCTTTAAACTAAATGAGTTAAATGATAACGGACAACGGTTTTGGAAGGGGGAAGTCATAGTGAGTCGTCTGTGGAAAAATAAGTGCGAAAATCGCTTAAATAAAATTTTAATAGTCCATATCTCCCAAACTAGAAGAGCTATAGAAAAAATATTTGCACCAAACGTCAAACCCTACTACTAGTACCCCGATACCGAAACTAAATTTTGACGTGCATTGCTAGATTTTAAAATCGCGTTTTTCTCGAAAACTATGCCTCGTAGATAGAAAAGGGCTTTTATTTGGAATATCGCCCATATCTCGAAAACTGAATGAGTTAAATGAAAACGGACAACGGTTTTGGAACAAGGAGGTCATTGTGAGTCATCTGTGGAAAAATTAGTGCGAAAATCGCTTTAATAAAATTTTAATCGCCCATATCTCCCAAACTAGAAGAGCTAGAGGAAAAAGAGGTCAAACCCCACTACCCATACCCCGATACCGAAACTAAATTTTGACTTGCATTGCTAGATTTTAAAATCGCGTTTTTCTCAAAAACTAAGCTTCGTAGAGACAAAAGGGCTTTTATTTGTAATATCGCTAGTATCATTAAACTAAATGAGTTAAATGAAAACGGACAAAGGTTTTGGAGGAAAGAAAAAATTTTGGCAATTTTTTCTAATTTTTGTCGATTTTCACAAATTTTTACGAGTTTTTAAATTTTGGCAGTTGTTCCGATTATTTCCAATTTTTGAAATTTTGACGATTTTGGTAATTTTTTCAAATATTGACAATTTTTTCAAGGCGATTTTTCCAAATTTTTACGATATTTTGCAATTTTGGCGAATTTTTATTTTTTTTTAAATTTTGATTATTTGGGCAATTTTTTCAAATGTTGCCAATTTTTTTAAAATATGACGATTTTTTTAAAACTTTCATAAAATTTTTCAATTTTGGCAATTTTTCAAATATTTCCAATTTTGACGATTTGGGTAATTTTTTCAAATATTGACGATTTTTCAAGTCGATTTTTTCAAAATTTTTACGATATTTTGCAATTTTGGCGATTTTTTCTAATTTTAAACGATTTTTTTAATATGGCGCTTTTTTATAATTTAGACGATGTTGATAAATTTTGAAGATTTTTTAAAATTTTGTCGATTTTTTATTGTAGATTTTTAGTTGATCTGAAGATTGTTACAATGAGTGTTATTTTTGTTCGGTTTAAGATCAAATATTACAAATTCTAAATAGAATTTACAATTTTTATTTTACAACCAATATAGAAAAAACTTATGAAAAAAACTTTCCTAGAACCAATGGTTGACAATTAATGCATTTTCAAGTGACACCGCATCACTATCATCAGATTGTCTTTATGGGGTCCTCTCTAGGCTATAATGTAGATTTTAGTTTTTTGTATATATATGTTAAATTTCAAAGAAATGCATTTTGAGAAGTAAATTCATACATTTTTACTTATCCATTTTTTTATTATTATAACTAACGAAAACCACATGTCTTTAACAAAGCTATTATTTTTCCCTATGTTGTAATTGTGCTTATTTATTGAAGTTCCTTCAATATGTAGAGCAATGATTCGTGCTTTTTTTAACATTCAAGCTTTTAATTCTATTTATAGAAATTAGAACTAAAGCAAAGAAACTTTTTACACGGTTGTTTGTTTTTGTGTATAACATCCTAACACAACATAAATACTAACATGTTGCAATTAAGGAATATTACTTAACAATTTGGACTGTACCTTGTCTGTGGGTATTTGATTGTAGATTTTTAGTTGATTTTTTAAATTTTTTTATAAAATCTGCACGATTTTTTAAATTTGGCGATTATTTTGAAGAATGGGTGTCGAAATTTAAAACTACCCAGCAAACAAAGACGATCATTAATGACTCAGAAATGAGCTCCAAAATCATAAACATTTTTCCACTTTTTCCTATGAAAGTGGTCCGTCCAAAAGAGCCCCTTGTGTACTCACAAATGACTCAAAAAAAAAGAACGTATAAAATCGAAATTTTCCTCATAAATTTAAATAATTTTGGAATCTTCTTTGAGTCCGAAAAATGAAACCTCATTTTGAGACAGTTTTTTTAGATTGTAAAGACAACTTTTTGGATTGTTTGTTGAGAGTTCATATTTTCGACCAAAAAAAGAGTGCTTTCAAAAAAAACAATGATCATTTCTATGAGCTATTTAAGAATCTTATTTATGATCCCTCCGAAATTGCTGGCTGGGTAATAATTTTCCTAAATACTGCAAAAACATCTATTTTAAATAGAAAAATAAAATTATAAAAATATTCCTTATTAAATTTTTGCCAACCGTTCAAATATGCCCTTTAAAATGCTGCTGTTATAGTATTTGCCCCCTTAAAAATATTATTACTGTTGTTTCTGATATAAAAACGCAACCAACAACATTGAATCAACCACTTTCCATTTCTCTCTTCTAACAACTGAACTAGGATTTTTCGAGTTTTATAATAAAATGTTAAACTTGTGTTAACAGTGGTACTTCTAATTAATTATTGTTAATTTTTTTAAAATATTCTAATTCAATTTTACGTTTTATTTGTGTAATTTATTATATTATCTACCGAATTTGAATGGCTGGGAACTTTCGGGCCAAACTTCGTGGTCCCATCGGAGATATTTGGAATTAAATTTCAAACGTTAAAATGCTGCCGGACCCGAGCGGGTTAAGATTTTTTTTTTTAAATTTATTTTTATATTATTTCCATAACTTAACCCTGCATAACATTTTTGGAGTTTTTAGTTTTATTCCTCACATAATTTTCGAGACTAATTAAAACAGAAATTTTATGTTGCCTTAAAATTTAATGTGAGAAAATTCGTATGGGGACGCTATTAAAAACAGCTCTCAAATTAACACTGTCAAAGTCATGCAATGATAATGAGTAAAAAAATCGTTATAAAAAAAATAATAAATAAATATAACGGGAGTTATGGGCACATGACCTACACTCAGATAAAAATAGTTAATAAAAAAATTTGTAAACAGTTTCCAATCTCACTTTACTATTTTTATACTGACTTTTAATAGAAATTTGTTTTAGTAATCATTTTTGCTATTCTCTTATTACAAAATACGGATTTTGTCACTAATTTTCGCTGCTGATTTCAGCGAAACATTTTACTAATTTTTCAAAACCGAGTGCTAAACTTAGCAGAAAAATATACTAGTTTAACAAAATTTTATTTACAAGAATTCGTTAATTTTTTACAATTCTTGTTAAGTTTATATTTGGTACTATTGATATATTCTTAGTTTGAAAATAACACTCAGCAAATTTCATTGTATCTTCAATGCATAAAAAAGAAATAACTGGAGAAGCGTTTGCAATTTGACTTCAAATTTCAAATTTCTTAACCAATAAATCTCCAGCATGAAACTTACTGACAGTCAGAGAAAAAAATTCAGCATTGTTATTAATTTTTACAATTTTTTTGAGATAGATATTTTTAAAATATTCGGACCATAACTTTAAGCCAAGAAAAGACGACTTATAAAATTTGGAGAAATAAATATTACATCTACTTTGAAAGTTAATTCCATTACCTTTTATTTGAGTCTTGTAGTATTAAAATTTTTGAAGCATGCTTAATTATGTTGAGCAATTCTAATATATTTTTACGAATTTTAAAGACACTATACATCGCGAACCAAGGGGTCTGTCTAGTTAGCCAAAATTGCGTTTCAATCTTAATTATATCACAGCCAACATTTGTGCTAAATTTCATTATAGTCGAAAGGTATGAGGTCTAAAGTGTTAATTCTTTTGGTTGATTATAAATGAAACAAGACACTAGTATATAGACTACTACACGAATAAATTAATAGTACGTACCACTGACACTTTTTCAGTTCTGCCTCTGTTCTTTGTATTCGATTTAATATTCTTGATCTTTTGACACTTATTGAATCAAAGATCACAGTCGTAATCACTTAAATGCGATTCAATACTTGAAATCATAAAATTTTAAATTGGAAACAAAATAAAATGCTTCGAAAGCTATAGATTAGATAACCTTACATACTGTTCTGTTAATAAGTATTAAATTGAAGACAGCAAAACACATACAAAAAGATTAAAAGGTCGACAAACTTTTGCAAGTTTAAGTCATGAGACGAAACAACTAATTCTTCAAGCGTAAGATACCCTTAATCAGCCGCCCTTATATGAATTTTAAAATGTCAGCTAATAGGGTGATTTTTTAAATTAGTGTTTTATTAAACATCATATTTCTCAAACAGAGGATGTCTCTGTAAAACATCAGTTTTGAGATAGGCTCAAACATCTTAGCTTTTAATGACCACCGTCAGTGTATGGAAACAATGGGTGCGTTCGGCATATACAATTTAATAGTCAACGGTTCTACAACAGTTGTACAATTATCTGCTGAACGACCTGATCACTAACCTCTCAGTCTGACCACTCAGGTAACGCTGTCATATTTTGGTGGCGTAAAAAATGTTTGCTACTTTTGATCAATAAAGCCACATTCACAATGATGGAGTACTCCACTCTCTGTAGAGTGGATCCAGCTCAGTGCTTCGAAAAACTTAATTCAATTTAAGCTTAATTCACGAAAAATTAAATTCAGATTTTAAAAATATTCATGTACCATTCCCTTAAACTATTCGTAAATAATTCATTCATAAGCTTCATTCCCAAAGCTTTAATACGAATTGAATGAATTCCTAACTTGAATCATTCAAATCGCATGTTCATTCACCATTTTACTAATTGAATGAAGAAATTTTATTACCATTCACTTAGTGCAGTGTAGTTTGAAACTAATATATAATCAAAACCAAAGCATACAAGCTGTAACAAAGCATACGATACTATTTACTTCTGTTAGATGAATTTTAAACGTTTTTCATTGTATTATGCTAATATTTCAGCAATTACATGCAAATTTAAATTTTTCATTTGATTAAGTGAATGAAAACAAGTCATTTTTCATTCACCTTTTTATTAAATGAATTCAAGTAAATTGGGTTTCATTCAGTTAGAATTCAATCAAAATAGAATGAATTCATATAATTTAAAGCTATAGGAAATTAAGCTATCGAATTAATTCCATAAGAATGCTATTAAGGAATGAAATTCAACCCAAATTTCATTAATTTTTAAAAAGTGAATGAAAGAATTAAGCTTTTTAAACCTTTGATCCAGCTTAAGCTGGATTCACAGGATCCATTGTGAATCCAGCTTAAGTGATACATTTGTAGTTGTTCATTTACAATAAAAATTGTTTTGTAAGAATGACAAATAAAAACATACAAATATAATTCGAAAAGAAAAATTTAAAAAACAAAAGGAAACTATAGAAAAAGTCTATTTGAAAACAAAACAAAGAAAACATCGTTCAGCAGAGTAAGTAATCACAAAACGCTACAAGCCACTGGTATCAGTTTAAGGTTTCTCTGCCGAATGCTACCAATGACTTTAAAGTTTCATAATAAGGCTTTTTGAAATTTTCAATCATGTTTTTCTCAAAAATGATACGCTCTATGTTGATTTGTGAAACAGATTTGGAGGCATAAAACCTAGAGTAAAGATACAACCTTGCGGCTTCTTATTTTATGGAGATTTGACACCACTTTTAGAATAATTATTCCAAAAACGGGACACATTCGTTGGATATTTTTCAATAATGACCTTTTTGTGTAGTTTTTGTGCAATTTAAATTTTTACAGAAATTATCGAGAATTTTGGAGAATTTTTTTAAAAACAAATTAAAATTATTCGAAACCCAAGAAACTTTTTTACAATCGGTTGCCAATCAGACCAATTCTGCAACTGGTTCCACTGCAACCGATTCCATGGAACTCGTTCCGGAACCAGTTCCAGGGATCTCATATGGAAGGTATGACGGTCGTAGAATGAATTCTAGAACTAGTTCCAGAACTGATTCTAGGGCAACCGGTTCCACTTTGGAGCTATAGAAGTGGTTGCTTTTAGGACAATTTCAAACAAAAATAATCGGTGTTAGAATTGACAGTAGAAGGGGTTGTAGAGGAAAAGCAGCTATTGTGCAACCGATTCTTTGGAACAAAAAATTTTCCTGGGTATTAACATCCCAGGAAAATTTTTTACAATCGGTAGCCAACTACACCCATTCTACAACTGGTTCCACTGCAACCGATTCCATGGAGCTGGTTCCGGAACCAGTTCCTGGGATCCTATATGGAAGGTGTGGGTGACGTAGAATCAGTTCCAGAACTAGTTCCAGAACTGATTCTAGAGCAACCGGTTCCACTTTGGAGCCATAGAAGGGGTTGCTTTTGGGACAACTTCAAACAAAAAGAATCGGTGTTACAATCGACAGTAGAAGGGGTTGTGAATGAAAAGTAGCTATTGTACAACCGATTCTTTGGAACAGAAAATTTTCCTGGGTATCTATTGCACAACCGATTCTTTGGAACAGAAAATTTTCCTGGGTATCTATTGCACAACCGATTCTTTGGAACAGAAAATTTTCCTGGGATAAAATTTGTTTGTTAAACATTTAAAAGGCCATTTGAAAATTTACCAAAATAATGAAATTTACGTTTGTTGAGACTAAATACAACTAGTAATGAATGTTCCTTAGTTTGACTCTACACTCATACAAATAAGTCCGTAAAAATAGCAGAAATAGTTACTAAAAATTAGTTAAAAATGATGCTGCAGAAAAAAAAAAACTGCTAATATTAGCAGAATCAGTTTGCTAAATATTAATAAAATTAAAACAGCAAAAAAACTGTTAAATTTACAGAATTTTAGTAATATTTGAGCTAAATTCTTGTTAATTGCAAATAACAATTTAACCTGCTAAAATTAGCAAAAAAATTACTGAATAGTAGTTTAATAAAAATATCAAAAAAAACTGTTAAATTTACAGAATTTTAGTAATATTTGAGCTAAATTTTTGTTAATTGCAAATAACAATTTAACTTGCTGAAATCAGAAAAAAATTGCTAAATAATAGTAGAATGAAAATAGCAAAAAAACTGTTAAATCTACAAAATGTTTGCCAAAATTTTCTGAAATCAACAAAACTTTTGCAGATTACTAGTGGACTGGAAAAAGGTAAAAAGGAGCAAATGAAATAAAATTTAATAAATAAAAAATAAATGTGTATTTAAAAACATACTTGGGACCAGTTTATTGAATGTGTTATTAATTGAAATTTTTTCAATTGGCATTGTTCAATGCCTAAATGCCCATTTATAATTGATGAAAGAAGTATTTGTTTTCATGTTTTAATAAAAGAATAAATTAATAAAAAAAATTAAAAATTCGCTTATTTCTTATATTTATTTTATTACAATGCTTTTTCTTCAATTATGTGTACATTTCATTACCATTGCTTTCATCAATGCAAATTGAAAAAATTTCATTGGCACAGAATGGTGATGAAATTTGTTGGCATTGACATTGAGATAAAGTAATGCCAATTATATTTCAATGCCAATGAAAATTTCCCAAGAATGATTTTTTGTAAAAGTGGTAATATTTATAGACAATAATATGTTAACCATAACAACCCAGTCAGAAATCGCCAGTGGTACAAAAAATCAAGCACTGGCATACCACTGGGTAACCACGGTATTAAAAATAAATGACTGGCAGAACACTCATTTGGGACGCTTTGCCAGCTTTTGCAAAAAGCGTTTTGCCAGTATTTGTTTTACAAAAATTTCGGCGGTTTATATAAAAACCACTGGCATAGAATTGGCTTAGAGTGATATGACAGGGTTTGCAACCAGTGGTTATCCAGTGCTACCTAGCCAATGCTACCAGTGGTATAAAAATCAATTCACTGGTAGACCAATGATTTTATACAAATGCTGACGCTTTGTTAAAAAAGGTTTGTAGTCAGAAGGTTCCGAGTTCAAATCCGGTTGCAAGGAAAAATTTTTTCCTTAATTTTTTTTAATTTAAAATTTTTTTTGTTTTATAAAATCAATTTTTTGTTTGTGGGAAAGCTCCTTCAAGACCAACTTTTCTTTTGCCCTCCCAACGCTGGCATATTAGTTACAAAAACTTGTTATCCAGTACTAGCCTTTTGGCACAGCCAGTAGTTTTCCAGCTATTATCACTCATTTATGTGTTTAGCCATCATCGTCTGCCAATCTGAAGCCCTGGGTTCAAATCACGGCAGGACCAAAAAAATACATATGAACTTTTTTTAAATTTTATTTTGGAAAATATATTTCCAGACCACCTATTTGTTAGTTTTGCCAGTGTTTTGCCAACGTTCAAATATTTTGTTCCCCCAGAGCTTTTCCGGCGCTTTTTGAACAGCCGGTCCTTTTGTCTAATGATGTTATCATTTTGAGAATGGGAAAGCACTTTTCGCCAGTACTTGTAACACATGTTAAAGTGCTTTACCACCGCTTTCCCGTTTGTATTTTTCTGATTGGGAAAATGTATTTCAGAGACCCTTCTTTTGATTTTCTTTGTTGGCTGATCGGATATGTACTTCCGAATTTATTTGAGTCTCCATTTTCACCTCTAAAGCTCCACCCACAGGAAAGAAGATGTGGCCGATTAAAAATATCGTATTCTTTAAATAAGCTTAAAAAGTACAATATTGGGCGGAAAAATTAGGGTCATCCCCGTAAACTCCACTTGCTCCCCAGAGATACTTTTAATCACAATTTTCATATTAAAATGGTTCGTCCAAAATAAACCTTGATCTTTGAAAATTAATGTATTACGATAAACAGAAACTGTTCTCATAAATTTTAATAATTTAGATATTTTATGAGTAGGACAAATTTTCAACCATTTCAATTTAGCTTTATATAAAAACTTTTTGCATTATTTTTGGCGAGTTAAAAATATGCAGTAATTTTTATGAGTTATTTAACTTTCTGTTTATAAGCGCTCCAAAATTGGCGGTTTAGTTTACAAAAAATTTGTAAAATTAGCAAATCTTCTGTTAAAAATTAGTAACTAATGTTCAGCAAAATACTGTAAAGTTAGCAAATTTATTGTTAAAAATTAGTAATTAAATTCAGCAAAAAAAATATCAAAAAAATTTGTAAGTTAGTAATGTGGAGGTAGCAAAAAATTAACTAAAAATTAAATTTTAACTAAAAATTAGTTAAAAATTTGTTAAGTTGAAGTACTAACAGTTTTACTAACTTTTCTACAAACTTTTTTCTATGAGTGTACTTTTCAACATGTTTTCCACCTTCTTGCCAATGGGTGAAATCCAAAAATGTGATAAATTTTTGGGCCAAATTTGTGAGAAGCAAAAAGTGTTAATATTTCGGTTTTTTCTTAATGGAATCAGTAAGTTTAGTCATTATAAACCTAATTGCAAAAAATCTCATCTACAAGTTGTCGCAATAACTTTTTTTGCACAATTTTAATTTTTTTTGTTGTAACGGAGTTTACATTTCTGCAAGCAAAAGATATAACAAAAAAAATTGCGTACGACTTTTCTTCAATTTATTAGTTTTTCGTATTTGGGTTTTCAATTTGCTTTCCAATGATATATAATTTGTGTTTATCAAATTGGCGGTTTCGCGAATAAAAATACAATTCATTCCTTGAAAAAAATTTTTATTTTTTTTTAATTTTGTATTTTTGATCCTTTTAAATGCTTTTCAAAAATATAAAAATTTTTAAAATCCAAACAGCGGTTGCGCAGTTACAAAATAATATATTAAAAACATAACATTTCACGATCAAAAAATTCTTTAATTGTGTGAAACAAATTTAATTTGTCAAACTAATGTCGAAATATCGATTCAAAACCAATGAAATGCAAAATCAATCGTTTTTCGCTCCAGCAGCTTAGGGTAAAAAACTGATAACTTTTTTTGATTTGACGCAAAATTATTAGTTGAATCGTCTTTTGACGCAAAAATATTAGTTGAATCACCTCTGTTTATGGATATTATAAAATATTTTAAACATTTATTTACATTTATTTGAATGAAACCTGATGCAAACAATTGTGGTTACGGAGTTTACATTTGGTTACTTTTTTCGTTTTTTTTCAGAAACGCTTTGACAGAATTTTTTTCCCGAAACAAAATCGCATGATGCCTACAAGGTGAATCCAAATATGACATTGTTTTTCTTACTAGTTTGGTGTAAAAATTAGGAACGGGGTTTACAACATTTTTTCAAATCTTATTAAAGACATACTTTTTCAGCTTCAAGTCTGTTATACTGGATGATTACTTACAGTCCAACGATCATTTCAGTATAAATAACATTATACTTTTCGCAATATAAATAATAGATAACTCCAAAAT
This sequence comes from Leucophora obtusa, assembly GCA_949987735.1. Taxonomy (NCBI): domain Eukaryota; kingdom Metazoa; phylum Arthropoda; class Insecta; order Diptera; family Anthomyiidae; genus Leucophora; species Leucophora obtusa. Next base: position 98,711,063 of record OX465298.1, read on the forward strand.
TCTAGTATATGCATTTTTATCAAAAATTATGACGAAAAATCGTTACAGAGTTGAAGTCGTGATAGCTAAGATATACGAAAAAGTTCGTAAAATGTATTAATTTTTATTAAAAACGGCACTTTTCCTCTTCATAAAAATTCTTACAGTTAGTGTTTAGCTTTATTAGTTATTAAAATATAAGCTATTAAAGTTAAAAAACCTTATGAGTTACTTGTTACGGAGTTTACATTTGGCCTATAAAATTGGTCACAAATTTTATGTATTAACCAAAAATTGATCAGATTGTTATATATTTTGTAAAACAGGTGACAATGCGCTTATATATATCGAAATATGTAACTCAAATGTAATCCATGCATTAGAAATTCGGTGGTTACACGGTTTTTATCACATTTTTTGATATCACCCATATATATTTTATTTTATCTTCGAGGATTTCGTATGAACCTATATTTTCCTTATTTTCTTCATAAAGATTCGATAGAGCATGAAGGTAGACCTCATTAGCCCTTTCGACACCAGATTTCTTTTTTTATACACCCAAATATGAAAAATATATATTCGGTTAAAAGAAATCGCGGTTGATGAACCTTATAAAAGAGAAACGTTAAAAACGCATGTTTTCGTATCAGCTTTACAATAGTACTACGAAGGCTATATCTCCTGAAATCGCAGACTTTCGCCGCTAGAACCTTCTCAAATCAAGAGCCTAAGCTTTCTTTTTAATTTGCATTTAGTTATAGCGCGGACTTACGCGGACTTCTAAATATGTGTCAAGAAAACTGAAGCCTCCTTTTAATATTTTGTGTCAAAATCGCAGAGGCGTAGCCACCCTTAAAATAGTACATAATCGAAAGCAAATATTAAAAGTTTTATCAAATACTAAATATATACTTTGGTTAAAATATGCCATGGTAGAGCTATCACCAAAATCACAAAACAGCGGCAAAAAAAAAAGAAATCTTGATGACTCAATTAATTAATTAACAACAAGCGCGCAAGCAGTTTACTGTGTTCACTTTTGAAGGTGAAATGTGAATGAGAAATGGATTTTTTAAGCGAAATATTACCATAATTAGGTTGGACTAATTGTGTACCAGTAGCGAGATCAAATTTGTTATAACTCACTTTCGCAAAATCTGAGTTTTGTCCTATGGATAGACCACGATGGGAAATGAGGTTTTTGTTTCAGTGTAGAAAAATTTTTAATTGTTTATCTCATTTTAACTTTATCTCATTGAGAGAGGCACTCGCGCTTTGGCCAGTCTTTTGTTTCGATCTCTGCTGCCCCACTCACATAAAAGCACACTCGAAATAGTTTGTAGTTTAAATTAACTTCAAATGTAATTTAAAATAAATGAAAAATCACTTGAAAACCGGTCTACTGACTTTTCATTTAAATCAAAAGGACTTTTAATTTAATTTTAAATGTTAATAAATTAACTACAAAGCCTTAAAAAATAATGATTTTTATTTATTTCGTTTTTTAACCTACAAAAAATTAACTACAAAATCCGTAAAAATAAATGATATTTAGTGTATTTCGTTTTTATAACTGACCAAGAAATCTAAAACGGTTTCTTTTTTTAACAAAATATTTTAAATGAATATATTAACTGTAACAGAAAATCGGTATTTATATATAATTTATGTTTTAAATAAAACACGAAAAGAGTTGAAAAATGTGTTTCCTTTCATTTTAACTGTATAAACATTTAAAAATAAATGTAAGGATAACTTTTTAAATAAACTACAATCAGTTACTGTAATAATATTTGCAGTGCAACAATACTTTGTAAAATCTAGCCGGAATCGGAGAAGTAAAGCAATGACTTTTAAGTCAGCACATAGATTAAATTAAAATATATTATACTGGATTTTTTCTAGAAATCGATGGCCACATTTGCGGTGTCTTTTGTCTGATTTGGCACTGCAGGTATAGATAAATCAGCACTATGAGGAAGTGGTCGTGTTGCAGAATGAGCATATTTCACAGTATGTTTCGACTCCATATTTATTCCATTTATATCCGTCAGACAAAAGTAGCAATCAGATATCAGACAGTATATATAAGGTGCCCAGTTCTTTTCTTGATGAGCCTACACTGAACCAAAAACAGCTGTGAAATCAACTAAAATCCATATTAAATTGATGAATGTTTGATCACTATACAACTAACAAAACCTGTCCATCAATTTAACGCATTGTTTAGTAGATTTATATTTTGACGTTTAACTATTTTATGTGGTATTATTTTGACAAAATATCGTCAAATGTATTAACAAAAATTAGTTGTCTTAACAATTATATTTAATTAAATTGCATAATGATTTTGTTGTTTTACCAATGCATTTTATTAAATTCAACAATGCATTTTATTTAATTAATTAATTTTATATCGATTGATTATTAATTTTTAGACTTATATTTCATTATTTTTTATATTTCACCAATTTAAAATGTTTTTAAGCAATATACATACAATGTCTTTTTTATAATGAATTTGATAAAATATAAAAAATAATGAAATATAAAATTGAAATTATGATATAGCACATACTAAAAACTCTTTATTTAAAACACATGTACCATTTTATATACAAAAACATATAACTTTATTTAAATTAATAATTCAAATACATTATATATTTCATTACTAGTTTGCCTGAAACAAAATAACAAAAAGATAGATAATATCAAAATTAATGACAGAAATTTAAATGTACGATTTAATTGAGAACGTTCAAAATTATATAAATTTATTTAAATTAAAATTAATAAATCTTCAATTAGCAATTCACTTCAAGTCACTGAATTTGTTTATTATCTATACTTTGAAAAACAAAAACACTTAATGTCAATTTATTGATATTTCCGACAATTACAAATACACATAATAGCACGAGTAATGACGCGACAAAACTAACCTCACTAAACTTTTTTCCACAGATTTAATACTCTTTTTTTCAAATTGAAGAAAAATTATATCAAATTTACGTTGCAGCGTTTTTACAAAATTTTTTAGATTTAACAAATTAAATTTTGTTAAAAAATGGACAAAAAATTATCAAAACAACAATTGTTTTGTAGAGAATTATTGACGGAAATAAGTATGTTCGTTTAAAAAAAAGTAATTGATTAAAAAAAACATAAATTAATTTGAATAAAAAATATATTGTTTTAACAATTCGTTTCATCAAAAAGTAACAACATTTTTATGTTGATTTCACTTACGACTTTTGGTTCAGTGTAAGAGAAGCCAAAATAATCACGATGCTTTACCAATTGCGTGAAATTTCATCGGTGACTTTTGAAATTTAGTTCACCACATACGTACACTCAAACAAAAGTCTGTAATGGCTACTGAAAAATTTGCTGTTATTACTGTAAATTTAACTGTTCTGAGCCCAGCGGTATTTTTTGCTAATTTTAGCAACACATGTCTACTAATCTGTAGTATAACAAAATTAGTAGTCGCTACTAAATTTAGCAATAGTTTTAGTACAATGAAATTAGTATAAATAATTAGTTGCAGCTTTTTCCTTTTCCAAAAAAAGTACCTTTTTCCAAAAAAAGTACCTTTTTCCAAAAAAAGTACCTTTTTCCAAAAAAAGTACCTTTTTCCAAAAAAAAGTACCTTTTTCCAAAAAAAGTACCCTTTTCCAAAAAAAAGTACCTTTTTCCAAAAAAGTACCTTTTTTCAAAAAGTACCTTTTTCCAAAAAGTACCTTTTTCCATAAAAAGTACCTTCTTCCAAAAAAAGTACCTTTTTCCAAAAAAAGTACCTTTTTCAAAAAAAGTACCTTTTTCCAAAAAGTATCTTTCCAAAAAAAGTTTCTTTCTAAAAAAAGTACCTTTTTCCAAAAAAAAAGTACCTTAAAGGGTAGCGTTTGCCAAAAAAAAGTACCTCTTTCAGAAAAAAGAACTGTTTTCTAAAACAAAGTACCCTTTTCCAAAATAAGTGCCTTTTTCCAAAAAAGCACCTTTGTCCAAAAAAATACCTTTTCCAAAAAAGTACCTTTTTCCAAAAAAGTACCTTTTTCCAAAAAAGTACCTTTTTCCAAAAAAGTACCTTTTTCTAAAAAAATTAAACTTTTCCAAAAAAAAGTACCTTTTCCAAAAAAGTACCCTTTTCCAAAAAACATACATTTTTACAAAAAAAAGTACCTTTTCCCAAAAAAACTACCTTTTTCTAAAAAAATTTTCCATTTCCAAAAGAAGTACCTTTTACAAAAAAAGTACCTTTTTCCAAAAAACAAACATTTTTCCAAAAAAATACCTTTTTAAAAAAAAATACCTTTTCCAAAAAAAGTACACATAAAGTACTTTGTAAAAACAAAGTATCTTTTTTCAAAAAATTTCGTTTTTCCAAAAAGTGCCATTTAAAATAATATATAATTTCAAAAAAACTACTTTTTTTTCTCCCCCCACGGATATCTACACTAAAACAAGGTTTCTTGATATTCGGCATAGACGTGCGCTAAGACGGGATTTTTGGAAATTCCTACCGGAACGGGCAAAAAGGGGAAAGTCTCCCCATAAACAGTCTCACAAATTGGAAAAGTGCCTGCCCAAACCACTGGAGGTAAGAAGTTGAAATTTGGTATAAAGGTTCCTCCACTTTAGTAGACATCGACTAATTCCCTACAGGATATCCCAAAAGCAAATTCGGAATGTGAGTTCTTCCGTCTGTGTAGGCGTCCGCTTAGACGGAATTTTTGAAATTCCTATCGGGAGGGGAAATAAGGGGAAAAGTCTCCTCCTTGACGGCCTGCCCAATCCCTTTTGGCCAACCTAAAATTTTAAATATGTATTCCTTGGAGTAGGACTAACTCACCGGTAACGTAATTTTTCTATTTTGGAACAGGAACATAGTAAAAATGGTGGTTGAAAGGGAAAAATGTCCCCACTAACGGCCTGCCCAAACCGCTTAGTCAATGCAGTTGAAATTTGGTATGAATGTTCCTCATCCATCGCAGATAGCCGCGAAGATGGAATTGTTGTAAATTCCTAAAGGGAGGGGCAAAAAGAAGAAAAGCCTCACTTTGGTGGCCTGTAAAAACCCCTTCGGCTAGAAACCTGAAACTTAAAATGTGGGTCCCTGGAGTAAGGGCTAACTTATTAGAAAGATACTTTCTTGAATTTTGGACAGGGTCGTTATAAAATGGGGGCTCAAAAAGGGAAAGTGGCCCCTTAACGACCTGTCCAAACTGCTGGAACTAGGAAGCTGAAATTCGGTACTTTGGTTCCTCTTCCAGCCAAATTCAAACCGGCAGGGACGAAAAAAGAAAAAGTGTCCCCCTTGACAGCCTGCTCAAACTGCTGGAACTAGGAAGCTGAAATTCCCTGTCGATGGATTTTCGGAAATTCCTACCGAGAGGGACACAAATAGTAAAAGTTGGCTAGAAACCTGAAATGTAAAACATATGTTACTTGGAGTGTGTGCTCATTTACCGGGAAGGTGTTTTTTGGACAGGGACATTGCAAAAATGGGGATTAATGAAGCGAAAAGTGCCGCTTAAAGGCCTGCCCAAACCGCTGGAGGTAGGAAGTTGAAATTTGGTATTGAAGTTCCTCCTCTATTGTAGACATCCGCTGAGATGACATTTTTGGAAATTTCCACAGGTAGGGTCAAAACAGGAAAAGTCTCCCCCTTAACGGCCTGGCCAAACTGCTGGATCTAGGGAGCTTAAATTGGGTATTTGGGTTCCTTCTCCAAAGTAGACGTCCCCTAAGACGGTATTTTTGGAAATTCATACCGGGAAGGGTAAAAAGGGAAAAAACTTCCCCCTTGAAGGCCTGGCCAAACTGCTGGATATATAGACCTAAAATTATGTATGTAGTAGGTTCCTCCTCCTCTACGACGGAATTTTTGGAAATTCCTACCGGGAGGGGTAAAAACGGAATAATACTCCCCCTTGATGGCCTAACCGAACCCTTCGGCTAGAAACCTGTAATATATAATATGTTTTCCTTGGAGTATGGGCTAACTTATCGACAAGGCATTTCTAGGACTTTAGACAGGAACGTGGTAAAAAATGTGGTTCAAAAGGGGAAAATTGCCCCCCCCCTTAACGTCTGCGTCTTTAGCTAGAAACCTAAAACTTAAAGAACAAGTGTATATGGAACACTAAAATTAAGAAACTAAATAGGAAACGAGTGAAATTGAAACACTACACAAGTGGAATGAAATGGATATAAACGTTGAACGAGTGGAATTGAAATTATAGACAATGGAAATGGATTGGAAGAGGGAATTACCCGTTCAAACACTATCCACGGAATATGAAACTTATGTAGCATTGAAACATACTCTCCAAAAAGTTAAACAAATTTTCTAAAAGAGGAAAAGCCCTAGTAAAGGAATGGAACTTATATACATATTCCGATATTTAAACTTCATGTAACAAAGCACCGGTGGAAGAAACCGACGCAGTAAATTTTCCAACTGAATTTGTGAATTTACTTGAATTGCCAGGTCTACCTTTACATAAACTGGAATTACAAAAAAAACTTTAAGGCACAATAACAACGTAGCGGGCTTTGCCCGCTATTTTTAATATTATAAAATGCTTTCCAACCCTGCTTTACGTTATTTATTTTCATTCAAAACACTAATGAACAAAACTACTTACGGGTCTATCTACCTAAGTTCGCACTTTACCAAATTATCTTAACATACACACGTATATTGCAATTTATTATGGATTCATTACTAACATCATGAGAAAAAGTGATCAAATATTTATTTATTTTAAACCCATTGTTGTGCAGAATTATTTATTTGTGGTGGCTGGGTTAAGGCTTTTATTATAAAAACTGTACTTTAAATAAAAAGCGAATTTAAAAAAAAGAGAATTTAAGGCACGCTAACAACGTAGCGGGCTGCGCCCGCTATGTAGTAATATATTACTTAAATAACACCATATATAAATATATATGGCACTATATATAGAATCATATATTATCATATCTGGAAATGTATTAAAAATTTTGATCATGAGGTACCATATATGGCCATATATTGTTTAAATGGCACCATATATAATAATATATGTTTTAAATGGGACCATATATGCTAATATATTGCTCAGATAACACCATATATAAATATATAGGTACTATATTTAGTAGCATATATTATCATATCTGCAACTGTATTAAAGATTTTGTTCATGAGGTACCATATATGACCATATATTGTTTAAATGCCACCATATATGATAATATATAGTTTAACTAGCACCATATATAGTTATATATTGTTTAAATGCTACCATATATAATTATATATTCCTAAAATGCCGCCATATATATTAAGATATAGCTCTATATACAACTATATATGCAATAAGATCAGCCATGCTATGTAATATATAATCATATATACCATATCTAATATTATAAATGGCGATATCTAATTAGATGAAATTATATGTGGCATAATATAAGGAAAATTTTTGGAAAAAGACGTCATATATAATTATATATGGATATACATAACGACATGTCTAATTATATATTGTAATATATGCCACATATGATTATATATAATTTTTTTTACTCGGGGAGATAGAGCAAAATTGAATAAAATTTCAAATAACCCTAATCGTGCAATATCCCAGCGAAAGGGGTTATCTCTATCCAAAAATGGACCTTGGCGCGACTTTGGACACTCGGAAAGCCCTTATATGCCCTCACATGATATGTACTAGGCCCGGGGAGGCTCCCAAGACCCCAAATTTGGATAAATTCTACGACTCAGTATAATTACAGATAAAACTGTAGTTTTCCAATTTTTTTACTTAAATTTAGATTGGTTAAATTTAACAACAAAAAGTGTTAAAATCAACTAATTTTATTTTAAGCCACAAAACAGGAATACATTTTGTTAAAGTAACAAATTTTTCTGTCCAGCCAACAGATGTATTATTTTGAGTGATTGAACTAAAAGCGTCAACTATAATAACCAAAAACAATTTCATGGTTATGTTGCTATTTCCAGATAAAAATGTGTTTCTAGAAATATAGTAATCCACAAAAAATTCTTCGTTTTAGCTTTTTTTTTATTATTTAAAAATTTTTTCAATATTTTCCATTTTAAAATGTCAGAGTATTTATTACTATTATAAGTTAGTTATTAACTAACTTTATGGGTAAAGATTTTATTTAACAAAAGAGTAGTAATTTTAGGCATAATGTGTTTATTTGTAAACAGATAGTGACTACAAATACTTTGTGTGTGTTTTATTGTGTATGGTAGTATGTACAAAAAACTTTTACGCATTTTTTGTTTATATTTACCGAATTTTCGTAAAATTAAACAAAACTTTACCCATTTTATTACAGTAAATTTACAAACATTTTTTAAAGTGTACAAGACTATTATTTTTCTTGTGAAAAAGTAACATTTTGCGTTTATTGTAATTGTGGCTTTCTTATTACATAAAAAAGAATTTAATTTTCAGAAATTAATAACTATTTAAGGTCTCTAAAATTGAGTGAAATTTTTCCACGTGAAAAACAACTTACGGTTCTTAAGTATTTAAATCTTTCAAAATTTTTAATGCCTCTTCGATTTTGGTATCAAGCTAATTAAAAGTCTTTAACACCATAGAATAAACTGCGAAACTCCAGAAATCTGAAATTTTGATTTCATTTATGTATACAATTTTTTACAAAACATCGATATGTTAATTAGTTATAATCAGGGTAAGTTTTTGCGCACACATGTGGCCACATCCACATGGGAAAAAAATAATATGCCTTACCACTTGGCACATCCACACACCGGCGTAGCTAGACCATTTTTCTAGGGGGCTATAGCCCCCCGTCTTATAAAAATGTTGTTTTTTTTTAATTTATCAAAAAAAGTATCTAAAGTTTTATATAGGCCTTTTAAATTGTTGGTTCCTCTGTTTCGTTTACGATCATCTGTATGATCGTCAGATAGATATTCGGACAAGTTACGCTTTCAGCTTTACCCAATAATCATTACAAAAATTTAAGTGAAATCAAAGTTAGACTTACATTTTGTTTGAATTGCACTTTATTTTATGACTTGCACCAGCAATACAAATATACTGATTGAAATAAATCTGTACAACTAGCAGAAAAAGCTGCTAAAAATTTGTTAATAATGGCCCTGCAGAAAAAATGCCGACTGAAGCAGAATCTGTTAGGTAAATTTTAGTTAGAAAAAAACAGAAAAAATAAAACTTTTAAATCTAAAAAATTTCATCTATATTGGGATGATATTTTGGTTCGTTTTAAATGACAACTTACCCTTCTCATATCAACAAAAAATTATCTGAATATTAGTATTAAACACACAGAAAGGAACAGCTATTACTTCTATAAATTTTTTGTTATATTTAAGTTAAATTTAGTTAAATGCATATATTCTATTTTGCTGAAATCAGCAGAAATTTTTGTGAAAAATTGTTGAATATTAATTTCAGATTGGGAGATTTTCAATTTATTTTTCAAAATAAAGTATATTAAGGGAAAAATTCTCTTTTTAGTTAAGTTATTATTAGAAAAAAGGAATTGGTAATATGTATTTAACTAGAAGTGCAAATTTGGCTATAAGTGCATATTTTACTATATTTTGTAGCTTAGCGTGTTTTATTGCATATTATGCCAATCATACATGGGAATTTTTCATTACCATTGAATTTTCATTACCATTAGTTCATACTAATGACAATGAAAAAAATCCATTACCATTTAATGGTAATGAAATATTTTTCATTAGAAAAATCATTACTAATGGTAATGAAATTACACTAATGTATAAAAAAACTAATTACAATTGATTAAAAACCATTTGTTTACAAAAAATTCAGACAAATGAAAACGAACAACTGGTTTGGCCAGGGAAGTTATAAAACATAATTTATTAAGGATGATCCATTTAATTCCGTTAAACTTTACCTGGATACAAATAACAACGGAATGGAAAGTAATATTTAATTTCAAATGAGCATGAGCCTTTATGAGCATATTCCATCTTCGATTTCAGCGAGTTTTACTCCATTTTTACGTTTTTCTGTCAATGGCAATTATTTTTTTTAATTTATTCATTATCAATGGCAATGAAATTTAAAATCATTGTCATTAATCAATGAAATTAAATTTTAGAATCATTACCATTAATTAAAAAAATGGTAATGAAAATAATTTCATTACAATTGATATCAAGGTAATGGTAATGAAATCATCAATTAATTAGTCCACCTAATTAATTAGTCCCATGTATGATGCCAATAAATACATATTTTTCTAAAAATAGATGTTACAAATCGTACTTTTGATTCTATCAAAATCATAGCTTTTTTTGGAAAATTTACCTTTAAAATAATTTTTTTGTTTAAATTTATAAACATTTTTTGGATCTTTTAATTCACGAAGACGAAAGTGTTCTATATATATAGTTACTAGGGTTTATGTCCCGGGAATTCCCGGGACGAGATTCCCGCGAATCCCGCCCTTTTTCGGATCCCGCAATCCCGGGAATTTTGTGCGGGATTTCCCGGGATTTTTTTTTATTCTTTTACAGAAGTTTTAGCTAGTATTAATGCAATTTTGGAAGCTTTATTTAAATTTAAAGCATTGATTTTTTAAACTAATTTGAACAAAAAATATTTAAAATTAAAAAAATACGATTTAAAATTTAATAAACTGAATTAGGCCATATTGTTTTCGGATGTCAGTTGAATTTAGTTAAACCGAAAAAAATTTTATCAACCATTACCAAGTTACCACAAAAAATACTTTTACATATTTCGGAAAACTTTTTTCTTTAAAATGATGATCTTTGTTCAAATAAAGCAATATTTGTATAGGCTGATTTACACTATAAGATTTTCGGAAAGATTTTGCAAACTTGCCTATAAGTTTTGCATGTATACTGAAGTAAAATCGTACCCAAAATCTTAAAGTGTAAACCAGCCTTATACAACATCCCAACATCATTATTTCAGTTCCAAATACCTCCAAAAAACTAGGAATCCAAATTAAAAAATTGGTAATATTTTCGTATTTTCAATTGATATAAGTATTTTGAGTTTCTTTAACTTAAAATAATTTCATTTAAAGTTCAGTTGCTATTCCATTATTTCAATTGTATTTTTAAATATTATTTGTTTTCAAAATAATCCATCAGATGCTTTTTCAAAATATTTTAGATTTTTTTATATGTTAATTTAAAATGCCACTAAATATGAAAATTCTATAATTTCTTTTTAAGTAGCTGTGGCATAAAAACTGTCTATTCAAGAAAACCAATTAAAGTTAAGAAAAATAATGTTTTAGTGTCTATTTTTATAAAGCAATTTAGGCGAATTTGCTTAAAAATTTGTGTGAAAATACTCACTTTCAAACTATTTTATAAAAATAAATCTAGACGGATACTTTTGAAAATCTGCGTAGAAAGAAACAAAATATCTAGAAATATAAATTTTTGGATTTCATATTTGAGAAATATTTAAGCAAGAAATTGATTCTGACTATAAAGCTGGTTCGACACAAGTTTGCACCCATTAACTATTCCAATATATCCTGAAAAAAGGGATGAAAATAAAATACCCGTGTCTTTCACTTTTTCTATATCAATTCTTTTAACCGTATAAACCGCCAATTAATATTTAGTTAATATATTTCTAAGAGTTTTTTTAAAATTAAGACGGCCTTCCATATAAATATATTACCTAAATATTAATTCACGGTTTAAATTGTTAAACGAATTGATCTAGAAAAAGTGGAAGATATAGATACTTTATATTTAGCCACCCTTTTAGAATATATTAAATAAGTTCATTTTCTCATGGGTACAACCAAAAGATGTTTTAACAGAAACCGAGTTTTTAAAGTACAACATATGTCGAATTTATATATTTTCTACCGAGCGGGAATTCCCGGGATCCCGGGAAATTCTGAAAAAAATCCCGCTGTCCCGGGAAATGAAAAAGTCCGGGAAAAGAAAAACCCTTATAGTTACTAACTTTTTGACGATGATATTTAAACTACTTTTAAGATAATAATACTATAGCCTACTTAACAAAAATAATATTGAAAACGCTGAAATAAATAATAAATTCATATTTAAAAACTTTCATGGTTATTCACAAAAAATTTTTTGTCTTATTAGAGGCTTATTGAACGAATTTTGTTGTTGTTTTGTATGTTAATTTGTTTTATTAAACTGTAATAAAATTAAAAACAGTTTTTTGAATACCAGCCTTTGTAATAAAAACTTTCCGATTTTTAATATATACTTTATGTATATAAAACACGATTTTTACAACATTTCTTGTCCTGGTCATTACTGACGATCTACTTTCATAAGAAAGTTGAGTCAGAAATGGATAAGAATTTTTATTTCAAGTAAAAATGAAATGTTAAAAAAATCTGGGGGGGCTAAACTATTTCTGGGGGTGCTTAGCCCCCCCAGACCGGCCTATCTACGCCTATGCATCCACATGTGCCAAGTGCCGGGCACATTTAAAATGTGCCATGTAAATGTGCCTTAAGCAAATCACATGTGCCAATATGAAAATGTGCCCTTAGTTAGTTAGTCAAATTTTTTTTCAAAAATTGTACTTTTTTTTTGAAAAATTGCACTTTTTTGAAAAATTTTACCTTTTTCCAAAAATTGTACTTTTTTTGAAAAATTTTCCTTTTTTCATAAATGGTACCTTTTTTTAAATTTTTTTTTACATGCCTAGCATAGCATCACAACCATATGTGGCCACATTCTCCACATGTGCAATGTGCCAATAGTTGGGCACATGGCACATTTCAAATGTCCCTGCACATTTCACATTCAAATGTGATTTGCCTAAGGCACATTTACATGGCACATTTAAAATGTGCCATGTGCCCGATTATTGGCACATGGCACATGTGGATGTGCCAAATGTGCGCCACATGTGGCCACATCGGCACACTTTAACTTACCCTGGTTATTATTCTAAAAGTCAAAAACTAAAAGTAACACAATAAAATTAATAACAAATTTTTTAAGATTGAAGCAATTTTTTTCATTTTGTTACTTTTAATTGGCCATCAATTCCATAGATGAAGACCTTACTTACAATATAAAACTTTGCGTGCTGTCGTTCTTAAGTATAGTCTACCTAATTCTATTAATCATTCTCTCAATTCGCTAGACTTGAGAAATAAGAGACATCTAAAGCCAATTTTAACGAAACTTAAAAATAATTGAATTATTATGAAATTTGCAAAATTCCGATCTATATCCACTTAACGATGATTTACTTGTCAAAAGAAAAGCTTTGGTATCCATACTGCCCTATTTCGAACATATTTTTTCCTCCATATTGAATATCTGATAAAACGCGAAAAATCGCGAATTTCAAAAAAATCTGAAATACGTGTTCACTTAAATAGACTATAGATTATGATAATTAAGTTTAACATTTCAATCACAAACATCTCCGTACAAAAGAATCAAAAATTTGTTTTTTTTATAGATTATCCTTGAAAATACAATAAAAAAAAAGTCAGTAGAGTCAGCAAAAAATGTTGCTGTGTCAGTAAATTTTTAGTCAGGAGCGTGCTTGCAAAAAAGTTGGTAAGATCAGCAAAAGGTTTGCTGAAAATCAGCGAGCTGATTTTACCAAAAAAATAGTAATCTTCAGCAAAAGTTTTGCTAACACTTAGTCGATTGCAAATGAAACAAATCCTTGTTAAAATCACTAAACTTTTTGCTGAATATTAGTAGACTGAAAAAAACTCAAAAAAAACTTGTAGCGAAATTTTACTTTAGTTAATTTATTTGCTGAAAATTTAAATATAGAATATGTGTAGAGTTGTTTTTCTTTTTTTGTCATTTCCGTTTCCAGCATTAGCGGACTTAGCCCACCCCAGAATTTTAAGAAAATCTGTCTATAATTCTTGTTCTATGATAATTTTTTTTTAAATATCAGTTAATCATGTGTTTTTGGTTGGGAAAAAGTCTTCTAGTTTCCTAGGAAGATAATTTGTTGGAATCTAAGGTCCAGTTTTACAGCCAGAACTAATATCGACTTTTGTCTAGAATATATCTTAAATAAGAAATGTTGTTTAAAAATTCTTACTTAAGAAATATTTAAGAAACAAATCGATCTTAGTTTTGGCTATAAGAGAAAAATTTATTGGATTTAATAGTTTTTTAAAGGAATAATTAGTTAATATTACACTCATAGAAATAAATCTGTAAAAATAGCGGAAAAGCAACTAAAAATTAGTTGAAAATGATGCTCCAGAAAGAACTGTTTTTTCCCTAAATAATAGTAAAATAAGAACAGCAAAAATAAAGCTGTTAAATTTTCAGAATTTTAGTTATATTTAAGTTAACTTTTAGTTAATTGAAAACGACAAATTGTATTGTAATATCTACAGAAAATTTTGCTTAATATTAGTAGACTAAAAACAGCAAAAACAAACTGTTATATCTATAATTTTTTGTTATTTTTAAGCTAAATTTAGTTGAATGCAAAAAGCAGTCTATAATGTTAAATTAGCATTTTTAATAAAAAAATTGTAAAATTCTTCTGCAGCATAATTTTTAACTAATTTTTAGTTACTTTTTCTGCTACTTTTACAGATTTATTTCTATGAGTGTACTATTTTGAGGAAATTTCAATATGTTGTATAAGCACAAATTCTACGATGAAAATGTGTATGGGGTAAGAATGGGTTCATCAGAGGTGGAAGAAAATATGAGACAGGTTGATTAGATTTCTTAGATTCCTTTCCGCATCAAATATCAAAATTTTATACTATTCTGAGCGTATGGCATTCCCTGCAGGAAGTTTTTTTTTCAGAAAAAGCATGATTTTGCAGAGTTTTTTATAAAAAACATTTGAAAAATTTTTCAAAAGGGAGGGAGTTATATTTAAGTTTTATTTTGTATGAAAAAATTGAAACATAATGTCGAAAGTATTTTTTAAGATTAATGGTCTGAGAGTGGGCAAATAAACTGCCAAACATAAATGGGGCCCTTGCCCACACCAGAAAAATGGTCTAGGTACGCCTATGGTTTCCAGACAAGCTGCGACATCTACATCTTGTCTATCTGGTTGTCGTCCACGCTATGAATGCTGTTATCAGCACAATTTTTGTAGCAAAATAAATTATTAAAACATTAGTTCAAAATTAGTTTAGTGCTAAAAAATACAACTAAAATTTTTGCTGAAAACGGAATTTCAGCAAAAAAAATTGCTGTAAACTAGTACACTTGATATACAAGACGTTTTACTAATTTTTCTACTAACTTATTTTTTATCAGTGTAGGATATGTCTGGAAATGCTTGAACATGTTATATATACCGCTGGACGCGCCTGTAAAAAACCTTTCATATGATACCCATATTGAGTATGCTTTCTTCAGCTAAGATGCAAATTTCTTACAAAAACTAAAGAAAAGACCTTTTTTAAAAATGGTCCAGCTCGTGAGATCTCATTGCTCGACCCGAAATATTTTGGGAATCATCATAAAACAAACCAAGGTTTATTTTGAGGGGGGCACTTTTTTACTTTTTTTCGTGAGTCGGTCTAATATACATATAAATAAGCCCTAGTTTATGTATTACGAAAATACTCTAAACGAAAGCAAAGTAACGAAAATTTGTTTTTGTTTCCCATGTATTTTTGACGAAAGTAATTGTCAATTTCTTTCGTTTAGACTATTTTCGTAATACATTAACAGGCCCTAAATTTCAGAATTTGTAAACATCTAATTGTCCTATTTGAATTTCTAACAACTTTTTGGTATTTCGTTTTCTGTTTTTTCTTTGGCAATTTCTGTCGTTTGTTCGTTGATGGCTTTAGTCTGTTCCTCAAAACGGTCAGACATTTTATCCAACGCTCGATACATACGTTTGGTGTTCGACTCTAAATTTTTTGAAATGCCTGTATTTTGCTTTATGGTACTTAGCAATTTGATTAAGGTTTTTGATATTTCAGCATAGTAATTAGTCTCATCAGACATGAACTTTTTTAAATTGTCTTGAAGAGAATGAGTTTCAATTTTTCTTTTCCTTGGTCTATTTGGCGTGGTTGGTACTTGTACTTCATCTTCCTGGC
This sequence comes from Leucophora obtusa, assembly GCA_949987735.1. NCBI lineage: Eukaryota > Metazoa > Arthropoda > Insecta > Diptera > Anthomyiidae > Leucophora > Leucophora obtusa. Next base: position 98,727,155 of record OX465298.1, read on the forward strand.
CTTCCGTATCTGTTGAATCAGATATATCTGATGATTGTTCATCATTTTCTTTTGCATGTTAAAAACCATAAGAAACACTTTCTTCGATGCTAAGTGGCCACAATATCATATATGCCACTTAGTTTACCAATAGCTTCATCTCTGCTAGATATATATGTTTGATTGTGAGACCCACCTCCAGTAGCACAGGATTCACTTTTGTTTGAAGCCAGCTTTTTTTTTAATTTGCGACTTCTTATCCATACATGCCTATAAAATCATAAAATTCGAACAAAAATATGGATACAAAAATATCTTTTTCCAAGCATCTGCTTTCTTTCGAGGTGGGCCAATGCTATTGAGATTGTCTGCAAGGGTTTGCCAAAGTTTCTCGATTTCTATTCTATTTCCTTTGACAAATTCCTTGGCGAATTGAGGATGTTTTCCATAAATTCTATAATTTATCTTCTTGTCGAAAATTTATGTGCTTTCCCCTGAAAAATTCTAAATAAATCTATTTTTGTATATTCGAATGTATAAATTCATAAATGCTTTATAAAGTTATAGGAGGCTTACAAAATTAATTTTCCATACAAAATTTGCTTCATAAACCTCCTATCACTTTATAAAGCATTTATGAATTTCCACATAAATATTTATATTTACATTTACTTAAAAAAATTGCAAACAAATTTCATAAGAAATGTGAAAATTTTAAAATCGAGAACCAACGACTAGTCGATTTGAAAACGAAAAAGAAAAGCAAATTTCGTTTTCTATCACCCTCTTTTATTGGTATTTTTATAGAATAAAATGGGAAATGAAATCGATTTCGAATTCAAGTAAAATCGATACATTTATGGGCATCACAACTTTTTTCGTTTTTGTGTCGATTTTCGATCGATAACTTTTTCCATCACATACCTGTTAGTATTGAAAAATACTCTACATAAAGTTTAAACAAGGAGTTTAGCCGCTCTCCTCAAAGAGCAACACTTGACGTTGATCAAATATGAAAATAAATAAAGTAAGTAGAGTCTTTTTAAAGATATAGCAAAACAATATTGGGTGAATATTTTTGGGCCACCCTGTATTCCTTTTTTTAAACTACCCAGGAAAAATTTTTACAATCGGTAGCCAACCACACCCATTCTACAACTGGTTCCACTGCAACCGATTCCATGGAACTGGTTCCAGAACCAGTTCCTTGGATCCTATATGGAAGGTGTGGGTGACGTAGAATCAATTCCAGAACTAGTTCCAGAACTGATTCTAGAGCAACCGGTTCTACTTTGGAGCCATAGAAGGGGTTGCTTTTGGGACAATTTCAAACAAAAAGAATCGGTGTTAGAATCGACAGTAGAAGGGGTTGGGAATGAAAAGTAGCTATTGTACAACCGATTCTTTGGAACAGAAAATTTTCCTGGGTACATTTAGATCTCAGAAAAAATAGCTAGTTTATGTACAAAACTAGTTTTTGCTTGCTTTTTATGTATGGGTTTTGACTATACAAGAGCAAAGAACCAGGTCATTTCTACTCAAGTCTAAATATAGTACTAATAGGTTATAAATGTTATAGAAAAACTTGCTAAAAATATTTCCTTTTCAGATTTTTTTTTTTGATTGGCTGAGTCAAGATGGTTTAGAATAGAAAAAATAATTCAAATTTTCAGTAAGTCAAGTTTCAATTTTCAGCAAATATGAGAATGGTAACGTCTTGCTTTTCTCAAAGAAAAATGATAATTGTTTTAAAAAATATCATGTAAATTAACCCCTCAATTCATAAATGCTTTGTAAAGTTATAACATGTTTACAAAACGTCATTTTCATACAAAATTTGTTCAATAAACCTCCTATAATTTTACAAAGCGTTTATGAATTTAGGGGTAAATATTTACTTTTTAAAAGTTACATATTGATAACCATAATTTGATTTAATTTTTTAAAACTTGACAAAAGCAAGCCAAATTGTTTCTCAATCATTTAGTTTTATTTCACATCGTTATCTCAAAATTAATTAAATTAATTTTAAGTATTTGAAGCCCTTCATCTTTCACCACCTTTCATCATTTCTCTACCATCTTTCCAAAAAGAAGCAACACGTTAATGAATAGGAAAAATTTGCTGAGTGTTGCTTTTCTTTAAAAAAAGTGTTGCCAATTTATTACCATAGATATTTGTTAATTAATATATGAATTTTGTTGAAGTTAAAATATTGTAATCCACAATTCAATATAATACTAAATTTTTTCCTTTATACGAGTTTGTTACATTTTATACGAGTTTGTTAAATATAAGTAACGAATCGTTGTTATCCTTATAGAACGCTGAAAAAGGTGTATTATTTTTTGCATTTTCTACCAAAAAATATAGCTTTTATTCAAATCCAGAGTTTAATGCAGTAAAGAGTTAAAATATGAATACTATTAACGATTGTTTAAATTTTTGACAATATCAAATCATTTGGGGGTGGACGCACTGGCTACGACCTTACCCAATACCTATTACTCATTTTGTTACCAGCACTAATTGAGACCCACAAGTGTTTCCACGTTATGCTTGTTTTCATGTGACAAATTCAGAGCATGCATCCAGTAGCTTCATTTTTTCAAATACCACAATATAGCGTATGCGAATCTAAATAAAATAAAAACAAAAAGAAGAATGTAAAGACCCAGCAGTTATAACTTCATAGTAGAAAGTAGCAGTTGTAATATAGAATAATCATCGGAAAACAGAGTTATTTTTGTGTTATTGTGCAGGTCAAACAGCAATCAATAGAGGTCATTCTAACTGCTGGACCTAAAAACGATTGTCGCCAAGGCGACATTTGTTTCTTAGAACGAAAAAATAGTTGTATTTTCTTGTTAGACGGCATTCTACTAGTAGAACTTAATAGAACTAGATGAAATAGAAAAAAAAACAGAAGAACACACTGTTTTTAAAGAGTCGACATTCTAATAACAGTCTGCTTGTGCTAGGCACACATTTGGGAAGGTGATAGTAGTGGTTGGTAGTAGTTGTCTAAAACAGAAGCAGATTTTAACAAGAAGTGTGTAAGACTGGGAGATTCAATCCTTATCGGACCGGACATCAGACAAAACAAATGTAAAAATGACGACACGATATCATGATGGCACACTATATTTATTGCCTATATCTATTCTAAAAATTTAAATTTTAGAAATTCTATATATGATTGTGACTATATCATATTAGATTTTGAACTTGAGGTAGAACAATATTCTCACTAAATATATGAAAATACAGAAAGTCCGAAAAAATAATTTTGTGGTTTTATTACAAAAATTCAAATACCATGTTATACGGCAAAAATATCAAAATTTTGTGAAAAAATAAAAATATTTACAACACCAGAAATGAAAACAGCACAATAATTTATGAGCAAGTATATGAACCCAGCAAAAATAAATGGTAGTCGTTCTTTGATTATCACTCCTTTCATTGCTTCTCAAGTTTCAGTTTGTGTTGTTTTACTAATTTTTTGGAAGTTATTCTACGGAACTTCTACAAGTATTCATTCTAAATATAGTGATTTGGATATAAACTTAATACCTACCCAGCAAAAATATGTGTAAGTCATTCAAAACAAACAACTTTTAAATTGGTTACAATGGAGCGATAAGTGCTCTTTTTCTGTTTTGAATGTATGTGCTTTAAAACAACTTTCAAAAATGTATATATAATGTTGTTTTTTTCTTTGTAAATGCATTTGTTTGTAAATTACGAATTTATTAGAGATTCCATTTTTTATCTCTAAAAAAGCAAAATAGTTAATTTTATTAACCTACTTTATTAATTTACGATTATTTACATATTTTTTAATTATTCGTACATATTTTAAAAATTATTTAAATTACAGATCCCATTGAAAAAGGGAAGGAAATAAAGAATTGGATCCCATTAAATCTCCTGGACCCAAATATGAATTCTTCTTTTCACTAAATGCAAATATATAAAAGTTAACAATTAAAATGTATTGTTAAGGCTCTATGCACCAAAGAAATATGGTAATACAATTTGTTGCAATGTTAACATATTTTATCGTTTAAAACAGACAAATCAAGAGGTTCGTTAACAGAGGTTGGTCTCCTACCTTTGCTTATACATTAAAAGTTCTATAAATGTCACCTGCTTTAAATGTCGATATGCTTTAATTTCTATTACACCTTAAAAGTCGTAAAATCAAACTAAATAAATAATTCTATAGTGACAAAAAGTATATTATTTCTTCAACTCAAAAATAGATTTAAAACGAGTAAAAAGGTTAAAGTCGTGCATGCCGACTATACAATACCCTACACCAACTAATGTTTGGATCCGAAATTGGAATAGGTTAAAATGGGGCTTGTGTCAAAATTTTCTATAATGTGAGCCAGCGCACCAAATTTCATTAAAATATCTTAATATTTGCGACCTGCAGTTTGTAACCAAGCCAATTTTGGGGGAACCGTTATATGGGCACTAGGTCTAAACATGGACCGATGTTCACCAAAATCAATACGCTTCGTCCTTGGGCCAACATAGGTCTGTGTACCAAATTTCATCAAAATATCTTAATATTTGCGACCTGCAGCGTATAAACAATATAATTTTGGGGGGACCCTTATATGGGCACTAGGTCTAAACATGGACCGGTGTTAAACAAAATCAATAGGCTTCATCTTTGGGCTGACATAGGTCGGTGTACCAAATTTCATCAAAATATCTTAATATTTGCGACCTGCAGCGTAAAACAGTATAATTTTGGTAGGACCCTTATATGGGCACTAGGTCTAAACATGGACCGATGTTTACCAAAATTAATAGGCTGCGTTACTGGGCCAATATAGGTCTGTGTAACAAATTTCATCAAAATATCTTAGTATTTGCGACCTGCAGCGTATAAACAGTATAATTTTGGTAGGACACTTATATGGGCACTAGGTCTAAACATGGACCGATGTTCACCAAAATCAATAGGCTGCAGTACTGGGCCCACATATGGTTGTGTACCAAATTTCATCAAAATATCTTAATATTTGCGACCTGCAGCGTATAAACAGTATAATATTGGTAGGACTCTTATAAGGGCACTAGGTCTAAACATGGACCGATGTTTACCAAAATCAATAGGCTACGTTACTGGGCCAATATAGGTCTGTGTATCAAATTTCATCAAAATATCTTAGTATTTGCGACCTGCAGCGTATAAAGAGTATAATTTTGGTAGGACCCTTATATGGGCACTAGGTCTAAACATGAACCGATGTTCACCAAAATCAATAGGCTGCGTTATTGGGCCAATATAGGTCTGTGTATCAAATTTCATCAAAATATCTTAGTATTTGCGACCTGCAGCGTATAAACAGTATAATTTTGGTAGGACCCTTATATGGGCACTAGGTCTAAACATGAACCGATGTTCACCAAAATCAATAGGCTGCGTTATTGGGCTAATATAGGTCTGTGTACCAAATTTCATCAAAATATCTTAATATTTGCGACCTGCAGCGTATAAACAGTATAATTTTGGTAGGACCCTTATATGGGCACTAGGTCTAAACATTGACCGATGTTCACCAAAATCAATAGGCGTCGTCCTTGGGTCGATATAAGTCGGTATACCAAGTTTCATCAAAATTTCTTAATATTTGCGACCTGTAGAGTGCGCACAAGAATGCATGGACAGACAGACAGACGGACGGACGGACAGACGGACATCGTTAAATCGAAATAAAAAAAAATTCTAAGCCGATCGGTATACTATAAGGTGGGTCTAGGACCAACATTTTTTGGTGTTACAAACATCAGCACAAACTTATAATACCCTGACCACATAGTGGTGTAGGGTATAAAAATAACTGCCGTCAACTTTAAAATATAAAAGTAGTAAAATCAAGCTAAATAAATAATTCTATAGTGACGAAAAATATATTATTTCTTCAACTCAAAAATAGATTTAAAAAATAACTGCCGTCAACTTTAAAATGTCCATTAAAGTTCCAAATTTTAATTAAAGTTAAAATTTTGCTAAATAAACTTCTTCAACATAAGAATTTAACTAATCACGATTGCAAATTATAGCATTGGAACTTAATGCATCGTTTAATGAAAACGTTGATTTTAAGCTAACGATGGTTGACTTGCAAAATTCAAATGACTACATGGTATTCGCCTTCGAAATATGTCTGGGGAAAAACTGTCCTCCAACGGTTCTCGGATTCTTTAATAAATTTAAAGCTAAAGTTTCAATCATATATCTGCGGCTTCAGCAAATTTATAATGATGGCCTTATTACTGTAGAGTTGTAAAATGAAAAAATTGTTTCCTAGTAGGTACGCTTTAATATTCTGAAAATTCCTTGAGTAATGTTTTTTAAAAAAAATAATCAATCAGAGGGTTACATATAACTTTTAGGCAAAGCTTTTAGGATGTAGATTATCTTTAAACTTAGTTTAACGCAGTTTATAACTGGAATACTGCTTCTAAAATCTATTTTATTTTTCGTTTTCGGTTTAACTAAACCAAGTTTAACTGACATCCCAAAATTCGGTCTTAATGTATTAATCTTATTTAATTCAATATCGTAGCTTTTTCGAATTTAACGACTGAAGTGAACATGTTACAAACTTATTTAAAAAACTGTTGAACAAAAATTAAAAAAAAAAATTGGTTTTGTCTGATTTTGACTTAGTCGAATTAATTCAGATGCAAAAGAAGTGTTTCCTTAATATTGCCCTAAAAATAATAATAAATTGAAGCTTTTGTTACACAATAGGTTCAGAAATGGGCTCTGTAAAGGCTAAACATTAAAATTGCCTCTAAAATATGCTATTTCAGACATTACAAAAAGCACATTTGAATCACTTTGAAAAATGTATTATATTATATATTATAAAGAGTACTTCTAAATCACTCTAAAAATGCAAACAAAATGTACTCGTATTGATGTGATGAAAATGTGTATCTAAAAACCATACTTTTATTAACATCATGTAATCACTTTTAAATTACTAACAAAATGCTTAAATTGAACTACTGACATCATGGGACATCACGTGTAAAATAAATCAGTGTTAAAGCTAAATTGTAACTACTTCACAATCAGTTGATGCTATTCGGAGTGCTTTTAAAATAACTTTTTTGTAATGGATTTTTTTGCTGGGTATAAGCTATAAAAGTAATCAATGTATATAAAAAAATAAGAAACAGCCCAGCAGAAATTCGGAAGCGGTAAAAATTATTAAAAATGATTAGTGCTTCTTTTTTCTGCTTCGTTTACTGCTTCTTAGGATTTATAGCTTGCAGTAGTGTGTTAAAAAAGGTAATAGAGTTTTGTTTACCACACTTTATCGCTTTAGCAAAGCACGAAAAAATGACAATGACAACCGAATTTACTAGCTAAAAGCTGTGATTTCATGCCATTATTTAAAGCTATGATAGAAGCGCATATCGGATATCGAAACAAGTGCTTTCACGCGAGCTATCTCGAACAAAAATCATGCCTTATATCAGCAATAATGCAAGCGCTACACTATTTTCTTTCCCTGACGAACCTGCTTCCAAGCAAGCAGTATTTTTTGCTGGGAGATATAAAATAAATTAAAAAATGTACAAAATAATATCATTTTTACAAAATAATAGGAGTAGCATATAATTATTAATGTATAATAAAATATCTGCCATCATTTTTAAGACTATTAGTGTCAAATACCCTTTAGCCAATTCCCAGCAAAAAAGGTGAGGAAAAAGAAGTAATTTAAGCACTGCAACTGCTGAATAGGAAGTTGTTCTTTTCCGGGTTTTTCAACAATGAATTTAACATTGGCTTGTCATAGGAAGGAAGTTATTCTTTTTAAAAACAAATGAAAATGAAAAAGAGAAAATCATCATGCAGCATGCGGTGTTTGAACCCACACTTGTTGCCATTTGAAGCAGACGCTCTACTGACTTTTAGCAGTCTTGTTCAGTAAATTTGTGTTATCTTCATTTCTTTAATTTTTTATTAACAAAAATATATAACATATTGGAAAAATATATAAAGTTGTTTTTTTAAGTGTTATTTTTTATAAAAATTAATACACTCATAGAAAGCAATAAAGCTGTAAAAATAGGAGAAAAATCTACTAAAAATTAATTAAAAATGACCTTGCAAAAAAAATGCTGATATTAGCAGATTTTTTTTTGCTAAAATATAGTAAGATAAGAACAGGAAAAATAAAACTGTTCAATTTACAAAATTTTAGTTACATTTAAGTTAACTTTTAGTTAATTAAAAATAACAAATTATGTTGATGAAATCCGCAAAAAAATTTTGCAGCCTATTAGTAGACAAAAATAGTTTTTTCTGCAAGGTAATTTTAAACTTATTTTTAGTAGTTCTAACCAAAATGTTTACAGGATTTTTCTTTTTCTATCAGTGTAGTTATAAATATATTAAATAAAAATTTGACCAAAATGGATTTTATAAATTACAATTTTTTACATACAAACAAAATTGTAATATTTACCTTTTTGGAATTTTAACAAAAAATATTTAAAAACTACATTTTTATATATTTAGTTATAATATTGTTTAGTTATATTATTGTTACATTTTTATTTAGAATTTTTATATTTCCATAAAATTTCATTAAAAATTAATAGAAATTAAAAAAAAAATGTTTTTAAATCGTTTCAAAAATTGTGTGTACGAAAATAAAGAAAAACGAGTAAAAAGGTTAAAGTCGGGCATGCCGACTATACAATACCCTACACCAGTCTGGGTAAAAGCCAACTAATGTTTGGATCCGAAATTCGAATGGGTTAAAATGGTGAGCGCACCAAATTTCATTAAAATATCTTAATATTTGCGATCTGCAGTTTGTAACCAAGCCAATTTTGGGGGGGACCCTTATATGGGCACTAGGTCTAAACATGGACCGATGTTCACCAAAATCAATATGCTTCGTCCTTGGGCCAAAATAGGTCAGCGTACCAAATTTCATCAAAATATCTTAATATTTGCGACCTGCAGCGTAAAAACAATATAATTTTGGGGGGACGCTTATATGGGCACTAGGTCTAAACATAGACCGATGTTCACCAAAATCAATAGGCATCGTCCTTGGGCCAACATAGGTCTGTGTACCAAATTTTATCAAAATATCTTAATATTTGCGACCTGCAGCGTATAAACAATATAATTTTGGTAGGACCCTTATATGGGCACTAGGTCTAAACATGGACCGGTGTTAAGCAAAATCAATAGGCTTCGTTATTGGGCCAACATATGTCTGTGTACCGAATTTCATCAAAATATCTTAATATTTGCGACCTGCAGCGTATAAACAATATAATTTTGGTGGGACCCTTATATGGGCACTAGGTCTAAACATGGACCGATGTTCACCAAAATCAATAGGCTTCGTCCTTGGGCCGACATAAGTCGATGTACCATATTTCATCAATATATCTTAATATTTGCGACCTGCAGCGTATAAACAATATAATTTTGGTAGGGCCCTTATATGGGCACTAGCTCTAAACATGGACCGATGTTCACCAAAATCAATAAGCTTCGTCCTTCGGCCAACGTAGGTCTGTGTACCAAGTTTCATCAAAATATCTTAATATTTGCGACCTGCAGCGTATAAACCATATAATTTTAGTAGGACTCTTATATGGGCACTAGGTCTAAACATGGACCGATGTTCACCAAAATCAATAGGCGTCATCCATGGGCCGACATAAGTCGGTGTACCAAGTTTCATCAAAATATCTTAATATTTGCGACCTGTAGAGTGCGCACAAGAATGCATGGACAGACAGACAGACGGACGGACATCGTTAAATCGAAATAAAAAAAAATTCTGAGCCGATTGGTATACTATAAGGTGGGTCGAGGACCAATATTTTTTGGTGTTACAAACATCAGCACAAACTTATAATACCCTGACCACATAGTGGTGTAAGGTATAATAAAAATTTTACTGTGAAAACTACAAAAAGTTATTAATTGTATATTCGACCTGGTAGGATTCGAACCCGCAACCCTCTGATTTCTGTACGAGCACGTTCCTATGCAACCCCTATACAAAATAGTAACTTCTTATCACTCATGAAAAAGAACTTCTGACTAGCATATATTTATTGCAGCATTAGATGTTGTTTAAAACCCATTCCTAAGGGAGTAATTCTTTGTGATGTAAAGAAGGAAGTGATTCATTTAGAAGTCATTCCATTTATTTTTGCTGGGTTCGTCTCAAATTTGGTGGACATATAGTAAACTAGGATATATAATTTATATTCGTATAGATTTTTTTTTAATTTTGCTGTTTTCTTAGCTTAAAATTAACTTAATACTTCAAAAGGGGTTTTCTCACAACCATGAGTTCGAAATCGTCTACCACTGTACAGTCAAGGTGGGTAAACCGATTTAGATCCGTCTTTTTTCTCTTGTAGTTAACAAGAAACTGTAGTGCTTATCGTGAACTGTTTATATTACTTGACAAACCCTTTTAATGCATAAAAAAAGACAAAAATATTTTCTATATTATTTAAACATATTGAATTGATTGCAGATAGGTTTTTTTACTTTACGATTAGATTAATGAAACCTTAATATTTTTTGAAAATACTACCATAAAATGTATTGGAAATAAAAAAATAATATAATAAAAATATTGTTATTTGAATTTTTAACAACTGTTTAAATAAGCCCTTTAAAATGCTGTTGTTAGAGTATTTACCCCCCTTAATGAATTCTTATAAAGTACCCTTTCCTTGCATTAAACATTGCATTTTCACTGCTTCCTTAATATAAAGCACCTATGACAACGCATTGTTAAATTCATCGATGAAACCATCAGAGAAGAAGTGTTGCCTTTGCCACATTAGTGATGCGTTTATTGCCTCTTTGGCAGCGCTAGTTTTGCTGGGAAATTAAACAAAGACGATTTTCCTTTAATTTGTTTCATTAATTTTTTACTTATTTTTTATTTGTGATAGTTAAATAGTTTTTTTGTTTTTCTTATTTTTATTTCTTTTATTGCCATTTTTAATTTCTGACAATTTATTAAGTAACATTTTGCGTTTATTGTAATTGTGGCTTTCTTATTACATAAAAAAGAATTTAATTTTCAGAAATTAATAACTATTTAAGGTCTCTAAAATTGAGTGAAATTTTTCCACGTGAAAAACAACTTACGGTTCTTAAGTATTTAAATCTTTCAAAATTTTTAATGCCTCTTCGATTTTGGTATCAAGCTAATTAAAAGTCTTTAACACCATAGAATAAACTGCGAAACTCCAGAAATCTGAAATTTTGATTTCATTTATGTATACAATTTTTTACAAAACATCGATATGTTAATTAGTTATAATCAGGGTAAGTTTTGGCGCACACATGTGGCCACATCCACATGGGAAAAAAATAATATGCCTTACCACTTGGCACATCCACACACCGGCGTAGCTAGACCATTTTTCTAGGGGGCTATAGCCCCCCGTCTTATAAAAATGTTGTTTTTTTTTAATTTATCAAAAAAAGTATCTAAAGTTTTATATAGGCCTTTTAAATTGTTGGTTCCTCTGTTTCGTTTACGATCATCTGTATGATCGTCAGATAGATATTCGGACAAGTTACGCTTTCAGCTTTACCCAATAATCATTACAAAAATTTAAGTGAAATCAAAGTTAGACTTACATTTTGTTTGAATTGCACTTTATTTTATGACTTGCACCAGCAATACAAATATACTGATTGAAATAAATCTGTACAACTAGCAGAAAAAGCTGCTAAAAATTTGTTAATAATGGCCCTGCAGAAAAAATGCCGACTGAAGCAGAATCTGTTAGGTAAATTTTAGTTAGAAAAAAACAGAAAAAATAAAACTTTTAAATCTAAAAAATTTCATCTATATTGGGATGATATTTTGGTTCGTTTTAAATGACAACTTACCCTTCTCATATCAACAAAAAATTATCTGAATATTAGTATTAAACACACAGAAAGGAACAGCTATTACTTCTATAAATTTTTTGTTATATTTAAGTTAAATTTAGTTAAATGCATATATTCTATTTTGCTGAAATCAGCAGAAATTTTTGTGAAAAATTGTTGAATATTAATTTCAGATAGGGAGATTTTCAATTTATTTTTCAAAATAAAGTATATTAAGGGAAAAATTCTCTTTTTAGTTAAGTTATTATTAGAAAAAAGGAATTGGTAATATGTATTTAACTAGAAGTGCAAATTTGGCTATAAGTGCATATTTTACTATATTTTGTAGCTTAGCGTGTTTTATTGCATATTATGCCAATCATACATGGGAATTTTTCATTACCATTGAATTTTCATTACCATTAGTTCATACTAATGACAATGAAAAAAATCCATTACCATTTAATGGTAATGAAATATTTTTCATTAGAAAAATCATTACTAATGGTAATGAAATTACACTAATGTATAAAAAAACTAATTACAATTGATTAAAAACCATTTGTTTACAAAAAATTCAGACAAATGAAAACGAACAACTGGTTTGGCCAGGGAAGTTATAAAACATAATTTATTAAGGATGATCCATTTAATTCCGTTAAACTTTACCTGGATACAAATAACAACGGAATGGAAAGTAATATTTAATTTCAAATGAGCATGAGCCTTTATGAGCATATTCCATCTTCGATTTCAGCGAGTTTTACTCCATTTTTACGTTTTTCTGTCAATGGCAATTATTTTTTTTAATTTATTCATTATCAATGGCAATGAAATTTAAAATCATTGTCATTAATCAATGAAATTAAATTTTAGAATCATTACCATTAATTAAAAAAATGGTAATGAAAATAATTTCATTACAATTGATATCAAGGTAATGGTAATGAAATCATCAATTAATTAGTCCACCTAATTAATTAGTCCCATGTATGATGCCAATAAATACATATTTTTCTAAAAATAGATGTTACAAATCGTACTTTTGATTCTATCAAAATCATAGCTTTTTTTGGAAAATTTACCTTTAAAATAATTTTTTTGTTTAAATTTATAAACATTTTTTGGATCTTTTAATTCACGAAGACGAAAGTGTTCTATATATATAGTTACTAGGGTTTATGTCCCGGGAATTCCCGGGACGAGATTCCCGCGAATCCCGCCCTTTTTCGGATCCCGCAATCCCGGGAATTTTGTGCGGGATTTCCCGGGATTTTTTTTTATTCTTTTACAGAAGTTTTAGCTAGTATTAATGCAATTTTGGAAGCTTTATTTAAATTTAAAGCATTGATTTTTTAAACTAATTTGAACAAAAAATATTTAAAATTAAAAAAATACGATTTAAAATTTAATAAACTGAATTAGGCCATATTGTTTTCGGATGTCAGTTGAATTTAGTTAAACCGAAAAAAATTTTATCAACCATTACCAAGTTACCACAAAAAATACTTTTACATATTTCGGAAAACTTTTTTCTTTAAAATGATGATCTTTGTTCAAATAAAGCAATATTTGTATAGGCTGATTTACACTATAAGATTTTCGGAAAGATTTTGCAAACTTGCCTATAAGTTTTGCATGTATACTGAAGTAAAATCGTACCCAAAATCTTAAAGTGTAAACCAGCCTTATACAACATCCCAACATCATTATTTCAGTTCCAAATACCTCCAAAAAACTAGGAATCCAAATTAAAAAATTGGTAATATTTTCGTATTTTCAATTGATATAAGTATTTTGAGTTTCTTTAACTTAAAATAATTTCATTTAAAGTTCAGTTGCTATTCCATTATTTCAATTGTATTTTTAAATATTATTTGTTTTCAAAATAATCCATCAGATGCTTTTTCAAAATATTTTAGATTTTTTTATATGTTAATTTAAAATGCCACTAAATATGAAAATTCTATAATTTCTTTTTAAGTAGCTGTGGCATAAAAACTGTCTATTCAAGAAAACCAATTAAAGTTAAGAAAAATAATGTTTTAGTGTCTATTTTTATAAAGCAATTTAGGCGAATTTGCTTAAAAATTTGTGTGAAAATACTCACTTTCAAACTATTTTATAAAAATAAATCTAGACGGATACTTTTGAAAATCTGCGTAGAAAGAAACAAAATATCTAGAAATATAAATTTTTGGATTTCATATTTGAGAAATATTTAAGCAAGAAATTGATTCTGACTATAAAGCTGGTTCGACACAAGTTTGCACCCATTAACTATTCCAATATATCCTGAAAAAAGGGATGAAAATAAAATACCCGTGTCTTTCACTTTTTCTATATCAATTCTTTTAACCGTATAAACCGCCAATTAATATTTAGTTAATATATTTCTAAGAGTTTTTTTAAAATTAAGACGGCCTTCCATATAAATATATTACCTAAATATTAATTCACGGTTTAAATTGTTAAACGAATTGATCTAGAAAAAGTGGAAGATATAGATACTTTATATTTAGCCACCCTTTTAGAATATATTAAATAAGTTCATTTTCTCATGGGTACAACCAAAAGATGTTTTAACAGAAACCGAGTTTTTAAAGTACAACATATGTCGAATTTATATATTTTCTACCGAGCGGGAATTCCCGGGATCCCGGGAAATTCTGAAAAAAATCCCGCTGTCCCGGGAAATGAAAAAGTCCGGGAAAAGAAAAACCCTAATAGTTACTAACTTTTTGACGATGATATTTAAACTACTTTTAAGATAATAATACTATAGCCTACTTAACAAAAATAATATTGAAAACGCTGAAATAAATAATAAATTCATATTTAAAAACTTTCATGGTTATTCACAAAAAATTTTTTGTCTTATTAGAGGCTTATTGAACGAATTTTGTTGTTGTTTTGTATGTTAATTTGTTTTATTAAACTGTAATAAAATTAAAAACAGTTTTTTGAATACCAGCCTTTGTAATAAAAACTTTCCGATTTTTAATATATACTTTATGTATATAAAACACGATTTTTACAACATTTCTTGTCCTGGTCATTACTGACGATCTACTTTCATAAGAAAGTTGAGTCAGAAATGGATAAGAATTTTTATTTCAAGTAAAAATGAAATGTTAAAAAAATCTGGGGGGGCTAAACTATTTCTGGGGGTGCTTAGCCCCCCCAGACCGGCCTATCTACGCCTATGCATCCACATGTGCCAAGTGCCGGGCACATTTAAAATGTGCCATGTAAATGTGCCTTAAGCAAATCACATGTGCCAATATGAAAATGTGCCCTTAGTTAGTTAGTCAAATTTTTTTTCAAAAATTGTACTTTTTTTTTGAAAAATTGCACTTTTTTGAAAAATTTTACCTTTTTCCAAAAATTGTACTTTTTTTGAAAAATTTTCCTTTTTTCATAAATGGTACCTTTTTTTAAATTTTTTTTTACATGCCTAGCATAGCATCACAACCATATGTGGCCACATTCTCCACATGTGCAATGTGCCAATAGTTGGGCACATGGCACATTTCAAATGTCCCTGCACATTTCACATTCAAATGTGATTTGCCTAAGGCACATTTACATGGCACATTTAAAATGTGCCATGTGCCCGATTATTGGCACATGGCACATGTGGATGTGCCAAATGTGCGCCACATGTGGCCACATCGGCACACTTTAACTTACCCTGGTTATTATTCTAAAAGTCAAAAACTAAAAGTAACACAATAAAATTAATAACAAATTTTTTAAGATTGAAGCAATTTTTTTCATTTTGTTACTTTTAATTGGCCATCAATTCCATAGATGAAGACCTTACTTACAATATAAAACTTTGCGTGCTGTCGTTCTTAAGTATAGTCTACCTAATTCTATTAATCATTCTCTCAATTCGCTAGACTTGAGAAATAAGAGACATCTAAAGCCAATTTTAACGAAACTTAAAAATAATTGAATTATTATGAAATTTGCAAAATTCCGATCTATATCCACTTAACGATGATTTACTTGTCAAAAGAAAAGCTTTGGTATCCATACTGCCCTATTTCGAACATATTTTTTCCTCCATATTGAATATCTGATAAAACGCGAAAAATCGCGAATTTCAAAAAAATCTGAAATACGTGTTCACTTAAATAGACTATAGATTATGATAATTAAGTTTAACATTTCAATCACAAACATCTCCGTACAAAAGAATCAAAAATTTGTTTTTTTTATAGATTATCCTTGAAAATACAATAAAAAAAAAGTCAGTAGAGTCAGCAAAAAATGTTGCTGTGTCAGTAAATTTTTAGTCAGGAGCGTGCTTGCAAAAAAGTTGGTAAGATCAGCAAAAGGTTTGCTGAAAATCAGCGAGCTGATTTTACCAAAAAAATAGTAATCTTCAGCAAAAGTTTTGCTAACACTTAGTCGATTGCAAATGAAACAAATCCTTGTTAAAATCACTAAACTTTTTGCTGAATATTAGTAGACTGAAAAAAACTCAAAAAAAACTTGTAGCGAAATTTTACTTTAGTTAATTTATTTGCTGAAAATTTAAATATAGAATATGTGTAGAGTTGTTTTTCTTTTTTTGTCATTTCCGTTTCCAGCATTAGCGGACTTAGCCCACCCCAGAATTTTAAGAAAATCTGTCTATAATTCTTGTTCTATGATAATTTTTTTTTAAATATCAGTTAATCATGTGTTTTTGGTTGGGAAAAAGTCTTCTAGTTTCCTAGGAAGATAATTTGTTGGAATCTAAGGTCCAGTTTTACAGCCAGAACTAATATCGACTTTTGTCTAGAATATATCTTAAATAAGAAATGTTGTTTAAAAATTCTTACTTAAGAAATATTTAAGAAACAAATCGATCTTAGTTTTGGCTATAAGAGAAAAATTTATTGGATTTAATAGTTTTTTAAAGGAATAATTAGTTAATATTACACTCATAGAAATAAATCTGTAAAAATAGCGGAAAAGCAACTAAAAATTAGTTGAAAATGATGCTCCAGAAAGAACTGTTTTTTCCCTAAATAATAGTAAAATAAGAACAGCAAAAATAAAGCTGTTAAATTTTCAGAATTTTAGTTATATTTAAGTTAACTTTTAGTTAATTGAAAACGACAAATTGTATTGTAATATCTACAGAAAATTTTGCTTAATATTAGTAGACTAAAACAGCAAAAACAAACTGTTATATCTATAATTTTTTGTTATTTTTAAGCTAAATTTAGTTGAATGCAAAAAGCAGTCTATAATGTTAAATTAGCATTTTTAATAAAAAAATTGTAAAATTCTTCTGCAGCATAATTTTTAACTAATTTTTAGTTACTTTTTCTGCTACTTTTACAGATTTATTTCTATGAGTGTACTATTTTGAGGAAATTTCAATATGTTGTATAAGCACAAATTCTACGATGAAAATGTGTATGGGGTAAGAATGGGTTCATCAGAGGTGGAAGAAAATATGAGACAGGTTGATTAGATTTCTTAGATTCCTTTCCGCATCAAATATCAAAATTTTATACTATTCTGAGCGTATGGCATTCCCTGCAGGAAGTTTTTTTTTCAGAAAAAGCATGATTTTGCAGAGTTTTTTATAAAAAACATTTGAAAAATTTTTCAAAAGGGAGGGAGTTATATTTAAGTTTTATTTTGTATGAAAAAATTGAAACATAATGTCGAAAGTATTTTTTAAGATTAATGGTCTGAGAGTGGGCAAATAAACTGCCAAACATAAATGGGGCCCTTGCCCACACCAGAAAAATGGTCTAGGTACGCCTATGGTTTCCAGACAAGCTGCGACATCTACATCTTGTCTATCTGGTTGTCGTCCACGCTATGAATGCTGTTATCAGCACAATTTTTGTAGCAAAATAAATTATTAAAACATTAGTTCAAAATTAGTTTAGTGCTAAAAAATACAACTAAAATTTTTGCTGAAAACGGAATTTCAGCAAAAAAAATTGCTGTAAACTAGTACACTTGATATACAAGACGTTTTACTAATTTTTCTACTAACTTATTTTTTATCAGTGTAGGATATGTCTGGAAATGCTTGAACATGTTATATATACCGCTGGACGCGCCTGTAAAAAACCTTTCATATGATACCCATATTGAGTATGCTTTCTTCAGCTAAGATGCAAATTTCTTACAAAAACTAAAGAAAAGACCTTTTTTAAAAATGGTCCAGCTCGTGAGATCTCATTGCTCGACCCGAAATATTTTGGGAATCATCATAAAACAAACCAAGGTTTATTTTGAGGGGGGCACTTTTTTACTTTTTTTCGTGAGTCGGTCTAATATACATATAAATAAGCCCTAGTTTATGTATTACGAAAATACTCTAAACGAAAGCAAAGTAACGAAAATTTGTTTTTGTTTCCCATGTATTTTTGACGAAAGTAATTGTCAATTTCTTTCGTTTAGACTATTTTCGTAATACATTAACAGGCCCTAAATTTCAGAATTTGTAAACATCTAATTGTCCTATTTGAATTTCTAACAACTTTTTGGTATTTCGTTTTCTGTTTTTTCTTTGGCAATTTCTGTCGTTTGTTCGTTGATGGCTTTAGTCTGTTCCTCAAAACGGTCAGACATTTTATCCAACGCTCGATACATACGTTTGGTGTTCGACTCTAAATTTTTTGAAATGCCTGTATTTTGCTTTATGGTACTTAGCAATTTGATTAAGGTTTTTGATATTTCAGCATAGTAATTAGTCTCATCAGACATGAACTTTTTTAAATTGTCTTGAAGAGAATGAGTTTCAATTTTTCTTTTCCTTGGTCTATTTGGCGTGGTTGGTACTTGTACTTCATCTTCCTGGCCTTCCGTATCTGTTGAATCAGATATATCTGATGATTGTTCATCATTTTCTTTTGCATGTTAAAAACCATAAGAAACACTTTCTTCGATGCTAAGTGGCCACAATATCATATATGCCACTTAGTTTACCAATAGCTTCATCTCTGCTAGATATATATGTTTGATTGTGAGACCCACCTCCAGTAGCACAGGATTCACTTTTGTTTGAAGCCAGCTTTTTTTTTAATTTGCGACTTCTTATCCATACATGCCTATAAAATCATAAAATTCGAACAAAAATATGGATACAAAAATATCTTTTTCCAAGCATCTGCTTTCTTTCGAGGTGGGCCAATGCTATTGAGATTGTCTGCAAGGGTTTGCCAAAGTTTCTCGATTTCTATTCTATTTCCTTTGACAAATTCCTTGGCGAATTGAGGATGTTTTCCATAAATTCTATAATTTATCTTCTTGTCGAAAATTTATGTGCTTTCCCCTGAAAAATTCTAAATAAATCTATTTTTGTATATTCGAATGTATAAATTCATAAATGCTTTATAAAGTTATAGGAGGCTTACAAAATTAATTTTCCATACAAAATTTGCTTCATAAACCTCCTATCACTTTATAAAGCATTTATGAATTTCCACATAAATATTTATATTTACATTTACTTAAAAAAATTGCAAACAAATTTCATAAGAAATGTGAAAATTTTAAAATCGAGAACCAACGACTAGTCGATTTGAAAACGAAAAAGAAAAGCAAATTTCGTTTTCTATCACCCTCTTTTATTGGTATTTTTATAGAATAAAATGGGAAATGAAATCGATTTCGAATTCAAGTAAAATCGATACATTTATGGGCATCACAACTTTTTTCGTTTTTGTGTCGATTTTCGATCGATAACTTTTTCCATCACATACCTGTTAGTATTGAAAAATACTCTACATAAAGTTTAAACAAGGAGTTTAGCCGCTCTCCTCAAAGAGCAACACTTGACGTTGATCAAATATGAAAATAAATAAAGTAAGTAGAGTCTTTTTAAAGATATAGCAAAACAATATTGGGTGAATATTTTTGGGCCACCCTGTATTCCTTTTTTTAAACTACATTTAGATCTCAGAAAAAATAGCTAGTTTATGTACAAAACTAGTTTTTGCTTGCTTTTTATGTATGGGTTTTGACTATACAAGAGCAAAGAACCAGGTCATTTCTACTCAAGTCTAAATATAGTACTAATAGGTTATAAATGTTATAGAAAAACTTGCTAAAAATATTTCCTTTTCAGATTTTTTTTTTGATTGGCTGAGTCAAGATGGTTTAGAATAGAAAAAATAATTCAAATTTTCAGTAAGTCAAGTTTCAATTTTCAGCAAATATGAGAATGGTAACGTCTTGCTTTTCTCAAAGAAAAATGATAATTGTTTTAAAAAATATCATGTAAATTAACCCCTCAATTCATAAATGCTTTGTAAAGTTATAACATGTTTACAAAACGTCATTTTCATACAAAATTTGTTCAATAAACCTCCTATAATTTTACAAAGCGTTTATGAATTTAGGGGTAAATATTTACTTTTTAAAAGTTACATATTGATAACCATAATTTGATTTAATTTTTTAAAACTTGACAAAAGCAAGCCAAATTGTTTCTCAATCATTTAGTTTTATTTCACATCGTTATCTCAAAATTAATTAAATTAATTTTAAGTATTTGAAGCCCTTCATCTTTCACCACCTTTCATCATTTCTCTACCATCTTTCCAAAAAGAAGCAACACGTTAATGAATAGGAAAAATTTGCTGAGTGTTGCTTTTCTTTAAAAAAAGTGTTGCCAATTTATTACCATAGATATTTGTTAATTAATATATGAATTTTGTTGAAGTTAAAATATTGTAATCCACAATTCAATATAATACTAAATTTTTTCCTTTATACGAGTTTGTTACATTTTATACGAGTTTGTTAAATATAAGTAACGAATCGTTGTTATCCTTATAGAACGCTGAAAAAGGTGTATTATTTTTTGCATTTTCTACCAAAAAATATAGCTTTTATTCAAATCCAGAGTTTAATGCAGTAAAGAGTTAAAATATGAATACTATTAACGATTGTTTAAATTTTTGACAATATCAAATCATTTGGGGGTGGACGCACTGGCTACGACCTTACCCAATACCTATTACTCATTTTGTTACCAGCACTAATTGAGACCCACAAGTGTTTCCACGTTATGCTTGTTTTCATGTGACAAATTCAGAGCATGCATCCAGTAGCTTCATTTTTTCAAATACCACAATATAGCGTATGCGAATCTAAATAAAATAAAAACAAAAAGAAGAATGTAAAGACCCAGCAGTTATAACTTCATAGTAGAAAGTAGCAGTTGTAATATAGAATAATCATCGGAAAACAGAGTTATTTTTGTGTTATTGTGCAGGTCAAACAGCAATCAATAGAGGTCATTCTAACTGCTGGACCTAAAAACGATTGTCGCCAAGGCGACATTTGTTTCTTAGAACGAAAAAATAGTTGTATTTTCTTGTTAGACGGCATTCTACTAGTAGAACTTAATAGAACTAGATGAAATAGAAAAAAAAACAGAAGAACACACTGTTTTTAAAGAGTCGACATTCTAATAACAGTCTGCTTGTGCTAGGCACACATTTGGGAAGGTGATAGTAGTGGTTGGTAGTAGTTGTCTAAAACAGAAGCAGATTTTAACAAGAAGTGTGTAAGACTGGGAGATTCAATCCTTATCGGACCGGACATCAGACAAAACAAATGTAAAAATGACGACACGATATCATGATGGCACACTATATTTATTGCCTATATCTATTCTAAAAATTTAAATTTTAGAAATTCTATATATGATTGTGACTATATCATATTAGATTTTGAACTTGAGGTAGAACAATATTCTCACTAAATATATGAAAATACAGAAAGTCCGAAAAAATAATTTTGTGGTTTTATTACAAAAATTCAAATACCATGTTATACGGCAAAAATATCAAAATTTTGTGAAAAAATAAAAATATTTACAACACCAGAAATGAAAACAGCACAATAATTTATGAGCAAGTATATGAACCCAGCAAAAATAAATGGTAGTCGTTCTTTGATTATCACTCCTTTCATTGCTTCTCAAGTTTCAGTTTGTGTTGTTTTACTAATTTTTTGGAAGTTATTCTACGGAACTTCTACAAGTATTCATTCTAAATATAGTGATTTGGATATAAACTTAATACCTACCCAGCAAAAATATGTGTAAGTCATTCAAAACAAACAACTTTTAAATTGGTTACAATGGAGCGATAAGTGCTCTTTTTCTGTTTTGAATGTATGTGCTTTAAAACAACTTTCAAAAATGTATATATAATGTTGTTTTTTTCTTTGTAAATGCATTTGTTTGTAAATTACGAATTTATTAGAGATTCCATTTTTTATCTCTAAAAAAGCAAAATAGTTAATTTTATTAACCTACTTTATTAATTTACGATTATTTACATATTTTTTAATTATTCGTACATATTTTAAAAATTATTTAAATTACAGATCCCATTGAAAAAGGGAAGGAAATAAAGAATTGGATCCCATTAAATCTCCTGGACCCAAATATGAATTCTTCTTTTCACTAAATGCAAATATATAAAAGTTAACAATTAAAATGTATTGTTAAGGCTCTATGCACCAAAGAAATATGGTAATACAATTTGTTGCAATGTTAACATATTTTATCGTTTAAAACAGACAAATCAAGAGGTTCGTTAACAGAGGTTGGTCTCCTACCTTTGCTTATACATTAAAAGTTCTATAAATGTCACCTGCTTTAAATGTCGATATGCTTTAATTTCTATTACACCTTAAAAGTCGTAAAATCAAACTAAATAAATAATTCTATAGTGACAAAAAGTATATTATTTCTTCAACTCAAAAATAGATTTAAAACGAGTAAAAAGGTTAAAGTCGTGCATGCCGACTATACAATACCCTACACCAACTAATGTTTGGATCCGAAATTGGAATAGGTTAAAATGGGGCTTGTGTCAAAATTTTCTATAATGTGAGCCAGCGCACCAAATTTCATTAAAATATCTTAATATTTGCGACCTGCAGTTTGTAACCAAGCCAATTTTGGGGGAACCGTTATATGGGCACTAGGTCTAAACATGGACCGATGTTCACCAAAATCAATACGCTTCGTCCTTGGGCCAACATAGGTCTGTGTACCAAATTTCATCAAAATATCTTAATATTTGCGACCTGCAGCGTATAAACAATATAATTTTGGGGGGACCCTTATATGGGCACTAGGTCTAAACATGGACCGGTGTTAAACAAAATCAATAGGCTTCATCTTTGGGCTGACATAGGTCGGTGTACCAAATTTCATCAAAATATCTTAATATTTGCGACCTGCAGCGTAAAACAGTATAATTTTGGTAGGACCCTTATATGGGCACTAGGTCTAAACATGGACCGATGTTTACCAAAATTAATAGGCTGCGTTACTGGGCCAATATAGGTCTGTGTAACAAATTTCATCAAAATATCTTAGTATTTGCGACCTGCAGCGTATAAACAGTATAATTTTGGTAGGACACTTATATGGGCACTAGGTCTAAACATGGACCGATGTTCACCAAAATCAATAGGCTGCAGTACTGGGCCCACATATGGTTGTGTACCAAATTTCATCAAAATATCTTAATATTTGCGACCTGCAGCGTATAAACAGTATAATATTGGTAGGACTCTTATAAGGGCACTAGGTCTAAACATGCACCGATGTTTACCAAAATCAATAGGCTACGTTACTGGGCCAATATAGGTCTGTGTATCAAATTTCATCAAAATATCTTAGTATTTGCGACCTGCAGCGTATAAAGAGTATAATTTTGGTAGGACCCTTATATGGGCACTAGGTCTAAACATGAACCGATGTTCACCAAAATCAATAGGCTGCGTTATTGGGCCAATATAGGTCTGTGTATCAAATTTCATCAAAATATCTTAGTATTTGCGACCTGCAGCGTATAAACAGTATAATTTTGGTAGGACCCTTATATGGGCACTAGGTCTAAACATGAACCGATGTTCACCAAAATCAATAGGCTGCGTTATTGGGCTAATATAGGTCTGTGTACCAAATTTCATCAAAATATCTTAATATTTGCGACCTGCAGCGTATAAACAGTATAATTTTGGTAGGACCCTTATATGGGCACTAGGTCTAAACATTGACCGATGTTCACCAAAATCAATAGGCGTCGTCCTTGGGTCGATATAAGTCGGTATACCAAGTTTCATCAAAATTTCTTAATATTTGCGACCTGTAGAGTGCGCACAAGAATGCATGGACAGACAGACAGACGGACGGACGGACAGACGGACATCGTTAAATCGAAATAAAAAAAAATTCTAAGCCGATCGGTATACTATAAGGTGGGTCTAGGACCAACATTTTTTGGTGTTACAAACATCAGCACAAACTTATAATACCCTGACCACATAGTGGTGTAGGGTATAAAAATAACTGCCGTCAACTTTAAAATATAAAAGTAGTAAAATCAAGCTAAATAAATAATTCTATAGTGACGAAAAATATATTATTTCTTCAACTCAAAAATAGATTTAAAAAATAACTGCCGTCAACTTTAAAATGTCCATTAAAGTTCCAAATTTTAATTAAAGTTAAAATTTTGCTAAATAAACTTCTTCAACATAAGAATTTAACTAATCACGATTGCAAATTATAGCATTGGAACTTAATGCATCGTTTAATGAAAACGTTGATTTTAAGCTAACGATGGTTGACTTGCAAAATTCAAATGACTACATGGTATTCGCCTTCGAAATATGTCTGGGGAAAAACTGTCCTCCAACGGTTCTCGGATTCTTTAATAAATTTAAAGCTAAAGTTTCAATCATATATCTGCGGCTTCAGCAAATTTATAATGATGGCCTTATTACTGTAGAGTTGTAAAATGAAAAAATTGTTTCCTAGTAGGTACGCTTTAATATTCTGAAAATTCCTTGAGTAATGTTTTTTAAAAAAAATAATCAATCAGAGGGTTACATATAACTTTTAGGCAAAGCTTTTAGGATGTAGATTATCTTTAAACTTAGTTTAACGCAGTTTATAACTGGAATACTGCTTCTAAAATCTATTTTATTTTTCGTTTTCGGTTTAACTAAACCAAGTTTAACTGACATCCCAAAATTCGGTCTTAATGTATTAATCTTATTTAATTCAATATCGTAGCTTTTTCGAATTTAACGACTGAAGTGAACATGTTACAAACTTATTTAAAAAACTGTTGAACAAAAATTAAAAAAAAAAATTGGTTTTGTCTGATTTTGACTTAGTCGAATTAATTCAGATGCAAAAGAAGTGTTTCCTTAATATTGCCCTAAAAATAATAATAAATTGAAGCTTTTGTTACACAATAGGTTCAGAAATGGGCTCTGTAAAGGCTAAACATTAAAATTGCCTCTAAAATATGCTATTTCAGACATTACAAAAAGCACATTTGAATCACTTTGAAAAATGTATTATATTATATATTATAAAGAGTACTTCTAAATCACTCTAAAAATGCAAACAAAATGTACTCGTATTGATGTGATGAAAATGTGTATCTAAAAACCATACTTTTATTAACATCATGTAATCACTTTTAAATTACTAACAAAATGCTTAAATTGAACTACTGACATCATGGGACATCACGTGTAAAATAAATCAGTGTTAAAGCTAAATTGTAACTACTTCACAATCAGTTGATGCTATTCGGAGTGCTTTTAAAATAACTTTTTTGTAATGGATTTTTTTGCTGGGTATAAGCTATAAAAGTAATCAATGTATATAAAAAAATAAGAAACAGCCCAGCAGAAATTCGGAAGCGGTAAAAATTATTAAAAATGATTAGTGCTTCTTTTTTCTGCTTCGTTTACTGCTTCTTAGGATTTATAGCTTGCAGTAGTGTGTTAAAAAAGGTAATAGAGTTTTGTTTACCACACTTTATCGCTTTAGCAAAGCACGAAAAAATGACAATGACAACCGAATTTACTAGCTAAAAGCTGTGATTTCATGCCATTATTTAAAGCTATGATAGAAGCGCATATCGGATATCGAAACAAGTGCTTTCACGCGAGCTATCTCGAACAAAAATCATGCCTTATATCAGCAATAATGCAAGCGCTACACTATTTTCTTTCCCTGACGAACCTGCTTCCAAGCAAGCAGTATTTTTTGCTGGGAGATATAAAATAAATTAAAAAATGTACAAAATAATATCATTTTTACAAAATAATAGGAGTAGCATATAATTATTAATGTATAATAAAATATCTGCCATCATTTTTAAGACTATTAGTGTCAAATACCCTTTAGCCAATTCCCAGCAAAAAAGGTGAGGAAAAAGAAGTAATTTAAGCACTGCAACTGCTGAATAGGAAGTTGTTCTTTTCCGGGTTTTTCAACAATGAATTTAACATTGGCTTGTCATAGGAAGGAAGTTATTCTTTTTAAAAACAAATGAAAATGAAAAAGAGAAAATCATCATGCAGCATGCGGTGTTTGAACCCACACTTGTTGCCATTTGAAGCAGACGCTCTACTGACTTTTAGCAGTCTTGTTCAGTAAATTTGTGTTATCTTCATTTCTTTAATTTTTTATTAACAAAAATATATAACATATTGGAAAAATATATAAAGTTGTTTTTTTAAGTGTTATTTTTTATAAAAATTAATACACTCATAGAAAGCAATAAAGCTGTAAAAATAGGAGAAAAATCTACTAAAAATTAATTAAAAATGACCTTGCAAAAAAAATGCTGATATTAGCAGATTTTTTTTTGCTAAAATATAGTAAGATAAGAACAGGAAAAATAAAACTGTTCAATTTACAAAATTTTAGTTACATTTAAGTTAACTTTTAGTTAATTAAAAATAACAAATTATGTTGATGAAATCCGCAAAAAAATTTTGCAGCCTATTAGTAGACAAAAATAGTTTTTTCTGCAAGGTAATTTTAAACTTATTTTTAGTAGTTCTAACCAAAATGTTTACAGGATTTTTCTTTTTCTATCAGTGTAGTTATAAATATATTAAATAAAAATTTGACCAAAATGGATTTTATAAATTACAATTTTTTACATACAAACAAAATTGTAATATTTACCTTTTTGGAATTTTAACAAAAAATATTTAAAAACTACATTTTTATATATTTAGTTATAATATTGTTTAGTTATATTATTGTTACATTTTTATTTAGAATTTTTATATTTCCATAAAATTTCATTAAAAATTAATAGAAATTAAAAAAAAAATGTTTTTAAATCGTTTCAAAAATTGTGTGTACGAAAATAAAGAAAAACGAGTAAAAAGGTTAAAGTCGGGCATGCCGACTATACAATACCCTACACCAGTCTGGGTAAAAGCCAACTAATGTTTGGATCCGAAATTCGAATGGGTTAAAATGGTGAGCGCACCAAATTTCATTAAAATATCTTAATATTTGCGATCTGCAGTTTGTAACCAAGCCAATTTTGGGGGGGACCCTTATATGGGCACTAGGTCTAAACATGGACCGATGTTCACCAAAATCAATATGCTTCGTCCTTGGGCCAAAATAGGTCAGCGTACCAAATTTCATCAAAATATCTTAATATTTGCGACCTGCAGCGTAAAAACAATATAATTTTGGGGGGACGCTTATATGGGCACTAGGTCTAAACATAGACCGATGTTCACCAAAATCAATAGGCATCGTCCTTGGGCCAACATAGGTCTGTGTACCAAATTTTATCAAAATATCTTAATATTTGCGACCTGCAGCGTATAAACAATATAATTTTGGTAGGACCCTTATATGGGCACTAGGTCTAAACATGGACCGGTGTTAAGCAAAATCAATAGGCTTCGTTATTGGGCCAACATATGTCTGTGTACCGAATTTCATCAAAATATCTTAATATTTGCGACCTGCAGCGTATAAACAATATAATTTTGGTGGGACCCTTATATGGGCACTAGGTCTAAACATGGACCGATGTTCACCAAAATCAATAGGCTTCGTCCTTGGGCCGACATAAGTCGATGTACCATATTTCATCAATATATCTTAATATTTGCGACCTGCAGCGTATAAACAATATAATTTTGGTAGGGCCCTTATATGGGCACTAGCTCTAAACATGGACCGATGTTCACCAAAATCAATAAGCTTCGTCCTTCGGCCAACGTAGGTCTGTGTACCAAGTTTCATCAAAATATCTTAATATTTGCGACCTGCAGCGTATAAACCATATAATTTTAGTAGGACTCTTATATGGGCACTAGGTCTAAACATGGACCGATGTTCACCAAAATCAATAGGCGTCATCCATGGGCCGACATAAGTCGGTGTACCAAGTTTCATCAAAATATCTTAATATTTGCGACCTGTAGAGTGCGCACAAGAATGCATGGACAGACAGACAGACGGACGGACATCGTTAAATCGAAATAAAAAAAAATTCTGAGCCGATTGGTATACTATAAGGTGGGTCGAGGACCAATATTTTTTGGTGTTACAAACATCAGCACAAACTTATAATACCCTGACCACATAGTGGTGTAAGGTATAATAAAAATTTTACTGTGAAAACTACAAAAAGTTATTAATTGTATATTCGACCTGGTAGGATTCGAACCCGCAACCCTCTGATTTCTGTACGAGCACGTTCCTATGCAACCCCTATACAAAATAGTAACTTCTTATCACTCATGAAAAAGAACTTCTGACTAGCATATATTTATTGCAGCATTAGATGTTGTTTAAAACCCATTCCTAAGGGAGTAATTCTTTGTGATGTAAAGAAGGAAGTGATTCATTTAGAAGTCATTCCATTTATTTTTGCTGGGTTCGTCTCAAATTTGGTGGACATATAGTAAACTAGGATATATAATTTATATTCGTATAGATTTTTTTTTAATTTTGCTGTTTTCTTAGCTTAAAATTAACTTAATACTTCAAAAGGGGTTTTCTCACAACCATGAGTTCGAAATCGTCTACCACTGTACAGTCAAGGTGGGTAAACCGATTTAGATCCGTCTTTTTTCTCTTGTAGTTAACAAGAAACTGTAGTGCTTATCGTGAACTGTTTATATTACTTGACAAACCCTTTTAATGCATAAAAAAAGACAAAAATATTTTCTATATTATTTAAACATATTGAATTGATTGCAGATAGGTTTTTTTACTTTACGATTAGATTAATGAAACCTTAATATTTTTTGAAAATACTACCATAAAATGTATTGGAAATAAAAAAATAATATAATAAAAATATTGTTATTTGAATTTTTAACAACTGTTTAAATAAGCCCTTTAAAATGCTGTTGTTAGAGTATTTACCCCCCTTAATGAATTCTTATAAAGTACCCTTTCCTTGCATTAAACATTGCATTTTCACTGCTTCCTTAATATAAAGCACCTATGACAACGCATTGTTAAATTCATCGATGAAACCATCAGAGAAGAAGTGTTGCCTTTGCCACATTAGTGATGCGTTTATTGCCTCTTTGGCAGCGCTAGTTTTGCTGGGAAATTAAACAAAGACGATTTTCCTTTAATTTGTTTCATTAATTTTTTACTTATTTTTTATTTGTGATAGTTAAATAGTTTTTTTGTTTTTCTTATTTTTATTTCTTTTATTGCCATTTTTAATTTCTGACAATTTATTACCACTTTCCCATCTTTTTTCGTTGTATTATATGCTCGTTCTGTCCGAAGCCAATGTTACGTCCGATGTGGGATCCCATAATGATTACTACTCTTAGTCGTATACGCTTCTTGATTTTAATGTTGGTTTCGTAGTTGTGGCATGATGCCAGCCAGGGCGCATAACACACTTACTATGGATATTCAGTTTAAAGTTCTCTTTCAGAACAACCAGTATTCCACCAGAATGTCTATCTAGGATATCCGCCCAATACTTACACGCCGATTTGGATGAAACTCTGATATGTGTAGGATAATAAAAATCTAAGATTTACCATTGATTTTATGTGCTACATTTAGTTGGTAAAAAATGTTTTTTTTTTATTTTCATATTTTTAACATTTCCTCTAAAGGAACTATATAAAAAAGTGGTATTAAAGTAAAGAGGATTCATATTCTGCTACCACAGTTTTGTAGTGTATTTAATGTTTTTGTTTAAAAAAAAACATATTAAATTGTTGATATTTTATATGAGGATGTATACTTCAAGGATGGTAAAATTATTCTTAATAAATTTCTTCGAAAACATATTTTTTCTTTCTCCGATATTCGTGGAATATAACGAACTTTCACCGAAGACCTTTTCTGCTACTTTCCTCAACAACTAGGCAAGTTTGTGTAATGAAGTGGGTAATATACAAATCAATCTTTCTTTTTGACGGGTACATTAAATAATTTTATACCGATTATTTCGAATTCTGAAAAATTTCGACATGTGGTTGAACAAAAAAGTACCAAGTTTTTACCGCCTAACCTTGGATTTCGATGCTCTATTACATTTCTGTGTTTCGTTCAAATCGACGTGTAAGCTTTGGGCTGATTCCCTTGTTTGTGCAATATGAAAGTATAAGCGAAGTGCAGTTCAGTGTATGTATAGATCGTGCTGCAGTAGCCGAAAGCTTCTGTGGGCAAACAAATGATGTTGCAAATGTTGAACATTCAATGGTCTTGCAGTTGTTTTTTTATATTTTATTGTTGTTTGGCGGCATTTTCTGTTCAGTTTGTTCCTGTTTAACAACGTTTTGTTGATGTGGTTGCATGTAGTCGTGCAACCTAAGCACAAGAAGCACTTGTTTATTATTGTGGTATGCCTAATTCGGATAAGAAGATGGAAGAGGAGGAGGAGGAGGAAGTGTTTCATTCCTATATTTTGAGTATTTTTTTTTGTGTTTTTGTGAATGAAGTTGTTCTGTTTTGCACTACAATCATCTGTCACTACAATCGACTGAAACAAAATAAGTAACAAACATCATCATTATCGCAGATATTCCATTCGTCTGTTGTTGTTCATGTCACAGACTTTTCATTTGTGTGTCTTTATTTTCCTTCGTATGACATTACCGTGTAATCTTTTCCTACAACTCTAAATTCAATGTAAGTGAATGGAGTGGAGTTAGTGGTTCTGTTTCAATTGTGTAATGTCGCCTGTTGAAGGATGATGGATTAGATATTTGATTATCCAAACATTTTAATGTCATTGAAATCAAACTGATATTGATTGCTGTCACATAAACTGTATCTACTGAGTACAGATACATAAGGTTAATATATTGTACATTGAGTGCTTAAAAAAAGTGTTTGGTGCACCCACCTGAAAATTAAGCTACTAAGTATGTTTCATGATGTTTCCCAAATTATTTTGGGTCTAGTAATATCTGCAAGCGAGCTGTAAATAAGAAACAATGAATAAAAATAAATAAAATGGACTAATATGTTTATATATAGTCAAGTGTGACACTATGTCTTTGCGGAAATAATTATATGTAGCCATTAGAGTGGTTCGAAAATCCACTTTTTTTTTAATTTCAAAAAAGTTACTTTTTTATTACATACAACGAAAATGTATTCCCTGCTGAGAACATTGGTACAAAAATTGTTGATATGCCGTGACCAGTGTAAAAGTTATTAAGTAATCAAATAGGAAAAAAAATATAATAATCTAATGAAAAAGAATTTTGAGCAAAGAAAAATGCTGCAAACACTTTCGATGTATATCAGACTGCTAAAAATATTAAATCTACAAGCATTTACACGGAGCAACTAGTTGGTCGAATTTCGCTGTTGAACAATTCGTATTTATTGAAAAATAAGGATAATTTAAATTCTCTAGCAATTTCGGCAGTAGATAGAAGTGGGCATGAATTAATTATTATTTATTTATGTTTAATAAAAAATCTTTGCAATAAACATTACAAAACTTACGAATTATTTTGTCTTTACTAAAAAATAAATTTATAATGCGGCAGCGAGTATTGAAAGCTGCATTTTAATTAGCTCAATTCAGGGTTCGTATTTGCACGCACATGTGTGCACATTTTCGCACATCTTGCACTTGCACATGTGTATGTGCAAATTGCAAGATGCACATCAAAATGTGCATGTGCGAATAGTATTTGCGATGTGCGAATACAAATTCGCACATGGATATGTGCAAGTGCAGACTGGTACTTGCTTATTACACATCAAGATGTGTATGTGTAAAATGTGCACACATGTGCGCGCACATGGATGCAAAAAATCGCTGAAATTGAAAAAAGTTTCAATATCAGAAAAAAACGCCAAAACAAGAAAAAAAATGCAAAATTTTAAAAAAAATCGTCAAAATTGAAAAAAAAAACACGAAAAATCGCCAAGAATTTGAAAAATTGCCAAAATAGAAAAATTTTGAAAAAATCTTCATAACTTGAAAAAATCGTCAATATTTGAAAAAATTGCCTAAAATAAAAAAAAATCGTCAAAAATTAGACAAAATCGGCAAAATTGGAAAGTATCGTAAAAATTTTCAAAAAATCGACAATATTTGAAAATATTACCAAAATCGTCAAAATTTCAAAAAGTCGTCAAAAATTGGAAAAAATCGAAAAATTTTGAAAAATTTAAAAATTTGAAAAAATTGCCCAAATAGTCAAAATTAAAAAAAAATCGTCAAAAATTAGACAAAATCGCCACAATTGCGAAATATTGTAAAATTTTTGAAAAAATTTTCAATATTTGAAAAAATTACCAAAATCGTCAAATTTCAAAAAATCCTCAAAAATTGGAAAAAAAGGAAAATTTTGAAAAATTGCCAAAATTGAAAAATTTTGAAAAAATCGTCATAACTTAAAAAAATCGTCAATATTTGAAAAAATTGCCCAAATAGTCAAAATTAAAATAAAAATAAAAAATCGTCAAAAATTAGACAAAATCGCCAAAATTGCGAAATATCGTAAAAATTTTGAAAAAATTGTCAATATTTGAAAAAATTACCAAAATCGTCAAAATTTCAAAATTGCCAAAATTTTAAAATTTTTAAAAAATACCAAAATTTCAAAAAGTCGCCAAAAATTTTAAAAAAATTGCAAAAATTGCCAGAATTGAAAAACTCGTAAAAATTTGTGGAAATCGACAAAATTGAAAAAATCGTCCAGGTATTAAAAAACGAAATTTCCAAAATTTGTTTCTCGAATTTATTTTTCCTTGTTCCAAAACCGTAGTCCGTTTTCATCTAACTCATTTAGTTTTCGAGATACGGGAGATATTGCAAATAAAAGCCCTTTTCTGTCCGTTGTCCGTTTTCATCTAACTCATTTAGTTTTCGAGATACGGGAGATATTGCAAATAAAAGCCCTTTTCTCTCTACGAGAGGCTTAGTTTTCGAGAAAAACGCGATTTTAAAATCTAGCAATGCAAGTCAAAATCTAGTTTCGCTATCGGGGTATTGGTGGTGAGTCTTGAACTTTGGTGCAGTCAGTTTTCCTCTAGCTCTTCTAGTTTTCGATATATGGACGATTAAAATTTTATTTAAGCGATTTTCGCACTTGTTTTTCTAAAATTTTTAAAAAATACCAAAATTTCAAAAAGTCGCCAAAAATTGGAAAAAATTGCAAAAATTGCTAGAATTGAAAAACTCGCAAAAATTTGTGAAAATCGATAAAATTGAAAAAATCGTCCAGGTATTAAAAAACGAAATTTCCAAAATTTGTTTCTCGAATTTATTTTTCCTTGTTCCAAAACCGTTGTCCGTTTTCATCTAACTCATTTAGTTTTCGAGATACGGGAGATATTGCAAATAAAAGCCCTTTTCTGTCTACGAGGCTTAGTTTTCGAGAAAAACGCGATTTTAAAATCTAGCAATGCAAGTCAAAATCTAGTTTCGCTATAGGGGTATTGGTGGTGAGTCTCAGTCAGTTTTCCCCTAGCTCTTCTAGTTTTCGAGATATGAACGATTAAAATTTTATTTAAGCGATTTTCGAACTTATTTTTCCACAGATGCCTCACTATGACTTCCGTGGTGGTGAGTAGAGTTTGCTAAAAACCGAAAAATTTCAAAACCGCGGTTTCGGGTTTTTAAAATTTAAGAAACCGCGGTTTCGGTTTTTTTTAATATTAAAAAAACTTGAAAAATAATAATATATGCACACAAATTAACTAATTATAGTTAGATATTTATTAATAACCCATTCATTTACATTTTTTATTAAAGTAAAAACAATGATAAACAAATACATACCGTGACTTATGTATGTAAATAATGAAACTTCAAAAATATTAGAGCATTCAAAAAAGAATCGTTTAATCTTGACCTTATCTTTGTACAACAATTTTCTGCTACTGAAAAGGCTCTTTCACATTCGGTGGAACTTGGCTTAATTGTTAATATTGCGTTGTGTAGTAGTGATATACTTTTAGTTTTATTTTTTATATAAATTTAATTCTTGGCGTAGCATATAAAAGTCTCCTTTGGGCTTCGGCTCTGTCAATGCTTTTTTAATAGCTGATTTTAATTCATCCTGCAACGAAAAATTTTCCTCATCATCTTCTTCTGAATCGGACATTTCTTCATCAATTGGATACAGTCGCTTCAATAAATTTGTTGCTAAGTTAAAAATTTCCTTAGATGGTAAAATACTCGGATTTAAAATATACTTGGCCAAATCAAGAAGATTTCTATTTTGACGTTGATTGATCCTTTTTTTAATAGCTGCTAATAACTTTTGACTTATATCTGAATTTACGTTTTGCAGTTTTCTACATAAGAATGAAATTGCACCTTCAGTTTGAATTATGTTTATATCCGATTGACAAAGTGCTTCCACAGTCATTTTAACTAATGTCAAAGATTCTTTGAAAGAAGTTAAAAAATCAAAATCTATAACTTCATATAAATGCAAAGCAGACAACTCTTCCAAACTTTTATAAATGCAGTCTTTTAAAAGTAACATTCTTTCAAGCATTATAACGATTGAATTCCATCTAGTCGGAGAATCCAATAGCAAACCCAATTCACGATTATGAATTTCTTTAACATTTGTTTGTAGAATGTTGTTGCGTACTGAAGAATTTTTAAAATATTTTACAACTTTTCTTACAGCCTGAATATGTGCATAGAGATGGGGAATAATTTTTATTTCGATAGAGGAATCAATATCTTCGGAATCATCAAAATCGTCTTCATTTTCATTACCATCAATTTCTGTTATATTTTCTAATAGCGGGCGCAGCCCGCTACGTTGTTAGCGTGCCTCAAAGTTTACGGGGGGGGCTGCGCCCCCCCCCCCCACGAAAATTTTTTTTTAATTCGCTTTTTATTTAAAGTACAGTTTTTATAATAAAAGCCTTCACCCAGCCACCACAAATAAATAATTCTGCACAACAATGGGTTTAAAATAAATAAATATTTGATCACTTTTTCTCATGAAAGTGGATTGTTAGTAATGAATCCATAATAAATTGCAATATACGTGTGTATGTTAAGATAATTTGGTAAAGTGCGAACTTAGGTAGATAGACCCGTAAGTAGTTTTGTTCATTTGTGTTTTGAATGAAAATAAATAACGTAAAGCAAGGTTGGAAAGCATTTTATAATATTAAAAATAACGGGCAAAGCCCGCTACGTTGTTAGCGTGTCTTAAAGTTTTTTTTTTAATTCCAGTTTATGTAAAGGTAGACCTGGCAATTCAAGTAAATTCACAAATTCAGTTGGAAAATTTACTGCGTCGGTTTCTTCCACCGGTGCTTCGTTACATGAAGTTTAAATATCGGAATATATAAGTTCCATTCCTTTTCTAAGGTTTTTTCTCTTTTAGAAAATTTGTTTAACTTTTTGGAGAGTAAGTTTCAATGCTACATAAGTTTCATATTCCGTGGATAGTGTTTGAACAGGTAATTCCCTCTTCCAATCCATTTGCATTGTCTATAATTTCAATTCCACTCGTTCAACGTTTATATCCATTTCATTCCACTTGTGTAGTGTTTCAATTCCACTCGTTTCCTATTTAGTTTCTTAATTTTAGTGTTTCATATACACTTGTTCTTTAAGTTTTAGGTTTCTAGCTAAAGACGCAGACGGTAAGGGGGGGGGGGGCAATTTTCCGCTTTTGAACCACAATTTTTACCACGTTCCTGTCCAAAGTCCTAGAAATGCCTTGTCGATAAGTTAGCCCATACTCCAAGGAAAACATATTATATATTACAGGTTTCTAGCCGAAGGGTTCGGTTAGGCCATCAAGGGGGAGAATTATTCCGTTTTTACCCCTCCCGGTAGGAATTTCCAAAAATTCCGTCTTAGAGGACGTCTGCGTTGGAGGAGGAACCTACTACATACATAATTTTAGGTCTCTATATCCAGCAGTTTGGCCAGGCCGTCAAGGGGGAAGTTATTTCCCTTTTTACCCCTCCCGGTATGAATTTCCAAAAATACCATCTTACGGGACGTCAACGTTGGAGAAGGAACCCATATACCGAATTTATGATCCCTTGTTCCAGCAGTTTGGCCAGGCCGTTAAGGGGGAGACTTTTCCTGTTTTTGACCCTACCTGTAGAAATTTCCAAAAATCTCATCTTAGCGGATGTCTACAATAGAGGAGGAACTTTAATACCAAATTTCAACTTCCTACCTCCAGCGGTTTGGGCAGGCCTTTAAGCGGCACTTTTCGCTTCATTAATCCCCATTTTTGCAATGTCCCTGTCCAAAAAGCACCTTCCCGGTAAGTGAGCCCATACTCCAAGTAACATATGTTTTACATTTCAGGTTTCTAGCCAACTTTTACTATTTGTGCCCTTCTCGGTAGGAATTTCCGAAAATCCATCGACAGGGAATTTCAGCTTCCT
The DNA here is from genome assembly GCA_949987735.1 of Leucophora obtusa. NCBI lineage: Eukaryota > Metazoa > Arthropoda > Insecta > Diptera > Anthomyiidae > Leucophora > Leucophora obtusa. The sequence continues at coordinate 98,763,733 of OX465298.1, forward strand.
AGTTCCAGCAGTTTGAGCAGGCTGTCAAGGGGGAAAGTTTTTCTTTTTTTGTCCCTCCCGGTTGGAATTAGGCTGGAAGAGGAACCTAAGTACCGAATTTCAGCTTCCTAGTTGCAGCAGTTTGGACAGGTCGTTAAGGGGCAACTTTCCCTTTTTGAGCCCCCATTTTATAACGACCCTGTCCAAAATTCAAAAAAGTATCTTTCTAATAAGTTAGCCCTTACTCCAGGGACCCACATTTTAAGCTTCAGGTTTCTAGCCGAAGGTGTTTTTACCGGCCCCCAAGGTGAGGCTTTTCTTCTTTTTGCTCCTCCCTTTAGGAATTTACAAAAATTCCATCTTCGCGGCTATCTGCGATGGATGAGGAACATTCATACCAAATTTCAACTGCATTGCCTAAGCGGTTTGGGCAGGCCGTTAGTGGGGACATTTTTCCCTTTCAACCACCATTTTTACTATGTACCTGTTCCAAAATAGAAAAATTACGTTGCCGGTGAGTTAGTCCTACTCCAAGGAATACATATTTAAAATTTTAGGTTGGCCAAAAGGGATTGGGCAAGCCGTCAGGAGGAGACTTTTACCTTATTTCCTCTCCCGATAGGAATTTCAAAAATTCCGTCTAAGCGGACGCCTACACAGAAGGAGGCACTCACATACCGAGTTTCCTTTTGGGATATCCTGTAGGGAATTCCAAAAATACAAACTTAGTCGATGTCTACTACAGTGGAGGAACCTTTATACCAAATTTCAACTTCTTACCTCCAGTGGTTTGGGCAGGCACTTTTCCAATTTGTGAGACTGTTTATGGGGAGACTTTTCCCCTTTTTGCCCGTTCCGGTAGGAATTTCCAAAAATCCCGTCTTAGCGCACGTCTATGCCGAATATCAAGAAACCTTGTTTTAGTGGAGATATCCGTGGGGGGAGGAAAAAAAGTAGTTTTTTTGAAATTATATATTATTTTAAATGGTACTTTTTGGAAAAACGAAATTTTTTGGAAAAAGATACTTTGTTTTTATTTGTACTTTTTTTGGAAAAGGTATTTTTTTTAAAAACGGTGTTTTTTTTTAAAAATTTATGTTTTTTGGAAAAAGGTACTTTTTTTGGAAAAGGTACTTCTTTTGGAAAAGGAAAATTTTTTTTAGAAAAAGGTACTTTTTTTTGGGAAAAGGTACTTTTTTTGCAAAAGGTACTTTTTTTGAAAAAGGTATTTTTTTGAAAAAATGTATGTTTTTTGGGAAAAGCAACATTTTTTTTAGAAAAAGGTACTTTTTTTGGGAAAAGGTACTTTTTTTTGGAAAAGGTACTTTTTTTGAAAAAGGTATTTTTTTGGAAAAAGGTACTTTTTTTGGAAAAATGTACTTTTTTCGGGAAAAGGTACTTTTTTTGGAAAAAGGTACTTTTTTTGAAAAAAGGGACTTTTTTTGGAAAAAGGTACTTTTTTTGGAAAAAGGTACGTTTTTTGGAAGAAGGTACTTTTTTTTGGAAAAGGGTACTTTTTTTGGAAAAAGGTACTTTTTTGGAAAAAGGTACTTTTTTGGAAAAAGGTACTTTTTTGGAAAAAGGTACTTTTTTTGGAAAAATGTACTTTTTTGGAAAAAGGAATTTTTTTTGGAAAAAGGTACTTTTTTTTGGAAAAAGGTACTTTGTTTGGAAAAAGGTACTATTTTTGGAAAAAGGTACTTTTTTTGGAAAAAGGTACTTTTTTTTGGAGAAAGGTACTTTTTTCGGAAAAAGGTACTTTTTTTGGAAAAAGGTACTTTTTTTTGGAAAATTGTACTTTTTTTGGAAAAAGGTACTTTTTTGGGAAAAAGGTACTTTTTTTGGGAAAAGGTACTTTTTTTGGAAAAAGGTACTTTTTTTGTCCCCTTTTTTCCCCTCCCGATAAGAATTTCCAAAAATGCCGTCTCAACGAACGTCTACACCGGTCGAGGAATCTACATACCAAATTTCAACTTCATAGCTCCAACAGTTTGAGCAGGCCGTCAAGGGGGAGACTTTTTCCCCTTTTTGCCCGTCCCTGTAAAAATTTACAAAACTCCCGTCTTGGTGGATGTCTACGATAGTGGAGGAACCTTTATACCAAATTTCAACTTCCTACCTCCAGCGGTTTGGGCAGGCCGTCAAGGGGGGCCTTTTTCCCCTTTTTACCCCCATTTTTACAACGTCCCTGTCTAAAATTCCAGAAAGTACTTTCCATAAAAGTTAGCCCATACTCCAAGGAACACATATCTTAAATTTCAGCTTTCTAGCCAAAGGGGTTTTGGCAGGCCGCCAAGGGTGAGACTTTTCCCCTTTTTGCCCGTTCCGGTAGGAATTTGCAAAAATCCCGTCTTAGCGGACGTCTACGCCGAAAGTGGAACCTACATACCAAATTTCAACTTCCTAGCTTCAGCGTTTTGGGCTGGGCGATGTTGAGTCAGTCAGTCAGTCAGTCATTCAGTCAGTCAGTCACGTTATTCTTTTATATATAGAAGATATCATCACACTTCTCATATACGACATCCATAACTGCAAGGTGAATTCCATGAACCAAACATAATTGAAACACGGTTGTATTTTCTGTCCCAAATTTTACATTTACTGCGGCTCCATCAGAAGTACACGCAACAATATCTGAATCTAAAGAAATTCCAAATTCCATCAATTTATTTCGTATAATTTCTTGAATTTTTTCCGAGTTGCAAGAACCGAATATACAGTAGTGGACTAAAGTGGATACATTAATTCAAGATTTTTCGAAACTTGTTATAATTTTTATTTTATTATAGAAACTTAAATGATTTTTTTTAAAGCATAAAACTGAAACATTTTTTTTCAATAAAAACCTAAATACAGTAGACAATATCATTAAGAAGTTAATGAAAAAAATAATTGCAAATTGTGACCGCTTTTATCCAGTATTGCTCATATTTGAAATTTTCGGCAACTTCTTTCTTTAATATTTTGTCGAAAGTCCTTTGTTCTTTAAAACAGATTTTATGCAAGAGGGAATGCTTTCCACGAGATTTTTAATGGTTTGAGGTGGAATATTAGCCCATTCCGCTGAAACTCCTGACCAAAGATCATCTAAGTTGGTCTATGCTCGTTCGCATTGGGAGAGTCTTCTTTTGACAATTGCCCACCAATTCTCGTTGGGATTCAAATCGGGGCTCTGACCTGGCCACTTCAAAAACTGGAAAAACTACGCTTGGATATCACAAATTGAACAAAAGTTATTAATACAGATTTAAAAATATTCAAATATGTATCCACTTTAGTCCACTACTGTACGACTAAGCCCCAAATTGTGAAAGTTTCCTTTGGAATCATGTATATTAACATACATATATCTTCTGCCTCTAGTGCTTGTCCATTCATCCATTGTTAAGCTAAACCTTTCACCTTTTAATTGTTCGGCTTTAATCTGGTCTTTTAAAAAATCTCGTTTTTGTTTAAAATCTTTTACAACAAGATTCATCAATTTGTTTAGTTTTTGGGCAAAGATAATCCTTTAGCTGAAATGGATTCGCGTATAAATGCTGATTGTGTTATTCCTCTAATGGAAAAACCATCGACAGATGCAAGTTTGGACACAATTATTTATAAAGTTGTCCATTATATTTTTGTTGTGATGTATAGAATTTGGAATGGACTCCTCAGAAATTTTATTAGTTTCCGCATTCAATGCGTGTACAGCTTTTAAATGATTTTTCATGGAACTCGTTGACCCCTTTATATATGATAAAGATTTTTTGCAAATCTGACAAACAGTTTTATTTGACTCATGCACTGATATTTTGAAGTGTTTCCATACTCCCGACTTTAATTCCGACATTATTCTAAAATAAAATATTGATTAAAATGCGGATATTAAATATTTTATTTGTAAAAGCTAAAAATTACACAAAAATATGGAAACTTTTGCGATGACGTTTAAAAATATATGTTTTGAATTCGCTGTTTTACTTTTTGGTTTTTTTTTTCAAATAGTTACCAGTGATGCTAATAGATTGAGAGTAAAAACTCATAAACTCTATAATAACGTAAGTTTTTGACTATTTTGCCGTAAGTTGTCATCATTTGTTGTATCATTTACAAGTGCATATAATTTTATTTGTGAGTTTTCCGTTATTATGAATTTTAATCATATATGAAACAGCTTGTTATTTGGACAAAACAAAACCAAGAAAGGTTCGCAACAAAAATATAGTAAAAAACTGCAAAAAAATTTATTTTTTTAAAACCGTAAAAACCGACATATTGACGCTTGAAAAACCGCGGTTTCGGTTTCGATTAAAACCGAACAGCAAAGTGGTGAGTTTTGAACTTTGGTGCAGTCAGTTTTCCTCTAGCTCTTCTAGTTTTCGAGATATGGACGATATATGGACTTGCACATGTGCATGTGCGCACATGTGCGTGCATTACGAACCTTGGGCTCAAATACTTTTTCATTTAGGTTGTTTACAAGGGCTGTGCTATCTGTTGTATCATAGTATCGTCCTAACAAAAGTAACAAAAGTAAGTAAAGAAAGAAACTTTTTATAAGTTTTTGAAAAAAGTGGATTTTCGAAGCACTCTAATGGCTATCTGGTGTATTTTGAAAATGGAAAAAAAAATTATATTAAATTTAGTTGTAGAATCGAATGGTAAAGTCAGATTTCCTATAAATGCAGCTGTTTTTGCTCTGGAGGAAAAGGGTCTTAAAATCAGTGTTTATGGCCGACTTGCCCCAGGGGAAGGAGTTGAAATAAAAAAGCAAAAAAAAAACGCCATTCTTTTTTCTATGCAAAAGCTTTAAAAAAAAATGATATCCGAAAATCGAATTCTTATGACGAACTCTAATATTTATATGGGCCATATCTAGTTACATATGCAAAGACAATTTTAATACAGCGTCATATATCATTAAAAATGGTTTTATCGGAAAACATATAAAGTTGTATATAGCTCAGTGTTATTGTTTTTCTAAGTTTTAGATGTGTTGAAGTATAGCCCAATGTAAAAAAAAATTTTTTGAGACATATTTATGTATGATTTCAAAATATAAAATGATTGGTTAAAATTATGTACAACTTCTTCTAAAGACTTTCGCTGTTTTTCAAAAAAAACTTATTAATTTAGCTTTAAAACATGTATTTGCTAAAGCATTCATTATCTCTATTAAACCTTTATTAAAAAATTGTATTCAAAAAAAACAATAAAAGTTTATTAATTTTATTTTAAATTCTGGCAACACTTTGTATATTCTCTCTTTTTATTGTTAGTGATACATGAATTTAGTAAACGATTGACTCGGTAATTGTAGGTAAACATATTGTTTTGTAAATTTGGGCAATTAAAATATTTTATTACAAATCAAAATATATTAAAAAACGATTTTTAAACATTATTGAGAAGTAATAATGGGAACAAATTGTGTGAAAGAATTTTTTTATATTACGAATACCGAGTATGGTTTTATTATAAATGCATCACTATTTTATTGAATTTGTTTTTGTTTTATTTTTATAGAAATTTGGGAAAATTTTCGAAAAAAGAGTTTAGTCTTGGACTTTTTCAATTTTTTTGTGTCGTTTGGATACAAAATTTTGTATTCCATCTATTCTTGGGTGGATGACTTTTAAACAATTCATTTAATCATTGTAAAATCAAGTTTTTTAGTTTATTACAGTAGTTTTCTTTTTCCAAACTTTATCAAACAGATATTTTAGGATATACCCTGCTTTAAGCGTTTAATAAATTTTTCTTTATTAATCATTTGTGAATATTCTTTTTGCCAAATTAGCTTAAAAATCTGCAATTAGACTATTTTAAAAGTTTTTGAATAACACAGTTTAATTTTTATTTAAATTTTGCATTCTTAAGGGTGTAATTTTTTAGTACTTTTTAATAGTTTCTGTTTTGAACTTGAAGTATAAAGCGTTATATAATTATGTCCTTCTAAATTTGATATTCTTTAAGATCAAAATTTGGTGTATCCAATGGTATCGTATTAGATCACATTGTATATATTGGGATAAACTAAGATCAACTTATATCTCAAAATTGGGAGGTCCAATGATATCCTTGAAGATAAACTTAAATCTAATTTTATCCGGAAAATGGCAGATCGAATTAGATCCCGAAATATATTTTTTTTTGTAGATAACTACAAAGTTTAATAATTAAATTTTTTTTATTCTGTTTTTTTAAATAGACGCAATACTCAGGAAATTCTTCCTACTAATTAACGTGTTGCTTCCTTTGGAAAGGGAATAGAAAATAAACGAAAGGTGGTGAAAGATGAAGGGCTTTAAATCTGGGAACACTGTAATTGCGCGAGATGCTGAATCTTAGAAAAGTTGTTGCGCGCCATCTGATGAATAGTTGGCGAACTTTGTTGAAGCTTTTCAGTTCAAAGCGCTGTTATATTATTTTACTTCGGTGGGGTTATGTGCTATGGGAACACCGAAGGAGGACGCTGCGATATGTATGACGGATAGAAAAATCTCTTTGTCACAACACTTTTGTATTACTCACTTTTCTTACTTTTTCTTTTCTTTTTAATATATTTAAAAAAGAATAACAACACACAATTCCAAACTAAACTAGAAATATTCTTAAAAAATTAAAAAAAAAAATGTTCGACGTTTGTTGTACTCACTCCTATATTCGTTGTAACAGGGTGTATCGAAAATGAATTATAAATGATAACGGGTGTATCAAAAATGCACATTTCAGATATTTTACTTGGTTTTTGGCAAAAACCAGGGAGAATCTGGTTCTCAGTTTGTATGAAATTTGTATGGAAAAACTAAATTAATTTTGTAGTTTTCGGCTCAAAAACTAAAAATCGCCAAAAACTACTAGTTTTTGCCCAGTCTAAATACACTATAAATATATTGTAGGTGAACGTTTTACAGAATTCTGCTCAACTGGCTGGCAATGAAATATAGTTTTGAAGTACAAAGATAAATATTTTTTGTTAGAGTTTTTAGACAATGACGAAAACGACTACTGATTTGGCACATTTATAGTTGGTGGTAAAGGTATATATATATATATAAATTAATTTATTGTTACGAGTTTTGTTTAAAAAAATTTTTCAACTGCTGAGTGATTAGCTCAACAGTTGTTTCTTTATTAATTTTCAGATTACAAAAGAGCAAAGTTTCTTACAAACTACCCTAATTTATATTCTACTGCACACCGTTGTATTGTCGTTTGTTGTTCCTCACGTTGTAATACAATCCAGGCTCGTGTTGGTGAATATTGCTGTATTGCTTAAGTCTGTCTAGACGCAGAGTCAGCATGTGAACGTTTTTAACAATACTTTTCATTAAGTCATCAAATATCGTTGTTACTATTTTATATTTAAGTTTTAAATGTATTTTGTCTTAACTCCTCCCCTCTCAAATACAATCGTCCCGATTGTTCAAAATGCATGTAAATCGTAAATACTAGTTCTTTTTTCGATATTTGTTTTTGCTGTTTTGGTGGTTTCAGCTTCTGATAAGATTTGGTCATTTCCTGGAGTGGGAGCTTCTTCTGTTTGTTTCGGTAATATCTCATTTCCTTTACTTTCTTTGTTTTTTAATACTCGGATGATTATCCAGAAAATGGCACTTAGAATAAAAAATATTAATAGGCTGTTTGATGTGAAGAGTAATTTTTTCGTGTCTATATACATAATTCTAATCTTTTAATATTTCCGATATTTACTTTGTTGAGTCTTTCCAGAGATAGAACTTCCTCGGTTTTAGAATTAATGGATTTTGGTTGCAAAAAAGCTGGAAGTGGTTTACTTCCAGTTATTTCCTTTGAATAGTATTCTTGGTCATCAACTTGAATTGTTGTATTGTGATATTTTATGAGGTATGTTCCGTTTAGAGTTATTTCTTCTTCGCTCACTTTGAGTTTTCCGTTGAATTGGTTTAGCAACAATAGATCACTACCGATTTCTTCAACCGTGGGAATATGTTCATTATTTACTTGTGTGCAGTTCCCTACTCTATTCTTAATTAGGTTAGTTATACAATTGTTTTCTCTTAATTCTACCAAATTATCTTTATTACAAATAGTCATATCATTGGAACTTTTACAATTCTTTTTTATGGCAAATAAATTTTCATTACACTCCAGAATATTACTGAATTCAATTTTGTCTATCATATTACCATTCTTTACCGGTCTTACAATTAGAGTATTACAAACATTATTATGCGTGATTGGAATGCTCAAAATATACAAAATTTCTCTATTGTTTGTTACTATTTTAACAGTATGGCATATTCAATATTTTGTAATTCTTTTTCTATAAAGTTTAATTTGTGTTGTAAATTTTCTGCTAGTATATTATTCCAATCTTCTCTTTTTATCTTCAATATTTCGTTCGTTATGTTTGATATTTCCCTAATTCGGTTAATAGTCAAGTCATTAATGATCATTTGTCGGTTATTATTCTCCAGGATATTCTTAATTTTCTGGTTTAATATCTCAAAGTCATGACTGTCTGGGGTTACTGGAAACCCATTTCCATGCGCTGCCTATAAAATCAATTGACCTTTTCCTTATAGTTGGGCTTAGGCGTTTAAGAACCCCTTTTATCTCAAAGACTTGTACTAAAAATGAACGGAGTGGATGACTATATGTAATATTATTTTCTACAACTGATTCAATATCATTTCAAAAAGCTCGATATTGGTCTATGTCAATGGAGTGTACGACCTTAAATGTCCCATTTTGTGTTCTTGCGATTCCGGTTTGAATAGTAATTAATCTTGAGTTAGAATAATCAAGAACATTGAAATCCGCCATAGCACCTCCCAAAATTAGTCTGAAACAAAAAAAAAAAAAGGAATTTAGTTGCGAATGTGGCTTTTATGAATCTTCCGGCCACTTTCGGTAATTACGGTAGTATTGCGATTCTCCTTCACTATTTCCTCTTTGAACCTATTACCTAATTTTGTCCCTAATCTTTTATTTGTTCTAACATAGATAAGTTGTCCCGGTAGATATTCTTTAATTGCCCTCCTTTCCTTGTTGTGGTAAGCTAAGTCCTTTTCCACCTTTCGATGTTCGCTAATCTCGTTGTTTCATAATCTTGAGGAGAAAAATCAACCGTACGTCCAAAATAAATATCAACCGGTTTCCTATTCGTTGTCGAGTGAAATGTATGGTTATATTCATTCACCGATTTCTCCAGTAACTCCTCAAAGTTCCTGGATGTCCCCTCATTCTTTAGACACCTCGTGATCTCCGCCAACGTGGAATGGAAACGTTCCACTTGCCCGTTTGCCTCACTTCTATATGAAGGAGTGGTGAACACGTTTATCCCCAAATCATCTTTCATCATAAATGATATAGATGCCGAATTTAAAGATGGTTCGTTATCCATGACCACGTATTTTGGAACACCATATGAGAACAATAGTTCCCTGAGAGGTTTCCTAACGTCCTCAACTGATCTTCCATTCAGTAATCTCACTTTAGCGTACTTGGAAAATTTATCAATTGATGTCAAGACTAACTTCCTGTCATTTGAAAAAATATCTAAATGTATTATGTGTCCGGGGTACGTTGGTATAGGAGTTTCCTTTAATTCCGGTGTATTGGGATGTCTTTCATATTTATTCTGCTTGCAGGTTGCACATATTTTTATGATTCTTCTTATCTTACTTGACATCCCAGGAAAATATAATTTTTCCAGTATCTGTTTCCTATTCTCCTTTTCGTTGCGGTGTGCCCTATTGTGTGTCTCTATTATCACGTTTTCCTGATCATTGTCTGAAGTAATGTCTTCAACAACTAATTGGGTAAAACGACATTTATAGCTAGCAAAATGGTCAGGGTATAGACCTTGTATTTTCCCCATTATCCACTTCGGAGCTTTTATTCCATTAATTACTGATGGATTCAGATATCTTTTCAAAATATCTAAGAGATTCTGGTCATCATAATGAGTCTCCTTGATAACATGCCGATGTACTCTCGGGAATATAATTTTGAATTGGTATGATGAAGCATCAACAATACTGATAAACATTTGGTTCTTAAAGACATTTATCGGAGTTTCAACGGTAGGTATTAAGTTTTCCGATGAGCTTTCCGCACTATGTTGAGTGGGAGTTAGAGAATTCACTTGAACATTAAAAGGATCCGATTCAGTTGGGACTCTCGATAAGGCGTCAGCCACTACATTCGTTCTTCCCGGTTTATACTTAAGTTCATAGGTATATTCTTCTAATATACATTTCCATCTCTTCATTTTCGAATTATGGTTGTTGTTACTGAGGGCATATGTTAAGGGTTGATGATCCGTATAAATGATCACTTTCCTCGATCCATATAAATAATTCCTAAGAGAACCGAGTGCCCATATGATTGCCAACATTTGCCTTTCGATTGTGGCATAATGCCCCTCGGTCTTGTTTAATGTCCTAGATATGAATGTAATAGGTTTTTCCCCTTGACTCAATACTGCTCCAATTGCAACATTGGAAGCATCTGTAGTGAGATGAAAATCTTCTTCAAAGTTTGGGTAAGCCAGCAATACCTCGCGAGAGGCCAATGCGCTTTTAAGTAGGTCAAATGCAGCTTTAGCAGATTCGTCTAGTTCAATCCTCGTCCGACTTGATACCGATTTCGAAACTCTTCCTTCTTATCCTCTTAAAAGAGTTGTCAATGGCTTTGCAATATCTGCATAGCCTCTTATAAATCTCCTATAATATCCGGAGAGTCCGAGGAACGACCGAAATTCCTTCAAAGTGTCGGGATAACAAAATTTCAAGATCGAGTCAACCTTCTTAGGATTCGTCCTTATACCTTCTTTGGATACTATGAACCCCAAAAATTCCACTTCGTGTTTGAAGAATTCACATTTATCCAACTGGATTTTCATATTGGCCCTTTCCAATGTTCCGAATATTTTATCAACGTTTTCAAGATGAGACTTCTCATCCTTGCTAAAGATTATAATGTCATCCACATAGACATAGCATATTTTGCCAATGAACTCCCTCAATATATCATCAAGTGCCCTTTGAAAAATTGATGGTGCGTTTTTCAGTCCAAAGGGTAATCTGGTATATTAATATTTACCATTGTTCACGGAAAATGAAATTTTTTCCCAATCGCTTTCCCTTAAGGGTATCTGATGGAATCCACTCTTGAGATCTAGTACTGTAAAATATTCATTTCCGCCCAAATTGGACAAATCGTCATTTATCTCTGGAATCGGATATTTATCGGCTATTGTTACAGCATTTAACCGTCTAAAATCTACTACTAATCTATACTTCCTTTTTCCAGAAAGGTCCTCCTTTTTCGGAACCACCCATATGGGTGAATTATATGGAGAGCGAGACGGTCTTATAATACCATCGCGCAAAAGTCGACTAATTTCCTCTTCTACGACTTCCTTTAAAGCCATTGGATAAGAATAACTTTTCGCATAAATTGGTGACTCATTTTCCGTACGAATGTCGCCCAATACCACAGTAGTATAAGTCAGTTTTTAGTCAGGGTCTGAGAAAAGGTAACTATGTTTTCTAACGATGTTCTCCAAAGATAATCTTTGACAATTAGACATATGTTGAGTTCCCAATTCGAGATTATTTACATCCTGAGTAATTTGTTGTTCTATTGGGATTTTCCTTTTTCCCTCAATAGAAAAATAGTTTTCCGCTGTGTGTATGACCGCTGAAAGTTGTTTCAAACGGTCATTTCCCAGTATCCCATCAAATGAATCAAATCCTGGTAGCAGGAAAAATTTTATCAGAGTACTATCAATTCCGAAGATATCAATAAAGGAGTGTTAAGTGATTTTAATATCGCCCTTTACGGACTTTGCATAAAAGGGATTTTCGTTGCGTCTTGGGTTCTGTACTAAGCTTGGTTTTATATAATTCTTGTTGCTTCCGGTGTCCAATAATATTTTCAGTGTCTGTCCGTTCTTCGCCTTTGCCTGAAAATAGGGTAGCGAAGAACAATTTAATCTAAAAAATTAACTGCCAGTGAGATATCAGAGGGATGTCGATCCTGTCCGTCCTTACATTCATCTGGGCAATATTGTAGGTAACCTTCAATGCTATCAGATATACCGCATGCGCCATCTACCTCATTTTCTCCCAAAGTTCCATCACCGAAATATTCCTCAGGTGCGGAATGTTTAGTCCCAAAGCATTGCTGGGGTGCGTAATATTGTTCGTTTGTGTTCTGAGTGTCCAAATGAAAGTTTTTTTGTATCTTATTCATGGGAGTCTGAATAGAATTTTCGGCAGGTCTCTTGTAGGTTGGATTATAGTGAGGTCTTGTTCGTAAGGAACGATCTATTTCCATTGGTTCCGGTGGAGGTTGTCTCTGAAAGTTCTGTTGGGGTGTCCGATATTGAGGACGCTGAAAAGTCTGTTGTGGAGGAAACTGCAAATTCCCAGCATTATTCCGTGGATATGGTTGAAAGTCTGGACTATTATATCGCTGCTGGTAATTTGAATTCAGTGTAGTAGCTGGTACAAAACGAGGTTGTAATGCTACTTTATTATTGGAAGTACCCCCAATGTGAGCCAATTCTGGAAAGAATCTTGGCTTCCCTCCACTATGCGCACGCATATCAACTTTCGAAGTTTTCCCATGAGCGTAGTCTCTCCTGAAGTTCATATTGTCTAATTTCAGGCAGATGTGCAGAGCCTGGGGTAGAGATCCTGGTTCCCTAACACTCAGTAGTCTTGGAAGATCTCCGTTTAGCCCCCTAATAAAAGTGTCCAACGCCTTATCCCTATATGTGTTGGTCATTGCGCGAAGACTGTTCTCATCCAATTCTAGGCAAGAGACTTTATCCATAATCAAAGACAACTGTTGATATACAACTTGATAGAATTCCGAGATGGATTTCTGCCCTTGACAGAGCACGGTCATTTGGTACTCTAGCGTACCGATATCCCGTTTGTCCGAGTAATGCATATTTAGACACTTTCGAATTCTAGGCCAATCCAATGGGGTCCTGTAAGACTCTAGTGCGGTGTCCGCATCCCCCACTATCTTCGTCCGAATTGTATGCAAGATTGCATAGTAGCGTGCCGTCCCACTAAGGGATTTGAAGAGTTCTAACACCCTATCAACTGATTTGCGCCAGGAGTTGAATTCTCCTGGTCTACCAGAAAATTCGCGTATGGATCGCACAATGTCTGGGACTTTGTCCAGTTCTTCCAGTCTAGAAGTGGTGGTACCAATTGGATGATCCCTACCTTCATCTAGGAGAGAATCCTGTGGTGTCCTTATAATTTCATTAATCAATTCCTTAATCTGTCCGATCTGTAAGTTAGTTAATCCCTGATTAGCGTTCGCCGTACCGGATGAATTAGCCTGAGACATGCTTAAACTTCTGGACAATCTTCCAGTTATTTCCTCAATAGTGTCCTCTGGCATTTTGAGTCAAAAAAAAGAGAAAATTGGAATATTTGGTAACTTTTTTTTTTTTTTTTTTATATTCTCTCTTTTCTTCTTTGATTTAAATTTATAAAACTTGGATTAGAATATTTGGTAACTTTCAATAAGATAAAAAATTTCTTTAAGCTTGAGTTAAATTTGTAATAGCGTAAAAATTGGGAAAAATTTTGTTCCTTTTTAATTCTCTCTTTTCTTTTTAGATTTAAATTTATAACACTTGGATTAGAATATTTGGTAATTTTCAATAAGATAAAAAGATTTCTTTAAGCTTGAGTTAAATTTGTAATAACGTAAAAATTGGAAAACAGTTTTGTTCCTTTTTAATTCTCTTTTCTTTTTAGATTTAAATTTATAAAACTTGGATTAAAAATGTAAAAATAAATTGTTACTATGGATCTTATAACTAATTCTTACATTATCGGGATAAATTTCTCCATTTGGCTGATGCTTGAAGTTTACAGCTACTTTAGCTTGATCCTTGAAGTTTACAGCTACTTTAGTTGATGTTTATAGTTTATGTTGCACTGTTTTATTATTAGATATTGTTTGTATGAAAAATTTTTTCTCATTAAGTTTTCTTGAACAACAATTTTTTAGATTTGTTTGTTTAATTTTTCTATGTTCAATAGTTTATTTTTCTTTATCTTTGTTTTTAATTTATTTAATTTTCTTCAAATTTTATGTTGTATAGTTAAATTTATCTTTGTTTTCCTTTAAATTTTTCCTAAAAAATTTTTTTATGTTCACAAGTTAAATTTATTTTTGTTTAAATTCACTTGATTTTCTTTTATATTCGATAGTTCTCCTTTAAATTCACTTGGTTAAATTTTTTTATGTTCAATATTTAAGTTTATCTTTGTTAAATTTCACTTTTGGTTTTCTTAAAAATAATTTCTTAAAATTTATGTTTGTTTAACTTCACTTAATTTTCTTTTATGTTCAATAATTTTCTTTTAATTTATTTTCTTAAATTTTTTTATGTTCAATAGTTAAGTTTATCTTTGTTACATTTCACTTTTGGTTTTCTTAAAAATAATTTCTTTAAAATTTATGTTTATTTAACTTCACTTAATTTTCTTTTATGTTCAATAATTTTCTTTTAATTTATTTTCTTAAATTTAATTCACTTAAACTTTAGAGAACCGTTTTAGCGGGCTTGACGGGCAGTGACGTACGTCTACCCCTTTTTGTTTCCTACTCAGGAACCCGTCAAGGCTTGACTTTCTGAATCCGAAGGAACACTCGTGGGTCCCTGCTCGGGCGCCAATTAATTTATTGTTACGAGTTTTGCTCAACAGTTGTTTCTTTATTAATTTTCAGATTACAAAAGAGCAAAGTTTCTTACAAACTACCCTAATTTATATTCTACTGCACACCGTTGTATTGTCGTTTGTTGTTTCTCACGTTGTAATACAATCCAGGCTCGTGTTGGTGAATATTGCTGTATTGCTTAAGTCTGTCTAGTCGCAGAGTCAGCATGTGAACGTTTTTAACAATACTTTTCATTAAGTCATCAAATATCGTCGTTACTATTTTATATTTAAGTTTTAAATGTATTTTGTCTTAACTTATATGTTAAATATAGCGAAAAAATTGTTTATATGGACCCACAAGGTGTCATGTCAATATAATAACTGATATTGGAATTATTATACCATACATCAACATATGTGATGCGCAAAATAGAAAGGGACCTAAGGATAGAAAGGGACCTAAGATCAGGAGAGCATGGGATCGGTCTCATTCGGTGCTCAGATGTTGTCCACAAAAAAAAAATTTGATTTTTTTACCCTTAGGTCCCTTTCTCTATGCGCTGTCACATATATTGAATGATATATCCCGAGTAAAAATAGTTATATAGGAAATTATATAATTTAATATGGACTAATATATTTATATATAGTCAAGTGTAACACTATATCTTTGCGGATATAATTATGTATAACTTTGAGTTTTTCAAAAATTTCTTATATGATGTCATATATAGATCAGTATAAATATACATGTCCCCAAATATATTTATATGTGCAATATCTATTTACATATGCTATGACAATTTTAATACATCGTTATATATAATTAAAAATGGCTTTATCGGAAAATATATAAAGTTTTATATAGTTCAATGTTAAATTTTTTTTCTAATTTGTTTTAGATATGTTTAAGTATAGCGCAATGGAAAAAAATTCTATGTTTTTTTGAGATATATTTATGTATGATTTCAAAATATAAAAGGCGTACTCATTACAACTCCTAAATTCCTTGTAAACCTTGTATAAATACAAGCCATATTTTTATGTATGGAATTTGACATTAAACTCATAAACATACCAGAATTATACAGTTTACGGGTAGAATACAAGTTTATATGAGAAGGCTTAAAATGCTTGGTTACAATTATGTACAACTTCTAAATTTTTATTTAAATTTTTAATTCTTAACTTAAGGGTGTTATTTTTCAGTACTTTTTAATAGTTTTTGTTTTGATCTTGAAGTATGAAGCGTTATATAATTATGTCTTTCTACATCAAATTAGATATAATTATATCGGGTCAAAATCCGGATAAGATTCTATATGATTCAATATATTTAGATCTTATCCGATATAATTTTATCCACCATTTTTCGGATCATAGCATATCTCCAATTATATTAAATAAGATATCATTACATATAACATCATATTATTTTTTTTACCCGGGATATTACCATATTTGACGCTGTATTACAAATATTGTTGATGAACTACCATATCCCGAGTAAAAAAAATAATATGATGTCATGTGCAATGATATCTTATTTAATATAATTAGATATATAGTATGATCAAAAAATGGTGGATAAAATTATATCGGATAAGATATAAATATATCGAATCATATAGGATCTTATCAGGATTTTGACTCGATATAATCATATCTAATTTGATGTAGAAAGACATAATTATATAACGCTTTATATTTTAGGTTAAAAACAAAAACTACTGACAAATAACACCCTTCCCAAGTAAAAAAGTTTTGATATAGTCATATATTATCATATAAAATTTTGTATAATTATATATTGGAACATATATACCA
Organism: Leucophora obtusa; assembly: GCA_949987735.1. Lineage (NCBI taxonomy): Eukaryota > Metazoa > Arthropoda > Insecta > Diptera > Anthomyiidae > Leucophora > Leucophora obtusa. The sequence goes on from OX465298.1 coordinate 98,780,217, forward strand.
CGATATAATTATACAAAATTTTACCAAATTATATCCTAAATATATAACTATATCTTATTATATATTGCACAATATATAATTCAACATATTACAATATCCAATTATATATAGACCTATATATAGTTACATATGCCGCATATAATTATGTATAATTGTATCAAATTATATACCATTATATCTAGTTGGATATGATTATATTATATTTGATACATTTGGATAAAAAATCCGGATAAAATTGTATCAAACCATATCTTATTCCATCAAATTAAATCTAATTGTGTCAAATTAGATCTAATATGATCATAATACGATCTAATTTGATACAATTAGATGTTCTCATTTTTCGGATATAATTATATATAATATCAAAAGTTATATAATTTTTTTTAGTAGGGTTAAGTTAACAACCCGATTAAAAAAAATTGATATGGGGCTTTATATAGTCATATGTAATTAAACATTTGTCTTTATACAATTTTATCCGGGAAATGGGCCTATATAATTCCATAAGTTTGCATCAATTCGGTTATAATTTGATAATATCAGATATAAATATATCCGAATATGGCGCAATACAATTTGATCCGATTTTATATAGTGGCATAAAATTATAGCTGAACTGGTACAAACATATAGAAAATTATATATTGTTGTATCCAGTTTATGCATTACAAATCTTACTGCAATTTTAAATATTTGCAGAAATAATTACCTGAGAGTGCGTATTTTTGTCAGACGTAAGTCACTTGCGAAAAGTTCTTGATTTTTTAGCTTTAACATTAAACTTTATGAAAATTATTAAACGCTTTTCGATTTGGACAAAAGAATATGTTACAGGAAAGCACAAACACCTTTACAGTAGCTTTAAACTGTTTGTATAAATTTTCTAACAAAGTTTAAGTAAGAGGCTTGTGTTATAAAAAAATTTATAAATAATTTCTTTCTATTGCAAATTTTATTATTAAAAGTTTCTGAAAAAATTACCTCAAAAAAAATGTTTAGAAAAACTTGGAATCAATTGTTTGATATTTTGTAATTCGTTTCGAATTTTGTTGTTTTAGAAAAGGAAGTTTTACATTTTAGAGAAATTTAAGAGCTTAAAATGATTTAAAAATTCGCTTATCCTTACAACACTGATTGAACAAATACAGAAAATAAATATTACAATTTCTTACTTTCTTTTTAAAATTGTGCACGGACAATACACTATAGTGAAGCCTCCTAATGCTGCAAATGAAATAAATTCTTTTGTCAAACGGAAATTAATAAAATTTCGTAAAAGCTGATTTTAGAGGTTTCACATATTTTAGTGTACAATAGAAAATATGAGGAACACATAGTAAAATGCGAATTCAATAGTTACAAATGGACAAAAATCTTGGAAAATGTTCTTACGCGATTTAAATTGTTTTGCCAAATGTCCTTAAAAGACAAAATGAGATGGAAAATTCGTCTAATGTTTCATGTAATATAAAATTATATCCAAAAGGCGACTGACAAATTTCCTAGTGTGACTCTGAATGGGGTATATATAATTTAATCGAAAACGAAATTGTGTTTTATTGAAAAATTATATATAAAAATATATATTATTTTGGATTATGTGCTAAATAATAAAATTGGATCAACCGTATCTAATTGTAAATGCAGTATACAATTATATACTTATCGAAATGTAATAAGATGCAACTAATTATGATATCATATTACAAATGTTTGAGAAGGAAAAAATTATATATGGATACATATAATTATGTCCGGTTATATATACTGGCGTACAACAACATACATGTGTACATAAAATTATATATTATTATATACAAATGTTTTTACTCGGGAATTCAAAATTTAAATAAAAATTAAAGGCTTTAGAAGAAGTTGTACATACATAACTGTAATCAAGCATTTTATAAATTGAAATCATACATAAATAACACATCGGCTGAAAAATCCGTGAAAATGTGTTGATTTATCATTGCTTTTTAATGGGGAAAAACACCGTTCAAGCCAAAGCTTGGTTTGATAAGTGTTATTCGGACTCTGCTCCATCGAGACAAATGGTATAAAAGTGTTTTGTTGACGTTAAACGAAAGAAAAGAGTGCTCTTAAATTTCAAACTTGTCATTCACACTAATTGATAACATCAAACTTAGAGGTATCGCGTTTATCATGGTGTTTAGAAAAATGTACTGTAAAATATTGTTACGAAAGTGAATTATCATAGTATAGAAAATTCAGGAATTTTAAGAGGAAAATATCCCAAGAAACTGGATTTACAAAACCAGTTAATCTGACAACATTACATTTAAGTATACACCTCAGCATATTCTATAATATTAAGTGCCATAAATAAAATAAGTGCTATAATTATAGTACTTTGGAATAGTCTAGTGTGTTCTACAACCACGGCCGTTAAACTGTATAAGTCTGAACTTGACGAAGGAAGTGGAAGTCGCGCATTAGCATTTGTTTTTGCTTCATCTCGCTAACTGTCGAGCCGATATTTACAACTCGAAAACTAGAATATTAGACGTAATAGATAGCATAAGACCGGAAATACAATCCCTTCCACTATCGGAAAACTCGATATTTAAACTTGTTAAATGCGTTTCTATAGAATTATTTGGTATGGAATATAATAACTTTGTGCTGACGTTTGATTCAGATTTTTGTTTGAATGAAGTCCCTGAAAGTCGTATTCAATTTCGTTGGAAGGTTAAAATTATTTTAAAGGGATTTAATCAATTCAGCTTATTTGATTTATTGAAAAATTAAATTAAGTACCACCTCAATTAACATAACCCTCGATGAACGCAACTTTTCGGTTATCACAACAATTTAAAGTTACGATTATTAAGGATCTTATTAAATCAACCATACTAAATTTTCGAAAAATTTTAATTCATGTTATTTTTAATATTTTTGTATAGATATAATTTATAATTTGTTTCATTGTTTCATTTCATTTCCATCCCGTACCCGGTGATTTTTTACAAATACCCGTTTAAAAAAAGCGGGTATTTACAGTGCTTTTTCAGATTTCTGGCAGTGCTTTTAGTGCTTTTTGCACAGTTTATATTTTTGGTATTTGTTGTCGCCTTTTAAAATTTTTATTGAATTTTCTGTCAAAGTTGAAAAAATAATACGAACTATACAAAAAATACGTTTTTTCACAATGTTTGTAATACAATTTTAAATAGCAACTTCGTCATATTAAAACTTCAAAATTTTGAAATATAAGTTTGGTGCTTTTTACCCCTTTTTTGGTTATTTTTGAACCTTTTTTACACGATTTTTCAAAGCTAAAATGTGTTTTTAGATTCTTGACTGAAAAATTAATATCGTGCTTTTTTACCCCATTTTTGGTAAATTTTTACCCGTTTTCATAATGCTCATGGTGCTTTCCTGCCTTCAAGAGTTGGCAACACTGGTTGCTTTCTTCGGAAAGGGGATAGAGAAGAAGTGAAAGGTGGTGAAAAATGAAGGGCTTCAAATATGGCAACACTGTAATTGCGCGAGAACAGTTGTTGCGCGCCATCAGATGGTGAGTTGGCGAACTTTGTTGAAGCTTTTTAGTTCATAGCCCTGTTACATTATTTTACTTCTGTGGGGTTAAGTGCTATGGGAACACTCTTATGATCTTTCTTCTGATAGTGCACTCATACAAATAAGTCCGTAAAAATAGCAGAAAAAGTTACTAAAAATTAGTTAAAAATGATGCTGCAGAAAAAACTGCTAATATTAGCAGAATCAGTTTGCTAAATATTAATAAAATGAAAACAGCAAAAAAAAACTGTTAAATTTAGAGAATTTTAGTAACCCATGTGAAAATTGAAATGTATATGAACATACATGATCATACATTGACTTGTATATGATCATGCATGGACATAAGTGATCATATATGACTATGCATAGTTCAATGTATGACCATACATGATCTCATATATTTCCATATATCTTTGGATCCGAAATTTGAGGGTATATGACAATACATGTTCATATATGACCATATATGATCACATATGAGTCATATATACTCATATATGATCATATATGGCCATATATATCCATATACCCTCAAATTTCGGATCCAAAGATATATGGAAATATATGAGATCATGTATGGTCATACATTGAACTATGCATAGTCATATATGATCACATATGCCCATGCATGATCTTATACAAGTCAATGTATGATCATGTATGTTCATATATATTTCGATTTTCACATGGGAATATTTGAGCTAAATTTTTGTTAATTGCAAATAACAATTTAACTTGCTGAAATCAGCAAAAAAAATTGCTATATAATAGTAGAATGAAAATAGCAAAAAAAAATTGTTAAATCTACAAAATTTTTGCTAAAACTTTCTGAAATCAGCAAAACTTTTGCAGATTATTAGTGGACTGGAAAAAGGTACAAAAGGAGCAAATGAAATGAAAATTAATAAATAAAAAATAAATGTGTACTTAAAAACATACTTGGGACCAGTTTATTGAATGTGTCAATTAATTGAAATTTTTTCAATTGGCATTGTTCAATGCCTAAATGCCCATTTATAATTGATGAAAGAAGTATATGTTTTCATGTTTTAATAAAAGAATAAATTAAGAAAAAAAAATTAAAAATTCTCGTATTTCTTATATTTTTTATATTACAATGCTTTTTCTTCAATTATGTGTACATTTCATTACCATTGTTTTCATCAATGCAAATTGAAAAAAAAATTTCATTGGCATTGAATGGTGATGAAATTTGTTGGCATTGAAATTGAGATAAAGTAATGCCAATTATATTTCAATGCCAATGAAAATTTCCCAAAGAATGATTTTTTATAAAATTTGAGTTTCCATTTTCACCTCTAAAGCTCCACCCACAGAAAAGAAGGTGTGGCCGATTAAAAATATCGTATTCTTTAAATAAGCATAAAAAGTACTATATTGGGGGGAAAAATTAGGGTCATCCCCTAAACTCCACTTGCTCCCCAGAGATACTTTTAATCACAATTTTCATATTAAAATGGTTCGTCCAAAATAAACCTTGATCTTTAAAAATGAATGTATTAGTTAGAATATTCTTCCACCTCAAGTCCAAATTCTAATATGATATTGTCATATTAGATTTTTATTTGTTGTTTCAAAAAGGGGTTGATCATTTTCATGGTAGACAATACAAATGATCAACCCCTTTTTGAAACAACAAATAAAAATCTAATATGACAATATCATATTAGAATTTGGACTTGAGGTGGAAGAATTTTCTAACCAAATATATGAAAATATAGAAATTCCGAAAAAACAATTTTTGTATTTCTTAATGCAAAAATTAAAATAATTATTAATGTATTAGGATAAATAGAAACTTTTCTCATAAATTTTAATAATTTAGATATTTTATTAGGACAAATTTTCAACCATTTCAATTTAGTTTTATTTAAAAAACTTTTTGCATTATTTTTAGCGAGTTAAAAATATGCAGTAATTTTTATGAGTCATTTAATATTCTGTTTATAAGCGCTCCAAAATTGGTGGTTTAGTTTACAAAAAATTTGTAAAATTAGCAAATCTTCTGTTAAAAATTAGTAACTAAAATTCAGCAAAATACTGTAAAGTTAGCAAATTTATTGTTAAAAATTAGTAACTAAATTCAGCAAAAAAAAATAGCAAAAAAATTTGTAAGTTAGTAATGTGGAGGTAGCAAAAAAATTAACTAAAAATGAAATTTTAACTAAAAATTAGTTAAAAATTTGTTAAGTTGAAGTACTAACAGTTTTACAAACTTTTCTACAAACTTTTTTCTATGAGTGTGATAATATTTGTACCATATATTTGGCATTGAAAAGTAACACAAGTATCAAAATTTTGATTTATCGCTTTATTTAGGCGATATAGCACAATAAAAGTTCAAGATGAAACAAGAAATTCAATAATCAAAAAATTTCAAGTTTTGCTACAAAAGTTTTGCTATTATAAAAAAAATTATATACTATAAATTGTTGATCTAGTGTTGTTATTTTAGAAATTATTCCTATATTTGCTTTTAAAAATTGCGAAATTTGGCGAAATTGACGATAAACATGAATAAATTTTGTCAAAATTAGTTTTGCTTACTACTAAACTCTGAGTATATAATCTGTGCTTAATTTCAAAAAGATCTGTCGGCTACATTTGGAGTGAGACAGATATTCGTAAGACGGTATCCTGTGAGTCCTGGATCAAAAATAAAAACTCATTTTATAAGTAGATATTCTCAGGGGTCTGGCATCACCAAAAACAAAAGTTATAACGACATCGTTATCACTAGATGGCACTTTGTTCAAAAAATTGACAATTTTCTGTTTTTATTTAAATTGAAATAATAACAAACAAAAAAGCAAAGAAAAAAAGGAATTTTCAAATTTTATTATTTAAATATATTTCGCGCTTGATTTTTTATTTTGCGCAGTTTTCAGCAATTTTTGAGTGTTTAAATATAGGCTCAGCTGATACTAAAATGATACTAAATAGTTGCTCAAGTGATACTAAACTTCAGCGCCCCCTACCGGTGCGTAGTGTAAGTTTTGATTTCCTATCTCTATAATTAATTGTCTCTGGCTCCACCGTAAATACGTTTTTGACGATTTTTAAAATAATTTTTTCTGTTTTAAAAAGTTAGTTTTTTTTCAAAATTTACGAAAATTTGACTTTACATCCTTCTTGCATGCAAATAGTCCATTGTACAACAAATGTTTAAAGGCAAAATAAGTAATAAATTGTAAAAGATAACAATTGGTTTAACAAAAAAATTGTTATTTAGCCAAAAACTACTTAAGATCTGAAGACCTCTTTTTAGCGGCCTTGGGCATTAGAGGTTTAAGGCCTAATTTCCATTTCATAAGATTTCGTATCCGATGATTGATTATCTGCATAAAATGTATCCACTAAAGTACTAAAGAGTGGTCCAACCATAATGCACGATGTTAATTGTGAGTCACACCTTAACGTCAAGTTTTTTGGCCAACTTAAATTGACATTTCTTTTTACAACTATGGAGAGATACACAATTGAGCAGCGCGTTAAGATTGTTGAAGCCTTTTACGGAAATGGGCGTTCAAATCAAAATGCATTTCGTGCACTTCACTGGTCAGCATAATCGACCAAATGTATCAATAATCGGGAGATTTGTGCGCAAATTTCAGCAAACCGGGTATGTAGGAAATGTGAAAAACTTGTGCATGCTCGCCAAGTTCGTCCTGCGAAAAACATTGCTGTTGTTCGCGATAGTGTAGCAGAAGAGCCATCAAGCAGTTGCCGTGAATGGTGTTCGCTATCGCGAGATGGTAAAGGCCTTATTGTGGCCAGAAATTGAGGATATGGACCTGGACGATATGTGCTTCCAACAGGATGGTGCCACTTGCCACACAGCCAACGAAAAAATGGCTCTTTTGCGCGAGAAATTCAATGGCCGTGTTATCTCACGTCGTGGCGATGTTAATTGGCCGCCACTGTCATGTGATTTGACACCGTTGGACCTCTTTCTTTGGGGATATTTAAAAGAAAAAGTGTACGTCAGTAAGCGAAGAATACTTCAAGAGCTAAAGGATGAGATAATTCGGCACATTGAACCTCAATTATGTCTCAGAGTCATTCAAAATATGGACCATCGGATACCGAAGCTGTGGTGAGCAGTTGACCGATATTATGTTCCACGCATAATTGTCATAGATCCTTCTAAAGGGTGGTTAAATTTTAAAGGCCGATATTGAATGTGAACCACACCTAAACGTCAAGTTTTTTTCTGCATTGCATTTGACATTTCTCAATTTCAGACTAAGAGTATAAGCACAATGCAAAGGTCCCCGTTTTTTTCCTTACAATTTGACAATTAAAATCGTGCAACGATTTCCGTGAGAGATAAAACTTATTTTATTTTCTCAACGGAATTTCTTATTCTCCTGTTTTTACTCTCAGATTATTTTACTAATGTTGCCAGATTTTCACACAATTTCAATCACAGTACAAGTATAGTACGATTACATGGTTGATTTCGTCATGCAAATGCATTACTAATATCAAAGTATTTAACTTTATACATTTATAAAATATACAAAAAATAGCAATAACACTTTCATAGCCTTTTATTCTAACTAATATAAACCAATAACACTACGTTGGAATGTGGCAAGAAGAAAAATATAAAATATAACCAACTTGACTTTCTATGTGTTCTGTGTTGTAAAAGTGAGATTCCGTTTTCGTTGCTATTTTGTTCACTTTTTTTCCGTCACGATTTAAGATTCCTTTTCCATTTGTATTGTGCTTATTCTCTAACTCAATTTGAACCATGGAAAGATACACAATCGAGCAACGCGTTAAAGTTATTCAGGCTTATTATGAAAATGGGCATTCAAATCAAAATGCATTTCGTGCACTTCGTAATTTCTTTGGTCAGCATAATCGACCAAATCTGTCCACAATCGGGAGAATTGTGCACAAATTTCAGCAAATCGGGTCTGTAGGAAATGTGCAAACACCTATTTTTTGTGTTTGGTGCGGCGTCATCGGCCGTACTTCTTCGAAAATGAGGTTGGCCAAGCAGTTACCGTGAATGGTGTTTGCTATAACGGACTTCTTGTGGCCAGAAATTGCGAATGTGGACCTGGACGATATGTGGTTTCAACAGGATGGTGCCACACAGCCAACGAAACAATTGCTCTTTTGCGCGAGAAATTCAATGGCCGTGTTATCTCACTTGGTGGCGATGTCAATTGGCCGCCAAGATCATGTGCTTTGACACCGTTGGACTTCTGTCTTTGGGGTTAATTGAAAGAAAAGGTGTTCGTCGATAAGCCAGCAACAATTCAAGAGCTAAACGATGAGATAATTCGGCACATTAACGGCATAGAACCTCAATTATGCCTCAGCGTCATAGAAAATTTGGACCATCGGATGGAGGTGTGCCGCCGAGGTCGCGGTGGCCATTTGGCCGATATTTTGTTCCATACATAATTGAACCATACCAATATTATCATATAAAAAGAAATGACAATAATTTCCTAAATAATTTGTGTTTTATTCAAAATCAACATCGGCCCTTAAAATTTAACCACCCTTTATCATAATAAAAAATATTAAGATAATTCTCTGAAAACTTTTTGTTTTATTAACAATTAACATCGTGCGTTTGGTTGGACCACCCTTTATAACAATGAAAATTATTAGAAGTAAAACAACAAACTTCATTTAGAGAATTCAAGAAAAATAGAGATGTTGGCCGTTAAATGTAAGTCATTAAAATATCATTATTTTGTCGTCTATGTGTCATTATATATTGACCGAATACAATGAGAAATTACCTGCTTTGCGTTTATTATATTTGCACCTCTATTTAAATCGGTCATATTTATGAACCTTCATTAAATAAGGAACGGTTAGATTCAAATTCCTACTCACTCTAGATGGCATTGCAGCACATCGAGGCTGCAAAACAAAATTATTTTTACATGTTTTCAAAAGAACACTTACACCAATGTGACCAAAATTTTATTATGTCGATTAGGGCTTAAAAGTTACAGACTTTATTAAAAAAGGCTCACATAAAAAACTCTGCACAAATAACCTAAAAATCTGAAACATATCACTTCAATCCACCTTCATCTACTCAGTGGCGGCTCCAGCTCAAGTCTCTGGGGTGGAATTTTGAAATTTTGTTTTAGTTAGATACCATTTATTTAAAAAACAAAAATGTTGGGTCACAATTTATTTTTAAATTTTCACAAAAAAAAAATTTTTTAACCCCTTTTGGTTTGGCCATACACTACTTTTAGGACGTTTTTGGTCTTCGCATCGCAAGGTTAACGATCTTATGAGCGACAGTTTAGGTATAACAGACAATATAAAGTCCAATGGAAAATTCTAAGTTATATTTTTCATCAAAAACTTTAATATTTGATACGTATTTGACCTCCAGAAAAGATTGGTGAACAATGCCTAAAAAAGTTTATATTAAATAACTTGGAAACTATCAGCTGAAAACATATAAAATAAACAATTGAAATTTCTGTACTCTATTTAAATTGTGCCAAACTTGTTATAACTTGGAATACTTTGTATAGCTAAGATAATCCTCAAAAATTGGTATTCAATTTGGGGAAAATTATATAATTTGCTAAAAACTTTCCTTATATAATTGGGTCTAACTTTTGTATTATTTTAACTATGTGACTGGGTCATATATCACTTTAAATCTTCTTAAATCGTGCTTAAAGTTGAATGAATTGAGCTACTTTACTACTATTTTGAAGCTATTGATAGGCACTTTAACCATTTATAGTTATCAAAGGACTAAAACCATTTTATCTTAATCCGCGGTTCGGTATAACTTTTTAATATTTTTCTATTAGTTCTTAGCTTTTTATCAATGACACTGTAAAATATCAGATTGGTACACTTGTTTACAAAAGTGTGAGAAATTCTAGAACACATTTAATTAAAAAAAAAACAGTTCCATCTTTCAGCATTTGTATGAAAGATTTGACAATTCTATTATAAGATTTGACCAGAGACTATTAATTATAGAGATAGGAAATCAAAACTAATACTACTCACCGATAGAGGGCGCTGAAATTTAGTATTACCTGAGCAACTATTTAGTAATCGTTTAGTATCAGCTGAGCCTATATTTCAAAACCTAAAAACTGCTGAAAACTTCTCAAAATAAGGAAAAAACAACGCGGAATATATTCAAATAATAAAATTTGAAGTATTCGTTTGTTTTTTTTTTTGCTTTGTTGTTTGTTATTATTTAAATTTAAATAAAAAAGAAAATTGTCAATTTTTTGAACAAAGTGCTATCTAGTGATAAAAATATTTTTATTACTTATTTTTTTGGTGATGCCATACCCCTGGATTTGACAAAGCCATATGTAAATAAAGCATTGAGGAACAATATGTATTTTTTGAGAAATTTTAGAGAATCCAATTTTCGATATATGTCGATTTAAATCGCGGATTTTATTAAATTAAACTTTGAAAATTTTATTACTTATAATACTTTAATAACGACTTCAAAATTTGGATTAGTTTGGTTGGTTTTAAATATATAGAACATCACTCACTTTGACCTTTTTCCTAAAAGCTCCTAATATTAAAAAAATTCTTGTTTCCATTCCTCTTAGGATGCAATTACGGACTCTCAGAGGTTCGTGATCAACATTTTGAAAATCGTCGACCGGCCTGCAAAATATCACATGTGTTTTTTAATAGATTTTCAGAAGAGGGAAGAAACTGTTACAAAATCTACTTCTAAGATATTTTATTGGCATCATATGTCTTAACGATTCATGACCTCATTTAGTAAAATCATCATTAAGGCATCAGCTTAGGTACCCTGTGGGAAACAGGGGTCAGTTGTAGTGAGAGTACCTGTCCCGTGACTGGTGAAAACAGGACCGGTCTGAAGGAACCTGCCCTGTGACCCGTCTCGTGACTGCTGAAAACAGGACCGGTCTGCATGGACCTGTCCCATGACTAAACAGGACCGGTCTAAAAGTACCTACCCGGTGACCTGTCCCGTAACCGATGAAAACGAAACTGGTCTAAAGTACCGGTCCTGTGACCGGTGAAAAGAGTACCGGTCTGAAAGTACCTGTCCCGAGACAGGTGCAAATGGGACTGTACCAGTGTAGTAAGCATACACTTTCTCATCTTGAATACGGGTGTAAATAATTTTTTATCAAATATGGGAATTTTCTTTGGACTTAGAATTTTTTTTTTAAATACATATGTTGTTTTTATTTATTTTAAATAAAATTTTAATGATTAACCCGGCAATGCACTTCTTTCTTATTGGAGGCTCATAGTTCCCGATTTATGGAGCTGAAAATGATATATAACAATATTCAATGGCTTTTTTTCCACTCAAAACTTATCTGACCAGAGGGGCAATTCTATGATTTTTTAACGACAAAATTAGGTAGTTAAATTGCCAGGTTTTCATAGTAGACTGACAACTTAACTACCGAATTTTGAGGTCGTGAATAGTTAAGGCATATGATGAAAATAAAATATCTTAGAAGTAGATTTTGTAACAGTTTCTTCGCTCTCCTGAAAATCTATTAAAAAACACATTGTGACATTTAGCAGGCCGCCAGCACCGTATCTGTTTTCTGGGTGTTTAGTTGGTGCGTAATTATTTATTCGAATTCGGAGATTCGGTTTATAACAATTTAGACAAAACAAGAAACCGGTCGGATTTTTAAAAATGAAAAACCGTTTAACCTGTTTTCGGGTTTGAATACTCTAGTCCTCAGTTAATATGAACTACTCTTAAAGTCCCGGCGTTCCAGTATACATTTTCATATAAAAAACATCTCTTAATACTAACTCGCTTAATGTGAATCCTCGATTAAAAAAAACTATTTGTGACTGAACAAAAAGAAGAAAAAAATTTAAAAAGTTATCAAAATATTAAAATGTAGTCGAATGGAAAAATTGTAAAAATAGTAAAAAAAATATTACAAAAATTGGGAAAACAAACTTGCGCGGAGTGCAAACTTTTTAGTGAAACATTAAAAACACAAAAATGTGTTTATTATTTGTTAAAAAAATATATTTCTACTTTTTGCTGGAAGAAATTTGTCGAGGAAGAACTAGTAATATTTCCCTTAAACTGTTTACAAGTTTTTACTCGTTTTTTTTTTTTGGCTCGAACGGATTTTTGAGTAAAACTAGTAAAGATGGTTAAAAAATAGCATCTAAACGATTACACTTATTCTCCATTTTTAATACGATCTTTTAAAAATTGTTCTTAGGTCTCATTTACACACGAGAGAAAACTGCTGGAGATAAACAGAGCAAAAAACACGACCATTAAAAAACACATTTGGTTTGTTTTAACTACATTTTATTTATTTTAAGTCATTCATAACTTTATACGAGGATATAATATATAAATCTTGTTCTGAACTTTACTCTTATCGCAACTTATTAATTTAAGTATATATCATTTCCTTCCAGTATTGGATATGGTAAGACCCGGCCATCGTAGTAATATGGACTTGGAAAATAGTATTGACCCAGTGGTGGTGACGGATATATTCCATATGGTGAACTACGTGCAAAATTACTACGCAATTGCTTAAATGGTTTGTAAACACGATTACCCTTCCGCAGAAACGATTCCAGTTCATCCATTAGTTGTTCGTTACTTTCATCTTCATCTTCGGTATTAACTTTATATTTATAGATTTTACTTCGTCGACATTGAACGCCAATTATACGAGTAGTTACCCAGCAGAAATTCGGAAGCGGTAAAATTGAGTAAAAATGATTAGTGCTTCTTTTCTGCTTCGTTTACTGCTTCTGGGAATTTATAGCTTGCAGTAGTGTGTTAAAAAAGGCAATAGAGTTTTGTTTACCACACTTTATCGCTCTAACAAAGCACGAAAGAATGACAATGATAACCGAATTTACTAGCTAAAAGCTGTGATTTCATGCCAATATTTGGAGCTATGATAGAAGCGCATATCGGGTATCGAAACAAGTGCTTTCACGCGAGCTATCTCGAACAAAAATCGTGCCTTATATCACCAATAATGCAAGCGCTACACTATTTTCTTTCCGTGACGAACATGCTTCCAAGCAAGCAGTATATATACAATCAGGGCGATCAAAATTATTATATATTTGCAGAAATCCATTTTTAGCTTTAATATTTCCTATATAATTTTATTTCACAATAGTGTTTATATGTACTTCCTCTTTGTAAGTCGATGCAACTTCGAATGACAGTTTTTCATTTAATTCGCTTACATTTTATAATAAAAATTTCCCAGTATCTGTTTAGCTAATGCAACAACTTTTTGTACCTGTACGCAAATTTAACCTTTATATTTTAATCTTTTATTTTTAAATAAATTTTGAATAAGTTCTTGGTAAATTAGCAAGGTGCTTATTGTTAGTGCAATGACAAATATCTACCTAAAGAATTGTTAAGATAAAAGGTTGACTTGACCTGTGCACACAAATAGACAATCGTTGTTGTTAAATCAGAAATTTATTATGAGCCGATTGTTACAACAAAATACGTGAATATGCTGGTACCTAAATATCTAGAAATTAGTTTAGAAGATGGAACATGGCTGCTGTGGCCCTTTTCCAAAACTTTAGATATTTAAATCTTGCAATAGAATTTATGACGGTTGTCATTAAAATGCAATAAAGATGAAATTATACTTAAATCTTTCACTATCCTTGTATACTACATTGTACACATCTTTAAAAGAATATATAAAATTTAATAGTGCTAAAAAACCGTAATACTTTTTACAAATAAGTTTATTAGGATCTTGGACTTCAAATAAAAATTATTGTATGTACATATAAGCAGTTCAACATGGCAATATGATCGCGATATTTGTTAATGAAGTCTAATTTTTTGAATATATCATAATCTCCGTGAAAAGGGGGTTTTGGTGTTTCTCCTAAACTAATGAAGATAGATAATTCAAGTTTGGCATATGGCTTCGTTTTATGACGAGAAGAAAACAAACCGAAGGATTTTTGGCTACTCGAATGTTTAAGGGGTAAAACGGGGCTCAGAAATTTGAAAAAATCGATTTTCGAACGTCATTTTTGGTGGGTAGGAGGGGGAGGGAGCAAAATATGTTACATATTTTTTTCTAAGATCAAGTCAAAATAACAATACATCCGCATAAAAGTCCGTAGTGAAAGGGTTAAAATATCTTGTATGTATAGACCACTGCAAATGTACTCAAAAGCAAATTAAATTTCATTTGAAAACAGGACCAATAACATTTCATTTAATTTAAAACATTTTTTTTTATTTTTGACTGTTAATAAAATGAACCATAAATTAGTCAAAACAACGAACAAAAATTACTTACATTCGTTTATTTGGTTTTTTTTTTAACAAAATGACTGAATAAAATAAATTTTACGAATTCAGTTTATGTTGTTTCTTTTTTTAATGACTTCCGAATGTTTTTAGTTAAAATGTATATTTCTTCTACAAATAAATGGTATTTTCACTTGAGACAACAAAACTGAAATACTACTTAAACAACTAACAAATTCTGACTGTAGAAGTTCCCTGAGTGTATGCATTTGTAATGGGATATAAATAGATCTTGAAGCAGTGACGTTCTTTCTAATGTGCTGAGGTGTGCACTGAACACCTTAAAACTTTTTCATATTTTTTGAAAGAAGTTCCCTGAGTGTATGCATTTGTAATGGGATATAGATAGATGTTGAAGGTTACTCCATATTGAAATGGATTCTCGATTACATGTAGTATGTATATTTAACAGACTCATTTAAATTATAGTTTTCATGCCTGCTATTTGTCAGCCCTTAAATCAAATCGAAGTTTATATTGAAGAAAGATCAAATTGGACCTCATCCTACTTTTAATAACTTTTTAAGGATAATACAAAATTTAAAGCGCAATATATTTTTTATTAGGCAATAAAAACAAAAAATTTCCTTATTTTAATTTACAAAAAACTGAGATAGGAAATCAAAATTTACACTACTCAGCGATAGAGGGCACTGTAATTTAGTATTACCTGAGCAGCTATTTAGTATCAGTTAAGTATCAGCTGAGCCTATATTTAAAAACTCAAAATAAGGAAAAAAGAAGCGCGGAATATATTCAAATAATAAAATTTGAGATATCTGTTTGTTTTATGCTTTGTTGTTTGTTATTATTTAAAATTAAGTAAAAGACGAAAATTGTCAATTTTTTGAACAAAGTGCCATCTAGTGATAACGATGTTTTTATAATTTATTTTTTTGGTGATTCCGTACCCCTGGGCTCGATGACTGAATGTCTACACTTAAAATAATACATCAGTAGAAAAATCTGTCAAGAGGGTTTCAAATTGATTGGACTAATTTTTAGTTGAAACACTGATTTAAAGAAAGATTTTAGTTATGTTCATTTAACACAATAATAAAAATCATCAGTACTTTAACTAATTCTGAGTGTTAATTTTCAAAATTATTCTTGACTAATTTTCAAGAACAGATTCGTTAAATTTTACACAATTTATTGTTAAAATGTAATATTTTCAAGTTTCTGTTATTACTCGGTAGATGGCGCCATTTTCCCCCTCCCGAGTTTTTAGAATTGCCCATATCTCGAAAACTAAGAGAGGTAGACCAAAATTGACGAAAATTTCGACTACCCCTAACCATAAAATATCCACGTGAAAAGGTTATCTCTGTCCAAATATGGACCTGGTGGGGCCTTGGACCCTCGAAAATTTTTAATAAAAAATTTGCACTTCATAAAATGGAGCATATCTCGAAAATTAAGCGAGATAGAGCAAAAGGGACAAAATGTTTGATCCTTTGGAGTGTCCTTCCATGGCTTTAGATGATATGGACTAGGCCGGGGGAGAGTTCCGAGACCGTAAATTGGAATAAATTTTAAGACTCAGCATAATTACAAATAAAACTGTAGTTTTACTTATTTTTTTACTTAAATTTAGATTCGTTAAATTTAAAAAAAAAAATTTTAAATTCAAAAAAATTTATTTTAAACCAAAAACCAAGAACAAATTTTGTTAAAGTAACAAATATTTCTCTTCAGCCAAGCGACTTATTATTTTGAGTGCAGTAAAAATTTAGCTTAACTGTCGGCTAAATTTTATATGGGAAACAACAACAAATTCTTTCTTTAAAATCGCAATATTAGTAACTAATCTTTTTTTACTCCGTATTTTTTAAACACACAACATTTTTTCGATTCCATTTTTTTCTTTATTTTCATTTAACCACTCATTTAAAAAACTTCAATAGCCATTTTAACAAATTCGTTTATAAAACTGATAATTTTGATTATAAAACAATTAAAGTTTGTGGCGAAATGTAGTTAAAAAATCTAAATTTCAAACTAGATTTTCAAAATTTCATATAGTACAATTTCATTTGAAATTTTTCTAATTTCAAATGACAAAAAGAAATTTCATTTTAAAATTTTGCATTTTTTAATACAAAATTCCGATTTTAATTGAAAATTTTTTAAATAAAAATAAACGCCCTTACCACTGGAATTTTCCAAATGTATATTTTTGTTAGAGACGGCTTTAGTTAAAGTTTTGGGTGGCAGTATGCTTTGACCTAGTTTATTTTTGGAGGATTCTGATTGGTTAATTTATTTTCAACCAATAAATATTTCTTTAGGATTTTCATACACAAAATGAACAAAATCGTATTTTTAAAAATAAAGTCGACTTTAAAAGTAGAATACTTTTTGATAGTAAGGGCCAGAAAGTTTAAATTTTATTTTGAATTTTTTTCATTAAAATTTCACAACTGAATTTCTAATAGATTTTTCTAAATTTGAAATGGAAAATGGTAATATTTTTCAGAATTTCCTCATTTCGAAATCAAAAATCGAAATTACTCTACAAATTTCCTCAATTTTATAAGAAAAAAAATTAATGAGTGTTATTTTTGTTCGGTTTCAAGATCAAATATGACAAATTCCAAATAGAATTCACAATAAATTTCACTTGAAATTCTCCAAATTTCATTCGGAAGGATATGGTGGAGTTCTTTTTTTTTGTTTTCTCCAAAGTATCGTCGTGAACTTATTCCAGTTAGTTTTTTGGAAATCCTGAACATACATAAATACATGTTAATATCGTAAAGTATGCGGTTATCCCAGCAAAATCTTTCATTACCAAATAAGTGGTTATATAATGAAACTAAAATTTTTTACTACTTATAATTCGGCGTCAGTACTAGTTATTTTTGTTAGGCGAAGCCGTTTTTATAAGCAGCCCAGAAAAATATTGGTAATGATACCTCATTGTTGTCTGCATTACCAATAATGATATATCATTATCTTTTGCATTATTTTGTAATATAAAATAATGACTTCCTAATAACGGCCTATTGTAGTCGTTGCTTTTAAATATAAAATAATGACTTACTCGCAATAGTTTAAATAAGTACTTTTTACAAAGTTAAATTTTATAAATTTGTATTTATTACATGTAAATATGTTTTGTGTTAAATTTTTATGACGAGTTCTAAAATTACACACTAGCAAAAACTTTAATTTCTCTGAATGTATTTCCTGAAGCTAATAGTATTTGTGTAACTCCTTATAATTCAACTTTTTGTAAGCGTGTTTTTAACCACTTATTATTCAGAATCTCATAACTACTTACTTCTCATTTTTTCGTAAGCGAGCGGGTAAGCGTGACTACTTATAAAAACGACCACGCTAAACTCATTTAGACGCCAAAAAATAAGTTGTGCGGAGCTACGAATTTCCATTATATAACCACTTATTTGGTAATGAAAGATTTTGCTGGGAGTCTAGCTTACGCGCGACTACATATTTATTTATAAAGATAATGTGAATTTGGTAGCTACTTATTTTTTAACCACTTGTAAGTATATAAGTAAGTCGTATTATTTAACAACTTGTAACCACTTATTTTTTAACTGCGTATAAGCACACGAATAACTACTTATTTTGGTAACTACTTATTTTATATACTTTTGTAATGCAGAGGGTAAGCGGGTGCACAAATTTTGTGCGTTTTTTCATGCAGCGAATATGGATAACTACTTACAAAGACGACCTTGTCGAACAAAAATAATGAGTTTTGACACCGAATTATAAGCAGTAGACCCTAATTTTACTGCTTATTATTTAGATATTAGTAATGAGCACCCATTCCTGAGATTTTGCTGGGATGTTCTTAAAATAATCTCTTTTGAAAAACTCTTTAATTTCTGATTGCATGCGAGTAATTGACTAGAGTTAAATCCTATACCTTCTCCCAACCTGTAAAGTTTTTTGATTTTAAAGGACCAAGTATTGGTGTAGCGTCAGAGCAAAGTTGGCCAGTAATTTCTTTTGTCAATAAAGGCATTTGGCTCCCTCGGCTATATCAAAACCGATATGAAAAATAATTATACAACATTTCATCGACCGGCCTGCAAAATGTCACATGTGTTTTTTACTAGATTTTCAGGAGAGCGCAAAAACTGTTACATAATCCACTTTTAAGATATTTTATTGGCATCATATGCCTTAACGATTCACGACCTCATTTAGTAAAATCATCATTAAGGCATCAGCTTAGGTACCCTGTGGGGAAACAGGGGTCAGTTGTAGTGAGAGTACCTGTCCCGTGACTGGTGAAAACAGGACCGGTCTGAAGGAACCTGCCCTATGACCCGTCTCGTGACCGCTGAAAACAGGACCGGTCTGCATGGACCTGTCCCATGACTAGTGAAAACAGGACCGGTCTAAAAGTACCTACCCGGTGACCTGTCCCGTAACCGATGAAAACGCAACTGGTCTAAAGTACCGGTCCTGTGACTGGTGAAAAGAGTACCGGTCTGAAAGTATCTGTCCCGAGACAGGTGCAAATGGGACTGTACCAGTGTAGTAAGCATACACTTTCTCATCTTGAATACGGGTGTAGATAATTTTTTTATCAAATATGGGAATTTTCTTTGGACTTAGAATTTTTTTTTTAAATACGTATGTTGTTTTTATTTATTTTAAATAAAATTTTAATGATTAACCCGGCAATGCACTTCTTTCTTATTGGAGGCTCATAGTTCCCGATTTATGGAGCTGAAAATGATATATAACAATATTCAATGGCTTTTTTTCCACTCAAAACTTATCTGACCAGAGGGGCAATTCTATAATTTTTTAACGACAAAATTAGGTAGTTAAATTGCCAGGTTTTCATAGTAGACTGACAACTTAACTACCGAATTTTGTCGTTAAAAAGTTAAAGAATTCCAACACAGAACAAAATATATATGTCGTTGGAAAGTTTCTTGAAATACCTTACCGATGGTATGCAACATGCCCAGACTTGTTAACCCTTTAGTTGCTGGGACAACATTTTAAATGTTAATTTTTTTAAATTGGATTTTTTAATTAAAAAAAAAACTTTTAAAAGTTAAAAAAAGCTTAGAAAATATTTCTAACTTTTTGTCTGAGATTAACTAATATATTGTAATTTATAAAATAAACCCAGTGTAGAAACGGTAATGACATATCATTATTTTTTGGACTACCAGTAATGACACCCACTTAACTTCTGCATTATTTTAAAACATATAATAATGAGTTAGTGATAATGACTTATTTTTATCATTATTTCAAATAGAAAATAATTTTCTAGATTATTTTTTTAAATTTTTTGAAATCTATTTTTAGACTCAATATTTTTTAAACACTGGTAAGGATATATGTAACCACATATTGTTTGATTTTTTGTATGCTGGCGAGTAATCTTACTTGTGTGCAGCAGGTCAATTATGTTTTTATCTATTAAATATTACATGTCGACATAGCTCAGATGGTAGCGCTATTGACTGACAATCTGTAGACTCAGGTTCGATTCCCGCACCAGTAAATTTTATTTAAAAAAAAAATACAATAAAAAATATTTTTTTTTATTTAATTTATTTTTTTGAAAATCTATTTTTAGACTCATTATTTTTGTCAGTACTGGTAAGCACATAGGTAACGATATATTTTTTGATTTTTCGTATGCTGGTGTGTAACCACAACACATTATTTTTCGCGACATCGCCATATAAAGGTAATAAGAAATGTAATAACAAAAGTAACTAGTTTGCAATAAAGCAAATACTGCTATATGATTTAATATGATTACAAATGAGAAAATTTTTCTAATATAAAAACATATAAAGTCGCAAACAATATTTTAAATTATCATATATTTTACTATTAAAAAATATATATTATATATACTCTTTTTTAGTCGGGTAGCCAAATAATTTTCAAGTGATTTTTTTGCATATAAAATCATATTAAAAAATCATGCGTACGATTTAGAAGACAAAAGCACTCAAATAAATTTTTATTTTATGTTATAAAATTTGCGCCTTCAAAATTGTTCAAACTATTGAAATTACATTGTCAATTTAATAGCGGGTACGCATAAAAAGTATTCCTACTATCACACAAAATTTTATAAAATCGGATATTTTTATATCGAATTAGATATAATTTGATGTCCTGGATATAGACAAATCTCGGATCCAACTGTATAAAATTATATCTAATTTGATGTAATTAGACACAAGTAGATTACCCATTTTTCGGATCAAGTTCTATGTCGTTGTATATGGGGACTTATCAAATAAGATATAATTATATATAATATTTTTACCCGGCAAGACATAATGTGAGCTAAATCCAAATCTGACGTCTGGGAAAAATATAGTTTTTTTTTATCGAAAGAATCCGAATTGTATTTTCCTTTAAAGTAAAACTTTTTATTCTTGGAAATATTGTCCGTTAAAATTCCTATTAAAGTATTTTTACAATTTTACTTTTAAACTACCCCATAAATATCGAAAAATTAAAAATTCGACTAGTTTAAAAATTGCTTGAAAGCCTTTTTTGTTCCTTTTTTTTTTTTTTCTTTATAGACCAACACTCAGGGGATGCCCCCTACTAATGCAGTGCATTGTGTTGATATCAGAAAAATAGGTTGTGGGAAGGAGGAAAGAGGGAGTAGTGTTTGTGGACATTTGATTTGAATTTTCCTACATTGAAAGTATCAGGAAAGACATTCGCGGGGAGTTTATTCCACATACGGGATGTTCGACTAATGAACGAATTTTCCCTGTAATGCGTTGTGCGATCCACTGGACAATCGATTACAAACGGATGAGATCTACTAGATAAGCGTGTGTTCCGAGCAAAAACATCGGACCTAGGAATAAGTTCACTTATTTCGTTAGAACACTTCCCATGGTAATATCGATAGAACAGTGTTACACAAGCCACATTCCGTCGATGCTCCAATGAATCAATAGAGCTGGATATCCTACTGTCATTGATAAGCGCCTTCGCCCTCCTTTGGACACGGTCCAGAAGCTCCAAAATAGACTTTGAAGCTACTGCCCATATATGGGAGTTGTATTCCATCTTCGTTCGGATATAGGTGGTATAAATAGTAAGGAGATCAGAGGAAGTGAAATATTTACGACACCGATTAAGAAAACCAAGACACTTGAAAATTAAAATCAAGTTCACAAATTGAGGTAACTTTTTGGAAATTCTGTTTTCATTTTCTTTTAGTAATAAAAAACCAAATGAAAATAATTTTAAAATTTCATAAAAATCCGGCATCTGAATGAACTGATACAAATAAAATTTGAAGAATTTACTTTTTGGTAAAAATTTATTCCAAATAACAATAATTTAAATATAAATTGGTACTTAATGGGGCCAGAAATTCCATGCAATTGCCAGTTTTTTTCGATAGTCCGAAACTAATATGGAATAAAAATTTTCCCCAATCATCAAATTTAGAAGAAAAAGATAAGATCACTTACATTTTCTTCTGTTTCTGCAAAAATACAAAGAGTATTGAATAGTACCGTTACCTAAAAAACTTGTTGCTCAAAACTTGTTTATACATAAACGATTCATTTGCGCCAGTCTTGTGATAGGTTCTTTTGTATCAGTCCTACGACAGGTTCTTTTTCGTCAGTCCTGTGACAGGTTATTTTGTGTCAGTCCTATGACAGGTTCTTTTGCGTCAGTTCTGTGACATGTTCATCTGCACCAGTCCCGTGACAGGTTCATCTGCGACAGTCCTGTGATAGGTTCTTTTGTATCAGTTCTGTGACAGGTTCTTTTGCTTCAGTCCTGTGACTGGTTCCACGTTACACATTAAAATCATTCATTTAATATATTTACGCCTCGTATACTGTGAACATATACACAAGTTTACTCGATTAGTGTCAAAACTAGTTTACGAGCCCCCGTAAATATACGCTTACATTTTTATGTGTAAAATTTTTCGTATTTATACACACATTTGAATATTGTCAAAAATTAAATTGTTTTGTTATTGTTTTGTTTGTTGTTTTTTATTTTCTGTTTTATTTGTTTTTAAATGATAAAAATTTAAAAAATTCTGTGTTTAGCTTATGAAAAGATCAAAAAAGTGGCTAAATGCAAATTGAAATGTGAATAGTTTTAAAAGGTGCGTTCATTCAAATAAACAAGTAAAGTTACAAATATATGCGATTACAAAAATACACGGTTTACGAGGGCAAAAATACAGTTAGATGAATACCACTATTGTAAATAATATTTATTTATTTAAGTCTATGGATAAAATATTATCCTTACAGACTAGCAATGTATATTTAGAAATATAAATAAGTTACAGTAAATTATTTAATAGAGCTTTAAACTGAGAATGGGAAATGCTTATGTCTAAATGATTACAATACTTATTGAATAATCGCATAGCTTTAGTAAGCGGTTCATTTAATGCATATTCAGTGCTGTGTATATCAATATGAAAAAACTTATCAATATTTCTTAATGGCCTTGAAGGGACATATATTGTAATTAATTCTAATAATTTTGGGGAATCAATTACTCCACAAATAATACCGTGTAGGAAAACTAATGAGTATTTATTCCTTCGAGCTTCTAGAGTTTTTATATAAAGAAAAATACATTTATCTTTATAGTTAGGGATACAAAAAGTAGGAGCAGAGACTGCTTGAATAGCAATTGTAGATTTAAAAAATGGAAGTGCAAACTTTGTAAATTTTACTTGAATTTTCTCAATACGATTTATATGAATTGCAGCGGTGGGACTCCATATAAAAGAAGCATATTCTAATTTTGATCTTACCAAAGAAGTAAATAAAACTTTTTTTGTAAAATAATCAAAATTTCCACCTGCATTACGTCGAATAAAAGCCAATAAAGAGTAGGCTTTAGGTATTATAAGGTTTAGATGATTACTAAATGATAACTTAGCATCAAAGACTACACCTAAGTCTACAATTTCATCAACAGATGATAAAATTTGGCCATTCATTCTATATTGAGAAAGTAATACATGACGATATGTCATGTAGAAGCATTTCCCAATATTGAATTGCAACCCATTACGATTAGACCACAAAGTTACCCTATCTAAATCTTCCTGAAGATCAGAAATATCACTAAATGAAGAAATAGTCTTAAAAATTTTTAGGTCATCGGCATACAAAAGATACTGCGAATTTCTAAAACAGCGGCAAATATCATTAATGAAAATATTAAATAATAAAGGACCCAAAATACTACCCTGAGGTATGCCAGAGGTCGGAATAAACCAATTAGAGTACACACCATCAATGGAAACTGAAGCATATCTACCAATTAAATAATAACGAAACCAACTCAACATTTCCGAATGAAAGCCAATCTTTGAAAGTTTTAATAAAAGAAGTTCATGTGGAACACGGTCAAATGCTTTTGCAAAGTCCGTATAAATTGAATCAACCTGAACTCTATTCTCAAATGAAGTTACACAATAGTGGGTAAATGCAGCCAAATTCGAGGTGGTTGATCTACCAGCCATAAATCCATGTTGAGATATAGAAATATATCGTTTTAAATGAAAAAATAGTTTTTCATAGACAATATGCTCAAAAATTTTCGCAACGTTTGTGAGTTTAGAAATAGGCCTATAATTAGTAATATCATTTCTATTACCAGATTTTATAATAGGAAAAATTGTTGTGTGTTTCCACCTCTGAATAAAATATCCAGTTTTCAATGATTTATTGAAAATAATTTTAAGAGGTAAAATAAAGGAAGAAAAACATGATTTTAAGAGAAAAGCTGAGAGTCCATCATTATCACTCTTGAAGGAATTAGAAAGTTTTCCAATTCCCACCGCAACATCTTCACTAGATATTTCCATAGATCCAAAATCAAAACAGGAATTTACACCATCTAAATTAAACCCATCTAGAGGGCCGGAATCATCGTTAAAATTAGATTGGAAGTACATAGCAAATAGGTTAAGAGAATCATTCAAATTGTTGGATGATTGGCTATTATATACCATTTTTACAGGAATTGTAGATATATTTCTTTTAGAATTTACAAAACTCCAGAAACTCTTGGGATTATACTTAATAGATTCATTAAAACTCATTAAATATTGGTTGTATAAAAACTTATTTAGAAAATTAAATTCCCTCTCATAATGAAGAAAATTTAATTTATCTTGAGAATTATTAGTGGATTTAAACTTCCTATGGAATTTAATCCGAAGATTCTTTAATCTTTTTAATCCCTTAGTGTACCATGGAAGTTTATACACTTTAGGATTAGCTAAGGGGATATAGTCATTAATAATTTTCAATACAGTAGACAAAAAAATTTCATAAGAAATTGAAACAATTTTATAATCTAACAAATAGCACCAGTCTAAATTAGTCAAAACATCATTAAGAGCATTAAAATTACAAGCGTAATAATTGTACCTAAATCCTTTAGGAATATTATGTACATAATCATAAAAGTCTATTTCAACTTCCAAGGCAGAATGATGAAAATTAGAAGGAGAAATAGAAAAATCACATTCACAAAGTGCAAACTTTAAATCTGAACTGATAAATACTAGATCAAGAATTTTATCAAGTCTATTGAAAACAGTATTAATTTGTATTAGATCAATACTAAAAGCAGAATCAAGTAAATTCATAAATATAAATCAATCAAGTAAATTCATAAATATAAATAAATTGAAATTGAAAAATTAAAAACTATAATACTTTTTTGTTTTTTTTTAAGTTAGCAAAATTGAGCGATTTTTCCAAATTTTTTATTTTTTAATGTCCAAATTTTGAATGGGATTATAGATTATGAAAAAAAATTATTTTTGATGTCGTGGAAATATTTCTTATCATTTGAGTACCATTTTACCATAGAACAAAATCTCATCATTTTGGTTTAACCCCTTAAAAGGGGGCCCATGTTTTATGGATAAAAAATAGCATTTTTGGAATTGTGAGACAATTTCCTCTAATTTGAGTAGCCACACTTGCATGTTACTATGCTAGATTTCAAAAGAGAAATAGCTTTGTAATAACCAGGGCAAGGACTTTCATGTACTAAAAATCGAAAATATGCGCTCAAAATATGCACTATAAAATGGAGAATATGCACTTAAATATGCATTTATAACGAAATATGCACTAAAAACCAAAAAATATGCAATTAAAAATAAATGGTTTTTTTAATTATATTTATTAAAAACTAACATAAACGTAAAAATTCGGGTATCGGTTACAACAAGCTTGTTCGTTTACTTACTACAAGTTGATATATTTACTACAGCTGGAAAAATTCCATACATAAAGTAAACAAAACTTTGCAATTGTAGTAAAAGTAATTTTAGAAATAATATAGTAAATTCAGTGGAAATAAAAAGAAATACAGTCGATTGTAAATATTAAGGGTGTGTGGCATTTGACCTGAAAAAAACTTTATTATAAAATAGAACTTAAATATGTGTACTATAAAATCGTACTCTTTTTCGTAACTCAGAGAAAAAAGTGGCAGAAATTAATGCTCGGGGACAAGTTTCCTTCAAATAATTTTTATAAAATTTATCAACTTTCTTTTTGTGAGCAATAACACCCGAAAACGCTAATTTAAAATTACATCTATAAAAAATGTGTTAGTGGATGACAACATATTGTATACTATGTTAACGTTAATTTGAAATTACATCTATAAAAAATACTAACACATTTTGACAACATATTGTATACTATGTGTTTCTCTTTCTAGTGTAGTGTTATATTACCAACAGAACTTCCAAATAATTCTTTATAATTTTTTTTGGTTTTAAAGTATGAATTCTTAAATCGAATTTCATATTTAAAAATATTAAAAAATATACAATAATGTTCAAAATATGCAAAAATATTCAATAAAAATCATAAAATATGCAATAAAATATGCACTTAAAAGCAAAATATGCAAAAATATGCAACAACAAATCGATGCCATTTTTTTGCAAATTCTTTGATTCGGAAAAGTATTTGGTCAAAATCATTTTTGGGCCACTGACTACAAACATGCATTTGCATGAAAGTCCTTGCCCTGGTAATAACATTTAAAAATAAAAAACGTCAAGTTTAAGAAAACTTATGTACCTAACAAAAAAGTTGCTAGAAATAGCTAGGAAAAAAAAATTTGGTAAATCTTCCGGCTAGATGAAATCTAGCGATTTTTTTATAGCTACAGGAAAAAAAACGCTAGATCTAGCCGGGAAATAGCTTAAAAGGCAACCTTGGCATTAACTAATGTGCAATTTCTTTTTGTCACACCATTGCATTGTTTTTTTTTATTATGTATGAACCAGAGATGATAAATGGGATTCTCAAATTAGTACCAACCTGCTTAAAAAATAGTACTTTTTCGACCCGCATAGTACTTTTTTTAAATTTTTTATTATAAATTAACAAAAATACGTACATATATGTATATGAAAGTTCTTTTGTACATTAAAACGAGGTTCAAAATATAATATTGATTCACTCAACTTCACTGTATAGTGTATTTTGTTCTTTCTTCACGCAATTATCTTTTTTTATATTATTCTAACGCTTTTATTCTTGCATCCAATCTTCAGCGTTGATAATTATTTGAGCGTCCCAGTCTCATCTTTAATATTTAAAAAGCGGGGTCAAAAATTATAAAATTTTAATTTTTTTTTTAAATTTATTTCTTAAGGCACATCGACACGGGATAGAAAACTCGCTAGACTTTATGAAAATACAGCTCTGTATAAGTCTACGAAATGTAATCTATATTCCATTGACAATTGTTGTCAAACATAATCTCTTTAATTAGTAACAATTTTTAAGATGTCTTGTAACATTATTGAACATTTCAGTTTATTAAATGCACCTTTTGGTATTTGGCAAGGTTGGTTACCGTTATCGTTATAATACCGTTATCGCTAAAATACCGTTTCAAATTGAATACCGTTACCGTTATCGATAGCTCTAAAAAAAATTCCAAATACCGTTATCGTTACCGATACCGTTATTTTTATGGGTAGTTACCGGTACTTTACCGGTATTTATTATTTTATATAAAAATTACAATTTTTTTATTTTTTGTTGGGCAGGGTGACTCCCTTTCCAAGCAAATGTTGATAAAAAAAACTCCAAGTTTTTCTTCTAATAAAAATTAAAGCTTCATGCTTTATTGAGTATTATTCTTAGACTAACTTAACTTTATTATTTACAAAAAGTATTTACAAAAAAAAGGCGCTATTCAAATAGCGGATTAAATTCAGTTCAAGGAGAACGTAAATGAGTATTAAGATCAATAAGTGAGATAAAAAACAAATACTGGTTTTTTAAGAGAAAAAATATAAATATATATATATACAAAACCATAAGGTTGAACACGGTTCAACATCCTCCCGCGCGAAGATGTTGGTGACAACAGTAGACGTTTCAAACTCTAGATAGGACCCATTCAAAATTGATCGTTGCATCTTCGGGAGGGTTTCCTTGGGATGAATCATCGAATTCTTAATAAGAGAAGCAAGCGTCGGACTAGTAGATCGATTATACGGCAAGTGGCAATGCCAGGATGTGCGTGGGGCAGCATCGTTTCAAAATGTTGAACTAATTGCATTTTTGATAGGTGGTGGGACTGTGATTGCGTCATCCCGCAATGGAAGTCGCCATAGTAGCGGTGCTGCTCACACGTGGGGGCGACTTAGAAAAACGTTCCATTTCTTCACCCTGATAATAAATAAATGCACAATTCGCATCGAGGTATGATGATGGCTAGAGAGGATGAAAAGAATATATATATATACTGTGTTATTAGAAATTTTGTTTAGCGACTTTTTCTCTTGTTTTAACATGGCTTTCAATTTTTAATCTGGTGGATTAATTTGGAGATTTTCGTGAGGTTTCTCGGGGGTGGTATTAGATATGGGCAAAAGACAAAGTTTGGCAATCGAGCGCATTATAGTTCCATTTTGTGTTTTGATCTCTGCTACTCGTACTTTGCTGTCTTTTCCATATATTACTTGGGTAATGCGTCCCAGACGCCACTCGGTAGGTGGTAGTAAATCATCTTTCACGATGACGAAGTCGTTTGGTTTTATGTTGTGTTGTTCAATTTTCCATTTGACTCTTCGTTGAAGTTCTGTAATGTATTCGTTTTTCCAACGACGGGCAAAGATATGTTGAAGAGCCTTTAGACGGTTCCAGCGTTTAATGAAACTT
The DNA here is from genome assembly GCA_949987735.1 of Leucophora obtusa. Lineage (NCBI taxonomy): Eukaryota > Metazoa > Arthropoda > Insecta > Diptera > Anthomyiidae > Leucophora > Leucophora obtusa. Next base: position 98,809,317 of record OX465298.1, read on the forward strand.
AAATTTTCTAATGGTGGTTCTTCAGGGGCTTCAGGCGGAGCGATAAGTGGTGCACCTCTCAAGAGATGACCTGGAGTCAAAGGAAGTAGTTCAGATGGGTTTTCAGTCAATGAGGACATGGGACGGGAATTCAATACAGCTTCAATTCTGATTAACACTGTTGAAAATTCTTCAAACGTAAAGTTGAGATTACCAGCTACCTTTTTCAGATGAGATTTCATGCTTTTTACAGCAGCCTCCCAGAGGCCGCCCATGTGGGGTGCATAAGGTGGGATAAACGACCATGTGAATCCGTGGGCACTATATTTTTCTACTAAGGCCCTCTCCGTTGTTTTCAAAAATTCGTTATGAGTTTTAAGTAAGGCGAGACTAGCTCCAAGAAAGTTTCGACCATTATCAGAAAACATAGTTTTTGGGAAACCCCTACGCCCGGTAAATCTGTCAAAGCAAGCTAGAAATGCGTCCGTAGAAAGATCTGAGCAGGCTTCCAAATGAACTGCTCTTGTAGAGAAGCATACAAATACGGCTGCATAACCTTTAATCAATTTGGCGTTTCTTAAATTTGATGATTTTATGTTGAACGGGCCAGCGAAATCAATACCGGTGTATGTAAAGGGCAGCGAAAAAGTTACTCTTTCAGGGGGGAGTGCGGCCATTATTTGATTTTGAACTTTATGCTTGTAAATAGTGCACGTTTTACAATTTCGAATACATTTTCGTACTAGATTTTTAAGTCGAGGGATATAAAACCCTTGTCTTATAGCCCGTAGCATGAGGTGATGTTCAGCATGAAGCAGAATCGTATGAGTGTATTCGACGAAAAGAGTAGCAATGCGGGATTTTTCAGGAATTATTATGGGATGGCGTTCTTCAAAACTTAATCCAGAGTTATTAAGTCGACCTCCAACACGTAATAGATTACTTTCGTCGAGAAAAGGACTCAAAGTAAGAAGTCTGCTCTTTTTGCTTATATGGCGTTTTTCTTGCAGGCATTTATACTCCCTGTAGAAGTAGTCCTTCTGAGCAATCGAAATTAGGCGATTTTTGGTGAATCGAATTTCTTCCGTAGTTATAAACTGCTCAGTTTTAAATGGACGTTTTCGAATGCTATTAATGAAACGAAAACAATAACTTACGACCCTTAGAGATCGAGCGAAAGATGAAAAGTTTTCCAATATGTCGCAAATGTCACCTGCCTGAAAATGTGTATTTTTGCTGGTTGTGTCTACTGGGGTAGTTTTTAGATGAAAAGTTGATATCTTTTTGGTTTCTAAATCTGTTGGATCGAAAGTTCGTGGTTTCGGCCAACTTTCAGTAGGCTGGGTTAGCCAGGTGGGTCCATGCCACCACAATTTACTCTCTATGAGTTCCTGAGGAGTACAACCACGGGTACCTAAATCCGCTGGGTTGTCGTCCGTTTTCACATGTTTCCAGTGATTATTACTGGCAATACTAATAATTTTTGTTACACGATTTGCAACAAAGGTTTTCAAAGTTTGTGGTGGTTTTTGTAGCCAACCAAGGACTATAGAGGAGTCCGTCCACAAATATAGTTCGTAGGAGAACTTTGCATTTTCTATCAAACCTTTTACTAATTTTGAGAGTAAAACCGCTCCACACAATTCAAGTTTCGGGATTGTAATCTTTTTTATCGGTGCAACCTTGGTTTTTGCCACTAGCAAATTGCAGTTGATTTCTCCATCAGATGTAGAAGTTCGCATGTAGACTGCACCACAATAGGCCTTTTCTGATGAATCGCAGAAACCGTGATTTTGTATTTGAGGAGTCGGTGTAAAATGTACCCATCTAGGAATTTTTAACGATGAAATTTGTGGTAAATTTTGTAAAAATGTGTTCCAATTTTGGAGTATATGCGGTGGGATACCCTCATCCCAATCCGCCTTAAGTTCCCATAACTCTTGCATCAAAAGTTTTGCTATTACCACAACTGGTCCCAGCCAGCCTAGAGGGTCAAATAATTTCGCTATAACCGATAAAATCTGCCTTTTTGTAGAGGAGGGCGAAATTTGTTTCGGTTCTACAACATAATAAAAAAAGTCTGATTTCGCATTCCAGCGAATCCCCAAGGTTTTGATGGTGCTGGAATCGTCAAACTTCAAAAAATCTTCGTCAAGAAGATCCTCCCGCGCCAAGTGTTTCAGTAAAAAACTGTCATTGGCTGTCATTTTCTTCATGGGGAAGCCTGCAGAATTTAAAGCCTGAGTTATCTGACCTTGTTTCGTTTTTGCCTCTTCAAGAGTATGTCCCCCAGACAAAATGTCATCCACATAAATTTCGCTCTTCAAAATCGTGGATGCCTTTGGATATAAATATTTACAGTCATCACTTAACTGCAGTAGAGTTCGTATAGCCAAAAAAGGCGCACAGTTCACCCCAAATGTGACTGTTTTCATTTGAAAAGATTTTACAAAACTATCCGTTTCATTACGGAACAAAATTTGCTGATATGGCCGATCAGCTTCGTGAATTATTATTTGGCGAAACATTTTTTCAATGTCGCCCGTGAAGACGTATTTGTAATAGCGCCAACTAAGCACTATTTGCATTAAATCGGTCTGAAGAGTTGGGCCTTGATGAAGAACGTCGTTCAATGAAAATCCACTATTCGTTTTCTTAGAGGCATTGAAGACCACCCTAACTTTCGTCGATTTACTTTCGGGTCGAATAACCGCGTGGTGTGGTAGAAAAAACGAAAATTGTTTTTCAGCATTATTTTCATGGTGAGTCACTGGTTCCATTTGATCCAGGTCGATGTATTCTTGAAGAACTTGCCGATATAATTCTTTTAAATCTGGAGTCTTTTCGAGAGTTTTTTCCATTCGAAAATATTGACCCAGAGCGCTATTTTTTGATTGACCCAAAAATATTTCACTTGGATACTCTTCTTTAAAAGGTAAACGTACCACATAACGCCCATCCGACTGCCTAATAGTAGATGTTGTGAAAAGATTTTCGCAAAAGTGATCAGCTTCAGCTGTGGCACGGTCTTTTTCGACCTCTTCAAGTTCCCAGAACTTTTTGATTTGATCATGAAGAAGATCATCCGAAGTAGATACGGTAGTAGAAAATGCATTTATTTCACTGATATTATCTGGGCCTGATAAGTACCAGCCAAAATGTGACTCTCGGGCCTCCAAGTTTTCCGATATATTTTGTCGCACTCCCTTAAGGTTGATAAAAGGTAAAAAATCGCTTCCTATTATCATATCAATAGCGGCAGGTTGATAGAAATGTGGGTCGGCTAATGTTAAATTTTTAATTTCCGCATAATTTCGAAGTTTAATGGGACGGGAGGGCAAAACATTAGCTATTTTGGGTGCGACAACGGCTAAGATTTTTATTCTAAAGTCAGAAATTCTCGATTTTACAGTAACATAGCATTTACCTTTAGAACTACCCACTACCATTCCACCAAAACCTGATATTTGATGACAATGTTTCTCGAGGGGTATTGCAAGCTTTTGCTGAATACGTGTTGTAATAAAACTTCTTTCTGCTGCTGCATCTAACAGAGCCCGAATAGTAAATAATTCTCCAGAATTTTCTATATGAATCAGCGCTGTCGGTAACACTGTAGTTCCTTCTCGTCGAACAAAATAAGCCTGAATATTATCTTCTGGTACATTTACGGAAGTAGATAAATTTTCGACTTGAGTATTGAAAGTGTGGGTTTCGTTTTGAGTACCTGATGTTGAAGCCCTTTCGTTATCTTGGGGATTTGACTGTGAATGCCCCTTTGGCACACTATCCCTTTTTGAATTTTCAGGGTTTTCAATATGCAACATTGTGTGATGTTTTCTGTGACATTTAATACACGAACCGGTACTCAGACATTTTGATTTGAAATGTGTAGGCGAGAGACAGTTAACACAATATTTATTTGCAAAAACAAATTTCTGACGTTCGTTTGGCGACATGGCCTTGAAAGATTTGCAAACTCTTAAAGGGTGATTTTGTTTACATTTTTTGCAGCTATAATTTTGCTCAGCCCGGGCGTGAAATGCTTGGGTTCTTGAAGACTGGCTTTCTTTAAGCGGAGGCTTTTTCCTATCAGTCATCGTTTCTAAAATTTCAATTCTCTCCGAGAGAAATTCATTTAATTGTGTCCATGTGGGCAGCTCACGATGATTTTTTAAAGACATTTCCCATTCTTTCATGGTTTCATCAGAAAGTTTTGAAACAACTACATGAATCATGAATGGATCATAATCAGGCAATTCGATTTTGTGATTTTTCAAAATTGCCAAACAATCATTAACCGCATTTTGAATCAATCTAAGAGATTTGACGTTTTCGTTTTGAGCTGGAGAGACCGCATGAATTTTTTTCATCTGATCCTGCACCAAAAGCCTTTTATTTTCGAATCTATTTTTCAACTTTTCCCAGGCCAGTTCAAAATTATCATCTACCAAGTCAAAATCCTTTATAGCTTGGTAGGCCTCCCCCCTCACTTTGCTACGCAAATAATATAATTTTTGGGCTGGAGCCACTGATGGATCTCTTCCAATGACCGCCTGAAACATATCTCTAAAGGCTGGCCACTTGGAGTAACCGTCGTCAAAAGTTTGTATTTCGCAAGCTGGCAATTTTAATGAAGATCTGTTAATAATGGGTTGATCTGTTCGAATAGTAACCGATTTGGCTTTTTCCAATATTTTAATTTTCAAAGACTGATATAAATCACTAGACTCCTCATATGCTAAAGAGATTTCATCTTTTTGATCCTCTTGTGCCCCTTTATCTTCTATTATATATTCTTCGTACGACGCTACTAATTTTGCCCATCTTCTTTCTAATTCTTGCCTTTTGACATCAAGAAACGCTAACGTACAATCTTCGGGACAGGTTCTTTCGAAGTTCGTGCAGAACGCAGCTAATTGTGTCAGATCGAATCTACATCTTCTTTTTGACGCTGTCATTTTTACTATTTTGACCGAAAGCAACCCTGTTGACTAAAATCAAACTTGAGGTATTTTATGTGAATTGTCCCCTTATCGCAATCCCTTATTGGTTTCGTGAAGAATAACCAAATGATTTAACTGGAATAACTTTCTCCAAGAAATTATTTTTGTAAATCGTTAAATCGTTCCACCCTATTGTCCAAAAAATCTCACCAAAGATTTTGTTCCAATAAATTTCCCCACGAAAAATTTATAACAATAAAATTTTATCCTCAATATGAAAATTGTTTATAATTCAAAAAACCGCACCACTCTAATTTGCAAAATTTTTATCCAATAAAATTTTTTTATCTCATTAATCATACGTTCAGGCCACTTTAATTTGCGAAAAATTTTCTCCAAGAAATTTTTTTTTTTTTCCAGACAATTGTAGTTTTCGTGCCACTCTAATTTCCAAAATTTTGTACCATAAATAATTTATTTTTGATATTCGAGGTTCGTTAGCGTTCTACGTCTCGAAAATTTTCTACAAGAAAGATTTTTAGGGTAATTCTAGATTTCGCGCCGCCCTATTTTTATTTTCCCAACAAAGTTTTCAAAATTTTCCGATTTTACTACCCTCTAAATTGTCCACCAATGCCATACAAATATTATTATATTAAATTTCCATTTATTTTCTGACTCACCTTTATTACACAATTTTCCCCACTAATTTTGAGGTTCTAAATTTTGGGCAACCCTTCCACACTTATTTATTCTGTCCTTTGTGTTGAAAGTGACGTCACCGTTTTTTTTTGTTGTTGTTCTGTTCTAAACTAAAACACTTGTTTTACTGATTGGTTTTTTTTGTTGTTTCTTTTTTCACGTATTTCTAATACATGGAGTATGATTGATTTGGCAAATATTTTCAATAATATTTAAAAAAAACACACTGATTTTCTTCCACTCTTTTTATTTGTTGTTGAAAGGATTGCACTAAATAACTAATGTTTTGTTTGATGACGTTTTTTCCTCTTTATACACATATTTATTATTGCAGTGGCTGAGTATTTATCACTTTCTTGTTGTTTGTATTTTAAACTTGTCTTTTATATTTTCTGATTGTATTTTATTTTAGTGTTTTTATTTTCTCTCACCACTTTAAAATATTTTGTAAATATTTATTATTATTGTTTTCCTTTAAAGTCACACGATTATTTAATTTCTTTTTTCTTTCGCACTTTCGTTTTATGCAGCGGCACAAGTTTGTAGTTTTTTATCAGTGGTCAATGTTTTGTTTTGTTCTTTTGTTAATGATGGGTATTCTTTTTAAATACAAATTTAGTGGGATTTTATTTGATATGAAACTTTTTTTTATATTATAATTGCATTGAGGTTAGAATTTTTTCTTGAAAATGGCAGCTTTTTTTTCCAATTTTTTTTTTTTTGCAAATTGTCTTTGTTTGTTGCTTTTTTTTTTCCTTAATCTAAGCCTCTTCGTTCTTCTTGTAGAGAAAAAAAAAATGTCGCACAAAATCACTAAAAACACAGTACATACATACCCTTTCCGATCTGATTTTTGTTCTGCCAACTCTTTTGCCTTGTAGACTTTTGTTGTTGCAGATATATCCACTTTAAACCTTTTGTTGATGATGACAGCTTCACAAGAACGGGATGTCCAATGATGTGTCACTTGATTTTATGACTTCCTTCTGCCGGAATGCACGATGAAGTACCTTTTTGTTAACACAGACTCCCTTGTCTGTTTTCGTTGTTGATGTTGAAGTTGCCACTAGGGGGGACAACTGCCAATTTTTTTTTAATTAGTAGACTCCAAGTCACTAATTCTTCCTGTCCTAGCCTATTCTAGGACTTTTTCGAAGGACCAATATGTTGGGCAGGGTGACTCCCTTTCCAAGCAAATGTTGATAAAAAAACTCCAAGTTTTTCTTCTAATAAAAATTAAAGCTTCTTGCTTTATTGAGTATTATTCTTAGACTAACTTAACTTTATTATTTACAAAAAGTATTTACAAAAAAAAGGCGCTATTCAAATAGCGGATTAAATTCAGTTCAAGGAGAACGTAAATGAGTATTAAGATCAATAAGTGAGATAAAAAACAAATACTGGTTTTTTAAGAGAAAAAATATAAATATATATATATACAAAACCATAAGGTTGAACACGGTTCAACATTTTTTATTTTATAATCTTGAGTGTTTTTTTACAAAAAAAAATTTATAGATAATAATATTACTTATTAAAACTACCAGTATTGAATTTATAGCTTAAAATCTATATTTTCAGTACTTAAAATTAAAAATATGCAATGTTTTTACTTGTTTCTATATGTTTTTAACATAATTTTTAATACCGGTACGTACCGGTATTGCTGTTTCGGTAACGGTATACCGTTACCGAAACAGTCTTAAATACCGTTACCTTTACCGTTACATAAACAAACGAAATCCGATACCGTTACCGTTACCCTTACCGTTATTCGTTTCGGTAACCAACCTTGGTATTTGGAGGAAAAATTATTCTTTAAAATACAACAATTTTAATAAAAACAAATACTTGACAACTAAAGATGATACTTTTACGATAAAAATTAGTGCCAACTACATTATTGATGACAAATTTAGCGCAAACTCTATGAGATTTCTCTCCCGTGTAGAGGTGCCTTTATAAATAAAAAAAAAAAACTATATGTGACGCGCAAAATAGAAAGGGACCTAGGATAGAAAGGGACCTAAGGTCAGGAGAGCATGGGATCGGTCTCATTCGATGCTCAGATGTTGTCCACAAAAAAAAAAAAAATTGATTTTTTTACCCTTAGGTCCCTTTCTCTATGCGCTGTCACATATATGGATTGGGTATTAAAACAAACAACATGCCCGAACGTGTCCAATTTACTAAAAATGAAGTTACCCCACAATTTAAATTAACTAAAATCAATTGAGAAAACTAAATCAAATAAATTTAAACAAAAAACAACAACTTAAAGATTTTCTCTTAAATTCAAATAAATGTTTAATATTTTTTGCAAAATTTTAGAAACATTTTCTTTGAATTACGTTTTTTACGATTTTTTACTATTTATTTTGAATAATTTAAAATAGTATCAAATGATGCTAAGGAGTACCTTAGTAGTTTTGAGGTTCTAATAGTACTATAAAAAGTAATATAGCACCAACTTTATCATCCCTGGTATGAAATGTATGTAGGTATCACTGTTGGTAAATGTGGCACAAAAGTGCCATTTGTGGCACTATTGAATGTTCAATGGCACCTTGGCACTCTCCATAGAATTTTGGCACTTTTTACGAAAATTACTATATAATTTGATAAAAGGTCGATATCGCTGGTTTTTCATTAAAAGCCACGCCTATTAAGAAGGGGTAGCAAAATTAAAAAACAAATGCTACACTAAAAATATCTACAATTTTTTGGACAACCTTCCAGTTTTTCGGGGACAATTTAATCATTATTTTGATATTTAAAAATAAAAGCAACGGGGATAAAATTAGAAAAACTTTAATTGATTCTATTGTATTGTCAAATTTAATTGTAAAATTTTTTGAAATTCTTGGACCTGCTAACTTATCTTAAAATAACGTAAATTTAGTGCTTTACTATAGTTAAGAATGGCATTTTTATATGAAAATATTTGTGGTAGGTAATGTTAAACTCGGGTTACTTTTTAGATAAGTTGTCCGCCTTTTTTTTTTGTCTTTTTTCTTAACCCTTAAATGCATGATCTCTACAATTTTAACCAGTTTTTTATATATGATTTCTAAAGGCGTGTACATTTCAAGAAAAATACCAAAAAAATTTTCAAATAGCTAAATTGTGATTATTTTAAAGTGTATGAAAAAAAAGAAACAAAAAAAATATATGAAATATTAATTTTTCATTTATTGTTGCCAAAATTAATTTTATTGCGAGAATACCACTTTAAATATTTAAACAAACATTTTTGAATATTGCACTTTTTGTAAAAAAAAAAAAACGCGTGTTTTAGATTTTTCACAAACATACGAAGCAAAACCAAGATTTTTCCTATAACTGTTTTAAAAATCTGAGTTATAGTTTATAAGAGCAATTTGTGCAGAAAGGGCCCCAATGCCCAAAAATTTAGTTTTATGCATCAAGTGGCGTTTTTTATTAAGAAACTGGTATGTTGCCAAATGGCTACACCATGCATTTAAGGGTTAAAGTAACTAAATGTATAAATATTTGAAATAAAAGCTGAACATATTTTTTTTGAAACATTAAATGTTGCTTAATTTTTTTTTTGGCACTTTTAAAGCTTTTTTGGCACTTTTTTGGCATCATTGAGGCACCAAACGAAAATTCTCAAATACCATCACTGGTAGGTATACTCTCTGGTATATTTTTCTATTCGTGTGTTTGTTCTCTCTGCAATTCCTACTCTTGAGTTTGTTGTTGTTTACGTTCACAACTTATAGGCGGATTATGGGACCGTAAACGTAAATGTGATGTAACTGTACCGTGCCGTAGCTAAAAAGTACACTTATAGATTACCGTAAACGACATTACTATTTAGCATCTATTTCATGTGGTTTTATATTTTATTCTAAATTTTTCCATTTATTTGTTAATTTTTATTCCTTATTTGTTGTTTGAATCAATTTTCTTTATTCATTTTATATTTTTTCCGACTAAAATCATTCAGCTGTTTCGATGCAGGATAGGAAATTCTGATTTCAACAGAATGAACCGGCAAGTACGTTTACATTTACGTGTTAGTAACCATTCGTATACATTTCTTCTTGTGGTTTCGAAACAGCTGATTCGTTACAGATATGTTTACGGTTGGGTAACTCAGCCTTTAATGTAGAACACGTTCAGCATATATTTTTGTTTAATCTTTCTTGATTGACGATTAATTTTTCTTTGACGATTGGTGCTATTAGCAGTCTAGAACTCCGTGTATGTTTTTTGATGAGGCTGTTCATGATAAAAGAACAGCGCAGTTTTAGCATATACTTTTGTTGTAATTTTCTGCTTGGCATTTGATTTTTATTCGACAGTTTGTTCTGTTAAAAGAAAAGAACACCGTACTTATATATTGTATCAATACCATTGCATTATATATGTACAAGTGCGGAAATATTATAAAACCTTGGGACATTTTTTTAAATTTCAAAAAATATGAAAAAGTTTTAAGGTGTTCAGTGCACACCTCAGCACATTAGAAAGAACGTCACTGCTTCAAGATCTATTTATATCCCATTACAAATGCATACACTCAGGGAACTTCTACAGTCAGAATTTGTTAGTTGTTTAAGTAGTATTTCAGTTTTGTTGTCTCAAGTGAAAATACCATTTATTTGTAGAAGAAATATACATTTTAACTAAAAACATTCGGAAGTCATTAAAAAAAGAAACAACATAAACTGAATTCGTAAAATTTATTTTATTCAGTCATTTTGTTAAAAAAAAAAACCAAATAAACGAATGTAAGTAATTTTTGTTCGTTGTTTTGACTAATTTATGGTTCATTTTATTAACAGTCAAAAATAAAAAAAAATGTTTTAAATTAAATGAAATGTTATTGGTCCTGTTTTCAAATGAAATTTAATTTGCTTTTGAGTACATTTGCAGTGGTCTATACATACAAGATATTTTAACCCTTTCACTACGGACTTTTATGCGGATGTATTGTTATTTTGACTTGATCTTAGAAAAAAATATGTAACATATTTTGCTCCCTCCCCCTCCTACCCACCAAAAATGACGTTCGAAAATCGATTTTTTCAAATTTCTGAGCCCCGTTTTACCCCTTAAACATTCGAGTAGCCAAAAATCCTTCGGTTTGTTTTCTTCTCGTCATAAAACGAAGCCATATGCCAAACTTGAATTATCTATCTTCATTAGTTTAGGAGAAACACCAAAACCCCCTTTTCACGGAGATTATGATATATTCAAAAAATTAGACTTCATTAACAAATATCGCGATCATATTGCCATGTTGAACTGCTTATATGTACATACAATAATTTTTATTTGAAGTCCAAGATCCTAATAAACTTATTTGTAAAAAGTATTACGGTTTTTTAGCACTATTAAATTTTATATATTCTTTTAAAGATGTGTACAATGTAGTATACAAGGATAGTGAAAGATTTAAGTATAATTTCATCTTTATTGCATTTTAATGACAACCGTCATAAATTCTATTGCAAGATTTAAATATCTAAAGTTTTGGAAAAGGGCCACAGCAGCCATGTTCCATCTTCTAAACTAATTTCTAGATATTTAGGTACCAGCATATTCACGTATTTTGTTGTAACAATCGGCTCATAATAAATTTCTGATTTAACAACAACGATTGTCTATTTGTGTGCACAGGTCAAGTCAACCTTTTATCTTAACAATTCTTTAGGTAGATATTTGTCATTGCACTAACAATAAGCACCTTGCTAATTTACCAAGAACTTATTCAAAATTTATTTAAAAATAAAAGATTAAAATATAAAGGTTAAATTTGCGTACAGGTACAAAAAGTTGTTGCATTAGCTAAACAGATACTGGGAAATTTTTATTATAAAATGTAAGCGAATTAAATGAAAAACTGTCATTCGAAGTTGCATCGACTTACAAAGAGGAAGTACATATAAACACTATTGTGAAATAAAATTATATAGGAAATATTAAAGCTAAAAATGGATTTCTGCAAATATATAATAATTTTGATCGCCCTGATTGTATATATACTGCTTGCTTGGAAGCATGTTCGTCACGGAAAGAAAATAGTGTAGCGCTTGCATTATTGGTGATATAAGGCACGATTTTTGTTCGAGATAGCTCGCGTGAAAGCACTTGTTTCGATACCCGATATGCGCTTCTATCATAGCTCCAAATATTGGCATGAAATCACAGCTTTTAGCTAGTAAATTCGGTTATCATTGTCATTCTTTCGTGCTTTGTTAGAGCGATAAAGTGTGGTAAACAAAACTCTATTGCCTTTTTTAACACACTACTGCAAGCTATAAATTCCCAGAAGCAGTAAACGAAGCAGAAAAGAAGCACTAATCATTTTTACTCAATTATACCGCTTCCGAATTTCTGCTGGGTAACTACGCGTATAATTGGCGTTCAATGTCGACCAAGTCAAATCTATAAATATAAAGTTAATACCGAAGATGAAGTCAACGAACAACTAATGGATGAACTGGAATCGTTGCTGCGGAAGGGTAATCGTGTTTACAAACCATTTAAGCAATTGCGTAGTAATTTTGCATGTAGTTCACCATATGGAATATATCCGTCATCACCACTGGGTCAACACTATTTTCTAAGTCCACATTACTACACTCAACCAAAAAAATCTGTAATGGCTACTGAAAATTTTGCTGTTATTACGGGAAATTTAACTGTTTTGAGGCCAGCGGTATTTTTTTGCTAATTTTAGCAACACATGTCTGCTGATCTGTAGTACAATAAAATTAGTAGAAAAAATTAGTAGCCGCTACTAAATTTGAGTAAAATTTATGTAAAATCCAATTCAAAATCGATTTGCTAAAATCAGTTAAAAAACTTACTAAATATCATAATTTTAGTACAATGAAATTAGTATAAATAATTAGTTGCAGCTACTAAATTTCAGTAAATTGTTGTAAACTGTAATTTAAAATCAATCTGCTTAAATTAGCAAAAATTTGTACTAAAAAATAAAAAAAACTGTAAAATCTAAAAAAAAAATGTTTTTTTCCTTCGATTGTAACAAGCGTATAATTACTTCATCGTACTTGAAATTTGGAGTCAAAATTGCAAACGGTTCTCCAGTTATTGCCGTTTTATGCATTGGAGATGCAATCAAATTTTCTGGGTGTTATTTCTAAACTAAACAAGAATTGTAAAAAATCAAAAAAAAAAAATATTTTTAAATTAGTATATTTTTCTGCTAAATTTAGCACTCGGTTTTGAAAAATTAGTAAAATGTTTTGCTGAAATCAGCAGCGAAAATTAGTAAAAAAAATCCGTAATTTGTAATAAGAGAATAGCAAAAATGATTACTAAAAATAAAAATTGTACTAATAATCAGTATAAAAATAGTATAGTGCGATTGGAAACTGTTTACAAATTTTTTTACAAACTTTTTTATCCGAGTGTATGATGGCCGGGTCTTACCATATCCAATACTGGGAGGAAATGATATATACTTAAATTAATAAGTTGCGATAAAAGTAAAGTTCAGAACAAGATTTATATATTATATTCTCGTATAAAGTTGTGAATGATTTAAAATAAATAAAATGTAGTTAAAACAAACCAAATGTGTTTTTTACTGGTCGTGTTTTTTTCTCTGTTTATCTCCAGCAGTTTTCTCTCGTGTGTAAATGGCGTTATGGCATGTCACCAATAACCGAATACATTGTAGCCCATAAGATTGGTTTGAACAGCTGTTTTATATGGTTATGGCACGTCTAATTGAGCCTTTAGTCTCAAAAATTGTGTGTTGAATAAAATTCAAAAAGTTTTATGTAGAGATTAGTAATAGGAAAAATATAAAATTAAAATTTTAAAAAAATTTTTACCCGTTCGGAGTCGGCAGCATGTTAATGTTGGAATTTTGATTTCAAATATCTCCGCTGGGGTTCGCTGCAAAGTAATAAAAGTAATAAAAAATATTTCTTGGGCAGAGATCTACATTTCCACGAAGTTTGGTCTGAAAATTCCTAGCCATTAAAATTCCCGTGTCAAAGGGTTAATAGTGGTACTTTTAATTAATTATTTTAAATTTTTTAAACGATTTGAATTCAATTTTACGTTTTCTTTGTGTTGTTTATTATTGTATATTCTCTTTATTAATTAATATTAGCTGTGTTTTCGACTTAACTATATCCGTTAACTCACAAAAAAACTCAGAGTGCATAAAAACGCGTTTAAGACGAAAACTAACACATTACTTTTCGTATACACACGTGGGAAAATATACGGAACCGTACGATTCCGTGTAACTCAGGATTTAAACCATTTTAATAACAATATATGTGACCTTCTCCGAGAAAAGGGACCTAGTGTGTCAAAAAACGGGTTTCGATAAAAATGAGAAAAACATTAAAATTTTATTTTAAATTTAACTTTAAATGCGTTCCTTTCAAAACTTTATTTTCACACACTAGGTCCCTTTTCTCGGAGAAGGTCACATATACTATTTTTGATGGTATAATTTTGCTTGTAACTTTTAAAAGTTTTTCAACTCTTTTGGGTATAACTTTTTCAGCACAAAAGGAAATCGCCTAAAACCTTTAGCGAATAATAACTATGATGTTAGAAAATCTAACACTTGTGGAAAAAAATAGGTGCCATCAATTAGGAACAAATGGTAGGTCTCTAAAATATTTAACTATGTTTTTTGAATAATGGGCAATTTCAGAGATTTTTAATTTTTGAGCTTTCAGCATCAATGTAATTGAAAAAAAGCATCAATGTAAATAAAAAAAACGAGGTCAAATTGATTAGTGTGCCTTCAGTAATAAAGAAGATTTTACAATAATAATCTCTTCATGTCTATGCGTGAAGAACTTAAAATTTCATATTTTTTGAAGGGCACATCCGCAGTTCGAGAAATAATTAGTTGCAGTCCTGCGTAATCGGTATATATCAGTAATACTATTATTGTGTGTAAGTGCTAAATGGATCGTGCTATTATTTTAATATCCAGAGCCATTTTAGGTTAAATTTTGTAGCTTTTCATAGATTTTTGTACCTAAAACGGATGGATGTAGGCACGAAACGGATAATCCGATCATTTTATTACTTACACATAACAATATTAGTGGCGATATACATACATACATATATGTATCATATAACACAAGATTTACACGTTCAAGATTTTGTTTTCAAGTTGATCACACATACTGCTTGTCAAATTTAGTTGAACTTGAGTCTGTGAAGTACACTAATAAAAAAAATCCTGTACAAATAGGTCAAAATTGTGCTGGCGCAAATACATGTATTATTTCCTGTTATTTTAGCAGAATTTTTACCTATTTGTACGGGCTTTTTTAGAGAAAATAACAGAACAATTAGTTCAATTTAATCAGAACGCGTTTAACATACTTTTGTGCTAACTTTTTTTTATGAGTGTAGGCTGCACGCAACTTGATAGTCAATTTTCTTTTCAAGATGACGTGACATTTTCATGATATTTCATGTCATTTCGTGGCTATAGCGAAATATTCTTATTCCATAAAACTTCATGCCTTCTATGTTATACAGGGTCCGCCATCTAACGTTTTTTTTTCAACTAGTGCTTATTTCGTGAATGGTAACACTTAGCTCATGTCTGATTTGACAGATAATTAGTTTTATCCTTCCGCTGAACGAATATGGTTGTGTATACGCTTGAACAACGCTGGGAAATGTTGCGACATTACTTTGAAAATCATGTCAATTTTACAAAATTTTTTCCGAAAATTGCATACGGATTTTGGAAGCCCGTTATCGGGCCATGTTGAACGAATTTTTGTTCACAAAAATTGAAGAGGAGGATATTGGCAACATTTGGTTTCAACAGGATGGCGCTACGTGCCACACAACCGAAGCTACACTCGATGTTTTGCGCCCTGTTTTTGAAGATCGCATTATCAGCCGCAGAGCTGATGTCGTTTGGCCACTTCGGAGCTGCGATTTGACACCGTTGGACTATTATTTGTGGGGTGCCGTCAAAGATAAGTGTTACGCCGACAAGCCAGAGACAATTGACGCTTTAAAGGACAATATTCGTGAAGCCATTGGTGAAATACAGCTGCACACATTCGATAATGTGCTTAAAAATTGGACCGATCGTGTAGGCTACTGCATGGCCAGCCGAGGCAGCCATATGAATGAAATTATTTTCAAATAAAAAAAGACATTTGAGAAAATATTCAGTAGTTTTTTTTATAGCATTTTCAAAAAAAAAAAAGTTATTTGGCGGACCCTGTACATACAAAGATTTATGAATCGCAACACATTTTTTTTTGTTTTATCCACCGTGTTTTCTTGCGGCACTATATTTGTAAAAAGAAAAACAAATTTATTTACAAGAAATTTTATCAGCTGTTTAAAACTTGACCGTCAAGTTTTCTCCCGACTTGAAAGAAAAATTGATATCAAGTTGCAGTTCAATTTTTAAAAATGTGAGTGTGTTAGTAAAAAAGTGTGAGCGTATTGAATTTTAAAAGGCAAAATTTTCGGAAAAATATCACTTTGAATGAATAAAAAAAAATTTACACTTGATAAAAATAATTATTTTGAGTAACTTGATCCATATAGGGTTCATGTTATCACTTTTCAAAAAAAAGATCCACTAGCAAATTTACGGAATAACATTCATCAGATTTTTATTAAATTGGGATATGCGAAAGGTGTTATTTTGTAAATTTCCTAGTGGGGCGTTTTTGGCCAAAAGTATAAAAATTAATAAAAATTAACACCATATGGATCACGTTATACAAAATAATTATTTTTATGCAGTTGAGATTTTTTTTTTTATAAATTTAATGGCTTTTCAATCTCCTATCATAATTAATATTAAGTTCCATGGGGCTTTTCTGACCCCAGGCCACTAAGGGTTAAATTTTTTTAAAGAAATGAAAAGATAATTATAATTTAACCAAATTTGAGTGCTGTTTTTCCGAAAACCGTGTAAAATTTGATGAAAACATTAAAATAGTTAAAATTTTTGACAAAATGAGCAATTTTTGTAAAATGTCCTGAAAAGCAGTCGCTCCAAACACAAACTCGAATTATAATTTTTCCAATTTATTTTTTTTTCTTCAATATCAACTATTATGTGGTACAAATAGCAATCAACATCTCCAAATTAGGCATTATAAAAATGTTTTTAAATTAATTTAAAAAAAATACGTTTTTGCATTTTTATCAAATTCGTGGGTCATTTTGGATTCCAGGCTAAAGTGGGTTAATGATATCCGATGAAGTCAAAATTCCATGTATGAATCATTTTGACTATATTAAATGAATAAGTGGAATAAAAAATAATTTTTTTTCGAAATTTCGAATTTTGGTAATTTTTAATAGTAACCCGGTGAAAAATGTCCATATATGAACATTTATGGTTCAACCATATATGAATGGATCCGAAAAATGAGGTAACACCTCAGTATATGTTCATATATGGACATATATATGGACATATATGAACATATACATTTATTAAATATATGCGAATACATGCGAACGTTGCTGTCCTTTATTAGGTGTGTTTGGGTACTTCCAGTAAAGTCCAGTAAAAATTACTCAGTAACAAATTTACAGAGAGTAAGGCAAAATTTACTCTCAAAAAGAAAAATATCTAAAAATGTACGCAAACAGAAAAATTGTAAGAATTAGTAAAATACTGGTGCCAACTTCTTTCCTAAAAATATCGCTAAATCAAACTAAAAAATCACTAGAAAATATCTAAATTATAAAAAGAAATAAAAAAGCGATAAATCTCTAAATTTCACGAACTTTTTAGGTCCTGTTGAAAAATTTCACAAAAATAGCTATATTTTTCAAACTTATTAAAACTTTCTTAAGGCACATCTACACGAGAGAGAAAACTTCTAGAGATAGAGCAAAAAACACCTCTAATTAGCTTTATTGTGAATGATTTAAGCTATTTAGAGGTGTTTTTTGCTCTATCTCTAGCAATTTTCTATATAGATAATTGAAAACTATATAGAAAACTATATAGATAGAAAACTCGCTAGACTTTATGAAAATGCAGCTCTGTATAAGTCTACGAAATGTAATCTCTAGACCGTTGACAATTGCTGTCATATACAATTTCTTTAATTATTAACAATTTTTAATATGTCTTGTAACATAAGTGAACATTTCAATTTATTAAACTCACCTATTGGTATTTTGAGAAAAAATTATTCTTTGAAATACAACAATTTAAATAAAAACAAATACTTGACAACTAGCGATGGTACTTCTACGATAAAAATTAGTGCCAACAATATTAGAGATGACAAATTTAGCGCAAAATCTACGAGATTTCTATACCGTGTAGATGTGCCTTTAAAAAATTATTGATACATCGCCCAACTTTTCGAACTTTTTTGTTTTCCATAAAAATTTAACGATAAATCGCTGAATAATAATGATTCAAAAATTTTGTCAAGAAAATAAATGTAAAAAAATGCTAAAGGCACATCTACACGAGAGAGAAGACTGCTAAAGATAGAGCAAAAACACCTCTAATTAGCTCTATTGAGAATGATTTAAGCTATTTAGAGGTGTTTTTTGCTCTATCTCTAGTAGTTTTCTCACTCGTGTAGATATGCCTTAAGAAAATGTCTAGACTGTATTAAAAAGAAAAATCTCTAGTTTTCCCGCTAATAGCTAAATTATATTTTATCCCGCTAAACGAGTTGAAATATCGCTAGATTTGCCGAGAAAATATCTAAATTGGCAACAGTTATTAATATAGCTGATTGCGAAATAAACCTATTCAAATTATTGGATTAATAAATAAAACCTAATAAAATGATCACCTACTTACTCCTTCCATCGTAAATAAGCTTATATTTAAATATCTTTTATTTTTACAAAAAATTATTTCAAAATTATTTAGACAAATGTTTTGTTTCTTTAATCATATGTTTTCAATCATATGTTTTTTCTTTTCTTACAAATTCTTACCAGCAAAAATTCATCCAGTAAAAACTTGTAAGTTCTCTGGTATTGAACTGTCACTTTACTCTCTATTTTTCCTCTCTCCTTACTGAATAATTGTGTAAACAAACACCTTCCAGTAAAAACTTGTACAAATTTGTACAAATTTTTGGGTACCCAAACACACTTATTATAAGGTTGCACGATAGATATAAATTTATGTATGACATTCAAATTAGGCGCTACATATGTTCCTTTTTTTATTCATGGCATTAAATATAATTCCATATTTATCCAAATATGAGTTCCTTTTACATGTATGGAAAAATGTATTCTTCGAAATATGTTATATACAAGTCCCTTTTGCATAAATTGAATAACATATACTTTCATATTTGTCCATATATGAGTGCAATTTCCATATATGAAATAACAGATGCTTCCATATATGTCTGTATATGAAATTTTTTCCATATATTGAATCACATATACTTCCATATATGTTCATATAAAATCCATATATGTTCATAAAAAATCCATATTTGTTCATATGTGTCCATACATAAACCATATATGAACATGTTTGAGCGTATATGAACATTTTTCACCGGGAATACACTTTTTTCCAAAAGGGGCCATTTTCGTCCAACTTTCGGCACGGGTTAACGTTTTCCAAAAAGGAAAATCGATTTCTTCCATTTAGGACCATTTTCAATACAACTGGGGGCGTAATGAACGAAAATCGACAAATCGCTATTTTAAGGGACAGCCTAATGTACATATATGTACATATATCCAATCCGTAACTTTAAGAACATTTTAAAACTCCATCTTATTTTTTCCTATTACTCACTTTTACACAAATTCACAAAATGGTTAAATACCTATAAAAAAATTAACAAAAATTGTAAATTTTCTGGTTAATTAAAAAAAATAATTGAAACATTTTGTATCAATTAAATCCTAGCAACAAAAGTAGTTGAAACATTTTTGTATCAATTAAAACATAAGGTCCATTCGATTACTGGATAATTTGTACAAATTTGTACAATTTTTTACTGGATGGCGTTCGTTTACATAAATACTCAGTAAACAGAAAGAAAAAAGAGAGAATAAAGGACAGTTCTATGTTGAGAGTTTCTAAGTCTTCTTCTTTTTCTTGCAAATTTTTACTGGATAAATTTTTGCCAGTAAGAATTTGCAAGCAGAAAAAAACATATGTTTCGAAAACATATGATTGTTTATGGTAAATAAAACAAAAATATTTTCCAATTATATTATTTTATGGAAATGCAAAGCAGTAAAACTTTCAAAATAAATTACGGAAAACATAAGAAAACCTTCTAAAAATGTTCTGCTTAAGGTTTAACATCAAAAATTGTCTTCTTTCATAGCGACCAGTTAAAATTTATTTGTATATTTGGTGTTGTACACTCTAAAAAATGTTTGTAAATTTACTACTATAAAATGGGTAAAATTTTGTTTAATTTTACGAAAATTCTGTAAATATAAACAAAAAATGCGTAAACTTTTTTTGTACACACTTTCATACGCAATAATACACACACAAAGTATTTTTAGACATTATGTGCTTATAAATAAACACATTGTGCCTAAAATTACTATTGTTTTGTTAAATAAAATTTTTACGCACAAAGTTGGTAAATATACTATCTAATAATAGTAATAAATACTCTGACATTTCAAATTGGAAAAAATTGAAAAAAAAATTATAAATAATAAAAAGAAAAAGCGAAAACGGATTATTTTTTGTGAATTACAACATTTTCACAAACACATTAGAGTCTGGAAATAGCAACATAAGCATGAAATTGTTTTTGGTAATTATTATTAACGCATGTGGTAGTCTAAACCTCATTTCAAAATTGAAAACGCCGTAAGAGAGACACGGCCTACGAAGGAACTACTGGGTGCATCAAAATGCCTTCTTTGCAAGGGAGGCAGTCAACCAACAACCGTCAATAATAACGGGAGAAAACGCCGTAAGAGAGATACGGCCTAGGTAAAACAACTGGGTGCGATGACTCCTGCTCAACAAAATGCCTTCTTTGAAAGGGAGGCAGTAACCGTCAACAATAACGGGAGAAAACGCCTTAAGAGAGATATGGCCTACCCAGGAACAACTGAGTGCAGTGACTCCTGCTCAACAAAATGCTTTCTTTGCAAGTTAGGCAGTACTCAATGAATACTGACTTTGTTGAGCAGGAGTCATTGCACTCAGTTGTTCCTGCGTAGGCCATATCTCTCTTAAGGCGTTTTCTCCCATTATTGTTGACGGTTACTGCCCCCTTTCAAAGAAGGCATTTTGTTGAGCAGGAGTCATCGCACCCATTCAATAAAAATTTTTTATATGAATTTTATACAAATGCCTTAAGATCCCAAAACGACTAATTTGGACATAAACGATTATGAGAGAATGACTCGGATATTATTATTAAAAAAATACGTACTAAAAATTAATTTGTTATTTTATTTAAAAAAATTTTTGGGTGGTGCTTAAAGTTAGCACACCTGTTGTAAATGTACGCATTATATTTTATTTTTACGCACTTTCTGTGGATTTTTGCGCATTTTTTGTGGATTTTTACGCATTTTATGCGTACATTTACACGTGAAACGTGCTTTTTTACACACAAATTTAGTAAATTAACACACTAATTTCAAAATTTCATTTAATTTTTACGCACTTTCAATGTAAAATTACTAATTATTTGTGCACCAACTTAAACACAATGTGCGTATTTTTTTTCAATTACGCACATAGACTAAATTTACCCAATTTATAGTAGGAGTTCAGTTTCCTACTATAAGTTGGGTAAATTTCAACAGAATTTAATTAGAGTGTAGTCAGCTGTGTGTACAAACTTGCAAATTGTTGCAAATTTTCTGTTCGCGTACATGTTTAGGAAAATTTTATTTTGAGAGTAAATCTTGTCTTACTCTCTGAAAGTTTGTACTGAGTAATTCTTACTGGACTTGACTGAGCAAAGTAATCGAATGGACCTATATATTCTAAATATTTCCGATTCAAATAAAACACAGCAACAAATCTATTTCATGTTTTTCTAGTTCAAATAAAAATATGAAATAAATTTATTAGAAATTTTCAGGTACAAATAAAAATTTTAGAAAAAATATTTTATTTTTAGGAAACTCAAATAAATAATTTAATTTATTATTTTATTTGCCGAATATTATTATTATAAAAAAATTTTTGCCAGAGACCTCTATTCAGATGTTATTTCGGGTCAAAGTTGAGAAATGGACTTGCCTCTATCTCCTCTATTTATTATCGGATTTGGATAATATGAGCACCAATGGAGAGGTAATTAAAATGGATTTAATATGCCGTAAAATATTTACTAACCCATTGCGAGATGGTTCCGGTTTTTTTTAAATATTTAGGGTGAGTTTTTCGGGAATAGTCCTGAATATCGAAAAAGTGCTTATATAATGGTATAATTTGTACACACATAATTGTATCTTAAATAACAAGCTGTAATTTGAGGTACAGTTGTAGCACAGGCACAGTTGTAAGCAGTTAAAGTTAATTTTCTTTTTTTAAGTAAAAATAGAAAGAAAAAAGTAGTTAAATGGGAAAATATTGTAATATTGTGTTTTTCTTATCAAATCATTGGCGAGACTTACACCTTCCATACAAGATCTAGCTCAACCTTTTAACCCATCAAATGACAAAGTTATTAGGGGTCAAACTTTTACTTTTTTTCTTTGCCATTAACTCAAAAAAATTCATGTCAGTTACAAGGATATAGGTATTGCACGATTTTTTTTCTCTCCAAATATGGCTACTTTTTTCGAATTTCTAAAGTCTCGTCACGAAAAACTCTCTTGTAAAGTTTCTTGTTTCTCAATGGGTTAGATTTAGGGTATTCAATTAGTCGGCTTTTTATTTTAATCGATTAATTGTGCAAATAATTATTCGGATTTTTTGCTCAACCGATTAGTCGAATTAAATTTAAAAATTAATAATTTTATTTAAAATAAGGAACAAATATAATTTCAGTAACTCTTAAAATTCTTAAAACAAAAATTGTAATAATTGAGATAATATTTTATCAAAATGTGTATTTTTTCTGTCCTCTCCGTCACATAATCAAATTTTATCCAAATCAGAAGGAACCACACCGCAGACCTTTCTGGTAAATTTAGCATTTTAAGTTAAGCCTGAATTAGCCAGACGTAATCGCAGCCATCTATAATATATTTAATAAGTTAAAGGAGAGTAGAACAATTCTTATATTAATTTGTATCTCTTTCGTATGCATTGAACACATAAGAAACCTAAATGCAGGAAAACTTCGGTTGAGATATTATTTTTCCTCTACTTGAACGGCCTTCAATCCATTTATTTTATTTGCTAAAGGATAATTTGAATGCAGAGTGCTCACTAAACAAGCTTTGTTACATTGGGAATTAATTATAATTAATAATTATAATGCTTATAATTATAATAATTACACAGTACAACACTAAAAATGCATCGGGCATGCGACATATCAAATATGATAGATTTTAGGATGAATATCACGAATGTGAACACCAAATTTCAAAATAAGCTCTAGTTTTTGAAATATTTGCAAATTTAACTTTTAGCAAAAAAAAACAGTTTTTTTGTTAAGATTTCTTATTTATTCATATACCTGACTAAACCACGAATAATTTTTAAAATGGTTTAAAAATATAGACTTTGGGCTATTAGAAACATATAAACTTATTTTGATTAGGTAAAGGATCTAGGATATAATTGCAACTAAAGTTAAAACTTCACTTATTTTCCTATTTTGCAAATTTAATAAAATCCCTTAATCACCCAGTGTAGAAACGGTAATGACATATCATTATTTTTTGGAGTACCAGTAATGACACCCACTTACCTTCTGCATTATTTTAAAACATATAATAATGAGTTACGGATAAGGACTTATTTTTATCATTATTTCAAATACAAAATAATTTTTTAGATTTTTTTGAAAATTTTTTGAAATCTATTTTTAGACTCAATATTTTTTAAACACTGGTAAGGATATATGTAACCACATATTTTTTGTATGTTGGCGAGTAAGCTTACTTGTGTGCAGCAGGTCAATTATATTTTTATCTATTAAATATTACATGTCGATATAGCTCAGATGGTAGAGCTGTTGACTGGCAATCTGTAGACCCAGGTTCGATTCCCGCACCAGCAAATTTTATTTAAAAAAACAATACAATAAAAAATATTTTTTTTTATATAATTTATTTATTTGAAAATCTATTTTTAGACTCATTGTTTTTGTCAGTACTGTTAAGCATATAGGTAACGATATATTTTTGATTTTTCGTATGCTGGTGTGTAACGACAACTCATTATTTTTCGCGACATCCCCATATAAAGGTAATAAGAAATGTAATAACAAAAGTAACTAGTTACCATTACCAAGTATGTAGTTACATAACCATGTATCTGGTAATGATTTTCTACACTGGGCTGATTTGCAAAATCTTTACGTATGATGTAAATTCATATTCCACTAAATTCTTTTTATCAAAAGAATCACAACTTATGCATCAAGATTTGAAATACACATTTTACATCTTTTTTATTTCAAATAAATTTTATATGAATTTACTATGGCAAAAAGATATAAAGTACATTTTTGAACATGCATATTTTAAAATCGTTATTTTTTCGAAATTTGCATTTCAATTGAAATTTGGTTGAAATAAATTAGAAAATATATGTTTTATATTTCTGAATGGTTTTATCTGGGTTTTATATTTTAGGATTTGCCACAGACTCCTTAATTTTTAGGTATTAAAAAAGTCAGTCTTTTTCAGGATTAGTCAATACTAACTTAAAAATAAAACAGGAAATGCGAATTCTTTTTGCTAAATTAAGTAACATGAGATGTTTACTGAAGGTACAAATTCAAATATTATATATTCCTTTCATCGCAGATTATTTATTAACGAAATCGTGAAAAAAGAGAAATTTTAATTTTAAATGCATATATAGGGAATATTATCGCAGCTGTCAAAACGTGCAATATATCACATTAAAGGGCATATTTCGTCATTTTAAAATGTTGCAAAAAATAGTATTATTACCCTTCCATTTTATATTTTTTTTGCAAAAAGTTTATTAAAAAATTTAATTTTCCTACAAAAACGTTTTTGCAAATATTTCTTAAACTATAGCTAACTTTAAAATTCTAGGGCCATATTCGTGATCTGCGTCCCAAAATCTATTAGAAATGACATATCGCAATCCCGATGCATCAATTTTTCTTATTTTGTTGTACTGTGTTATTAAGGCTGTCGTTTAATATTAATATTTAAAAAAATGTAAAAAAAATAATAAAAAATTTCATTATATATATTTAAATAGATACTACTACTTAAATTGCAAGATCTGTCAAAACAAGAGATTAGTATTTTGGAAGATGACACAGCAAACTGTGACAATTTTTTGTTGTTTTTATTTTTCTTGCATATTTAAGATGTCTCTTAATGGTCCTAGAAGAAAATGACAAATTCTCATTGAGTTTAAGCTACTCATATTTGATCTTAAAACCGACCAAAAATAACACTCATTAAGCTAATAAAGAGTTATAGGAATTCTAAAAAGTTGTCCCGTGATGATTATCTTAGGCCAGACTGAAATCCAGGTTGCTACAAGCCTACGCCAAATTATTTTTCATAATTTCTTAAACAAGTTTGGGATTTTAGCATATTTACTTTCATAAAATCGTATATATTTTTAAACATTTGTGAAATTTTTTGCCAATTTCGATTAATCGATTAATCGTATTAAATTATTCGAATAATTCGTTATTCGAAATTTGGCCTTTTTGAATTATTCGATCAATTTTTGAGCAAAATTGTTTGATTAATCGAATGACGATTAATCGATTGAATACCCTAGTTAGATTAGATACGAAGGCACTACGCACCGCAACCAATATAGATCTTTTGTGCTGCCTAGAGTTCCCTAGAGATTCAGGCTACCAATAAAGCCAATAATACCGTTAGGAGAATTTCTCCAAATGTCCGAAGATAACACAAAGCGGTCACCCAAAAATATGAGTCTCCTGTCGCACAGTCTCGGACATTCGCAGAGAATATGCTCCGATGTCTCATTTTCCAGCTCACAAAACCTGCAAACATCAGTGTCTGACCGGCCCTGTTTGTGAAGCTGGTACCTGAGCCCACAGTGCCCAGTTAAGTATCCCGTCAGGGTCCTAAGGTTACCCTTGTCGAGTGACAATAGTCATCTTGATACTCCGCTGGGCAAGGAAATAAATCGTTTGGCCTGTCTTTGGCCAGTAGAAGTTTCCAATGCTTAGCAAGCTCAGTCTCTCTCCAATGCCTGAGTTTTTCCCTAGCGTACCCCCTAGGTATCCCAAAGAATGGTTCCGGACCGATGAAGGGTCGTCGGGCTCCACAATTGGCTAGACAATCAGCCCTTTCGTTACCCTCGTGCCCTTCAAGACCAGGAATCCATCCCAGTGCAAGGGAGTTTTTCATACCGAGTTCGTTGAGAATTCCCACACACTCCATAACCAGACCAGATGATACCCCGTAAGCTCCTAGAGCCTTTAGCGCAACCTGGCTATCAGAGAGAATGTAGATGCGGGATCTAACCGTGCCTCTCCGCAGGCACTCTTTCACACATACGCAGATGGCGGAAATCTCCGCCTGAAAGACGGAGGGGTACTTGCCCATTGGTAGAGCAAGTTGGAATCTGGGTCCAAAGACACCTACCCCCGTGTCACCATTAGCTTGTTTCGAGCCATCAGTGCACCATATCTGAGCCCCCTCTTCGGGCTTCCAAATCTGACTGGTCCACATATGCCTGTCAAATGACATAATGTCAAAATGCCTGACAAAGATCTGCTCCGGGATCATTTTATCCACGACCCTTAAGATTGGGTCGCCCATAAAGATCCCGGCGCTCCTCATGTGACCCTTTAGGTCCCCGCTCCATATGTTCCCAACCCCCGGAGACGAAGTGAGCCCATGCTTGCAGCCTCCTTCACGGAAATATGCAATGGTGGAATACCCAACTTGGCCCCAATGGCATCCGTCGGGCACGTTCTTCTAGCCCCCGTAATGCCAGTACACACCAGCCGATACATCTTCTTCAGAGTATCCTTTGCCGTTGACTGCTCAACCTTTGGCCACCATGCTGAGGCAGCATAAGTGATCATAGGTTTTACAATGGTGTGGAATGACCAGTAGACCATGTGTGGTCTTAGACCCCATGTTTTCCCAAAGAGCCTTTGACAGGCATAATAGGCCCTGGTGGCCTTCTTGGGTACGGTGTCTAGAAGATCATTCCACGTAAGGGAGTTATCCAGAGTCACCCCTAAATATTTCACACTATCCGAGAAGCCTATCGTATTTTCCCCAACAACAGGTTCGGTCAGGTTGACCCTTTTTCTCCTTGTGAACGGTATCAGGATCGTCTTCGTCGGGTTGATAGTCAACCCTTTATCCTGACACCATGAGTGAGTAAAGTTCAGAGCCTGCTGCATACGATCAGAGATGGTCCTGTCATCCCAGCCGACAACGGAGATGAAGCCCAGGTCGTTCAGACCCTCAAGCAACTCACCAATGACCAGTGTCTACAGTAAAGGCGACAGTACACCGCCCTGAGGACATTCTATGGTCGCACTCACGGTTCTACTAGTAGAACATATACCGAACGTGATCTCCATTGAGTTGAGCATCTCCAATGTTCAATTTATAATCATTGGAGATATGCCCTTTCTCATAATAGATAACCCGATCGCATCATAGGACGTGTTGCCTCCAGTGGCTTCTCTATCAACGTGACAACATGATGGATGGCACTTTCTGTAGACTTACCCCGTTAATACGCGAACTGAAGCTCGTGTATCGGCTTACGCCTGAGGTATGTGTCGCCCATTTCACTCTGTCCTCTCGAAAGACGGCACCAGTTAGGCGTACATACTTTCCCGTAAGATTTGGGATTTCTTGAATCGCTACAGACCCGCGGGAGGCTACGCAGCCTCGGAAGTGCGTGTCTAACAATAGGTCATAGGTTTCTTCAGGAGATCCAGTGTAGGAACCATCGGGTCTCCTGAGAGTGCGAAGACCATTCGTGTGATCCTGTGAAAGGGCCTTCTGAAGTCGCGCAGCTTCCGGAAGATCTGAGATCTTCTCACAGTAGCTGGGCCACATGGAGCTTTTGGATCTACCTAATTCCCTATTATATTCAGTCTCAATGGGTTAACTATCAGTCTTATTTTTTGGCACTGGTGAAATATAGTTCTGTAACCTTATAACTGACATGAATTTGAGTTAATGTAAAAGAAAAAAAGTAAAAGATAACTTTGTTATTTGATGGGTTAAAAGGTCGAGCTATATCTTGAACTACGCTCGCTACGTTGTTAGCGCGCCTTACGGTTTACTTAATTCCAGTTTATCTAGTAGTAGACCTGGCAATTCAAGTGAATTCACAAAATCCGGGGCACAACAAATTACAAATATTATTTATTTTGATATTTTTCAGATGTACAAACAAAAATAAAAATAATTTGTAGAACAAATTTATCAGGCTTACACTATCGTACATTTTATATGAATACCCCTTATATCACAGTAATACGAAACAAACAAAAAAATGATTGCAATAGAGATGAACGAGTGACACAATTTGTTTTAAAAATTAATCTTTGTAGTATAAATAATAGAGTTCGTCACAAAAATTTTATTTTCGAATATCATCACTTTTTTTTATAGTTTTTGCATAGAAAAAAAGAATGGCTTTTTTTTCTTTTTTATTTCAACTCCTTCCACTGGCGCAAGTCGACCAAAAACGCTAATTTTAAGACCCTTTTTCTCCAGAGCAAAAACAGGTGCATTTATAGCAAACCTGATTTTACCATTCGATTCTACAACAAAATTTAATACACAAAACTTTTTTTTGCATTATCAAAACACACCAGATAGCCATTAGAGTGGTTCGAAAATCCGCTTTTTTCAAAAACTTCTAAAAAGTAATTTTTTTATTACACACAATGAAAATGTATTTCCGGCGGAGTACATGGGTACAACAATTTTGGATATACCGCGAACCGTTAAAAAGTTATTAGCTAATCAAATTTTGATTTTTTTTTAATTCAATGAAAAAGTATTTGAGATAATTAAAATGCAGCTTTCAATACTCGCTGCCGCGTTATAAATTTATTTTTTAGTAATGACAAAATAATTTGTAAGTTTTGTAATGTTTATTACAAAGATTTTTCTTTACTAAACATATTTGATTACTAAATAACTTTTTAACGGGTCGCGGTTAGGAAATGCATCCCGGGATTTCTCGTCCCGCGATTCCCGGGAAATTAAGCATTTTTTAGTTCCCGCATTCCCGGAAATTTGGACCGGGAATCCCGGGATTTCAAAACTTGCAATTTAAAATAATAAAGTCAATTATTTAAAATTTTCTTATGCAAAATTTCCCAACCTTTTAAAAATAGTAAACATTTTACATTAGGCTTGTTCGCTCACTTACTACAATTTGCTACCTTTACCACAACTGGAAAAATTCACAAAGTAACCAAAACAGCGATTAAGTAAAAGTAGTAAGATTTTCGAGTAAAACATACTGATAAATTTGTATACTTGATCGAACATTTTAAGTTTTTTTAAAACCACTCAAATGGCGTTTGTATAAAAATTTTGAATCGCATTTATTTTGTACACAATTAAAGAAAATTTGTCCATTAATTTTTAAAAATTTGCAAGTTAAAATTCGTTCCCATAATTTTAAAAAATTTTTCCAATTTTCAAAAATTATTTTCTGTTTTAATTTTTTTGATTTATTTTTTTTCTGCGGACAAGTTTTTTAGTCTAAACATTAGTTTTAGTTTATTAAATTTTTAAAAATATATAATTAGACTTATATAATTTATAATATAAAATTAATTTTTTCCCACTGCGAAAATTAAAAGAAAAACTACTTGAGCTTTTTCGCGATCATGAAAATTTGAGGTCTTCAAGACATTTTATTTATAAAAATTTTAAAATTATTATAAAATATTTTCTAATTTATTTCCCTTGCGGGATCCCGGGAATTCAAGATAAATTTCCCGCTTTCCCGGGAAATCAAAAAGTGCGGGATTTTGCATTCCCTAGTCGCGATATATCGAAAATTTTTGTACCAGTATTCTCAGCAGGGAAAGCATTTTCATTGTGTGTAATAAAAAAGTAACTTTTTTTAAATTTTTGAAAAAAGTGGATTTTTGGACCACTCTAATGACTATCTGATGTATTCAGAAAACGCAAAAAAAAATTTTTGTATTAATTTTTGCTCTCGAATCGAATGGTAAAGACAGATTTCCCAGAAATGTAGCCGTTTTTGCTCTGAAGAAAATGGGTCTCCAAATCAGCGTTTTTGGCCGACTTGCGCCAATGCACTATAGGTAAAATGATCCCATTTTCTGGCCAAAACTATAAGGAATCACTGAAGAAGGGTGAAAATCTATATACGGAGGTTTTCAAGGTTGCTGATTTCGAACCTGAGGTAAAATTTTTCAAATTCAAAATGGCGGATCCAATATGGCGGCGTAAATTTTAAAATTTCTTCTGATTTACATGAAAATTGGTATACGGGGGTTTTCAAAGTTGCTGATTTCGAATCTGAAGTAAAATTTTTCAAATTAAAAATGGCGGATCCAATATGGCGGCATAAATTTTAAAATTTCTTCAGAGTTACATGAAAATCGGTAGACGGGGTGTTTTTAAAGTTGCGGATTTTGAATCTGAGGTAAAATTTTTTAAATTCAAAATGGCGGATCCAATATGGCGGCGTAAATTTTAAAATATCTTCTGATTTGCTTGGATAAAAATGTTAACTGTGTAAAATGCAAACTTTTGTTGTCTAAAATCTCAAAAAAAATAAAAAAATATTTTTTTTTAATCTGGGGCATATTAGCAGAAAATTGAACAAGTGGAAACTTTTGTAGAAACAATTTTTTTTTTCAATAAAGCTATTTAAAATTTTGCTTTACATTTCATTATCTAAAGTAATTTCATTTAATTTTAGTTTTAATTGCCAAAATAAATTCAGCGTTTAGCCAGAGTTCGCTTTGCATCTGAAATATGTTTCTCTTCCTATGAGAACTCTCCCATCTAACTGAGATATTCTTACAAAAAATTCGCACTTTCTCCTTCCCATAAGCCGATTCCTCATTCAAAACATTGCCGCATTCAGCTTTACCAACAATAAAATTGTAAGCGGTAGTATTCTTCTCCTCTTTCTTTTGCTCATCCAATCAAATTTCCGCAAGTTCGCTATTTTGCAAGCGGAGGCTGCCTACCAAAAATGATATTTCTCAAAAAACGAAAAAAATCGCAACATGAAATTGACAAATTAAACTCAAAACTGTTCATTTATCACGTTTCTGATTGTTTAAACATAGCCAAATTCGGCCAACTTATTAAAAGCTTATCCAAAGTTCATTTTTCAGAAAAAAACTTGAATTAAAAGTTATGTCAAAAGTATGAGTTTTTTCGCCAAAAAAAAAATTTTTTTAACAAATTCTTTCTCTTAAACCATTAAGCACTTACTATCACTTTTGTTTTCCATATTTGGTTTAAATTTGTGTTTTTTTTAACTATTTAAAGAAATTTAAAAATTCGACCAAATTGCACTGTATATACTGCGTTCAACACTTTGCTCACAAACAATGACTTTGACCACTTTTGCATGGCCACCACGGGCACGCTTGCAGAAGTCCAGACGCTGAACCCAATTTTCGACGGTTTTCAAGCATAAATCGGCCGATATTCGTACGAAGTTCATCAATCGTCGCTGGCTTGTTGGCATAGACCATAGATTTGACGTAGCCCCACAGGAAATAGTCCAACGGCGTCAAATCGCACGACCGAGGCGGCCAATCGACTGGACCATTTCGTGAGATAACACGTTCTCCAAACTTGGTTTGCAATAAATTGATTGTGACATTCGCTGTGTGGCTTGTGGCGCCGTCCTGTTGGAACCACATGTCCTCCAAGTCCATATCATCCAATTGGGGCCAAAAATATTCGGTTATCATTGAACGGTAGCGATTCCCATTCACAGTAATGTGCCGGTCTTGATCATCACGGAAGAAGTACGGCCCAATGACGCCGCCGACCCATAAACCGCACCAAACCGTAATTTTTTCGGGATGCAATGATGACTCATGGAGAACGTGTGGATTGTTGTCTGACCAATAACGCATATTTTGTTCATTGACGAAGCCATTCATTATGACGACCATAAATTGGGTGAAGCGCTCTTAACGTTGAGGCCACTGACGCCGAATTTCGGTAGTAAATTTTAATAATTTCGACCAGTTGTTGGCTCGTATATCTTTCCATCATGAAATGGCAAACCTTACTGAAGAGAAATGTCAAAAGAGCGGCAAGAAATATGGCGTCGTTTGCTGTCCCTGTTTTTCTACTTTTGTAGCGTCCCTGTTGAAGAACCCTTTATTTGTAAATCAAATACTGCCCAAAAGTCTTTTTGCAAATGCTGGTAAAGAATCCTAAATACGTTTAATAATTTGTAATTGCACGTCAGTTAACCTACTGCACCTAGACCTAGGGGCATTCCCATATGTAACCACTTGTTCCACCAATAGATTGATGCTGTTAAGTATTCTGTCATGGTCGGAAAATTACAATTCCTAAGATATTCCCAATACAGATTCCTAATAAAGACAGTTTTTAGTAAGAAATTTATTTCTCACTGTCTAATTGATATTTTTACAAGCGTCGGAATAGAATTAAAATTTTTAATAAAATATGTCCCAGCAAAATATTGGTAATGACACCTCATTGCTGTCTGCATTACCAATAATGATATATCATTACCTTTTGCATTATTTATTAATGTAAAATAATGACTTGCTAATAACGGCCTATTGTAGTCATTGCTTTTAAATATAAAATAATGACTTACTCGCAATAGTTTAAATAAGTACTTTTTATAAAGTTAAAGTTTATACATTTTTATTTATTATATGTAAATATGTTTTGTGTTAAAATTTTTATGACGAGTTCTAAAATTACACACTAGCAAAAACTTTAATTTCTCTGAATGTATTTTCTGTATTTGTGTAACCCCTTATTTTTAAGAATCAAGTAAGCAGTCGGATAACCACTTATAATTCAACTCTTCGTAACCATTTGTGTAACCACTTATTATTCAGAATCTCATAACTACTTAATTTTCATTTTTTAGTAAGCGAGCGGGTAAGCGTGACTACTTATAAAAACGACCACGCCAAACAAAAATAATGAGTCTAGATGCCAAAAAATAAATTGTTCGGAGCTATGAATTTCTATTATATAACTACTTATTTGGTAATGAAAGATTTTGCTGGGGTACTAACAAAATTTAGCGCTTGCATTAATAGACAATAGAGTATAGGACAAATTACTATTATCGAGTGTCTTCATAAAAACCTACGCATTTACTCGGATAATTTTGAGTTTCTTGTTATTGTATGTAAAATTTTCTTACACTCGAATTTAGGCACAGACGAACCTCGATTATCGGGGTTGTTCGGGACCAGGTTCAGCACGAATAATCGAAAACCACGGTTAAAAGAGACATATATATTTTAACTAAATCTTTGGAATTTGAATAAGCCATTTCCACAAAAGTACATGCTGAGATATTTTTAACTTCTGAAAGTACAGATAATAGAGTTAAACCACGGTTAAAAGAGGTATAAAATCAAATACCAGCATGTCGGTTAACAGATGTACCCGGTACCCGGAGGCC
This sequence comes from Leucophora obtusa, assembly GCA_949987735.1. Classification (NCBI taxonomy): domain Eukaryota; kingdom Metazoa; phylum Arthropoda; class Insecta; order Diptera; family Anthomyiidae; genus Leucophora; species Leucophora obtusa. The sequence goes on from OX465298.1 coordinate 98,842,689, forward strand.
CAGATAATCGAGGTTCAACTGTATGTATGTAAGTATGTAGTTTAGTTCAGTTTAGTTTGATTTAGTTAATGCTTGTACACTCAAAAAAATAAGTTAGTAGAAAAATTAGTAAAACTTCTTGTATATCAAGTGTACTAGTTTTCAGCAATTTTTTTGCTGAAATTCCGTTTTCAGCAAAAAATTTAGTTATATTTTTTTAGCACTAAACTAATTTTGAACTAATGTTTTACTAATTTATTTTGCTACAAAAATTGTGCTGATAACCGCATGCATAGCGTGGACGACAACCAGATAGACAAGATGTAGATGTCGCAGCTTGTCTGGAAACGGAAATGACAAAAAAAGAAAAACAACTCTACACATATTCTATATTTAAATTTTCAGCAAATAAATTAACTAAAGTAAAATTTCGCTACAAGTTTTTTGAGTTTTTTTCAGTCTACTAATATTCAGCAAAAAGTTTAGTGATTTTAACAAGGATTTTTTTCATTTGCAGTCGACTAAATGTTAGCAAAACTTTTGCTGAAGATTACTATTTTTTTGGTAAAAATCAGCTCGCTGATTTTCAGCAAACCTTTTGCTGAAATTACCAACTTTTTTGCAAGCACGCTCCTGACTAAAAATTTGCTGACACAGCAACATTTTTTGCTGACTTTACTGACTTTTTTTTTTGAGTGTAGTTAACCCCCCACATACTGTAGTAGTTGTGCATTAACTCGTTCAACGCCATTAGCAGTTATTCCATGGATTGGATGAATGAATGCATGAGTGTATGTACATCATCCTGATTGTTATATGCACCAGATACTGCGTTATATAAATTGTGTGCTGGTTTGTGACCGTTTTGTGGCAAGGCATCGCATCCAACATAAATACCTTTATGTTTTATGTACGAATATATCAACATGTTGTACCATACAAGGTAGAAATATTTGCAAAATGTAATTTACAATGAGTGCAAAAACGCGTTCCAATCGCAAGTGACCGGACAGCTAAACGACCAAGCGGCCGGTCGATCAGCTCTAATAATAATAATAATAATAAGTGAACCACAATTTGAGTTCATTCCAGCCAATATACCTACTCGTTCCTATATATTAAACAGATATTCAGACATACAGATACATAGAATAACTTGTATATTAGGGCGCCCCGAACTTTGAATCGCGTTAACTATTAGTATTTAAACGATGCTTTATTTTAAGCCAATACTGGAAAAACAACTAAAAAATTTTGAATTGTAGATAATACTGTAGTTGGTTAAGGCCGGCCATGAGATACCCTACACCACAATATGATTTGGGTTATATTACGGCAAGAGTACCAAATTCCGGGAAGGGCCTAGATCTCTATTAAATTGGCTAATCAATTACCGGCGAAAATGTGAATAAAATTGCCGAAAAAGTTAATTTCAGCAAATACCGATAACGCAGGTTTATATTGGGACTAGATCTTAATGTGGTCCGATTTTCATCAAATTTGTTGTTTCTTAAAATTGGTTTTCGAGTTATTGACCGCGCTGCCCCCTGGAAATATTTATTTGGGTGTAAAACTACGTTTCCCGAAAAATTAGAATAATCGGCTATCGGAAAGGCGTGCCTCATCGGCCCTGAAGTTTGGAACACGGATTACAAGGGAAAAATATAACTTTCTGTATATTTTCTCAAAAACAGTTATATTTTAAAACTAAAAAAGAATCATGATTCGGAGTGAATTCTCTTTGTAAAAACGCAAAAAAATCTTAAAACAGCCGACTAATTACAATTTCCTCCGGAAACTGATGTGTCGCAGACCACTTAATCAAAAAATTCGGGTCCAAATTTTAAAATTTATTGAACTAATCTACTACATAATTTTTTTTTATAAGTCTCGAGAAACTCAGATAAGAAGTATTTATTTATATTATGTAATGCTAACGCATTTTAAATTAAAGGGTGGACACACCAAAATTGCAACACTTTGGAAAACTCATAACTGACTTAAAAAAATTTATATATTTTGAAATTTAAATACCCTGAGAAGGCCATGACCCCAGTTTCATGTGTGAGAAATTTCATTCGAATTTACTTTTAGTTTCGTCAAAAACGAGTTAGAAACGAGGCAAATTATTTTGTACGAATATATAAAAAATCCGGTTCTCAGTGCGCATAAAATTGCGAAAAATGTAAAAGTGCACCACTCGACAGTTTCCAGGGTTTTAAATCGCTACAGAGAAGGTCTGACAATTGCTGTAAATTGAAAATGAAGTCCACGTTTCCAAAAAATAAATGGTTTGGCAAGCCATTTGCTCCTGTGGTCGTAAAAGCAGCCCTTTCATCACATCTGGAACAATGAACGCTCAAATTTATCGGGATGAGTGCCTCAAAAAGCGTTTTCTGCCATTTATTAAGATTCACGTCACCAAACCACTGTTCTGGCCGTACCTGGCAAGCTGCCACTATGCCAAGGACACATTGCAGTGGTACAATGCAAATAAAATCGATTTTGTACCTCGAAGAAGACAGGTGAACTGGTAAAAGATATTGCAGAATTCAAAACCAAGTGGTTGTTGGCGTCACGAAAAGTCGATGATGCACTCGTGCAAAAGATGATGGCGCGTGTGCGACGAAAAGTCCGATCAGTTGCATTTGTTCCATAATATTTTTATTACCTCTAAATTTCAAAGTATTCGATTACAAAAAAAAAAATTTATTTCAAAGCCATCTAGTTTTCTCTGGTATTAGTTTCTAACCAGGGAAGTACTTCAGTCTAAACACTCCGATTTTGATGAAATTTGGATATGTGATAGAGAAAAAAATCTAAGATCGACCTGTCTCAGCTTATCGGCCACCTCGGAATCTTAAGGGTCCAAAAAGGGGTTCAAAAATGGGTCCTTTTTAGGGTTTTTTGCTTTTTAAGATATTTCGACCAAAGGAACCATATGCAAGTGTGGTATTGTTGGAAAGGAACTTTTGAGGGCTTTTTACAGGTACCTTTTTTATTCTTTCGAATTTGTTGTTTGAAAATTTTGCAAAATTTTTGGTACTTTATATGGAAAAGTATACTGCTATAGCTGATGAATTCGTATATATTATTCCTAATTAAATTTAAGCGGACACGTGTTTTTGCGTTTTTCGATATTCGCACTACAAATAAGTCCGTAAAAATAGCAGAAAAAGTTACTAAAAATTAGTTAAAAATAATGCTGCAGAAAAAACTGCTAATATTAGCAGAATCAGTTTGCTAAATATTAATAAAATGAAAACAGCAAAAAAAACTGTTAAATTTACAGAATTTTAGTAATATTTGAGCTAAATTGTTGTTAATTGTAAATACAGAATTTTAGTAATGTTTGAGCTAAATTTTTGTTAATTGCAAATAACAATTTAACTTGCTGAAATCAGAAAAAAATTGCTAAATAATAGTAGAATGAAAATAGCAAAAAAACTGTTAAATCTACAAAATGTTTGCTAAAATTTTCTGAAATCAACAAAACTTTTGCAGATTACTAGTGGACTGGAAAAAGGTAAAAAGGAGCAAATGAAATAAAATTTAATAAATAAAAAATAAATGTGTATTTAAAAACATACTTGGGACCAGTTTATTGAATGTGTCAATTAATTGAAATTTTTTCAATTGGCATTGTTCAATGCCTAAATGCCCATTTATAATTGATGAAAGAAGTATTTGTTTTCATGTTTTAATAAAAGAATAAATTAAGAAAACAAAAATTAAAAATTCGAGTATTTCTTTTAATTTTTTAAATTACAATGCTTTTTCTTCAATTATGTGTACATTTCATTACCATTGTTTTCATCAATGCAAATTGAAAAAAATTTCGTTGGCATTGAATGGTGATGAAATTTGTTCGCATTGACATTGAGATAAAGTAATGCCAATTATATTTCAATGCCAATGAATATTTCCTAAGAATGATTTTTTGTAAAAGTGGTAATATTTATAGACAATAATACGTTAGTTAACCATAACAAAATGTATTTCAGAGACCCTTCTTTTGATTTTCATTGTTTGCTGATCGGATATGTACTTCCGAATTTATTTGAGTTTCCATTTTCACCTCTAAAGATCCACCCACAGGAAAGAAGGTGTGGCCGATTAAAAAGATCGTATTCTTTAAATAAGCTTAAAAACTATAATTATTGGGGGAAACAAATTAGGGTCATCCCCGTAAACTCCACTTGCTCCTCAGAGATACTTTTAATCACAATTTTCATATTAAAATGGTTCGTCCAAAATAAACCTTGATCTTTCAAAATTAATGTATTACGATAAATAGAAACTTTTCTCATAAATTATAATAATTTAGATATTTTATGAGTAGGACAAATTTTCAACCATTTCAATTTAGCTTTATATAAAAACTTTTTGCATTATTTTTGGCGAGTTAAAAATATGCAGTAATTTTTTGAGTCATTTAAGATTCTGTTTATAAGCGCTCCAAAATTGGTGGTTTAGTTTACAAAAAATTTGTAAAATTAGCAAATCTTCTGTTAAAAATTAGTAACTAAAATTCAGCAAAATACTGTAAAGTTAGCAAATGTATTGTTAAAAATTAGTAACTAAATTTAGCAAAAAAAATAGCAAAAAAATTTGTAAGTTAGTAATGTGGAGGTAGCAAAAAAATTAACTAAAAATTAAATTTTAACTAAAAATTAGTTAAAAATTTGTTAAGTTGAAGTACAGTTTTACTAACTTTTCTACAAACTTTTTTCTATGAGTGTAAGGTTTGCCAAAATTTTTCCCGAAACACATTTTTTGGTATATTTTTAAAACACTACTTAATTGTGTTTACTTTAATAAATTTTGTGTTTAAATAAAGTTAAAGTAAATCAATTTCAAGGACTTATTAAATCAAGGACTTATTATTTTAACAATATTTTAACAGCGATTATAAAAGGATAATCGTAACAATATTTAATTCTTTTAGTGACGGTTTAAAAAATGGATTCAGAGCCTGGTTCATCGCAAAATCCAACAGATACCCAACGCAGTAGTTTGCAACATTTGGTCTCTCATGATGTTTTTTCTTTTGGCGTGGCCTGTGAATTACCTGATATTAATCTGTCAACTAAACGAGATATATTGAAGTTATATTTTTTCTTGGCCGAACGTTCAAAAGCCCAAAGCAAAATGTTTTCGTATAAAAGATTTACTCCCCAAGTAGCAGACAGATTGTTAGAAATTTGGAATCAACTTAATATTGAACTTATACTCAAAGGTAGCATCATTAGAAAATTGAATAATATGCTTGACGCATATAGTAATGCAGATAAACAACGAGTAAAACGCGCAACAGAATTCAAAAAATTCGTAGAATCAACAAACCAATTATTCAACATTGGAAAATGTAAATGCAACTTGAAAGAAAACGACTGCTCATGTGGATCTATCCCAGAAAACTTAAAAGATTTCATGCGCGATCAATATAATGACAGAATACAAACGACACCGGAACACGATAATGGAAGTGAAGAAACGATACCAACGGCTATACCAACATTCTCAGTGAGCAACGATCCTACATACGAACCACATTATGACGAAATGGAAGTTGATGTGAGAGGAGGTTCAGAATTAGTTCTACCACCACAAACATACACTCCCAGATACAATACTAAAAACTATGCAATGATGTGTGACAGATTTGGTGTGCATGATAGGATGGGATCAGCATTGGCAACAGCTCTGATGGAAGACCTGGGCGTAAAAGATGGTCATGACAATCTTGTCATCATGGATAAAAGTAAACTTCGTAGAGAAAGAGAAAAATGGAGACAAGACGCACTTCGTAAGCGGTATGATGGCTCGAATTTGATATCATTTTCATTCGACGGCAGGAAAAATGATGCTCTAACTGTATAAAAAATTGATGAGAAATTGCATCCAAGGATGGTTAAAGAACCTCATCTAGTTGTTTTGAGGGAACCAAAATCTCAATTGATAGGCTACACAAAACTAGAAAGTGAAACTGCGGCAAGCAAAGTCAACAAATTGATCGAATTCTTCCAAGAAAAACAATTGTCTCTAGATTCATTAATTGCCATATGCGCTGATGGTGAACCAACAAATACTGGCGTACACGGTGGAATTTTGCGACTATTCGAAAAACAGTTAAAGAGACCACTGCACTGGTTTGTGTGTCTTCTGCACTTTAACGAACTGCCGTTTAGACATTTGTTTGACACTTTAGACAAATCAACCACCACTGGACCACGATCAACTACCGGAAAGTTGAGCTCAAAAATTGCTGATTGTGAAAATCTTCCGGTATGTAATTTTTATAGCTGATTCTTTACCATTTTTTATTCTATTTTTTAGCTTTTATATTTTCTTTTCAGGTGCTAACCGATTTTGAGGAAATCGCTTTGGAAAATATGCCTCCTGGTGATTTAAATCCAGAAGAATTATCTACTGATTCGAGGTACTTGATGTTAATGGCCAATGCAATTTCTAATGGTGTGGTTCCTGCGGATTTGTCTCACATAAAACCAGGGCCAATTGCACATTCTCGTTGGCTCACCAAAGCCAATAGATTATTACGGTTGTATGTGACAACTAATAATCCAACTGAAAATTTAAAAATTCTGGCTAACTATATAATAAAAGTATACACGCCAATGTATTTCAATGTTAAGTATTATAGCTCTGCCGCATACGGTAGTACATTACTTTTTAAATTTATTTCTTGGACACGATTTTTACCACTGAATTTACTTAGAGTTGTAAATACAGTAATTCAAGATAATCCATATTTTGCACACTCAGAAAATATCTTGCTATCTATGTTATTTGATGATAGAATGGAAAAACGAAACATTGCTATAAAGAAGATTTTACATTACCGAAGAGATATTGTCGACCCAACGGAACTTAGAGTTTATAAAAAATCTCTTATAAACTTTAATTGTACGGAATATACAAATATGATTGATTTAAATGACGATACCATTTTATTCGAACCACCGTTTACGCAAAGTTATTCGTATGAACATTTGGAGGGATATTTAAATTACGAAGTGCCACCGTTCGATGATCCACAAATTCCTTTACACATTCAAGGAACGGAAAGACATGTCCAATTGCTGGCTGCCACTGCTAAACGAGTTGCAGGAAAGAATATAGAAGGCGCTATGGCGACGACATTAGAGAGCCGTACGAAAACACCCAGACTTGAAAGCAAACAAGACTTTCAGAAAAAATAATGGTTTTTTTCACATTTTGTCTTTTACTACACTCAAACTGAATATTTGTTTTGATAATAGGTTGATAGATACTTTATTATCTCTTAATTTGAATTTTTGTACAAAAAAAAATAAAAAGGAAAAAAAAACAAAAATTTGGTTTTATGTGTTATTTTGTTTTAGCAATATCGCATGAATTAATCAACCGAATTCGATAAATTTGGGCTTAAACTCTTCGTTTTGAATTGTAAATTGAATAAAATAATGGATTGAGCCAAAAAAATGGCCATGAAAGTAATATTCTTGGACAAAATCATGAAAAAAATGGAAAAATGCTCCAAAATTTGGACAAAAATGCCCGTAACTTTTGAACCGTTGGACCAATGTTGGAGATTTTTTTTTTTGTAAATTGATCAAAATGAGCTCACCTTTCCAACGCGCCTACTGGCGATTAAACCCGATCGATAGTTTTTGAGTTATGGATGTGAACGTGTAGGTAATATTTCATACGAACGTCAATTTGGGAAAAAATCTACCAACAAAAAGTAGGGGACTCGATTTTAACGATAGAGGTATGGTTCCTTCGGCAAATTTTCATGGAATAACCCATAGAATACGGAAATCATAGGAAAATTGGTGAATTTTTTCACTCCCTACAAATCGACCCGCTCTAATATACATATAACCATCGTTAAACAAAATAAGGGAATAAAGGCATTTAAGTTATGCTCTCTTACAAAATATCTGAAGTACTTTCCTTGTAAGTGTCTCAGTTTGGGTGTGTTCACCCGTTAGTGCCAAAAAAGTCAGAATTTTGAAACATTGTTTCCAAATCTACAATTTTAAATTTTTTAAAATTTTTTTAAAGAAATTTAAAAAAATCGACGATTGGACTTTAAGGTTTTATTAAGAATATATTAGAGATTAAAAACTACAAAAATTATAGACTTTTTCCATTTGGCTTGGGCAGAGATTTTATTTCAGCGGATTTCGCGAATGCAGAGATTTTTTGGCATTTATTTAGCTTTTAGGCAAGTTTTTATTTTTTTCTTCTTTTAATTCCACATAATTTTGACCAGTATATAACAACACAAGATTAGATATTTCAATCCTAAAAATTATGGCAAAATAGAAATACATTAATTTGCGTCAAAGATCAAATTTTAGGAGATTTTAATTTTTTTTAAGCATACATATTAATATAACAGATATTCCTAAGCGGATATTGATGAAACTTTGTGATATTGGTTTTAGGTCTAAAAATAATATTCTTAATTTAATTTCATAAAATTAACCCTTGAGTACTGCTGGGGCCTATATGCCCCACTATAAAAATATTAATCTATTTTCATCATAGGGTCAAAAATTCCTCAAGAGCACTTAAGGGTTAATTTTATAAAATTAAATGAAGAATATTAGTTCTAGACCTAGAAAAATAATATCAAGAAGTCCCATTAATATCCGCTGACGAATATCTGTTATATTAATATGTTTAAAACAAATTAAAATCTCCTAAAATTTGACGTCCGACCAATTTAATGTATTTATATTCTGCCCTAATTTTCAGGATTGAAGTATTTAATCTTGTGTTGTTATATTCCGGCCAAAATCATGTGGAATTAAAAGAAGAAAAAAGAAAAACTTGCATAAAAGCTAAATAAATGTCAAAAATCGTTGTTTTCTCGAAACCTGCTCAAATAAAATCTCTGCCCTAGCCAAACGAAAAGAGGAATTCCAGCAATTTTAACACTTTTTGATCTCTAATATGTTTTTAATAAAACCTTAAAGTCCAATAACTGATTTTTTAAAATTTATTTAAAAAAAACTTTAAAAAAATTTAAATTGTAGAAAACAGTGTTTAAAAAATCGGACCTTTTTGGCAATAATTTAAAACGAGTTCGGAAAACACAATATAAAATAATACTTCTTATCTGAGTTTTTTGGAACTTATAGAATAAGAATAATAAAGTAGATTATTTCAATAAATTTTAAAATTTGAACCCTAAGTTCTTGAATAAGTGGTCTGCGACACATCAGTTGCCGGGTGAAATTGTAATAACTCGGCTGTTTTTTAACTGATTTAAGTTTGTATTGCGTTTTTACATAGAGAATTCACTCCGAATTTCGATTTTTTAATGTTTTTAATTCTCATTAGTTTTATAATATAACTGTTTTTGACAAAATGTACAAAAAGTTATATTTTTCCCTTATAATCCGTTTTCCAAACTTCAGGGCCGATGCGGCACGTCTTCCGTAGAACGTAGTTTTAGACCCAAATAAATGTTTCCAGGGGGTAGCCCCAGAGACTATTATATCATAGAGATAGGAAATCAAAACTTAAACTACTCACCGATAGATGGCGCTGAAATTTAGTATTACCTGAGCAACTATTTAGTATCAGTTTAGTATCAGCTGAGCCTATATTTAAAAACTCAAAAACTGCTGAAAACTGCTCAATATAAGGAAGAAACAAACGCGGAATATATTCAAATAATAAAATTTGAAATATTTGTTTGTATTTTTTCTTTTGTTGTTTGTTATTATTTAAATTTAAATTAAAAAAGAAAATTGTCAAAATTTTTACAAAGTGCCATCTAGTGATATAGATTTTTTTATTACTTATTTTTTTGATGATGCCATACCCCTGGGTAGCCCGTTCAATTAATCAAAATTTATTTTCCTCCATACAAGCTTGGAGCGCCCTAATGGTCACCCTGTTTTATATAGGGTGAGTAATAAAATGATAAATTTATTGGCTTATTTAATTTAATCAGCTTAAAATTACACCTCCTTTAAGTGCTAATAGCTAATGCGATTCGCAAATTTGCAAAATATCGGGACACCCTAGTGTTGAAAGAAGTTGAAAATGTCTTAAAGATTTTACTTAATTTCAAGCCAAGAGTTTGATTTCCTCAATATATTTTGTTTTTGGCTGCTGGGTGCACTTTACTTTTAGTTTACCAACATCTATATGAATGGGTTTGTTGCGAATGTCTTCGCAGTCCACCTTTACATCCATCCATCCAGTCAGCCATCCATCCATCTATCATCATTGCAAACAATTTTCATTAAATTCTTAAAATAAAACATTCAATGTTCTTGTTTTCTTAGTCGCTCCATCAAGCAGTAGCTTTACAAACCAAACCAACAAGTGCTTCTGTTAAATATCCGCTTACGAGCTGAAATAAATACTTGGTTAGTGCCAGTAGTAAGTAGTTACTTACTTGCTAATACTGTTGTTACTATTGAACTGTACGACATCTAGAACATCATTGCGATACACTGGATTAGACTGAAGAAAAAGAAAAAAGATCAAGACCAACATGGAATTCTTGGACAACATGGCTACGACAAAAGAAGACGCCTTTGCCATTTGCCACAACATTTCTGCGTTGGTAGTGCAAAAGAAAGCAACATACATATTGATAAGAAAACAAGAAAATTATAATCGACCAAGCCCGAACATGAGATACCCTACAACACAGGTCAAGTAAATTTCTATTCCAGAAAGCGGAGCGGAGAGAGAAATTGCTAAAAAAGTGAAGTTAAAGCGAATATTATTGGATGCATACTTTGTAGTGGGTTCAAACATAGTTCGATTGGCTGCATGGTTTACGGCATGTTTTATGAAGCCTTTTACATTCACAAACTAAGTACTATCTCGATATTAATGAATACATTTCAAGACCATTTAAGTCCAATTCACAGATGACCTTTCTGTTGGAGTTGGTTTTTCAATAAGAGCGCTACAAAAGTTTTTTTAAATAAAACAAAAACGGTTTTGGATATCAATGAAATTCTTTATTCCTGTGAAAGTACGTTCGATGCCATTAGGTATGGAAATCGATCTCTTTTGCATGGCCACCACGGGCACGCTTGCAGAAGTCCAGACGCTGAACCCAATTTTCGACGGTTTTCAAGCATAAATCGGCCGATACTGCTGCAATTTCACGTTCGATATTCGTACGAAGTTCATCAATCGTCGCTGGCTTGTTGGTATAGACCATAGATTTGACGTAGCCCCACAGGAAATAGTCCAACGGCGTGAAATGGCACGACCGAGGCGGCCAATAGACTGGAGCATTTCGTGAGATAAAACGTTCTCCAAACTTGGTTTGCAATAAATTGATTGTGACATTCGCTGTGTGGCTTGCGGCGCCGTCCTGTTGGAACCACGTGTCCTCGAAGTCCATATCATCCAATTGGGGCCAAAAATATTCGGTTATCATTGAACGGTAGCGATTCCCATTCACAGTAACGTGCCGGTCTTGATCATCACGGAAGTACGGCCCAATGACGCCGCCGGCCCATAAACCGCACCAAACCGTAATTTTTTCGGGATGCAATGATGACTCATGGAGTACGTGTGGATTGCTGTCTGACCAATAACGCATATTTTGTTTATTGACGAAGCCATTCAGCCAGAAATGAGCCTCATCGCTGAAGATGATTTTTCGATGAAAATCCGAATCATTTTCAAGTTGTTGCTCAGCCCAATTCACGAAGATACTACGCTTCTGGTGGTCAAGCGGCTTCAGTTCTTGCGTCAATTTCATCTTGTAAGGATGTAGGCCAAGATCTTTTCGCAAAATTCGCCAGAACGACGTCACAGAGATGCCCAACGCTTGAGAACGACGTGTGAGAGACACATTTGGGCTTTCTTCAACTGAAGCCTCAGCGGCAGCAATATTCTCGACACTACGGGCACTTCTTTGTCTCACTGGCACGGGAACATTTTGTACTGTGCCGGTGGATTCAAATTTTTCCACTAGACGCTCAATTGTTGATCTGCTAGGACGATTATGACGACCATAAATTGGACGTAGCACTCTTAATGTTCAGGCCATTGACTCCGAATTTCGATAGTAAATTTTAATATTTTTTAATTTTTAATATATTTTCGACTCGTTGTTGGCTCGTATATCTTTCCATCATGAAATGGCAAACCTTACTGAAGAGAAATGTCAAAAGAGCGGCAAGAAATATGGCGTCGTTTGCTCTCCCTGTCTTTCTACTTTTGTAGCGTCCCTGTTGAAATACCCTTTATATGTACACCAATTCCCAGAGAATTAAGTAGGGTTAGTCAATAAGATAATTTCATTAAAATATTTAAGACCAACTGCTATGAGAGGCAAAGATGGGCCGTGTTTTTTAAGTTATAAAAATATTTTGAAATTCTTTAGTTTTGTTTGATAAGTTAGTTTTAGTAATTACAAACATCAGGACTAATTTATAATACTTTATACCACTCTGTGGGACAACTTAACAGAAAACAGAGCAATTATGCTGTTGGTCTGTGTGTGTTGCAAACATTTCATATTTCTTGTTTGTTTGCCCTTTTGTAGTAAAGAGCTATGAGGGCACTGCACTGTATTGAACTTGCAAATCTGCACAGTGTTTTCTTTCGATAACAGAATTGGAGTTATTCCAGATTTTGTCTCGTATCTAAATACTACCTTGGTCTCAGTTTAAATTTAACATTTCTACGGCCAAGAGATGGGAGTAATTAATTGCTTTGCAATGACCATTGAGTGTTTTCATTATCATTGAATCTATAAAATGGAAATTAAAAAAAAAACCATTACCATTGCAATTAAAAAACTACTTATTGCTTTTATTTTCATTACACCTAAGGAAACATTTTTATAATTTTCATTACATTTACGCAATGGTAGTAAAAACAAAAAATCATTTCCATTTTTTTTTTTTTTTTTGTCACTAGGAAGAGAAATGAAATTTCATTACCATTACTTTGTACAATGATATAAAGAACGATTTTTTTGTTCTACACACAAAAATTTTCCTTTTTATAAATTTTTTTTCGCGATTTTTTTTTTTGCAACTAGCAAAATCTCAGTAATGGGTGCTCATTACTAATATCCAAATAATAAGCAACAGAATTAGGGTCTGCTACATATAATTCGGTGTCAAAACTCATTATTGAGTCATATGCGCTGCAGGAAAAAACACAAAAAATTGTGCACCCGCTTACCCGCTGCATTATACAAATATATAAAATAAGTAGTTACCAAAATAAGTAGTTATTCGGGTGCTTACAATCAGATAAAAAAATAAGTGGTTACAACTTGTTAAAAAATATGCTTAGGTACTCATATACTTATTAGTGGTTAAAATATTAGTAGTTACCAATATCAAATTATTTTTGTAATTAAATAAGTAGTCGCGCGTAAGCTAGTGTGGTTACACACATGCTTACAAAAAGTTGAATTATTAGTGGTTATCCGATTGCTTACTTGATTCTTAAAAATAAGGAGTTAAGCAAATACTATTAGCTTAAGGAAATACATTCAGAAAAATTTAAGTTTTCTCTAGTGTGCTATTTTTAGGACTCGCAATAAAAATTTAAACATAAAACATATTTACATATAATAAATAAAAATGTATAAAATTTAACTGTGTAAAAAGTACTTATTTAAACTATTACGAGTAGGTCACTATTTTACATTTAGAAACAATGAATACAATAGGCCGTTATTAGGAAGTCATTATTTTATATTGTAAAATAATGCAAAATGTAATGATATATCATTTTTGGTAATGCAGATAGTAATGAGGTGTCATTACCAATATTTTGCTGGGATACATTATACTGTCCCTTAAAAAAGCGATTTGTCGATTTTCGTGCATTACACCCCCAGTTTTATTGGAAATGGTCCCAAATGGAACAAATCGATTGTTTTTTTTTTTTGAAAAACGTTAACCCGTGCCGAAAGTTGGACGAAAATGGCCCATTTTGTAAAAAAAGTATATTACTATTAAAAATTCCCAAAAATTCTAAATTTCGAAAAATTTAATTTTTTATTTCACTTATTCATTTAATATAGTCAAAATTATTCAGATATGGAATTTTGACTTCATCGGATATCATTTTGCCTTGAATCAAAAATGACCCACGAATTTGATAAAAATGCAAAAACGTGTTTTTTATTAAATTAAATTTAAAGATTTTTTAAAATACCCAATCTGGAGATGTCGATTGATATTTGTACCATGCAATAGTTGATATTAATGAAAAAAAAAATAAGTTGGAAAAATGATAATTCGAGTTTGTGTTTGGCGCGACTGCTTTTCAGGACATTTTACAAAAATTGCTCATTTTATCAAAAATTTAAAAAAATTTTAATGTTTTCATCAAATTTTACACAGTTTTCGGAAAAACATCACTTAACTTTGGTTAGACCATAATTATCTTTATATTTGTTTAAAAAATCTTTAACACTTAGTGGCCTGGGGTCAGAAAAGAGCCATGAAACTTAATATTAATTATGACTACGAGATTGTAAAGCCATCAAATTAATTTAAAAAAATCTCAACTAGATAAAAATAATTATTTTATGTAACGCGATCCATGTGGGGTTAATTTCTATACTTTTGGCCAAAAACGACCCACTAGGAAATTTACAGAATAACACCTTTCATAATTTTCGGAAAAATATCACTTCCAATGGATCAAAAAAATCTTTTTCCCACTTGATAAAAATTATTATTTTGTGTAACTTGATCCATATAGGGTAAATGTTTTCACTGTTGGGCAAAAAATAACCACTTGGAAATTTACAGAATAACGTCTTTCGGAATAGAAAACAATAAATGCATAATAAACAAAGATTTTAATTTGAATCTAATACTATTACAAAACAAAAATTGCTATTAACATATGGACACTTTTGACCCCACCTCTTTAACCATTAAACATAAGATTGGGTCTATAGAGAATTACGCTTGTTCGTTAGCTTTGTACCAATATCCCAATTTAATAAAAATCTGCTAAATGTTATTCTGTAAATTTCCTAGTGCGTCTTTTTTTGTGAAAAATGAGAAGATTAACCCTATATGGATCAAGTTACACAAAATAATAACTTTTATGAAGTAGGAAAAAGATTTTTTTGATCCGTTGGAAGCGATATTTTACCGAAAATTATGAAAGGTGTTATTCTGTAAATTTCCTAACGGGTCGTTTTTGGCCAAAAGTATAAAAATTAACCCTTTATGGATCACGTTACATAAAATAATTATTTTGATCTAGTTGAGATTTTTTTAAATCAATTTGATGGTTTTACAATCTCATAGTCATAATTAATATATAATAGTTTCATGGGCCTTTTCTGACCCCAGGTCACTAAGGGTTAAAGATTTTTTAAGCAGATGTAAAGATAATTATAGTCTAACTAAATTTAAGTGATAGTTTTCCGAAAACTATGTAAAATTTGATGAAAACATTAAAATTTTTACATTTTTGACAAAATAAGTAATTTTTGTAAAATGTCTTGGAAAGCAGTCGCTCCAAACACAAACTCGAATTATCATTTTTCCAATTTATTTTTTTTCTTTAATATCAATTATTATTTGGTATCGACATCTCCAAATTGGTCATTTTAAAAAATATTTAAAATTAATTTAAAAAAAACACGTTTTTGCATTTAATCAAATTTGTGGGTCATTTTGGATTCCAGGCTAAAGTGTGTTAATAATATCCGTTGAAGTCAAATTCCATATCTGAATCATTTCGGCTATATTAAATGAATTAACGAAATAAAAAAATAATTTTTTTAGAGATTTATAATTTTGGGAATTTTTAATATTAATACACCTTTTTAACAAAATGGGCCATTTTCGTCCAACTTTCGGCACGTGTTAACGTTTTCCAAAAAAAAAAAATTGATTTCTTCCATTTTGGACCATTTCTAATAAAACTGGGTGGTGTAATGACAAATCTATTTTTAAGGGACACTCTAATATACATTCTGAAAACAAATATTGGATAATTCTCTCAGTTTATATAAAATATTTTATATGTAAAGACCGCTGCAAATGTATTTAGAAACAAATTTCACTTGAAAACAGGACTACTAACATTTCATTAAATTCAACATGCATTTTCTTTGTTTTTCACTGTTAATAAAATTAACCATAAATAAGACAAAACAACAAACAAGCGTTTTACCAACGTTCAAAAATTTTGTTTCTCCAGTGCTTTTTCGGCGCTTTTTGAACAGCCGGTCCTTTTGTCTAATGAAAAAATAAAAAAAATTCGGTTGTCACAATGGAATTGTTTTCAGAGTGGATTAAAAATTTAGGCATTTAAGAAACAATTTAGGCCAGGGGTCTCCCATGGTCCTGATGAATGGCAACACCGGTTTTTAATGCAACAGATGGCGCTGACTGTTGTTTTGTTTTTTCTGGCAATACTGTTTCATTTTATTGGGGATCAATGTTACCCAAAAAGTTTTAGCTTATTCCCATTTTATATCTTTAAATCCCCAATATTATACCCAATTCATTTTAATTTAAACAAAAACTAAGGAGCTAATTTACCATCGCTCTTAAGTTCAGAAAATGATTAAGAAATGAGTGAGCAAATTAAATAAAATTGAATATTTTACGAAGAAATATTTACGTTTTCACTCGAACTTTAAAGGCATCAAATCTTTGTTAAAATTGTGAAACTAAAAAAATTTTATTATACGAAAGACAAATCACAATTAAGCTGAAATGTCACCGTTTCAAAATAAAAGTCGTATATTAAATTTTCGATAGAAAAAATTTTACACAATTTTTTTTACAAAATTTGTAAATCTAGTAAGTAAACTCTTTTGAACATTAAGTTTGCATAAGTCGAGTTTACACGATTCAGAAGGTACATTTGAGCCTACGCAAAATTAATTTTTGCTGAGTCCTTTGCATGAAACAATTTCAGTATTTGGAAAATAGAAAATTTTTGATTAATTATTGAGCTTGGTTGCTTTTCGTTATTTCAAGATTTATAAATATTTGGAGAACATTTTGTCAATAATTCAAATATTTTACAGACATTTTTAAATTCTTTTATAGTCCTAATTTGATCGACTTTAATTTGAAATAATACGCATATAATTTATACCAAAATTCTTCTTATTTTGGGCCTAAAACTAAATCTTTTAAAATTTACAAATTTTTTAATCTGTCCCCAAAACGAAGTCGAAATTCCTAATTTGGGCCCAAATCCTCTTACCTAAAAACTCTGTAAAACCTCATTTGACATAAAAAAAATCCTCCCTTGAGAAAATTTCCCACATGCTAGCGACATCTACAGTTTGTTTAAAAAATTATCCATGGTGCATCTCTATATTACACTGTGTGACAGAAAAAAATACCTGGGAAGTGATACTATTTTCCTGGTAGGTGTTGTCGAGTACAACAATAATCTGTTTTTAGAATTTGCCAAACACCTCCAAAATCTTAAGTTACGGTTAAAAACCCGGGTTTTCTTACCTTTATGCACTTATAAGCCAATAACTTAGTTGAATATCAACCGATTTTAAGTTTCTCAGCGGATTTAGAAAGATGAAACTAAGGCCCTTCGAATGATATATGTGACCTTCTCCGAGAAAAGGGACCTAGTGTGTCAAAAAACCTAGTGTGTCAAAAACTTGGGAAAATCGATAAACATGAGAAAATATCGATTAGTACGGCATACATGGGACTAATTAATTAGGTGGACTAATTAATTGATGATTTCATTACCATTACATTGATATCAATTGTAATGAAATTATTTTCATTACCATTTTTTTAATTAATGGTAATGATTCTAAAATGTAATTTCATTGATTAATGACAATGATTTTAAATTTCATTACCATTGTTAATGAATAAATTAAAAAAAATAATTGCCATTGACAGAAAAACGTAAAAATAGGGTAAAACTCGCTGAAATCGAAGATGGAATATGCTCATTCAGGCTCATGCTCATTTGAAATTAAATATTACTTTCCATTCCGTTGTTATTTGTATCCAGGTAAAGTTTAACGGAATTAAATGGATCCTCCTTAAATTATGTTTTATAACTTCCCTGGCCAAACCAGTTGTTCGTTTTCATTTGTCTGAATTTTGTGTAAACAAATGGTTTTTAATCAATTGTAATTAGTTTTTTTATACATTAGTGTAATTTCATTACCATTAGTAATGATTTTTCTAATGAAAAATATTTCATTACCATTAAATGGTAATGGAATTTTTTTCATTGTCATTAGTATGAACTAATGGTAATGAAAATTCAATGGTAATGAAAAATTCAGATGTATGTAGTACGGTTCCTATATAAAATACTGTGTAAAAACATCTCCAAAGTAGGAAAATGTCAAAAAAAATTGGGGAAAAAATGTATTTGCTGGAGAAATACACACAAATTTCTCAAGGTGACTTAAATAACATATATGTATGTAACCTTCTCCGAGAAAAGGGACCTAGTGTGTCAAAAAACATAGTGTGTCAAAAACTTGGGAAAATCGATAAAAATGAGAAAATATCGATTTTCCCAAGTTTTTGACACACTAAACTTGGGAAAATCGATAAAAATGAGAAAATATCGATTTTCCCAAGTTTTTGACACACTAGGTTTTTTGACACACTAGGTCCCTTTTCTCGGAGAAGGTTACATATATGTTATTTAAGTCACCTTGAGAAATTTGTGTGTATTTCTCCAGCAAATACATTTTTTCCCAATTTTTTTGGCATTTTCCTATTTTGGAGATGTTTTCACACAGTATTTTATATAGGAACCATACTATTTATGAATTTATTAAAAAAATATATTTATTTACGAGTAAAACTCAACTTCGTTCTTAAAATTCCGTTAGGAATTGACTGAGTTATTAAACGTTTTATTAAAACAAAATTTGTGCAAAAATAAATTTTTTGGTCATTCCACTCAAAATGTTTTCTTGACCGTTTTTTTTCAGCATCATTAGTATCCCGTCGAAGCATGCGCGGTTCCAGCAATTAATATAAGGGGAAAAATCATACGCCACCGTAGACAAATACATTAAGTTGGACACTGAGGCGTATGATTTTTCCCCTTATATTAATTGCTGGAACCGCGCATGCGTCGAAGTGACCAGCAATATTAAGAAATCATTTTTATTTTATTTTTTCCCTCAAACAGTGTAGCCATTTTAGCATATTTTCTGCTAGATTTAGCAGATTGAGGTGGGTAATTGGTTATTTTTTTGTAAAAATATGCTAACTAAAATAGCATATTCTGTTGGACGAAAGCAGATTTTTTAGCACATTTTGTTTTATGTGATAAAAGCGGATTTTTAGCATATTTTTTTAACAAAATATTTTTTTCCCTAACAATAGCTGTATTTTGTCTCATGCAGAGCTTTGAAAAATTAATTCCTTTTTGAATGAATTCACTACCAATCGAATTCAATTTTCTCTACAATTGAATGAATTCCTTTTCTTAAGTAATTCACTGAATTCGTTCAACTGAATGCGTTCATCAAACAACAAATTCAAAGAATTAATTCAATTGCAATAGTTCTTTTTATTAAATCAAATGAATTAATTCACCGGTGAACGCGTTCAATTTTATAAATCGAACGGAAAAAAGTGAATTAATTCCTTACTGAATTAATTCACTACTGAATTCGTTCAATTTCATTTTCGTTCAGTGAATTAAAAAAAATAAAATTACGTTCAGTGAATTAAAAAAAAAAATAATAAGTTCACTGAATTGAAAAAAAATAAAATAAGTTCACTGAATTCAAAGCCTGTTTTCTGATGTTCAGTAGAAGAAAACAATAATGTACAAATAAAATTTGTAAATAAGCAATTTTACAGCGTGTGCTAGTAAAAATAAACAAATTAGAAACCGGATGCTGTTTATCAACCTACATGATTCAAAAATAAAGCCTTTTACTATTAAAAATAAAAACTTTACAGATATAAATAAATTTGGAAAAAAATATAAATATATAACTAGTTTGAAAAATTAATAGTTATATTTTTTCCAAATTTATCTACATATATCTGTAAAGTTTTTATTTTTAATAGTAAAAGGCTTTATTTTTGAATCATGTAGGTTGATAAACAGCATCCGGTTTCTATTGCTTATTTAAACATTTTATTTGTACATTATTGTTTTCTTCTACTGAACGGCAGAAAACAGACTTTGAATTCAGTGAACTTATTTTATTTTTTTTTCAAGTCAGTGAACTTATTTTATTTTTTTTTTCAATTCAGTGAACTTATTTTATTTTTTTTTCAATTCAGTGAACTTTTTATTTTTTTTTTTTTTTAATTCACTGAACGTAATTTTATTTTTTTTTAATTCACTGAACGTAATTTTATTTTTTTTAATTCACTGAACGAAAATGAAATTGAACGAATTCAGTAGTGAATTAATTCAGTTAGGAATTAATTCACTTTTTTCCGTTCGATTTATAAAATTGAATGTGTTCACCAGTGAATTAATTCATTTGATTTAATAAAAAGAACTATTGCAATTGAATTAATTCGTAACAAAATAAATCGAACGAAAGCAAATATGAATTCATTCCATTCAATATATGGTGCTTAGGGAATTAATTCATCGAATTTTGAATTCAGAATTGAAAAATTGAATTAAGGAATTAATTCTTCAAGGCTCTGCTCTCACGCCTGCAATGTTAAGTATTTAAAACAAATCTACATTAAACCGATCGTAGTATGATAAAATTTAAACAGGTTATATTTATAATTGTTCCGTTATAATCAAACGGACGTCAACAAAAGTTTTTAGGAAGTAACGTGAATAAGTTACGTCAGATGTAAAAATATACAAACGTTAAGTTTTCAACGTTAATAATTATCCGTGTTGAAAGATAACGCGCATACGAAAAGTAATAAGGAGTGAGATCATAAAAATGTTAACACACATTTCTGCCTATAATTTTGGTTTAAAGCTTCTGATATTTTTTTTTTCGGCAGTTTACATTTTAAAAATATGTCAGTTAATAAATTAATTTACATCATGAGTTTTAATTAGCAATTTTTTACAGAATGGACGATGAAAGAAAAGTGCGTTCAAAAATAATTAAATATTTTCAACAAAACCAAACATGGCCTACAAAAAAATTGCCAAAGAAACTAATGTATGCCGCCAAACAGTTTCAAAAGTGGTAAAAAGGTATCTGGAACACCTAAAAATTGAAAGGAAGCCGGGAACAGCAACAACGACTGGTTTACGTAACATTGATAAGGCATATAAAATTAAAAGCACCCTTAAGAGTGCTCCTAACACATCTGGCAGAAAAACAGCTCGGTTAGCCCAATACTCAGACTTTTTTTGTACGTAAATGAAACGTAAGGCAGGACTAAAGTCCTACAAAGTTCAAAAAGGTCCCGATAGAAAAGCTTTTAAAAATTTGGAGGCCAAAACCAGAGCTCGAAAATTGAAATCAAATTTTATACAAAAATACAACTGTTGTGTAATCGACGACGAAACTTATGTCCTGGCTGATTTTTCGCAGCTCCCTGGTCAAGAATTTTATGTTTCCGATGTTCGAGGAAATGTTGCGGAAAAATTTATGTCGAAAACGGAAACGAAATTCCCTAAAAAATTCCTAGTATGGCAAGCCATATGTAGCTGCGGCCAAAGAAGCCAGTCATTTGTGACATCTGGCTCTTTAAACAGCGAAATTTATATCAAGGAGTGTTTGCAGAAGAGACTTCTTCCATTTTTGAGTCAGCATAATGTATCCACTTACTTTTGGCCCGATTTAGCATCTTGTTACTACAGCAAGAAAGCGCTGGAGTGGTGTAATGATAATAATGTGGTTTTTGTACCAAGAGAGGCAAATCCACCAAACTGCCCACACCTCAGGCCAGTGGAGAGATATTGGGCTCTTGTTAAAAGAGAATTAAAGGGCACAAAAAAGGTCTCCCAGGACATGCAATATTTCAAA
This sequence comes from Leucophora obtusa, assembly GCA_949987735.1. Lineage (NCBI taxonomy): Eukaryota > Metazoa > Arthropoda > Insecta > Diptera > Anthomyiidae > Leucophora > Leucophora obtusa. Next base: position 98,864,599 of record OX465298.1, read on the forward strand.
CGTAGACGGACCACCTGCTCTAAAAAGGAAAGAAACTACCATAAAAGCTTTAATGGGAGGGTTTCCGGAAAAAGTGGATAACTTTGTTCGTAGTGGTTAGAATTCCATGCGGTTCTTTTTGTTTGATTTTGTATTAAATTTCATTTAATAAAAATTTGAAGTCTCAAAATTCAGTGGTTTGTTTTTTATTTAACTCTATGTGTGTTGACATTTTTATGATCTCACTCCTTATGTTAGTTTTCGTCTTAAGCGCGTTTTTATGACTTTGAGTTTTTATGAGTTAACGGATATAGTTAAGTCGAAAACACAGCTAATACACTCAAAAAAAAAGTCAGTAAAGTCAGCAACAAATGTTGCTGTGTCAGCAAATTTTTAGTCAGGCGCGTGCTTGCAAAAAGGTTGGTAATTTCAGCAAAAGGTTTGCTGAAAATCAGCGAGCTGATTTTTACCAAAAAATAGTAATCTTCAGCAAAAGTTTTGCTAACACTTAGTCGACTGCAAATGAAAAAAATCCTTGCTAAACTGCACTAAACTTTTTGCTGAATATTAGTAGACTGAAAAAAACTCAAAAAACTTGTAGCGAAATTTTACTTTAGTTAATTTATTTCAGGGATCGGCAAACATATAGAACCTTATTTTGTGCTTGTATGAGTGAGTTGCAGCCTCTCACTCTCAATGCACTGACAAAGAACGTTTGTATAATAATTCGAAAATTTAGTTTAGTGCTAAAAAAATATAACTAAATTGCTGAAAACTAGTACACTTGATATACAAGACGTTTTACTAATTTTTCTACTAACTTATTTCTTTGAGTGTAGGAGGTTTACAAAACAAAATGTTTACATAAATTTGCTCAATAAACCTATAAAGCGTTTATGAATTGAATGGTAAACTTTTATATTTGTCCTAGACACCTACACTCATAAAAAAAGTCCGTGCAAATAGGTCAAAATTATGCTGGCGCAAATACATGTACTATTTCCTGTTATTTTAGCAGAATTTTTACCTATTTGTACGGACTTTTTTAGAGAAAATAACAGAAAAATTAGTTCAATTTAATCAGAACGCGTTTAACAGACTTTTGTACTAACTTTTTTTATTAGTGTACTTTAAAAAAGTATGAAAATACATTTTTTTGTAAATATTCTATAAATAAAGTGTTTTTTCATTAATAAAACTTTATTAAGTAATACAAACAAAAAAAAATTTTTTATCAGATTTTCAGCATATTGTTTTTATTAAATTTAGCAGATTTTAGCGGAAATTTTTTGGTGATCTAGCATATTTCCATTAGAGTTTTGGCAACACTGTCCTCAAAAGGTTTTTCCATTGCAATCAGTTCTTGGTTAAAATGTTGGCCTAGTTCATCGCTGAACTGGCTCAGGTTGTCTGGGAAGAAGTCCAATTGTGAATGCACTTAAAAATTCATTAACATCCGCGACATAGTCGTCGCTTCTTGATTACCAAGAAAATTATTACATAGCGCAACAAAACTTTTCCATGCGCGTATTTCAACGGAACTTAGCTTGTTAATAAAGTTCTCATCTCTCATAATTTTACGAAATTGAGGTCCAATGAAAATACCTTAAATTCATCAGTGGTGGCATTCTCTAACTTTTTTACTACAAAATTCGGTAGTTAAATTGAAAAGTTTTCATAGTAAACTGACAACTTAACTACCGAATTTTGTCGTTAAAATGTTAGAGAATCCCACAACAGAACAGTTAGAGAATCCCACTACAGATAAAAAAGTATTAGATTTGGATTTTATTTTGGCTTCACTTAATTTTGGGAACACCGCTTTATCTTAAAGGCAAAAGGCTTCGCCGTTTTCATAAATTTTTTCTACAAATTGCTTCATGTATCCCAAATTTAAATGGCGATTTGGTGCACGAATATCCTATTCACAAAGATAGCATGGATGTTTTGGGTAACCACCTTGCATACCAAATGAAATTGTAAAAACATTTAAATCAGCGATGACCTTTCCATTTATGCGTAGTGGAGTAATTTTTTCATCACTTCGTAAGTTTCTTTTGCGCTAGTCGCATATGCAATTGTTACTGATGGTAACAGATTTTCGTTATGCAATAAAACAGCTTTCAAGCCTAGACATACCATTATAGATTTAATACAATATAAAAAAATTAAAATCCATTAAAAATCAACTTTTTTGAAGAATACTTACTTTTACATGAACCATCAATAAAAAGTCGCCATTCGTCTGCTTCATAATTGTGGTTTAATGCCGAAAATAGTTTGGGTACATCTGCGCAATACACAAGATTACTGTCATTTCATCAGTCTTAAAACTTTCTTCAAATAACAAATTCCGGTCACTTCTACAAGATGTTACACGAAAACCATTTTCCACCAAATTCCACTGCTATAATTGCGACCCGAGGATTTCAGATTGTCTTTTGATAAATGTAAATCGCGAACGAGATCGCCGAAAGAAAGAAAACGATCACTGAATACTTCTTACACTCTTACAAAAAAACTTGTTCACCCAACTACATTCGGTCGACGACTGAAAAAACTAGCAAAAGTTGTTGACGTTGCTAGAAAACAATGTTGCCATGTGCAAACCTCGGTTAAGGGTCGGAAAAAATGTTAAGCTAAGATTTTATCAACATTGTTCAAAGGTGCCCCATGTTCAAACGTGCCCCCCTCTCCGCTACCAAAAAATTAAAAATTTTTTGAAAAAATCCCACGATTATTTTAAAACTTTTTTCGCCTGCGACGCTGTGTCCCATAATATACAAAAAAAACCCCTATAATTCGTAAAATTTTTACTTTTTCCTAAAAAAATCCCACACTTTTATCACCAAAAAGTTTACGTACATTTTTCAAAATAGTATTTTTTTACACCTAAAATGACCAAAATGCACCTAGCCCGAATTCTATTTCCCGGATCTTAAAACAAAATGCATATTTGGAATCGTGAGAAAATTTTCTTTAATTTGAGTCATTTTGGGCGTGTTTCGGTTTTTCGGACCTAGCGGGTCCTGGGGGCCCCGACCCCCTTACACCATATAGAAAAAAAATTTTCTTTTTTAATTCCAGAGGGGGTCATATTTTTTATTTTTTTGAGGGGTGCCCCATAAAGTAAAGTTTTGCCGTTTAAATTAATAACATGCGATATACAATTAAATAGTTATGCCACCTTTAGCATTTTTATAAAATTTATGAAAATTAAAAACGCGTATAAAATCGCGAGTTTTTACAAATTTGGAGATCTGAAAAAGGAAATGTGCAAATGGTACCATATAGTATTCATATAAAAAAAATAAACAAAATCAGAAGACCCGTGTTCAGAATTTTTGCGTTTTCTCGTAGAATGAATGATACATACTTTTAAAAATTAAAAAATATTGAATTTAAACAAATTAATTATAAATGTTAAAAACAAATATTGGTTCCGCCGGGAATTGAACCCGCGACCCTCTGTTTTTAAATGCCAAATGATACCAAAATCGAGTTTTACGATCACTTTTAGAGCAATTACTCTTTACACGCAAAAAATTAGCGTATATTATACAAACATGCTAGGTAAAAACGATTTCCTATAGAAAAAAAATAGTTTTCATTAGCTTAGTTTAAATCAAACCCTTAAATTTGTATATAAATCACCTAAAAATATAACTTTTTATTAGTACATTATAAATTCTTTTGCACATTATGTTAAATCACTTTCTTTCCTTATCTATTTAAAAAACTGTCAATACTTAGTTACATTATGAGAAAATGATAAAAAATTTCATGTACTCGACCCAAAATAATCTTAGTTAGTTTTACAATTCATTTATTTTTTGCCAGATGTTTGTAAAATGTGTATAATTCCTAAAAATAGCATTAAAATTGCCAAAGTTGAAAATTGTAAAAAAGAAAATAAAGAAGATACATAAAACAATATGGCGAAAAGTAGATGCCAAAAGTGAAAAAAGTTAGAAAAAAATATAATATAATATAAATAATATAAAATTTTATGCTAAATGTCATATGGAATTGTCGGTGGGTAAGACTAATCTCAAACGGATATGGCTTTATATTTACATAAAGCTGCGTTTACATCTGCACCGAAATCCCGAGATTTCGATATTCACCACTCTGAGAAAACAGTGAAGATATGCGTATAAACTTTAATTTTTTGGAAAATATATTTATTAGAACTAAATATGTGTACCTTATTCAAAATTTCGTAGTGGTGAATATCGAAATCTCGAGATTTTGGTGCAGATGTAAACGCAGCCTAAGACACAACTATCGGTGCGTTTACAAATTTATCGTCCACATTTTCATCAATGGGTTCACCTAGAACTTTTCGGTTAGTAAAACTATTATATAATCAAAATAAAATAGTTAATAATTTTCATTTTTATTTGCATTGCAGTTTAAGTTTTGAACAAGTTGATGCCATCTGGAAATGGTTGGCTGATTATCCAGAATATGCTGATTGTCTTTTTTCATGGTTGCAGTCAGAAGCTAGGGGTGATCAATATGTTTTAGACTTGAAGGATTTTTAGTTATATGGCCCAACGATTGAGACTGGAAAAGGAATTAGTATTACAATAGCACAGGCTGACAATACTTTGTTTGGAATGGTAACAAATTAAAAAATTAGTTTTTATATTGTAATTAAATAGTTTTCCAAATTTAATATTTTAAACAAAAATGAAGATTATAATGCTTTAATTTGTATCGAACTATTAATACCAGTAATAATTATAAAATAAATAATTAAATAAATTAATCAAATTGTTTTAATAAGAGAGAAGGAAAGAGCTAAATAATTTAACGTAAATTAATAAATAAAATATGGCGTAAGTTTAATAAATTAGTGCTAACAATTCCAAAAACAGAATAAGAAATAATTACAAAGTTTTTTTTGTACAGTTATTGTTAGTTTTTGTTTTCTTATTTTATACCAAGCATATTATATAAGTTAATACCCAAAACTTGGGTAGAGCTATAATACATACTAAAACTAGGTAACTTATACCCTTATTTTATGTAATTTCCCCCTTTTTATTTTTTGCGTGTAGAAGCAATATTTAAGTGATTTTTGGATGTTGTTCAGAAGTCATTTTATAAAGCTTTAAAAATATACTAACGGATACTTTGGAAGCAATGAAAGAAGTTTTTTTTGAAGTTGTCCAGAATAACTTCTAAAAAACTTCTACACTAACGGATACTTGTGAAGCAGTGAAAGAAGTAGTTTGTTAAGCATTACTTCAATTTTTTTTCTGGGATGTAAATATTTCGTGGAATACCGCATTTCAAATAACCTGTAATTAGTTTGATTTTTTTTAAGTTGTTGCAATTCGTAGTCTTTTTATCTCTCCGATACGTTGAGACATCGATTTTTCGACAGTTTTAATGTCTTGTAAAACTTTAAAACCACTGTCTTCTGCATGTTTTAATGAAAATTCTAAAAAAAGGAATGATAAATTTTAAAAATCTATATTTATAGAACCCTTAAATATATTCTTACCCACGACGGCTTTTCTAGCTTTAAAGTTCATTGGAATCACTTCAATATTCTGGCGATCAATACTCAGTGCTCTAGCAGGACGACTAGTTTGTGTTGAAAATAATAGGGAATCTTTTTTTACCATTCCATCCAACAACTTTCGAGCTATATATGAAGATCGGTGAGAGGTAGACAAAACCATATCGTAAATTTTTCTCTTGCAGTATATTTGATGACCTATATGCACCATCTGAAAAAATTTAAAACCAATTAAATGTTTGAAAAAGAAATTAAAATTTAAACCAAAAGGTAAAATAAAAGGTACCAAAACTGATAAAACTAATAAGAAAAATGTACTTATTTTTGAAGAATTTCTGTCCAATATTTACCCATTAAGAATATTCCCCGTGTTAAAATTTAAAACTCTAAAAAAATAAAAAAATAGTTGGGGAAAAGCTAGTGTCATAAAGTGTATGACTAGTAGAAATCACCGTTCTTTTAAACAGTGACTGTGATCACGGGTTTGTAATAGAGATGGGCGATCCGGCGATTTTTCAGTAACATTGTTCTCAGTGAATGTGATTTGCAAATCGTTGTTCTTTTAAACTGTGATCGTGATCACGGTTTTTCTATGGAAAGGACTGCGATTTTCTGATAAATAAACGAAATAATATTTATGGTGAGTTTTTAAGATGTCAGTTAAACTTGGTTTAGTTAAACCGAAAAAGAATTTTGTCAGCCATTTCAAAGTTTATTAACAAAAATTTGCCGGAAAAACTTTTTCTCGAGTATAATATATTTCTTTATTGAAATAAAACATAATAAACCACATTTTAAAAGCAGTGTTCCAGTTACAAACTGCGTTAAACTAAGTTTAAAGATAATCCACTTCCTAAAAACTGGGCCTTAAAAGAAGAATAGTTGCGACCGGTAACAAAGACATGATAGAAGGAGACATTTTATTCAGAAGAGTGTGAAAGCAAGTCACTGTAATTGAAAAAAAAAACATGTATTACTGTGCACAATGAAGTTTGCAACAAAGAATAGTACAAAAATATTAAAAGAACGACATTCCGAGTAACTGCGACTTGAAATATTTGATCACTGCCGTTACCAGTGATTTATCAATAACTGTGATTAAATCAGCGGTATGAAAATATCGCTCATCTCTAATGACTAGTGCCTAGTGTTTATGTTTTTAAACTTCTAAACCCGCGGTGTTACGACCGAAAAAAGATAGGTTAGGAAGCAATTTTGTAAAATTTTACAAAAACTAAAACTAATATTAATGTATAATATTTTACATACAGCGGCTCTTCCTTTCTACATTCTTCGTTTTCCAATTCCACGTTATCGTCTTCATCATCTTCAACAACACGAATTTCACGCTTCATAGACGTGGATATTCTGTCGAAATTCATCGTTTTTACAGATGTTGAAGATGGTTCTACATGAACTCTACATTTTTGCAGGCCAGATTTGGTTTTAAATTTTTTTAAAGCTTTATGATGCTTCGAAAGCTCGAGAACAGACATTTCCTGTTTAATAAAAATAAAAAAAAAAAATACAATGTGACAAACTTACGAAGAACATTTTATCCATTATGGCCTTCAATTGATTGCTCCAAGGTTTTTTTGACTTTTTTATTTCCTAAAAAAGAATATTCTAAAAAAAATTTTTTTTTGTTTAATTAATTTTTTTTACTTACCGAGCTACATTTTGCTTTTTATGAAGATTTTTTTTGTAATGCCGGTTCTTCTATTATGTTTTCTTCAAATGAAGTTAGCTGCAGGTTGCGTTTGGCAATTGTACTTTTTTTCAAAACAGCTATTCACATCAAATTGGTAACATTAATTTATGTGTTTGTGAAAACAGAATAATATCGGCAGGTTACAGGCAATATAACATAAACGATTATTTGGAAGTATGAACATTTAGGTGACCAAATACAGTGAAAGACAATAAAATCAATTTATTTTTTATTTTGTACTACCGGTCTATTAAAATTGAAAAATATCCAAAAAGAATTTAGGGATTTATAATGCGTATGTGTAATTCGGTTTTTAATTCCACAAACAGTTTAAACAGTTTTACTGTGAAATTAGCGATATCGATATATTTTATGAAAATTGTATTACATTCGCCAAGAAAATTTAAGTTGTTTTAATTAAGTGTAAAAAAGACAACAGTTTTTACCAATTTCGCCAGTTGTTTTAGAAATATCCTTGTCTTTTGAAGGTAATTATCCTTGTAGCCTTTTAACTCCATATCGTCGCTGCGCGTAAGAAAATGGCTGTTTTGTGAGGAGACCTACTAATCAGCTTTATTTTAGCCTTTCGCAAAATTTTTTAGAAATTATTTTTTACACATATATTAACAAAATTCCAAGCTTTCGGTTTTTAAAAGAATTCCTTAAAAAAAACAGCCAAGACAGAAAATAAAAGCCTAATTTAATTTCCCACACATAATTTTTAAAATAGATATTTTCTTAGGCGCAGCGGCTATATATCTTTATTTTAACTATCATTTGCATTATATTTTACCGACAAATGAGGGTGCAATCTATAAAAACTATATATAATTGGAAAGCTTATAAAATTGTCATAAATATGACGTTAAGTTGGCAGTTTAACTTTCTTTTCGGTCTTTGAAAATAAAGGTGAAAGCAAAAAATTTGGAAAACTGAATTGTCATTATATATATTAAAGATATTATTGCCAGAACAGCATTACATGGCAAAATTCAAATATATATGTATATAAAAATACCAAACCCGTGTTTTACCTCAGTGGAACGATTTGTCGGTTTAGCAGGTTTTTTTTAGTTTATTTGTTACTATCGAGATGATAAGAAACTTTCTAAATAAAAAGGAGCTGTTTTCAAAAAAAATTCTTAAACATATTGAATAGTTTCGGCGGAATTCAAGAACAGTTTTACGTAACTGCCACTGTCCATTATAAAAAAAAAATTGCTAAGAAACTAAATTTACACAATTTTCACGTGGAACTCATCGTGAAAAATAATTTTTTATAACCCGAGTAAAAATATTTTTTTTATATAACCATATATGATTTTATAGATTTATATATCGTTGAGTATTGTCATATGTAACACCAAGTATAATTGTATATGATTATATCAAAATATATTTAGTTATATAAAGTTATATTAACCAGATCCACCATTTTTCGGATCTAATAATATATTTTTAGACATAATTATGTTAACCCATATGTGATTTGATCCCGGAAATGGTGGATCTGGTTAATATGATTTTATATAATTAAATATCTTTTGATATAATTATATATAAAAATATACATTTCACAATACTCGACGAGATATAATTGTATAAAATTAAAAATGATTATATAAAAATCATTTTTACTAGGGAATGGAGTATAAACGTTTTTTCATGTGAAGTTTTCTGTTTTTGTAAATAAAACTTCATATAAAATATGAAAAAGGATTTAAGAATTTTCATATTATTTATCAGCAGGACTTGGAAGTTCATGCATTTATTATCGTATTTTATGTGCATACAATACGTATTTAAAATCAAAAAATATGTATTTGTAATAAAAAGAATATGCATTTTGACTTTTCAGCGTTTTCAATATTAGAAAATCAACGTCAGTATTTGTCTTTAAAAGTAGCTTAAATATTAATAACCGTTTATCATCGTAAAAAGTTGTAATTAAAATTTTCTGATGTTTTTGACTTTGTGATAAAATTTTTTTTAAATATTTATAAATTTGAAGAAATATGGAAAATAGCTGTGTTTTCGACTTAACTATATCCGTTAACTTATAAAAAAAAACTAAATAAAGTACATAAAAAAGTATTTTATAGGAAAACTAACATATTACTTTTCGCATGCACGTTAACTCAACATTGAAAACTCAGCGTTTATGTATTTTGCACCTACTGTACTACCTAAAAATCATTAATTTTTAGCAAAATATGAAAAAACATGCATTTATTCACAAAATATGAATTTTTAGCAAAAACTGTAAATACTCTTTTTTCAATTGTTGTCTATTTTACAAATAGAAAATGTTATTACTGCGTAAATGAGGGCAGTAGACCGTACCGCAAAAAAGTTCGCCGTACACAGTAAAAGTGAAATAATTAAGTTTAAGTGGTAATTTAAATATGTTATTTCGCAAAAAATAAGATTTGGTAAAGCATCCTTAGAGTCCACATAGGATGGCAATAACCTTAAAGTTCGAAATTATTTTCCACTTCTGGGATTTCTGAGTCCCAAGTATGAACTAAAATGTTTTTTTATATATATTTCAGTGGTTTTTTATTGACATAAAATAAATCTTATTTTTTGCGGAATAACATATTTAAATTACCACTTAAAATTAATTATTTAATTTTTACTTTAATTATTTCACCTTTACTTTATTATAAACTTAATTATTCGATGACCGACAACTTTTCCAACGGTCGATGAATTACAAGGTCCCTAGGGACCTAAAATATTAATGTATCAAATAATTCGTTATTTGTATGCTTACTTTTTGTTAGAATTGGGGAATTTTAATACCTGTATGATTACAAAATGTGTGCCGATATAAATTTCTTACAGAAACATAAAAAAATGTAGAGCAAAAAAGATTTTTTTTTATTGAGTTAAGGTGGGTATCGACCATAGAAAAAATTTTGTTTTCGAATTTATATTTTATTTAGATAGAGCACACTCTTCAGTATATTCTCCAAAAATTTCAGTAAAAAACTCGAAGAAATAAAATTTTCAAATGTTTTTTTGTCATATATGTTTTAGTCTCAAAGTAATATTCCATGTTTTAAATTTGTATACAAATTTTTTTTTGTTTTTTTACCACTACACAGCCAAATCGGGTAAACCGATTTTGATGTGGTTTTTTTCATAATGCATAATAATTTGAAAAACCTTATAACAAATTTATAAAATGAATTTTGTATGGAAAATTTCTTTTATAAGTCTTAAAAATTTTCAAAGTGATTATGCATATGAGTGGACTATTATCAAAATACTTTATGTTTTCGAAACAAAAATATTGAAATTCTTTCAAGAGACTGTTATTTTTTTGCAGAATTCTGCATTTTCTCTCTATCTTCAAAACGTTCTAATTTTTTTTCACAATAAGTTAAGTAGGAAAGATCTAAAAGTTTGACCTAATTCCATATTTATCAAAATATAAGTTCTTCTTACACATATGGAAAAGTGTATTCTTCCAAATATGTTCATATACAAGTGCCTTTTGCATAAATTGAATAACATATACTTCCATATTTATCCATATATGAGTGCCATTTCCATACACGGAGGAAAAAGACGTTTTTGTATATGTTTGGAGGTAATCAATGTATATTTACAAACTACCATATATGTATTTGCAAGTTTCTTCCAATTATATTGTTTTTATAGTTACTATACATATATTTCCCGGTAATAATTATATTTGTGGATACAATTAACATATATTTGGAAAAACGGCGAATTTCCATTCTTGATACATATAAAGTTGTATGTAGCCATTATAACTTTTGTAGTTGGTAATAATCGTTTAGTTTAGCTAGACTGCATCTAGTCAGAAAATTTAGTGATATTTTTCCTTTATTTATTAATCTTATTGTGAAAGATGTGAAAAAATAAAATAAATTAGTATAAATAAAACATAAAATTGTGTTAAAAAGAAAAAAAATATATAATTGTGTACATTAAAGTATTAACTTATTATAAGAGTTTTTTATTAATATTTGTTAATAAAAATAAATAAAAAATAAATGAAGAGATTGTAGTTATTGTTTTTCAATGAATGTATTAGATGTAAAATTCAATGTGATTTATAATATATTTATTTATTAAATAATCGCCAAACAGTAGATGTATTAATTTTACTTTTTATGTTTTTCCATTAAAATATAGAGAAATTTGGAGATTGCTTTATAACTAAATATATTATTTATATATAGTATTTGCACGGAAACATAATTTAGTTATGACACACGTATTATATGTTTACTGCCAAACATATAATATGTGTGTCGATAGCGTCATTTCATTTCATCCAAACATTTATATATTTGCAGGCAAACATAATATATTTGCATGCAAATATATATTGTTTCTAGTAAAAACACGGCGAATATGTTTAACAATTTCTCCAAATATATATAACATATATATATTACCAGCAAAAATATGTTTGGGACAGGCCGTTTTTTTTCAGCGTGTATATGAAATAACAGATGCCTCCATATATAGGGTGACCATTCGTACTAATTTCATCAGTTCATGTACTGATTTTTGGTCACGTGTACTGATGAAAACGTCGTGTACTGATTTTTTAAAATCAAATCAATAAAACGTTTTGTACTGATTTTTGGCATTTAAAAAAATATTACATTTTTTTAGTAAAAAAACCCAAAATGTAAGTACAATGTAGTTCTTTTTATAGGATAAATTTTTGTGAATGTGAGAGGTTTTCTCTACTAGAAAGCATTCAAAATGATTTTTGTACATGTAAATTTATTAATGTAATATGTAGTTTCATACACAGAGAAGATTCGTAGTGACAACTGAATTTATCAAATGGTTCCATTGCGATAATAGAAAATCAGAAGACTTTGATAAAAATATTGTAATTATCCGATTGTAGGGCACATCAAAAGCTGAAAATTTTTCCGTACCAAAATCATTAAAATCTGAAGAAATATGTGGGTATTTCCATAGAAAAATTTTCGAATCTGTGGGATTTTCAATAGAAAAAAGTACACAAAACCTTCAGATTTTCATTTTTAAAAACGTTACGTATTTTTGTAGAAAATGGTAGCCAAAATGTGAAGTTTTTCTATTTCAGAAATCATACAGAAATTAGAAAAGAGAAAAAAATTTGTTCTGACAGCAAAATTTGTAGCCAATCGATTGGTTAGATTGTATCTACAGAAAATTGGTTTAGACAATGCAATAAACATTGACGTTCATACTATCCTGGGTCATATTTGACTATATTTCATCAATCTGTTACATTAAAAAAAAAAATAGAAAAGGAATGGTAACAGATCATTGAACTTTCTAAATAATGGGTCCGTTTCCTGTACTTAAAAAAACTGGATTTTTCATGCGAAAAAAATGTTTGTCTTGGGTTCTGTATAGTGAAAATTGTGTAAGGCTTTTTCGGATGGTATGATGGTTAACCGAAAAAGTTTGTTGCCTCAACCAAACATTCTATTGACAACAAATTAGGTTATCTGCAAAATCATTTGTTTTTGTTGGATGATAATATTTTTTAAAATTTGTACTGATTTGAAGCCAGAAAAAAATGGTCACCCTATCCATATATGTCTGTATACGAAATCTTTTTCCATATATGGAATCACATATACTTCCATACATGTTCATATAAAATCCATATATGTATGCCCTAGTAAAAATGATTTTTATATATTCATATATGATTTTTATACAATCAATTCTGATTTTATACAATTATAACTTGTCAAGTATTATGAAACATATATTTTTATATGATTATATCAAAAGATATTTAATTATATAAAATTATATTAACCAGATCCACCATTTTTCGGATCAGATAATATACTTTTATATAATTATGTTAACCTATACATGATTAGATCCGGAAAATGGTGGATCTGGTTAATATAATTTTATATAATTAAATATCTTTTGATATAATCATATAAAAATATATGTTTCACAATACTCGACAAGTTATAATTGTATAAAATCAGAAATGATTATATAAAAATCATATCTGATTATATAAAAATCATTTTTACTAGGGTGTTCATAAAAAATCCATATTTGTTCATATGTTTCCATACATAAACCACATATGTGACCTTCTCCGAGAAAAGGGATATGTGACCTTCTCCGAGAAAAGGGACCTAGTGTGTCAAAAAACGGGTTTGGACTTAAGAGTGGATTCTGGTACCTAAAAGGGTGTAGAATAAGATGAAATAAGTTAGATTAGTTAGATCACAACTAACCATACCAAATCGCATCTTCCAACTGAAGGTGTGTTCAAAGTGATAATGCGTTATGAAACTTTAAATGCGTTCTTCTCAAAACTTCATTTTCACACACTAGGTCCCTTTTCTCGGAGAAGGTCACATATGAACATGTTTAAGCGTATATGAGCATTTTTCACCGGGTAATAAAAATTTTAAAAGTCACAAATGGTTTCACATTAATCGGAAAACTACAATCTTCGTAAGGCCAAAGTTATTTTTTGTGACATTTTCATATCGTCCTGTCTACTAAATTATTGCGAAAAGAACTTCCACCGCAATTTTGTAACAATTCCAGATGAAGTAAAAATCATTCTTGTTTTTTATGGAGGTTACTAGCTTTTTTCGCAAAAATTTGTTTTTTTAGATCTGTCCGAAAGTGTTTTTATTTAAAAACAAAAAAAGCACAACCAGCGCCTTTAGAAATAACTTTTACTTTTAAAGGTGGATTCGTACTAATGGAATAATTTACGCTGCGAATTGCTTTCAAGAAAGGAAGAAAATAGTAAGTTTCAAGATTTTTAGCAATTCTTTGCAAGTTTTATAAGAAAATAGCAATACAAAATGATTATTTACAAAAACTGGTTATTCAAACCAGTTTTGAATTAAAAAACCGAAAACCGGTTTTTCAAAACGGCAGTTTTTAGAAGTATTCGAAAACCGGTTTTTCAAATAGGTCGAATAGTTGACAACACTAAGTCCTTCTCGTGGCCCTTTTTTGAATTTCAGTCAAATAAATTTTATATTCCAAGCAATGTTGTTTTTTCTTGCCGTTTTTGAAATTTTTAAGTTCGTGTGGCAACTTTGTTAAAAAAAATTACAAAAAAAAAATTGGGCCACGATAAGGACTAGGGAATTTATCTTCTACAGTAATTTTGACTTAGCTGCACAACCAACTTTTGCAAAAATTTTTGTGCAGGTAAGGCAAAAATGCAGCTAAGTCAAATTGTTTACCTGCCTTAATGTGCAGGTATGCCAATACAGAGAAAACAAACAAAACAAATGAAGCTAATGATGACAACTTTGTGCTTTGCACCACATCTTGCGATTTTTATGGTTAATAAACGACAAAGTAGGATATTTTTGTCACAAAAAAAGTTGACAACACATTTATTTTATGTGTGTTTTTTTCCTAGAATTGAAAAACAAAGCAAAACACAAGAGGCAGCTAACGGTGATCTTTTTTATGAAAATAATGTAAAACTGCCAAAAATCTGAGGCAGTTATCTTAAATGCGCAGGTACAAAAAGTGCACTTAACGAAGACAATTGGGTACATAATTTTGTAAAATAGAAACGAAACCAAAATTTTGTGCAGTTATACCAAATGTGCACTTAAAAAAAAGGCAGTTAAATCAAAACTACTGTATTAAGAATCACTTTACGTTTTTATTTTCCCATAAATAATGAAGCCTGCACAGGCCTGTAATGAAGTGGCAACCCTTGCGATTTTGGCTGGGGAAATTTAAAATTAATATTTTTTGGGAATACTAAAATTATATGCCTTTTAAATAATAAAATAATAAAAATATTGTTAATTGAATTTTTGACAACCATTTAAATACGCCCTTTAAAATGCTGTTACCCCCCTTAATTCATTTTCGGCATCAGACGCCTCATCATCTGGCCAGTAATTATAATCTTCAGCATCATCTCCATCTTGAAATTGATCAGCTTCCTCATCATACTCATCCTGTTCCAAATATCTCGTCAAATTTTCAAATGCTCTTTCTTGTTTACTAGCACTCAAATGCTGGAAACGCGTACACCGATTCAAAACTACGTCAATATTATTGTCCCAGTCGCTCATTTTTCACAATCAGTAAATACCCAGCAAAAACATGGTAATGACAGGTCATTACCATACGGATTACCAAGTAATGATAGGTTATTACCTTTTGCATTACTTTAAAATACAAAATAATGACTTACCGATAATAAGTTATAGAAGTACTTATATATACGTGCAAAGTAATCACTTACTGGTAATTGATTAAATAAGTTCTGATTAAGTCTTTTATATTAACATTTTATTTATAAATTTGTTTTGAACTAAATTTTCCAAGGTAAAAAGTTTTATTTTGCCAATATGACCAACTATTTTACAATGTAGGGTAACCACTTATTTCCTAACTTCTGAGTTACCACTTATTCTATCTTTGTGAGTAACTACTTATTCTTTCACTATGGGTAACTCGTTATTCCCACTTTTTTTGTAAGCGAGAGGGTAATGACCACCCATGAATTTTTGGACATCGCGAATAAAAGTAATGTTGCGAGTAAATAGCCTGGTAAGTAGTGAAACCCTTTGTGTGCTACTTACTCGCTTAATTACTCGGTAATGTCGGTTTTTGCTGGGTAGAAGAAACAAGTGGTTTATTATTATGTGTTATTATTTTTTAGTATAAGATTTTACACAAATGTTATTACGTCTTCAAATGATTTCCATTCAAAAAGCATGTTTGTAACAGCTATTTGTAACAGCTGTGTTTTGCATGAATATTTACTTGAGATGGGCGCGTGAGTGAATTTTAACTCACGCTGATCACCGAATAATCACTCACTGTTCACTTTCGAATTTTTTCTCCTCACGCTCACCATAATTTTTACACTCAGAAATCAAACAGGAAAAAAAAATACATGAAAAAATACAAAAGGTCCCTGGGGACCTTGTAGGTTATACACGTACCAAATGTCTTCAAACCGCTGATTATGATAAAACACGTACAAGAATCGTGTCAAAATGAGTGAAATCGGTTCATAACATCGCATATACAAAAGTCAATGAGTTTCACCCAGTTCGGCCAACCCATGTAAAAATGGTGCATCTTGTCGGTCATCGGAGGGTAAACTTTTATTTTATTATTGCCACCTTTACTTTAGTATAAAATAAATAAATTAAAGCCCTAAAATATACTATCCCAATAAACCAAAGAATGATACGATAGCGAAATCGCTATCACCTTAAATATCCGAAAACGATATCAAAATCCAATAAGATTATAATATCGTTTTCGATAAGGTTTAATGACAAAGTATACTTCAAAATATTCAATATTTACAAAAATTAAAACAGTTTTCAGAAACAAATAAAATTTATAAAACCTTGCAATTTTTACTTCGTTTGGCTATTTATACTTCTTGTTATTGGACAATTATAGTTGTAAAATCTAGGTGAGTTCGACGTTCCTTCTGAATATGACGATTTCATTATCAATTTTTCATTATGACTTCACTTCAGCTCATTTTAAAAGAATTCCGGTTTTGCTATGATATATGATATCATTTTCTTTATCGAAATCGCCTGGAATAACGATAGTGTTTCGATGCTGGACCAGATTTTGGCGATTTTACTATCGTTATTCCAGCGAATTTCGATAGCGAAAACGGTATCATATTTCCTTGGAAATACGATATCGTTACGGTAGGTACATTTTAGAACAAAAAATCTATCGTTTTCGTATCACAAGTGATTATCATATATGATAATAAATATCACCTAGGTGATATCGTTTCGATATCATGACGATATCATTTGGTTTATTGGGATATATCTTGTTTAGTTTCTGTTAATATTAGTATTGTAATTTGTTTAGTAAGATACTAATATTTGCAAATGGAAAGTATTTGGTTTGAATTTTTGCAAGAACATTTTTTAGAAGGGCCCACATACTATACTAATAGTTGGAATCTGGGATCAACTTGGAAAGCTATGTTGCCATACAAAATTTTTGAAAAATCGCGATTTTAACGTATAGACCGCTACCAGTTTGGAATTGACTCTTTGGAAATAGTACTGTACCAGTTGGTTGATATCTCAATTACATAGATAAAAAACAAAGGTTTTTCTTTTGATAAAACGCATATTAGACCGATAGTTTCCTCTCTGAGATTATTATATCAATTTACGAAATGAATTTTAAAATATTTTGTCTTTATGATTTTTAATAACAATAAAATATTTAAGTGTTTATTTGCAAACTCTGAATGTATTACATATTACAAATGAAGGTGGTATTTCAAAACTCGTATTTAAGTTCAATCTTTTGAAATCTCTGCGCAGTTTCAATAAAACTATTAGGTATACAAATTGTTAAAGGTTATTGTTTTAGAAAAAAAACAAGAAGATGTACTTATAAGAAATTTACTAAACTCGTTCTGGATTGACTTTTTGGCACCAGTACTGTACCAGTTGATTTACATTTCAGTTTAATTCACAATAAAAAAATGAAGGTGTTTATTTACAAACTCTGATCTTTTTTATTAAATAAAAATGCAAAAAAATAATAATTTCAAATCTAATATTTTAATTCAATTAATTTTTTTTAAACAGTCTCTACATAGATCGTATTTAACTAGTACACAACTGGTTCAAATTGGTTATTTTGAGAACTAGTTATGTAATTACTAGTTAAAAAACTAGTATGTTTTAGAAGTAGTTTCACCATTTGCTACTGGGAATGTTAAAAAGAAATAAAATCAAAAATCTAAATTTGTACAAATTTTCTGAAGTTTCTTTCAAAACAAAACAAATTTCAAAAGAGTTTTTCGAAACAACTCTATCGGAAACGATATCGTTAACTTAATGGAAAATGATATCGTTTCCGGAAATAAATGGTGATAGCGTTTTCGCTATCATATCGTTCTTTGGTTTATTGGAAAAGCGATATTTTTTCCAAAATTATGAAAGGTGTTATTCTGTGAATTTCCTAGTGGGTCGTTTTTGTTATCCAGTTGAGATTTTTTTTTTGTAAATTTAATGGCTTTACAATTTCGTAGCCATAATTATAATTAAGTTTCATGGGTCTTTTCTGACCCCAGGCCACTAAGGGTTAACGATTTTTTAAACAAATGTAAAGATAATTATAGTCTTACTAAATTTAAGTGATACTTTTCCGAAAACTATGTAAACTTTTATGAAAACATTAAAATTTTGTTAAATTTTGACAAAATGAGCAATTTTTGTAAAATGTCCTGGAAAGCAGTCGCTCCAAGCACAAACTCGAATTATCATTTTTCCAATTTATTTTTTTTCTTTAACATCAACTATTATGTGGTACAAGTAGCAATCGACAACTCCAAATTAGGCATGTTAAAAAATCTTTAAAATTTATTAAAAAAAAAAAAACGTTTTTGCATTTTTATCAAATTCGTGGGTCATTTTGGATTCCAGGCTAAAGTGGGTTAATGGTATCCGATGAAGTCAAAATTCCATATCTGAATCACTTTGACTATATTAAATGAAATAAAAAATAATTTTTTTCTAAATTTCGAATTTTGGGAATTTTTAATAATAATACACTTTTTTCCAAAATGGGCCAGTTTCGTCCAACTTTCGGCACGGGTTAACGTTTTCCAAAAAAAAAAGAAATTGATTTCTTCCATTTGGGATATTTTTCAATAAAACTGGGGGGTGTAATAAACGAAAAGTGGCAAATCGTTATTTTAAGGGACACCCTATTCTACATATAACCTCAATTTTCGTTAATGCTCATATCTGGAAGCATGTGCGATTTTCCATACATGATCATATGAGATTGTTTTTAACCGGGTCGTCATAATTTTTAAATTCGTCTACAGATGTTTTTAAAAATGATTTTTTTTAATCATAAATAAATATAGTGTTTTCAATCCCTGTAATCACTTTTTTGTAGCATTTTTTTGTCAATAGCGAGTTCCAGCCCACCTGTGAGCTGTTTATACGTAAACAGAGTTGCCAACTGTCAAAATTTTTTTTATTTTTTCTTTCCAATATATTGGGAATGGAACCCTATATAAAATCTTAAGGTGGAAAAATTGAGTTTTTGCAGCAAAATTTTCAAATTCAGCCATAGTGCCGCGGTGTTAAAAATAAATGACTGGCTGAACACCCATTTGGGACGCTTTGCCATCGTTTGCAAAAAGCGTTTTTCCAGTATTTGTTTTACAAAAATTTTGATGGTCTATGATATATAAAAAAGCTAAAGTCGGGCATGCCGACTATATAATGCCCTACACCAGTCTGGTTAAAAGCCAACTAATGTTTGCATCCGAAATTCGAATGGGTTAATTTTTTATGCGGGATTTCCCGGGATTTTTTTTTAGTCTTTTACAGTAGTTTTAGCTAGTTTAATTGCAATTTTAGAAGCTTTATTTAAATTTACAGCATTGATTTTTTAAATTAATTTAAATTAAGAATATTTAAAATTTTAAAAAAACGGTTTAAAATTTAATAAACTGAATTAAGCCAAATTGTTTTTGGATGCCAATTAAATTTGGTTTAGTTAAACCGAAAAATATTATATTAGCAATTACCAAATTTACAAACTAAAATACTTGTCCTTCGGGATTTTTTTTTTTATTTAAGATGATGATATTTGTTCAAATAAAGCAATATTTATATAGGCTGTTTTAAACTACAAGATTCTCGGAAAGATTTTGCAACCTTGCCTATATGTTTTGCACGTGTACTTTTACTTCAACTAATTTCATTTAAAGTTCAATTGCTATTCCTTTATTTTAAATATATTTTTTAAATATTACTAATTTTTAAAATAATAACTACATCAGATGCTTTTTCAAATTATTTTGAATTTTTTATACGCTAATTTAAAATGCAACTAAATATGAAAATTAAATAATTTATTTTTAAGGAGTTGTGGCATAAAAAATTTTTATTCAAGAAAACTAATTAAAGTTATGAAACTATTTAATATTTTGGTGTCTACTTTTATAAAACAATTTAGGCGAATTTGCCTAAAAATTTATGTGAAAAATGCTTACTTTTAAACTTTTTTATAAAACTAATTCTGAAAATCTGCATAGAAAAAAAAACAAAATATCTAGAAATAGAAATTTTTGGATTTAATGTATGGGTGAAATCAAAAAATGTGATAAATTTTTGGGCCAAATTTGTGAGAAGCAAAAAGTGTTAATACTTCGGTTTTTTCTTAATGGAATCAGTAAGTTTAGTCATTATAAACCTAATTGCAAAAAATCTCATCTACAAGTAGTCGCAATAACTTTTTTTGCACAGTTTTAATTTTTTTTGTTGTAACGGAGTTTACATTTCTGCAAGCAAAAGATATTACAAAAAAAATTGCGTACGAATTTTCTTCAATTTATTAGTTTTTCGTATTTGGGTTTTCAATTTGCTTTCCAATGATATATAATTTGTGTTTATCAAATTGGCGGTTTCGCGAATAAAAATACAATTCATTCCGGGAAAAAATTTTTTATTTTTTTTTTAATTTTGTATTTTTGGTCCTTTTAAATGCTTTTCAAAAAAATAAAATTTTTTAAAACCCCAAGCGCAGTTACAAAATAATATATTAAAAACATAACATTTCGGCCCTATGCTCCTTGCAGGAGTAAAAGGAACAAATATATATATATAACATTTCGCGATCAAAAAATTTGTAAATTGTGTGAAACAAATTTAATTTGTCAAACTAATGTCAGTAATGACTCGAAATATCGATTCAAAACCAATGAAATGCAAAATCAATCGTTTTTCGCTCCAGCAGCTTAGGGTAAAAAACTGATAACTTTTTTTGATTTGACGCAAAATTATTAGTTGAATCGTCTTTTGACGCATAAATATTAGTTGAATCACCTCTGTTTATGGTTATTTTAAAATATTTTAAACATTTATCTACATTTATTTGAATGAAATCTGATGCAAACAATTGTGGTTACGGAGTTTACATTTGGTTACTTTTTTCGTTTTCTTTCAGAAACGCTTTGTCAGAATTTTATTTCCGAAACAAAATCGCATGATGCCTACAAGGTGAATCGAAATATGACATTGTTTTTCTTACTCGTTAAATAGTTTGGTGTAAAAATTAGGAACGGAGTTTACAACATTTTTTCAAATCTTATTAAAGACATCCTTTTTCATCTCGAGAATGTTACATGCTGCAGAAAAGCTTCAAGTCTGTTATGCTGGATGATTACTTACAGTCCAACGATCATTTGAGTATAAATAACATTATACTTTTCGCAATATAAATAATAGATAACTCCAAAATTCTGGTATATGAATTTTTATCAAAAATTATGACGAAAAATTGTTACAGAGTTGAATTCGTGATGGCTAAGATATACGAAAAAGTTTGTAAAATGTATTAATTTTTATTAAAAACGGCACTTTTCCTCTTCATAAAAATTCTTAGTTAGTATTTAGCTTTATTGGTTATTAAAATATAAGCTATTAAAGTTAAAAAAACCTTATGAGTTACTTGTTACGGAGTTTACATTTGGCATATAAAATTGGTCATAAATTTTATGTATTAACCAAAAATTGGTCAGATTGTTATAGATTTTGTAAAAAAGGTGACAATGCGCTGATATATATCGAAATATATAACTCAAATGTTATCCATGCATTAGAAATTAGGTGGGTACACGGTTTTTATCACATTTTTTGATATCACCCGTATAAGAAATATTTAAGCAAAAAATTGATTTTAGTTCTGACTATAAAACTGGTCCGACACAAGTTTGCACCCATTAACAATTCCAATATATCCTGAAAAAGGGATCAAAATAATATAACCGTGTCTTTTACTTTTCTATATCAATTCGTGTCTATATCAATTAAACCGCGAAATTAATATTTAGTTAATATATTACTAAGAGTTTTTTTTAATTAGGACGGCCTTCCATATAAATATACTACATAAATACTAATTCACGATTTAAATTGTTAAACGAATTGACCTGGAAAAAGTGGAAGACATGGATATTTAGCCCTCCATTCAGAACATTTTCTCATGGATACAACTAAAAGATAAACTTTGTCGAACGGTGTTTAACCAAAAAGTAGTTTTTCAAGTACAATATATGTCGAATTTATATATTTTCTAACGAGCGGGAATTCCCGGAATCCCGGGGAACTCCGAAAAAAATCCCGCTGTCCCGGGAAGTGAAAAAGTCCGGGAAAAGAAAACCCTTAATTAAAATGGACTTGTGTCAAAATTTTCTATAGAATGATGAAATAAGGGAAAATCGGAAATATTTCCCACATGGGCGATTATAGGTCCAAATATTGACCAATCCTACCTAGAACCAATAGGGTTTATCCTTGGGACCATGTGAGTCACCAAGCCAAATTTCATTGAAATATCTTCGTGTTTGCGACCTGCAACCTGTGTAAAGTACCCAATTTTGGGGGGACCTTTATATGGGCACTAGTTCTAAATATGGACCGATTTTAACCACCAGTAGGCTTCGTCCTTGGGCCGACATAGGCCGTTGTACCAAATTTCATCAAAATATCTTAATATTTGCGACCTTTATAGTGCGCACAAAAATGCATTGACAGACAGACAGACGGACATCGTTAAATCGAAACAAAAAGTGAGTTTGAGTCGATCGGTATACTAAAAGGTGCGTCTAGGTCTAATATTTTCGGTATTACAAACATCAGCACAAACTTATTATACCCTGTCCACGTAGTGGTGTATGTTATAAAAACCACTAGCAAAAAATGAGCTTGGAGTGCTATGCCAACGTTTGCAACCAGTGGAATTTTTGCATAAAAGTAATGAAGTTGCACAGAAGCTCGTTCATTGAAACTTTTTGTTAAGAAAATTAAAGCTTTCATAAAATATTACGTGGGTGCTGATAAGTTTAGTAAATAACAATAATTAAATAAAATTTTGTTAACAGATTGAAACAAATTTGTTGACAGTATTATACTCGTAGTCAGCACTTAGTGGGAATTTTTACTAAAACTGTTCTTATTTAAATAGGAAATTTTGCTTGAAAATTGTTCACTTAAATAAAAATCCTACTAAGTGCCTACACAAGCCATCACAAAATGCTATTATTTAAATTTTCTATCAGATATTAACGCATAAAATGCCTCACTAACAGTTACAATTCAAACAGCATTTCATAATGTTACATTAAATCATAATATGAATTTCTTTCAACTTCCTTTTGGATAATAATAATATCCACATCAAGTTGTACAATGCCACTTGTGGCCGACCAAATTTATACAACGTTCTTGTAAATTTGTTAGTTAACCAGCAAAAAGAGCCGGCCAGTCAAATGTACAGTGAAATACAGTGCGTTTCACAAAATAGCATTTTCCGGATATTCTAACATAGATTATATGCTGATGATGTTCAACTTTACGTTAGTTGAAATGAAACCTTGCTTGATCGCATTCATGTGTGAGCAACGGCTGATGGTCTGGGGAATAACCCTCAAATAAGTAAATGATTGGCGAACAAGAAGATTATTTCCAATATTTAAAAAAAAATAATCAACGTATTGAAATTGTAAGTACCGCTAAGAATCTATAAGTTTTTTTAATAACACCCTTACTTGGTCTGGTCATATTAAATATGCATGTGGTCGAACTTTCTCAATCAAAAGAGGAACCCAAACCTGTACTCCATTAAAAATTACAAAATTCTGCTTGCAAAAACCTATTTTATACCACATAAACGCATTTTCGACCGCAGTGCGACGTTTTGTCGATAAAGCAGTTTTTGTATTTTCTCTGTTTGTCACTGCCGAGAACTTAGTAAAGTTTCTAAATAAACAAGAGCTGTTTTTAAACAAAACGCAATAAGAAATTTTTGAAAATATTAAATCGTTTTCGCGAAATTCAAGAACAAAGTTCGACAGCACTGCCACTGTCCACTGGCACTTTCACTTGTTTTTATTTTAATAAAGAGTATTTTGCCAAATATTTGATAAATAGATGTTAAATTCAATTATAAACATTAATTTATATGTCAAAGGGCAGAATTCAAAACCAGATCCACAATTTCTAAGTTTTTTTCTTAATTTTTCTAGTGAAATTAAACTTTATAAAATTTTTTATAATTAGATATCATGTCAGACATAATTATATATAAAATTAATACAATTTTCTATTAACTGTGTTAATATTTTCATATAAGATTGTTTACAGAAGCTTATACGCCATTATAAACATATAATTATATATAAACTACATCGCAGATCAAATCGCATATGATTATATATAACGTCATTTCAAAAATATTTATAAAACCAATGTGTTAATATAAATGTATATGGTTATATAAAGCCACGCATATAAACATTTATGATTATATCAAATAATATAAGATTATTTGAAAACTTTTTTAGTCGGGTAATACATAAAATTTTTGACTAATTTAATAGGCTAAATGTAAAACTCAGTAACAGCATTTAAAGTTCGAGTGAAATTTTTTCCACGTGAAAAACAACTTACGGTGCTTAACATGTAAGGTTTTTCAACTTCAGTAGCCTCTATTTTAATAATAACTAAAGCGATGGATTAACTGTAAGTATTTATATAAAAAGGAAAACGCTTTTAGCAAAAATTAATATATTTTAAAAACTTCCTGTATATCTTTGCTAACACGACTTCGACTGTGTAACGATTTTTCGTTATTATTTTTGATACAATTTAATACAATTTAAGCATCATCTAGTACAAATTTACTTGGGTTTTTTTCATTGGTATTGAAATTTTATTAGCATTAGTTGACTAATACTAATGCCAAAAAAATTTCATTACCATTTAATGCTACTGAAATTTTCTGGCATTAGAATTTGTCCTACTAATGCTAACGACATTGCAATAATGCCTTAAAAACTAATTACAATCTTATCTGGTTGGCACAAAATCTAAAAACTCATTTGCCATCCCTGATCGTGATACATAAACCAACTTTATTACGTGTTCGTTCGTGTCCCCATCGTTCGTATAGTTTTCGTTTCTTTTTAAAAAACAGGCCGTTATTTTTTATTTTTATGATTAGGATTTTATTTATTTTATTACACAGTACAACACTCAAAATGCATCGGGCATGCGACATATCAATTCTGATAGATTTTAGGATGAGTATCACGAATGTGAACTCCAAATATAAAAATTAGCTCTAGTTTTTGAAATATTCGCAAATTTAACTTTTACCAAAAAGTCAGTTTTTTCGTTAAAATTTCTTATTCTCTATATATAAAAGAATAACGTGACTGACTGACTCAACATCGCCCAGCCCAAACCGCTGAAGCTAGGAAGTTGAAATTTGGTATGTAGGTTCCTCTTTCGGCGTAGACGTCCGCTAAGACGGGATTTTTGGAAATTCCTACCGGAACGGGCAAAAAGGGGAAAAGTCTCCCCCTTGGCGGCCTGCCAAAACCCCTTTGGCTAGAAAGCTGAAATTTAAGATATGTGTTCCTTGGAGTATGGGCTAACTTTTCTGGAAAGTACTTTCTGGAATTTTGGACAGGGACGTTGTAAAAATGGGGGTTAAAAAGGGGAAAAAGGCCCCCCTTGACGGCCTGCCCAAACCGCTGGAGGTAGGAAGTTGAAATTTGGTATAAAGGTTCCTCCACTATCGTAGACATCCACCAAGACGGGAGTTTTGGAAATTTTTACAGGGACGGGCAAAAAGGGGAAAAAGTCTCCCCCTTGACGGCCTGCTCAAACTGCTGGAGCTATGAAGTTGAAATTTGGTATGTAGGTTCCTCGACCGGTGTAGACGTCCGTTGAGACGGCATTTTTGGAAATTCTTATCGGGAGGGGCAAAAAGGGAACAAAAAAAGTACCTTTTTCCAAAAAAGTACCTTTTCCCAAAAAAAGTACCTTTTCCCAAAAAAAGTACCTTTTCCCAAAAAAAGTACCTTTTTCCCAAAAAAGTACCTTTTTCTCAAAAAAGAAACCTTTTTCCAAAAAAAGTATCTTTCTCCAAAAAAAGTACCTTTTTCCAAAAAAAGTACCTTTTTTTTTTTTTTTTTTTTTTTTACTATAGACCAACACTCAGGGGATGCCCCCTACTAATGCAATGCATTGTGTTGATATCAGGAAAATAGGTTATGGGAAGGAGGAAAGAGGGAGTAGTGTTTGTGAACATTTGACTTGAATTTCCCTAAATTGTAAGTATCAGGAAAGACATCTGCGGGGAGTTTGTTCCACATACGGGCGGTTCGACTAATGAACGAATTCTCTCTATAATGCGTTGTGCGACTAATTGGACAATCAACCACAAACGGATGAGATCTACTGTACAAGCGCGTGTTACGGCCAAAAACACGGGGCATCGGGATAAGTGCACTTATCTCAGCAGAACACCTCCCATGGTAGTAACGATAGAACAGTGTTACACAAGCCACATTCCGACGATGCTCCAACGAGTCAATAGAGCTGGATACCCTACTGTCATTAATGAGCGCCGACGCCCTCCTTTGTACACGGTCCAAAAGCTCCAAAATAGACTTTGAAGCCCCTGCCCATATATGGGAGTTGTATTCCATCTTCGGCCGGATATAGGTGGTATAAATAGAAAGGAGATCAGAAGGAGTGAAGTAGTTCTTACACCGGTTAAGAAAGCCAAGACACTTGAATGCCTCTTTCGACACTTGAATGACGTGATCTTTCCAACGGACATCACACTGGATTCTCATGCCCAGAACATCAAGAGCTTCTGATTCCTTAATATTTATACCACCCATGTATACAGATGACAATGATGGCTCCGCGGTTTTATGAGTCAGCAAACAACATTGGGTTTTACGTGGATTGAAATCGACCCTATTCACGCGACCCCACTCAGAGATTATAATAAGGTCTTGATTGAGTGTGTCATTCATAATCTGCCTCCTGCCCCCAATCTCTGCAAGGCTTGGCCTATGATCGAAGGAATATGAATGGCAAATGTTGCTGTCATCTGCAAAAGAGTAGATAGGATTGGAAGTCTGACAGAGGAAGTCATTTAGAAAGATAAGAAATAGAGAAGGAGAAAGAACAGAGCCTTGCGGTACCCCTGCATTCAACTGAAACTCATTAGATGAGACCCCATCTATAACAACTCTTATAGTGCGATCCCTGAGAAAACTCGATATAAATCGAGAGAAGTCATCACCAACACCAAAAGCCATGAGCTTTGACACGAGTGCTTTATGCCACACACGATCAAACGCCTTGGAAATATCCAGCGCAACCACCTTGCTTTCACCAAATCTGTGAATTGACCGACTCCAACGTTCCGAAAGAAACGCCATCAGGTCTCCCGTAGAACGACCTCTACGAAAGCCATACTGTCGATCATTAAGAAGCAAATTGGATTCCAGATAATTAACAAGATGGTAGTTTACCATGCTCTCCATGACCTTCGAGAGCGCAGAGCAGATTGCGATTGGGCGGTAATTTTCAGGGTTGGTAGCCGCACCCTTTTTGGGGATTGGCTGAACATTGGCAACCTTCCAGCACGATGGAAAGATACCCATGCGATACGACGTGCTAAAGAGGGTTGCCAATGGACGCGATAGCGTTGAAGAGCACTGTTTCAGTACCAGTGCTGGTATACCATCCGGGCCCGCTGTCTTATCTACGTCAAGATCCGCAAGAACCCTTTTAACGGCTCGTGGACGAAAAAATATATTGGGCATAGTATGTGATACTCTTTCGAGCACGGGCAGTGGTTGATCGCTTTCCGGCAGAAAAGAATTTTCCGCGAACAGTTCAGCCAGCAGGTTGGCTTTATCAACCGGGTCAGTGAATATTAGGTCATCCTTTATAAGAGCTGGGATAGATGAACTAGCATTGTCCTTTACTCTTTTAACGAATGACCAAAAGGTCTTACTGCCCCGTGGAGCAGCAAGAACTTTAGCACGCAGACGTTGTTCGTGAAGAAACTTTTCACGTCTTAGTACTTTGGCACACTCAGTTCTCGCCTGTTTACGCAGCATGTCAGTATTGATGTTCTTATTCGCACGCCAATTACTGAAGGCTTCCTCTCTGGATCTGACTGCATTTCTGCACGTCTGGTTAAACCAACTCTTATGTTTGGACTTAACCGGAATGTACTTTGAAGGAATAAAAAATTTCATTCCAAGCAAAATCACGCGTTCGACCATTTTCGCAGCGGCATCAACATCGTCATCGAAGAAACATAGTTTCCAGTTGAATTGCCGATAAAAATCGTTAAGTTCGACCCAACGAGCCTTTTCATAAATTAGAACAGAGCGTTTCGCGGCTGTCTGTGAAGCGCTATGAAGCCCGGAGTATGAAAAGGATGCGGAAATGGTACAGTGATCCGAGTTACCGAGAGGTGCAAACGATCTCACTTCATACTTTTCAGGGTGTGAAGTGAGAAAAAGGTCGAGGGTATTCTGAAATTGCCCTTCAACACACGGAATGTGTGTTGGCTCATTCACCAACTGCACCAGGTGATTGAGTGCGGCGAAAAGCTCGACGTAAGTTCCAACGGAAGTCGTCCCGCTCGAATGGCGGAGCCATGAAGAGTTGTGAATATTGAAATCACCAGCAACCACGATTTCACTATTCGGACAACTCTCCAGGATTCCCGAAATGGAGGCAGAAAGAGAATCAAAACAATTGAATGTCTTGCCCGCCTCCATGTTTGGGCTTCTATAAAGAAACCCGAAATGCAAGATGTGCGCCCTGATCTTGAATTTAACCCAAAGGCAGTTAAATTCGTTATCATGCGTGGTTAATTGTCGCTGCCACTGGTACACAACATCATTGCGAACGTACACCGCAAGGCCCCTATGAAAGACAAAAAGGGATAGAAGGTGATAACCAGGCACATGAAAATCCTGTGGATCAGCATCCTCATTTACCTGGGTCTCACATAAGGCTAAAACATCCGGTCGATGGAAACGAATGTGCGCATATATAGAGAAATAATTTGCTCTAAGTCCCCGTATATTGCAGAAATCAATTCTGAACTTACCTGACATTACAAAATAAATGAAGATTCAAGTCAATATCCGTACAAGAACTAGGTAGTCGTTTTATTGTTGTATCGGTTAAGAAATGATCAGTGTTATACCTTCATCACTAATTAACCCAACAATAAAACTAACACCAAGCACTTGTACCACAAAAAAAAACTATAAAAAGGGAGAGGAAAAAAATGTAACAACAATGATAACAGCAGAGGAGTGCATAATAGCCCCTTGCGTGGTCGTTGTAAACAGCAAAATTTAAAAAAAAAACTGGTTCAGCAGCAGCAATGGTATTGATAATGTTGTCGCGATAGTTGTTGTTGTTTGTTTAGTATTAGGGTTAAGCATGAATTTATTTGTATTTTTTTTTGTCTATTTATTGGTGAAGTTGAGTATTTTCAAAAAATGATGACTTATTGTCGTGTAATATTGTGATGTGTGTAGTTTATTTATTGTATTGTAATTTTTTAACATTTTTTTTTTTTAAACTGTAGTGTTTGGTGTAGGTATTTATTTGAATATTGCGGTGTTATTGTCCACTAAAGCACTGTATGTTAAGTGTATGTATGTATGTATATTGTTATTGATATTTTTTGTAATTTTGTTTTCTACTGTTTTATATGTTTGTTATTATTGTAGCATTAGCTTTATTTGTGATATTTTAGTTTTTTTTTGTTTTTTTCCTTTAAAAAGAGTTTTTGTTTTATAGGTTTTGTAAATTTTTGTTTGTTATTAATTTATTTTATAATATTGCACTATTTTTTTTTTTTAAACGGCACAAAAACCGGACAACATAGACAAATAAAATTATATATTTAAAAAATTAGATAAAAACACCCAAGAAAGACATTTGGCGTGTTAACAGCACGACGGACAGAACACTACTCCTTTTTCCAAAAAAAGTACCTTTTTCCAAAAAAAGTACCCTTTCCCGAAAAAAGTACCTTTTTCCAAAAAAAGTACCTTTTTCCAAAAAAAGTACCTTTTTCCAAAAAAAGTACCTTTTTCCAAAAAAAAATACCTTTTTCCAAAAAAAGTACCTTTTTTCGAAAAAAGTACATTTTTTCCAAAAAAAAAGTACCTTTTTCCAAAAAAAGTACCTTTTTCCAAAAAAAGTACCTTTTTCCAAAAAAGTACCTTTTTCCAAAAAAAGTACCTTTTTCCAAAAAAGTACCTTTTTCCAAAAAAAGTACCTTTTTCCAAAAAAAGTACCTTTTTCCAAAAAAGTACCTTTTTTCAAAAAAAGTACCTTTTTCCAAAAAAAGTACCTTTTTCCAAAAAAAGTACCCTTTCCCGAAAAAAGTACCTTTTTCCAAAAAAAGTACATTTTTCCAAAAAAAGTACCTTTTTCCAAAAAAACATACATTTTTTCAAAAAAATAACTTTTTCAAAAAAAGTACCTTTTCCAAAAAAAAGTACCTTTTCCCAAAAAAAAGTACCTTTTTCTAAAAAAATGTTCCTTTTCCAAAAGAAGTACCTTTTCCAAAAAAAGTACCTTTTTCCAAAAAACATACATTTTTCCAAAAAAAACATCTTTTTAAAAAAAAATACCTTTTCCAAAAAAAGTACAAATAAAGTACTTTGTAAAAACAAAGTATCTTTTTCCAAAAAATTTCGTTTTTCCAAAAAGTACCATTTAAAATAATATATAATTTCAAAAAAACTACTTTTTTCCTCCCCCCACGGATATCTCCACTAAAACAAGGTTTCTTGATATTCGGCATAGACGTGCGCTAAGACGGGATTTTTGGAAATTCCTACCGGAACGGGCAAAAAGGGGAAAAGTCTCCCCATAAACAGTCTCACAAATTGGAAAAGTGCCTGCCCAAACCACTGGAGGTAAGAAGTTGAAATTTGGTATAAAGGTTCTACTAAAAAGGATGTCTACTACAGTGGAGCACTGTAGTAGACATCGACTAAGTTTGTATTTTTGGAATTCCCTACAGGATATCCCAAAAGGAAACTCAGTATGTGAGTTCCTCCTTCTGTGTAGGCGTCCGCTTAGACGGAATTTTTGAAATTCCTATCGGGAGGGGAAATAAGGTAAAAGTCTCCTACTGACGGCTTGCCCAATCCCTTTTGGCCAACCTAAAATTTTAAATATGTATTCCTTGGAGTAGGACTAACTCACCGGCAACGTAATTTTGCTATTTTGGAACAGGAACATAGTAAAAATGGTGGTTGAAAGGGAAAAATGTCCCCACTAACGGCCTGCCCAAACCGCTTAGGCAATGCAGTTGAAATTTGGTATGAATGTTCCTCATCCATCGCAGATAGCCGCGAAGATGGAATTTTTGTAAATTCCTAAAGGGAGGGGCAAAAAGAAGAAAAGCCTCACATTGGGGGCCGGTAAAAACCCCTTCGGCTAGAAACCTGAAGCATAAAATGTGGGTCCCTGGAGTAAGGGCTAACTTATTAGAAAGATACTTTTTTGAATTTTGGACAGGGTCGTTATAAAATGGTGGCTCAAAAAGGGAAAGTTGCCCCTTAACGACCTGTCCAAACTGCTAGAACTAGGAAGCTGAAATTCGGTACTTAGGTTCCTCTTCCAGCCTAATTCCAACCGGGAGGGACAAAAAAAGAAAAAGTGTCCCCCTTGACAGCCTGCTCAAACTGCTGGAACTAGGAAGCTGAAATTCCCTGTCGATGGATTTTCGGAAATTCCTACCGAGAGGGGCACAAATAGTAAAAGTTGGCTAGAAACCTGAAATGTAAAACATATGTTACTTGGAGTATGGGCTCACTTACCGGGAAGGTGCTTTTTGGACAGGGACATTGCAAAAATGGGGATTAATGAAGCGAAAAGTGCCGCTTAAAGGCCTGCCCAAACCGCTGGAGGTAGGAAGTTGAAATTTGGTATTAAAGTTCCTCCTCTATTGTAAACATCCGCTAAGATGAGATTTTTGGAAATTTCTACAGGTAGGGTCAAAAACAGGAAAAGTCTCCCCCTTAACGGCCTGGCCAAACTGCTGGAACAAGGGATCTTAAATTCGGTATTAGGGTTCCTTCTCCAACGTTGACGTCCCCTAAGATGGTATTTTTGGAAATTCATACCGGTAAAAAGGGAAAAAACTTCCCGCTTGACGGCCTGGCCAAACTGCTGGATAAAGACACCTAAAATTATGTATGGAGTAGGTTCCTCCTCCAACGCAGACGTCCTCTAAGACGGAATTTTTGGAAATTCCTACCGGGAGGGGTAAAAACGGAATAATTCTCCCCCTTGATGGCCTAACCGAACCCTTCGGCTAGAAACCTGTGATATATAATATGTTTTCCTTGGAGTATGGGCTAACTTATCGACAAGGCAGGACAGGAACGTGGTAAAAATGGTGGTTCAAAAGGGGAAAATTGCCCCCCCCCCCCCCCCCCTTAACGTCTGCGTCTTTAGCTAGAAACCTAAAACTTAAAGAACAAGTGTATATGAAACACTAAAATTAAGAAACTAAATAGGAAACGAGTGGAATTGAAACACTACACAAGTGGAATGAAATGGATATAAACGTTGAACGAGTGGAATTGAAATTATAAACAATGCAAATGGATTGGAAGAGGGAATTACCTGTTCAAACACTATCAACGGAATATGAAACTTATGTAGCATTGAAACATATTCTCGAAAAAGTTAAACAAATTTTCTAAAAGAGAAAAAACCTTAGAAAAGGAATGGAACTTATATATTCCGATATTTAAACTTCATGTAATGAAGCACCGGTGGAAGAAACCGACGCAGTAAATTTTCCAACTGAATTTGTGAATTTACTTGAATTGCCAGGTCTACCTTTACATAAACTGGAATTAAAACGAGTAAAAAGGTTAAAGTCGGGCATGCCGACTATACAATACCCTACGCCAGTCTGGTGTATTGTTTGGATCCGAAATTCGAATGGGTTAAAATGGGGCTTATGTCAAAATTTTCTATAATGTGAGTCAGCGCACCAAATTTCATTAAAATATCTTAAAATTTGCGACCTGCAGCGTATAAACAATATAATTTTGGGGGGACCCTTATATGGGCACTAGTTCTAAACATGGACCGATGTTCACCAAAATCAATAGGCTTCGTCCTTGGGCCAACATAGGTCTATGTACCAAATTTCATCAAAATATCATAATATTTGCGACCTGCAGCGTATAAACAGTATAATTTTGGTAGGACCCTTATATGGGCACTAGGTCTAAACATAGACCGATGTTCACCAAAATCAATAGGCCTCGTTATTGGGCCAATATAGGCCTGTGTATCAAATTTCATCAAAATATCTTAATATTTGCGAACTGCAGCGTATAAACATTATAATTTTGGTAGGACCCTTATATGGGCACTAGGTCTAAACATGGACCGATGTTTACCAAAATCAATAGGCTGCGTTATTGGCCCAATGTAGGTCTGTGTACCAAATTTCATCAAAATATCTTAATATTTACGACCTGCAGCGTATAAACAGTATAATTTTGATAGGACCCTTATATGGGCACTAGGTCTAAACATGGACCGATGTTCACCAAAATCAATAGGCTGCATTATTGGGCCAATATAGGTCTGTGTACCAAATTTCATCAAAATATCTTAATATTTACGACCTGCAGCATATAAACAGTATAATTTTGGTAGGACCCTTATATGGGCACTAGGTCTAAACATGGACCGATGTTCACCAAAATCAATAGGCTGCGTTATTGGGCCTATATAGGTCTGTGTACCAAATTTCGTCAAAATATATTAATATTTACGACATGCAGCGTATAAACAGTATAATTTTGGTAGGACCCTTATATGGGCACTAGGTCTAAATATGGACCGATGTTCACCAAAATCAATAGGCTGCATTATTGGGCCAATATAGGTCTGTGTGCCAAATTTCATCAAAATATCTAAATATTTACGACCTGCAGCATATAAACAGTATAATTTTGGTAGGACCCTTATATGGGCACTAGGTCTAAACATGGACCGATGTTCAAAAAAATCAAACTTGTTCGTCCTTGGGCCAACATAGGTCTGCGTACCAAATTTCATCAAAATATCTTAATAGGTGCGACCTGTAGAGTGCGCACAAGATTGCATGGACAGACAGACAGACGGACGGACGGACGGACAGACTGACATCGTTAAATCGAAATAAAAAAAAATTCTGAACCGATCGGTATACTATAAGGTGGGTCTACGACCAATATTTTTTGGTGTTACAAACATCAGCACAAACTTATAATACCCTGACCACATAGTGGTGTAGGGTATAAAATAATACCCTGACCACATAGTGGTGTAGGGTATAAAAAAACTTTAAGACACGCTGACAACGTAGCGGGCTTTGCCCGCTATTTTTAATATTATAAAATGCTTTCCAACCCTGCTTTACGTTATTTATTTTCATTCAAAACACAAATGAACAAAACTACTTACGGGTCTATCTACCTAAGTTCGCACTTTACCAAATTATCTTAACATACACACGTATATTGCAATTTATTATGGATTCATTACTGACAATCCACTTTCATGAGAAAAAGTGATCAAATATTTATTTATTTATTTTAAACCCATTGTTGTGCAGAATTATTTATTTGTGGTGGCTGGGTGAAGGCTTTTATTATAAAAAGTGTACTTTAAATAAAAACCGAATTTAAAAAAAATTGTCGGGGGGGGGGGCACAGCCTCCCCTACACTTTAAGGCACGCTAACAACGTAGAGGGCTGCGCCCGCTAGTTTATTTATATACCTGACTAAACTACGGATAATTTTTAATATGGATCTAGGATATAATTGCAATTTAAATGAAAACTTAATCGGATTTGCAAAGTCTTAACACATGATGTAAACTCATATCCCACTAAATTCTTTTTTTCAAAAGAATCTCAACTTTTGCATCAAGATTTTCCGAAAATTCAATCTGAAACACAAATTTGATCGCCAATTTACAAAAATGTATATTTTTGTTAAAGTCGATTTCATTT
Organism: Leucophora obtusa; assembly: GCA_949987735.1. Taxonomy (NCBI): domain Eukaryota; kingdom Metazoa; phylum Arthropoda; class Insecta; order Diptera; family Anthomyiidae; genus Leucophora; species Leucophora obtusa. The sequence goes on from OX465298.1 coordinate 98,899,756, forward strand.
AAAATTTTGGGTGGTATGCTTTGACTTGGTTTATTTTTGGAGCATTCTGATTGGTTAATTTATTTAAAACCAATCAAAATGTTTGAAAATATAAATATTTTTGTATGTTTTTCATACATAAAATGAACAAAACCGTATGTCTAACAATAAAACGGACTAAATTTGAAATGCTCTTTTATACTACTTTTTTGAACATGCATATTTTAAAATCGTCATTTTTAGGAATTTGCACTTAAATTATCCAAAACTTTGTTGAAATTGATTAGAAAATATGTGTGTTACATATTTTAATGGTTTTATCCGAGTTTTTTAATTTCAGATTCGTCACAGACTCCTTAATTTTTAGGTATTAAAAAAATCAATATTTTTCAGCTTTTTACTTAAATTTAAAACACAAAGTGCAAAATTTTTTTGGTAAAAAGTAACATGAGATGTTTACTAATGGTATAAATTAAAAAAATGGATATTCCTTTCATCGCAGATTTATTATTAACGAAGTCGTGAAAAAGGAGAAATTTCAACTTCAAATGCATATATACACTAAAAAAAAAGGCTGTAAAGTCAGCAAAAAATGTTGCTGTGTCAGCAAATTTTTAGTCAGGAGCGTGCTTGCAAGGAAGTTGGTAATGTCAGCAAAACGTTTGCTGAAAATCAGCGAGCTGATTTTTACCAAAAAAAAATAGTAATCTTCAGCAAAAGTTTTGCTAACACTTAGTCGGTTGCAAATGAAAAAAGTCCTTGCTAAAATCACTAAACTTTTTGCTGAATATTAGTAGACTGAAAAAACTCAAAAAACTTGTAGCGAAATTTTACTTTAGTTAATTTATTTACTGAAAATTTAAATATGGAAATTGGGAAGAGTTGTTTTTTTTATCATTTCCGTTATCTGTACTAAATACATCCAAGCTACGACATCTACATCTTGTCTATCTGGGTGTCGTTCACGCTATAAATGCGGTTATCAGCACAATTTTCGTAGCAAAACAAATTAGTAAAATATTAGTTCAAAATTAGTTTAGTGCAAAAAAATATAACTAAAACTTTTGCTGAAAACGGAATTTCAGCAAAAAGATTGCTGAAAACTAGTACATTTGATATACAAGACGTTTTACTGACTTTTATACTAACTTATTTTTTTGAATGTAGAGAATATTATCGCAGCTGTCAAAATGTGCGATATATCAAATAAAAGACTCATTATTTTTGTCAGTACTGGTAAGCACATAGGTAACGATATATTTTTTGATTTTTCGTATGCTGGTGTGTAACGACAACTCATTATTTTTTGCGACATCGCCATATAAAGGTAATAAGAAATGTAATAACAAAAGAAACTAGTTACCATTACCAAGTATGTAGTTACATAACCACATATCTGGTAATGATTTTCTACACTGGGTAACTTTAAAATTCTAGTGCCATATTCGTGATCTGCATCCCAATGTCTATTAGAAATGATGTGTCGCAATCCCGATGCATCAAATTTTTCTTATTTTGTTGTACTGTGTTATTAGTATTTTATTTTTTATACTTGAGATTTTTACATTGGCACTGAAATTTCATTAGCATTTGACTAGTGCTAATATCAAAAAAAAATTTCATTACCATTTAATGCTACGGAAATTTTCTGGCATTAGATTTGTCCTACTAATGCTAATGAAATCGCAATAATGCCTTAAAAACTAATTACAATTGATCAAAATTAACACACTCCGACAATGGAGTGGAAAATCGGTACAAATCGGAACGATATGGAATGGAACGGGGAACAAGCGAAATTGGAACACTTGCCGCAGGGAACGAAGTAAAATGAAACGGGGAACGAAATTCTTATTATCTTAGTGTAATAATTTCTATTATCCTATAAATGGAAAAAATAGCTCATCCCGTGGCTGTTTCATAAAAATTGATTCGTGTTAATTGTACTGGACAGACGGACGACCAAGGCAGGGAGGGCCAGTGGGGGCCAACATCCTCTCCCCCTTTCGCGACGTGTTTCCTTGTGTTTTAAGTTGTTTTTATTGTGAATTTTAATTGTTCGGACCGATGTGTTAGGATTTTGGCTGGATGAACCGACCTTTGAGTGTTTTTATGTTCTGTCCGCGTGTTAGCCGGCGTTTGCCGCCCTAGCGCCTTTTCGGCACGTAACAATATGTCGATATATAGGCCATTTTGAAAAATGGCGATTTTTTAAAATGGCCCGTATATCGAAAACTAACCGAGATAGAGTAAGACGGTTTTTTTAGATTTTTTTTAAATTGAAATAAAAATCCAGCCATTTGAAAACAGTTTACAATTTTTTAGCAAATATTTGTGTTAATTTAACAGGATAGACTTCTATTTGCATTCAACTAAATTTTGCTTAAAAATAATAAAAATCTGCAGATTTTACAGTACAATTTGTCATTTTCAATAAACTAAAAGTTAACTTAAATATACATATGTAACTAAAATTCTGTAAAATTAACAATTTTTATTTTTGCTGTTCTTATTTTACTAGTGTTTAGCAAAAAAAAAACTGCCAATTTAACACTTTTTTTGCATCATGATTTTTAACTAATTTATAGTTGCATTTTCTGCAAATTTTTACAGATTTTTTCCTATGAGTATACTTTCAATGTTTCTTTCCTTTAAGCGGCCTATATACGAGCAAGCTAGGTGTCCAGCTTGTTTGACAAACAAAAAATGGTTTTTGGAATACACGGACATGCATGCTGTAAAATTTGACTTCAAAACCACAAAATCAACATAGCGGATGATAATGACAAAATTAGTTTTATTAATTTTTTTCTTGGAATTTCATTTTTGAATTTATGTTTCCGCATTTTTTAGTTTATTTATTAACGTTATCCCTTTCTTTTCACAAAATAATTTATTAAAAATGTAAAATTCTCCAATGTTTTTTTCATTAGACTGTAAAGCGTGTTTGACAAACTTGCCGAAAAATCAAAAAGTTTGGTTTTTCGTCCAACATGCTTGACAAACCGTCAAATTAGACATTACATGGTCAAATTCATACAGCCGTCCAGCATGCTGTACAGCATGCTTGGTCGTATATAGGCCGCTTTACGTTAAATATGTCTACACTCTAACAAATTCACCACACATAAACAGATTTTCGTTCGCTTGCACAAAGGCGAGCAAGTGACGTGAGAATGTTCAATAGGTACGAATTCAGACCTGTTTACAGTTTATGAGTGTCGAAGGAAAAAATTTAAACAAGATTTTTAATATTTGAAAAAAAGGACAAGTAAATTCGTTTAGTTGTGGCTATATTTTCGATATTTTTAGAAAATGGTTGCGGTATGATCAGACGCATACCAGCAAAACTTTTTGGAAGTAACGTGAAGAAGTTATGTTAGATGTGGAAATGTATAAACGTTGACTTTTCAACGTTGCTCATTATCCATGTTGAAAGTTAACATGCATACTAAAAGTCGTATCGCCATAACAACAAACATTTTCTAATTCTAAATGTAGTTGCAAATGTAATTGAAATTTGTAATTGAAATCACTTTTAATTAATTTGTAATTGAAAATATTCAATTACAAATTACATGTAAAAGTACACCCAGAAAACAGTCTCAGTTGTGGCCACCGAATTTGTTCACAATCGAATTCGTGCGGTTACTACAACTATCTTTATATTAAATTATATTTTTCGTCGTGAAAGCCAATATTCGGTTGTCTAATTCAATATTATGTTCCACATAAATATTATTATGTTCCACAAAATTTTATTGAAATTAAAAAACTTTTTTTGAATTTTCTGGTATTGAACCCGGCCATTCAGGTTAATAGTTCACACTCTTACCCACTGCACTACAACTACTTTTAAATTTCTTAGCCATATTTACTGTTTATACATATGAATATTTTATTTTATTTAAAAAAAAAACATCTAAATTTTTGTCTTTTCCGGGATTCGAACCCGGAAATCCGGCGTACTAGGCCAACTTCTCACCTACTACGCTACAAACATTTATTAATTTTAATGACAAATTTTGAATTTATGTGTTTTATTTGAAAAACAAATACGGTATAAAATTCGTTTACCAATACCAATTAATTGTTGTGTGTGTTAACAATACAATCCACAATTCGGTTGGTTCTACATAAACTCGACTTTAAGGTCATATTTGATTAGGATACCCGTATTTGTAGTTACCACTTTCGAATATTGAAATTTTTTTAAAAAAGGTTATAGCTAACACCATTTTTTTTTTTGTATATTCACTAAATAAATGGCTGCTTCTACTGCATAGAATTACTAAACTGATACTAATTTTGAAATTGATTGGAGATACCAATAATTTGTTAAAAGGATTGTTTTTTAGTTCCCTATTTTTAATACCTAGTAAAATATTTTTGGTGTAGTATTCAATTATAGGTAACTCCAGATAAAATAATTTCCTGGCAAATACATTTCAATGGTTTTGATCGAAATCCAACCAATCTTTTTCCTGGGTGTAATTGAGTTTTTTTTTATTTAATTTCAACTATATTTCTTTGTAAATGTAACTGAAAATTTTCAAGTAATTTTAATTGAATATGTACAAGTAATTGTAATTGAGGTACCCCAAGTCTGGTTTTTTTATTTTGTTGGATAGTGAAACTAATTTATAAATATTTAACCTATTAATGAAGAAAATAATTCCTAAAAATTTCCGAAAACTATTTTTTTAATTTGACTTACGCCCTTTTCGGTTACAGAAAAACCCAATCCTCAATTTTTCTTCAGATACTAATTCGATAACCAAAATAATCTTAACCTGAAAAAAAACTTTTAAAAAATTTGGGTTATTTTTCATTTTATTAAGTTTTTAGCTTCTCCTGTAAAATTTTTTAAATGTAATTTACCTGCGGCTTTTTTGATTTTATTAAACACGTTTCTGTGTATTTCGAGTTTTTTTTTTCTAAGTTAATACGGCATTTATGTATACTGATCAAAAACTTCTTAGTTTTTGGTTCTTGCTAGTTTTTATTTGTCAAAACACGTATTAAAAAACAACTAGTTTTTTACAAAAGCTAGGTAGTTTTTGCGTAGTCTAAATTCAGTATAACGGACAAGTTAAGCCGAAAACTACAAAAAATACTTAAAACATTGGCCGTTTTTTTAATCACTGGATTTATTTTATTTTTTTAAAAAATCCACATTTTGGTTTTTAATTTTCAAAATTGAATATTTTTATCAAAATCTAACACTTATTATATAAATAAATAAAATAAACTTAGAAAAATTGAGATTTACAGAACATTTAATCCGTTTAAACTGTACGATCCTGTATCGCACACAATTTTATTTTCCAGGATCTTAAATTACTTAGTCTAATGACTGTTATTCCTTACATTCCAACAACAACTTCAATTCGGTGCACAGAATGATCTTCGGCAACTCTGGCAGTGGTTTCAGTTCCTCCAAACGTCGATAGCTCTGTAACTGGTTCGATACGATTAGGCTTTGAATGACGACCAGCAAATAATTCTAAGTAACTCACGAGAATAGTAAGCAGGTGAGTAGGGTTAACCCGGGGAAACGAGGAGATGTTGTAAATATGATTAGTAAATATGTCTAAGTAACTCACGAGAATAGCAAGCAGGTGAGTCGAGTTATTTCGGGGAACCGAGGAAATGTGGTAAATACGATTAGTAAATATTTCTAAGTAACTCACGATAATAGTAATCAGGTGAGTCGGCTTATTTCGGGAAAATGAGGAAAAGGTTGTAAATATGATTAGTAAATATTTCTAAGTAACTCACGAGAATAATAAGCAGGTGAATCGGGTTGTTTCGGGGAAACGAGGGAGAGGTTGTAAACATGGTTGCCAACACTTGAACTGAAAAAATGGCTAGATTACAGAGAAAAAATTGCTAAAATTGGAAAATAATGCTAAAACCCAATAATTTTATTATAAATCAGTGATAATGAAGAGTTCTAACAGGAATTTCATGAAAGTAGCCTTTAAATTTTAATTTTTTCCGAAGTTCGAAAATATTTTCATTCAAATTTTACAAAAAAACATGATTTTAAATTGAATGTAAAAATGATTTTAAATCCAAATAAAAGTTTCAAAAATTGAAAACTTTGTACTAAAATTTTGAAAATCATAAAAATTCAAGCACTTTTATATGAAATTAACTATAAAACATTAAAAGAAAAAAATGGCTAGGCAAAATAAAATGGCTAAATCTTCAGGCAGATCCAATCTAGCCATTTTTTAATCGCTAGATGAAATTAAAATGGCTAGATCTAGCCTGAAAATGGCTAAATTGGCAACCTTGGTTGTAAATACGATTAGCAAATATTTCTAAGTAACTCACGAGAATAGTAAGCAGGTGAGTCGGGTTATTTCGGGGAAACTAGGAAAAGGTTGGGAATGCAATTAGTAAATATATCTAACTCACGAGAAGAGTAACGAGGTGAGTCGGGCTATTTCGTTAACTCGGACCTTGTCGGCTTATTCACGTATACTTCGCCGTAGGATGCAGCGCTGCCAACTTTGACAATTTGTCTCCATTTTGACGATTTTTGAAGCAAAATTTGGACAAATGACGATTGACGATTTTTCAAAATTTCATATATGAAAAATTACGATTTTTTAAAATGGCATGATTTTTTGTTAAAAAAATTTCAATTTTATTAAAAACTACATAAATCAAAATATTCAAAATAATTTTTTACGCTATGTGATATAGAAGAAAAAAATAATGTACACGTATTTTTTCGCGTCCAATCTCATGTTTACGGGTTAAAAGTAGGGTCAGAACTGACAAAATTTTCGTTTTTTAATTTATTTCCTATAATTTCAAAGTCAAATTGGTTAACAATTGTAAGCTTTTTTGGAGACGTATCTACAGGTATACAAAATATACCCGAAAAGTTTAAATTTTTTTTATTCAGTTATTATTTTTTTCGAATAAGAGATTTGTATGTGAAATTGTTGTTGGTTTTAGCTCAAATGTACACATAATTATGTCTATTCAATTTTGTATAGGGGGTGTCGATATTCGTTGTCATTATGTAGAGCCTCTTTCAACATTTCAAATAAGTGGCAACCCTGGACTCACAATAAGGGTATTTAATGTTTGTGTTCTCGAGTACCTTAACTCTTTGTATAAACATATCTAAATTTCATGAATTTCATACATGTTTTCATAGAAAAATAGGTTAGTTTTTGATTCAACTTTTTAACTCTTAAGTAGGGCATACACGTTCAATATTATTGATCAATTTTTGATTGTTTAGAAATTAATTAAGGGTCTTTATCCTGTATTGAAAGTTTATCAATTAAATTGAAAAATTCAAAATATTTTGGATTTTTGTTTTTCAATTTCATATTATTGAAAAGGGTGTGGCCAATATTGAAATGTTGGTTTTTTAAATTTGTTTTTTTTTTGTTATTAAAAAATAAATAATAAAATTAAAAAAACATATAAATTATTGCCAAATAAACAAATAATCAATAATCGAATTCGGTTGTGTCTTTTAATAGCTCTAATAAAAATTTAAAAAAAATTTCTTTAAATAAATATAAAATAAATATAAGGTTATTTAAAACAAATGAATTGATTTCTTAATAAATTTTATTGTTTGTTTATGAAAAAAAACCTATACTTTACAACTTAAAGGAATATAAATAAAAAACAAAGAACAATTTTTATTAAATATCAAAACATACAGCTTGCTTTACAAACAAAAATCAAGGCAAAGTAAAAATACAAAATATATAACAACAAAAACAATAATACCAACACTAACTACTTAAAAACAATAGAACTAGCAAAGTAAATACATTGAGTACAATTAAAAAACAGTGAGACTTAAATTTAATAATGTCAGGAAATAAACGCAGTAAGAGAACCGCGCGTGAAGCCAATTTAAGCTCTTCGTCATCTATTCAACCACCAGAGCTTGTGTTCGCAGGCTCTAATATATCACCCACTCGTCTTTATAATTGGATAGACACACAATTTTCAAAACAAAGCGAGTTTATTAGTGAGCGATCGGGTGTTATTGAAACAATGATACAAGAAACTAAGAGCAGTATATTCATTGAAATTGAAAAGAGATTTAATGACTTAAAAACCGAAATAATAAATGATGTGAGAAAAGAAATTATGGAATTAAATAACAAAGTAAAAGAGTTAGATACAGTGAACAATGAAATTGTGCAGCTAAAGGCTGACGTTAAAAAACTTAACACAATAATATTAAAACAAGAAAACACGGTAGTTGCATCTGATTTACGTATAACTGGTATACCATATTATGGTAATGAGGATCTGCAACTAATATTTGATAAAATTTGTGACACGTTAAAAATTAATACACCATTTTTTAAATCAATTTTTCGTGTAAAAAACTTTAAAAACATTCGAAATGTTGATGACCCTCCTATTGTTGTAAAATTAAATTCACCATATGATAAAAACTTTTTTATAAAGACTGTTGCTGCCTTTCGGCGTAAATATAAATCGCCTTTATGTCTGCAGGATGCTGGTTTTCAAAGTAATGAACCATTTTATATCAACGAAAATCTTACACCGCATAATTATAAAATATTTAAAACTGCACTAAAATTAAAACAAGATCATTTATTGACTGCTGCTTATACTCAACGTGGTATTGTGTATGTTAAAAAACTTGTTGATGATGAGCCGCAACCAATTGAGATGCCAGATCAACTAAAGCAGTTTTTCTAATAGCTCGGATTGCCCTTAAACATTTACATACCCAAAAGCTTGCAATATATTTACTGACTTATAATAGAAACAATTTTCTTCATATATACTTTATAAATTTTTTACTCTACATAATTTATTTTTACAATTATTTTATTTATTTTTATATTCGTATTTATATTTGTGTTATTTTGGTTCCTTTTTTATTAACATTTATTCCAATGACACTCAAATGTGTTGCTTTTCAATCTGTAATATATGATCTGTGATATTAGTTATAGTTCCAAAGACAATGTGTTTAATATGATTAGAATTCTTGCCAAACAAAAATCCTCACTCAGCATAGTCCATATAAATGCGCAAAGTCTCAACAATAAGATGGATGAGTTTAGGTACATTTTTGTGGACTCTGGAGTTGACGTTATCTGCGTTTCTGAAACCTGGTTCGATCCATCCATTAATGATGCCATATTTAATTTGCCTGGTTTCAAATTGTTTCGAGCCGACAGGAAAGCTCATGCAGGTGGTGTAGCAATTTATGTAAGAAATGGTATTAATAGTTTCATGAAACTTAGATCAGAGCCCAATAGTCAAATTGAATACTTATTCTTGGAGATAATAACGAAGGACAAACAAAAATTACTTTTTGCCTGTGTATATAGACCAAATAGTGGTATTGATATCAACGATTTGCTAAGTAAAATAGAATCTTTATCGTTATTATATAATGATGTAATTATTGCTGGTGATTTCAATAGTAATCTGCTCATTGACAATTCACTTTCGGAGCCTATGCAAACGCTCGGCCTTCTGCCTATTAACACAACAATTCCAACACATTATCCAAATGGTACAAATAGTTTACTTGATGTATTCTTTGTTAATCATAATAACAAAATACTGCTCTATGATCAGATCTCCGCTCCTGTGTTTTCAAGGCATGACCTTATATTTACAGTATATAATGCTTATACTAACACTGACGATATTCATTATACATATCGTGATTTTCAAAATATTGACTGTGTGGCACTAAACCAGCGACTCGATAGCATTAACTGGAACTTAATTTACGACTTTGAACATGTCAATGATCAAGTCGCTTTTATCCAAAATAATCTCCTTGAAGTATTTAATGAAACTGTTCCAGAAAAGACTAAGACTATCAAGGCAAAACAGCCTCCGTGGTTTAATTTAACTATAAAACGTTTAATTGATATGCGAGATTTAGCTTATAAAAAATGGAAAAGATATAAAACCCCTGAATTGCAATCTTTGTTTAAATCAGCTAGAAAAGAAGTTGTCAGTAATATTAATACGGCTAAATCCACGTATTATCAGCGAAAATTTTCATCAGCTATAGACAGTAAGAAAAAATGGAAAGAAATTCGTGAAATAGGAATTGGTAAAAGAAGTGTTTGCACTGCTCGTTCTGACGTTGATATTGATAATTTAAACAACCAATTTGTTGAAATTCAAGTGGAAAGGCCAATTGGAAATGAATATGAGAAAATCCATACAGTGCCTATTGAGAACTGTTTTTATTTTCGATGTGTTGATCAATCAGAAGTTCTCAAAAGCTTAAAATCGATTAAGTCAAATGCTGTGGGTTTGGATGGAATAAATCCTAGATTTTTAAAACTTGTCACCCCTAAACTCCTGCCCTTCTTTACGTATATTTTTAATACAATATTAACCAAGTCAATTTACCCTGATATGTGGAAAGAATCGAAAATAATTCCGATTCCCAAGAACAACAGTGAGTTTAGACCAATTGCCATACTACCATTTTTGTCCAAAGTCATGGAAAATCTTATGCAGCATCAAATTAATGAGTTTTTAAAAGAGCGTAATCTTCTAACCGCAAAACAGTCTGGTTTTAGAAAGGGACGAAGCTGCATTACAGTGCTAATCGAAGTAGTTGAGGAACTAAGATCCAAATTGGATAATGATATGGTATCTTTTCTTGTACTACTGGATCACAGCAAAGCTTTCGATACAGTTGATCACTCAATACTTCTAACAAAACTGCAAAAGCTTTTCCATTTTTCTAATTCTGCAATTAAACTTATTTCATCATATCTTTTAAACCGCAAACAAGTTGTCTCCTTGAATGGCTTAACTTCCAATGCTGTTGATGTTGTTAGAGGGGTCCCACAGGGCTCTATTCTTGGTCCACTCCTTTTCTGTATATACATTAATGATCTTCCTAATGCTCTGAATCACTGTGACATTCAAATGTATGCAGATGATGTACAGCTGTACTTAAGCACCAAAATGGAAGATTTGCGTCATTGCATTGAATGCATTAACTATGATTTGAATAAAATTCATAATTGGGCGACTGCAAATGGTTTGTGTATAAATCCAACAAAATCAAAATGTATATTCTTATCAAAAAATAATAGGAAAAGACTTGCAAATGATGATCTGTTGATGATAAATGACAATAAAATCGAACTTGTTCCATCATCAAAAAATCTGGGAATAACGTTTAATACTGAACTTTCTTGGAAAAATCATATTAACATTTCGGCTGGGAAAGTTCATGGAATGTTGAGAAACCTGTGGGCTGTTAAAGCCTCGACGCCCTTTGAAATACGGATGCTTCTGGCTAAAACATATTTAATACCTGTTCTACTATATGGGTGTGAAATATTTGCCAATTGTGACTGTATTGACTATTATCGACTTGAGGTCACGTACAACAACATAGCCAGATATGTATTTAATCGTGGTAGAAGGGATAGTATTTCATCATTTTCGTATCAGTTAAATAATATGTGTTTCAAAGATTTGTTAAAATATAAAAGTCTCATGATGATGCATAAGTTAATTTATATAAAGGAACCTGAATTTCTCTACAGAAAACTTATTTTTGCCAAATCTCCACGTGGAAGAAACCTGATTTCCCAAAAATATAAATATCTTTTGTCTACAAGACAATTTTTCAATTATACAATCGGTCTTTGGAATGATTTACCCTCATATGTTCAATTGCTTAGCAACACATTATGTTTTAAAAAGGAACTTTTAAATTTGTTTAAAATTAATTAAATATATTTATTTTATTATGTTTTATGTTTATTTTGAATTTATATTTAACTATGTTTACTTTTAAATTTTAATTTAATTATAAATGCTATTGAATGACTAATATTAATATGAAAATTTGATTTGCTATCACTGTAATTTATAAGATTTATTCTTGTTGTGATAGCTATTGAAACAATAAATAAATAAACTAAACTAAACTAAACTAAACGTGGTTTCATTTTAAAATCCGCTAATTTTTGCAATTTTTTCAAAGATGGAAAATATTGATCAATTTTAATTTCTTTTATATTTTTCTAATAACATTGAAAGTGTGTGTGCAAAGATAAATAAAATTGAAATAAATTATATTGACTGTTTTTGTTCGGCTTTAAATTTTTTCCTATCATATATCTGAATTTTATTAAATTTGGATACCTTTCCCGTTAGTTAAGGTTTTCCCTGGTTCTTTTCTGTGTATATTATTTGTAGGTCTGTGTTGCGAAAGGTCAAATTATAAAAACTCTGTTTTTGTTAAACTTATTCTTTTTTATTGATATATAAGGGATTTTTGGATTGACGAGTTTTTGAAGATTTCTCATTCCTAAAATGAAGATTTTTACTCCTAAAATTGACTATTTTTCAACAAAATGGGTTGGCAGCACTGGTAGGATGAAGTATAGTTAAACTCCAACTGGGTTCGGGTTAACTCGGGAATACGGGAATAGGTAAATAAATATGATTAGTGACTCACGAGAATAAAAGGCAGGTGAGTCGGGTTAATTCGATAACCTTAATCGGGCTGGCTTTTTCGTGTATACTTCGGCCGCAGGACGAAGTATAATAAAACCCCAACTGGATTCAAACTCTCCTAGCCACACAACTTTTCTATTATAAGCAGTAGGGTTTATCAACCTAGTAAGAATTACTACACCCTAAAATATACGTAGTTGATGAACACTATTTTTTCAACTATGTCATAGGTGAAATAACCCTCACTATGACATAGTTAATATGAAGTAGTGGAAGATGACTATGTCTATTCGAAATCTAAAAATCAACTACTGAGTAGTTTTCGGTTACGATTAGCTAGTGAAAATTCAATAAAAATTTAACATAACAGATATCAACTATACTAAATTTAAAAATGGTTAATACAAACCACGGAACTTGTATTTTGACCTTTATTTTAAATTAAACAATATGCAATATCTATTTTTTAAAACATTATAAAAAAAGAAATTTGTCACACAATAATTCTATTAAAAATACCATAATGCACGTTGTAAAAAGAGATATTCAATAAAATTCAAATGGTAGTGTTATTTTATTCATTCCGAACCACATTCACTTTAAAATATTTGTCTGAAGCTGTCCAGAATTTTAAACATCCTTACATTCTATAAGAAAAATGTTTTTACTTAATTAAAAATTAAAACAATATTACAAAATCCACGATTACCTGCTTAATTCGATTTACCGGACTGAAAATTGCAGGAAATTAATTTTGTTTCTTATTCTTAATAAGATCAAAAAAATTTTATGTGTTAAAGTTTTCGATGTAAATAAAATTTAGTTTTTTATTTGACTTGACATTCTTATTTTAAATTGTTATTTACAGGGTAATTATAATATTGTTAATATTACCGAAAACATAGTTGTTTATAATTACAAAATGTTATTTTAAATTTATTTGGTTTCAACTATGGATTTTGTTAACTATTCCACTATGGAATATTTTGGGTGTAGCAGATTTTTCTATACAAGCGAAAATATATTGTTGGTTATGGGTATCAGTATTTCCATTAGGTTTATGAATAAGTAGGTTATTTGTAACGGCACGATACAACTGGTACACAATTAGTCCAACCTAATTATGGTACAAATATTTCGCTTAAAAAATTCATTTTTCATTCACATATCACCTTCAAAAGTGAACACAGTAAACTGCTTGCGGGCTTGTTGTTAATTAGTTAATTGAGTCATCAAGTTTGCATTCTTTTTATTGCCGTTATATTGTGATTTTGGAGTTAACTCTAACATGGAATATTTTAATCAAGGTATGTATTTAGTATTATATAAAATTTTTAATATTTGATTTGAGAAGGTTTCTAGCTGCGAAAGCCTGCGATTCCAGGAGACATAGCCTTCGTAGCACTATTACAAATCTGCTACGAAAACATCCGTTTTTAACGTTTATCTTTTTTTAAAGTTCATCAAGCGATATTTGGGTGTATATTAAAAAGAAATCTGGTGACGAAAGGGCTAATGAGGTCTGCCGTCATGCGCTATTGAATCCTTCTGGAGAAACTAAAGAAAATATAGGTTCATACGAAATCCTCGAAGATAAAATAAAATAAGATTGTTCACAAGGGGTATGCTATTTGTCCTAACAAAAAACAGAGTTGTTAAAATTCAAACTGAAAAAATACGACATTTAAAAATATCACAATAATGGTATTCATTTAAAGTATTTACGCCTCGTATACTGTGTATATGTTGTAAGTTTATTCGATTAATGTCAAAACTAGTTTACGAGCCCTCGTAAATATACGCTTACATTTTTATGTGTAAACTTTTTCGTATTTATACACACATTTGAATATTGTCAAAATTAAAATTATTTTGTATTGTTTTGTTTGTTGCTTTTTATTTTCTGTTTTATTTGTTTTTAAATGAAACAAATTTAAAAAATTCGGTGTTTAATTTAAGAAAAGATCAAAAAAGTGGCTAAATGCAAATTTGAAATGTGAATAGTTTTAAAAGGTGCGTTCATTCAAATAAACAGGTAAAGTTACAAATATACGCGATTACAAAAATACACGGTTTACGAGTTAGATTAAATACCACTAATACAACATTTTTACGTATGTTTAGTGTCCTGTATTTAAGTATGCTAACAGAGAGAAAATGGAATAGGAAATCGTTGTCAAAGTCAAATAAAAATTTTAACAACTCTGTTTTTTGTTAGGACGATACAACAGATAGCACACCCCTTGTGAACAACCTAAATATATATGCAAGAAGATGGACACCATGTGGAAAAGTGGTTACAGAAATAAGTGGAAAAGTGGGGGAAAAGAAATAAGCATTTTTATCAACATAGTTTTTTAGTAAAGCTCCGTAAGTTGTTTGTGTTTCACGCGAAAAAACTTTTATACTCCATATAAAAAAAAATATTTTTTCACGACAACGAGTTTCACGTGAAGATTGTGTAGACTTTGTTTTCACTCAATTTTAATGTACAAGACTATTATTTTTCTTGGGAAGAAATGACGTTTTGTATTTATTGTGATTGTGTCTTTGTTATAAAAATAGAAAATTTTTCATTTTTATAAATTAAATTGCAATTTGAGGCCTTTAAAGTTCGAGCGAAATTTTTCCAAGTGAAAAACAACTTACGGTGCTTAAGGTAATATTTTCAATAAATTTGTATTATTCTTTTTTATTAGCAATTTTTAACCAAAAATGGCTGCAAACCATATAAAAAATTTATATCATCCATGAACATGACAGAGCATGAATGAAGACATTAATCTTTCACAGAGGAGTGTAAACTCTGGTGGCCGTCCAAAAAGAGGCTTTGGTGAGTGTAGTTTTAGAACCAAGCGGAGGCTGAAGTCCAGTCTGTCGAAACAAGATCATCCTACTCTCGATGCCCTTCTTAACGCATCAGTCAGATACTGATCATATTGTGACACTTGTTGTCGAAGATAAATTAACGAATTTTCAATGTAACTTAATTGAAAAATTTGTAAAGTCAATTTTCAAATTTTTTTTCCTTGTTATCAGACCTTATTAAATGTGAAAAAGAAGTGTTATGTAACCACAGCATTGCTGTTACTGCCCTACGGGAAATTTTAACAAACTGTCACCGAACTGGTATGAAATAGAGTGGTCACTTTTACATGGCGTTGTCATAGGAGGGGCAAATTGACCACTTGTGACATGTTACAAGACAAATCCTAGGACAGGTTACTGAACTCTCATAAAAAAACAAAGTTCAGGGACCTTTCCTGGGATTTGTCTTGTGACATGTCCCCCTCCTATGACAACGCCATGTAAAATTGATCACTCTACTTCATATAAAGGGGCCAGTTCGGTGACAGTTTGTTAAAATTTCCCGTAGGGTGGATATCATAGGTAAAATGAAATTCATTCCAAATAACTATTATAGTCATTACCAACTATGGGTTTTGTTAACATAAATTATTTTTTGTTACCCTGTAAAATAAAATTTTCAAGAATTTAAAATTTATTTTAAAATTGTGTTGTATTGAATTTTTAAAAATTTAGAAGGCAAATACATTATTTATGTTAAAATACATTTAAAATTGTTTAATTATTTCCGAAATTTTAACAAGACTTTCAATATTAAGAAATATCATATGTCTGAGGTAATACAGAACAGAAAAATCTATAAAAGAAGACACAACACTATAAAGATAAGTAAATGGTGAATGATGAGTTACTTATACGGAAAGTATTCAAATTAATGAAATGTTTGAAATTTAAAGAATAATACGGAAAAATGTAATGCTAAATTTAATGTTTTTCACTTTCTGGAATTATGTTGTGAACTTCAAAACTCAAAAATTAACACTATCCATAAAATTGTCATGGATTTCCTATTTACAAAAAAAATAAAAATCAAAAAAAAAAAGATCTGTGATTAACCATTAATTAATTGGGAATAGTATGTATTCAAGAATTTTAAATATGTTTTAATTTTAATTAACACATTGTTGTAAGTAGCCACATTCCTGTTTGAATTCCTGATATTTAAAAATTTTTGTTAGGACCAACTAAATCCTATATATTATTTAGGGGCATTTCACCTATAAGATAGTTAAAATATTCGTTTTAATCAACTAAGGAATTTTTTGGGTGTATAAATGATTTTAATTTAAAAATTTAATCAATTTCAGTTAAAACCTGTTTTATAACACTCAAAAAGTTAAGTTTTGAATCGCTATTCGTGAGTAAATGAGGCGCTCACCTTAGAGCGCTAGACTAGTGTTCTGTGTACCGTTTACATATGATGGATGGCAGTGTACCGGTTGGGGGTTGACAAATTAAAACGAAACGAAACCGCAACGGTCTACTTTAGTAATCCAAATCAATTTTTACTTTCAGAAAACTTCTTGTCTTATTAAAGGCTAATTTAAGGATTTTTGTTGTTGTTTTGCATGTTAATTTGTTTCATTAAACTGCAATTAAACTTAAGAGATTGTTGTGAATACAACCTTTATGTAAAAGCATTTATTTTTTTTACTAAAAGCGTAAAAAATAAATAAAACAGATTTTGTTAAAAACCGGCATAAAGGGTATTTTTGAAATCAAGAGTTTTGGTATTGATAATTTTTATCAGTTTGGCAAGGCTTTGAATTGAATAATGGTATTATCAAAGTCCGGTCCACTGTACACTCTGTGTCATGGTTTCTAAGTGTTAAAGTAATGATAATTTCCTCTGTTGTTGGTCTGCAATAATAAATGTTTTTTTATGAAACGCACTGTTTAAATATTTACTTGCTTGCTTACAAACGTACTTCAAGTTCAAATGTACAAAGACGGGTTTATTCTTAAAATCCAACACACCTTTCCACCTTAGCTCAGATAGTTAGGTGCTATACACGTACTACTCACTGGATGGCTGGTTATTTGGCTTGCTGGCTGCCTGGCTGACTGCCTACCATCATCCTTCCTACGATCTACTACTACCCATCCATCCAACTTATTGCTTGCCGCATACATTCTTACATTTTGTGTTTAGGTACGTTTGGCTTTGACCGTCATCTCTTATGATCCGGTTTAAGGCCATGACATGACTTGCATATGAATTAAAACTTCACCACAACTGAATCAAGCAGCAACTATGTTGTTCTGTGTTGCATTCGCTCTCATTTTTGCTTTTTTTGTTTTAGTTGTGGAGTTCGAGAATATCAACCAGCCAGTTTGGAATGAGTTGTGGTAGGCTATTTTCAGATAATGGAGTTTAGCTACTACCGCAGAGCCAAAAATGCTAACTCCTGCTGTTGCGCGAAATAAACTTCAATGATTTTATTTTTTCTTTCACTTTTAGGCATGTTATTTGCTAATGCTGTACATCCATTTATTGCAAGATTGCACTTAATTTTGCAAAAGCAATAATTTAAAGACAAAAAGGAAAGAAAAATTGTTGCCACTTGTTTTGAATTAAAGCTGTAGCAGCTCCTGAGATGCTACTATATATGTAACTATGTATAAAACTTATGCTTACACTATGCTAAAAAAATGTTGAATTGTTTTTACATAACAAAAAAAGGGCAAAAATATTTTAAAAAAACCCAACCGTATATTAAAATTTGAACTCTGCGAAAAATATTAATAATTTAAAATTTTTTAACTGGGACGAACTAGTTCTTTACAACAAATTGAACTAGAAGGAGCGGTCACCAAAAAGAACTAGAATGTCCAAGTCTAGAAATGTGTTAATTTTTGGGTACTTTATATGCATATGTACAGTCGCACGATCGGCAAATTCATATATATTAATCCTTGTTTAGTTTAAGCGGACCCGTATTTTTTTTAATTTTTCGATATTCCAGATATTTTGGGCTTTATCAGATTTTTCCCGAAACCCTATATTTTATATTACGGTGGCAAACCTATGACTCCAATAAAGACAACATAGGTATCAAACTTCATATTTTGTACAGTACTTTACTGTCATTAAAAAAACGTAATTAATTCGTAAGTCTAAGGTAGGCTGACATACAAAAACCTGGGAAAAAGTGTTTTTTCTCATTTTCTACGTTTTTCTAATATGTGATGGTGCAATTATTTTCCATTCAAATTAAGCCCCTTTCAACAAGCTTTAAAAAAAATTTAAAATTTTACTTTTTCGGGTACCCATCAAAAAAAATGATATGACCCCCTCTGGAATTAAAAAAGAAAAAAAAGGAAAAAGTTAGTGTTTTCGGGCACCCCTCAAAAAAAAATGTATACCACCCCCTCTGGAATTAAAAAAGAAAGGGCGGGAATTCCCGGGAAATCCCGGGAAAAGTTTGCCGGGAATTCCCGGGAAAACGGGAAATTTTAAAAATATTAAATTTTTTAAATTGTTTTTGTTTCGAATAAGATTTTTTAATTTTAATCATAAAAAACATTTTAAATACCAAAACAAAAATGTCATTATTAAAATCTTTTAAAAGGGAATACATTTATTTGACAGAGAAATAAAATCTTTGCCAAGTAATTAGGAGCATTTCAACTAATAAAGATTTTTCGCATAACTTATTCAAAATTTAAGTAGTAAAACCTAAAAACTTAGTAAAATGTATAAAAGAAATATGAAAAAATAGCTTTGTTTCTTACAAATAATCGCCCTTACTATCTAAATTTTTCAAATGTATAATTTAGGTAAAGTCGACTTTAGTTAAAATATTGGGTGGCAGTATACCTTGACTTGGTTTATTTTTGGAGCATTATGATTGGTCAATTTATTTTTAACCAATCAAAATATTTGAAAATATAAATATTTTTGTCAGGTTTTCATACACAAAATGAACAAAACCGTTTGATTAAAAATAAAGTCGACTTTAAATTTAAAATACTCCTTTATATTAAGGGTCAATAATTCTATAAGTAACGTAACGGTGGTATCTAAATTTGGTTATCCGACATCTAAATTTGGTTCACAAAAAAAAAAAAAAATTGATGGTCATGCAACTTCTCTTGAAGAAAACAACAACAAGAATAACGTTTCAGCTAAAATTAGCAAAGTACCCGAAGAAAAAAGTGTAAGCTGAATAGGCATTAAAGGTTTTATGGTAGGGCAAACATTTCCTGAAATGGTATTCAAATTAGCCGCAGTCAATCCGCACCATAACTAGATCTTCGTTTATTCGAGAAAGTTTTTATAATAAAAACCTAGCATTGCAAAAAAATTAAACCGATGTAAAAAACATTATATTAAATTACTACAATCATGTAAAAGATATCAGATAAAAGAAATATCGAGCAATATTTCTAACAATAGGAGATTTACTATATTCTTAGATGAATGGACAAGAATATCACAAAAGAGATATTTGAACATATGTATAAACGGAAATAATTCATTTTATAACCTGGGGTGGGTTTATATATCAGGAAGATATAATGCTGATGAAATAAGAAGAATTGTAGAAATAAGACTAGAAGAGTTTTAATTGTCTTTGGAAAATAACATTGTGACCACCATATCTAATTGGCCAAGTGTGATGAAACGGTTTGTTTCCGATAGTCCAGTAGTGGCTGCTTTCTGCTGGAATCATGCAATTCATTTGGCAGTGCTTAGAGTAATTTATGTGAAATCAAATATTCATCATTCTGATATTTTTACATTGAATTCTCACTACACAGACTGAATTTGTACTGAAATAGTGTTTTTTTTTTTAACAAAAATTACTTATATAGGTGGTTTTCATTAACAATTTTGTTCAAAAATATTTCCCGGGATTCAAATCAAATTTTTTCATTCCCGTTTCCCGGGAAATAAGAAAGTCCGGGAAATCCCAAACCCTAGTTATATGGTAATAGAATAAAGAACACAAATGAGGAGATTTAGTTATCTCGGTCATGTGAATGACCTACAAAACACAGCTCTACTTTGCCATGGATTTAAGATAATTGGGGGTGCTGATTTCGAATCTGCAACCAGTTTGTTCAAATTGGCTCCACGTTTTGCACAATTCACGATTTTACTTTTTTCCATTTTTCAACCCATTATTTCAATAAAAAATTAATATTTTAGTAACTATAGCTCCAGAAAGAAAACCCTTTATGCAGTTTAAGCTTAATTCCGGGCCCTTTTTTTCAAACTCAATAAATTTTGTAAAATAGTCGCTCAAAATAAAGTCTTTTCAAATATTTTTTTTTTAATTTTAAATATAAGACGAGGTCCGATTTTAAATAACAAAGTCAATTTGGAAAGAAAAACGTCCAAAATTTGTAAATATGTAATACTCAGAAGACAGAAAAAAGCAAATTTCGATATGTTTAAAGCAAAAAAAAAAAAAAATGTTGTAAAAAAGCAAGAAAAAAGCAAAAGTAAAGAAACTTGGAAAAACAACAGTTTTTTAAAAAAAAATCAAAGTTAAGAGAAAAAATATTTTTTTGTAAACAAAAAAAGAATTTTTGGGCAAAAAGTTTTAAAAAAAAGCAATTCAAAGCTCAAAAATCTTAAGAAAAAGCTGTTTTAAAGCTAAAAAACGAAAAATCCAAAAAAATCAAAAACAAGCAAATATGAGTAAAACAAGCAATAAAAATCTATTTCTACAAATATTTCTCGACGAACTCATTTTGAATGTATACACCAATATTGGGATTTAAATATAAACTTTGAAAATCGCATAATTTCGCAAAAAATCCAGAGTGACTGAAATCTGATGTTTTTAGAAAAAAAAAAAAAATGAGTACCGTAGTAATGAGTAAAAATAGTACCGTAGCTTTGTAGTAAAGTAGAATATTTTTTTTTAAGTTTAAATTTAATTACAAAAGGGTCTAAGGCCTGGTATCTTATGTGATATTAAACAATGATTAGTGCTTAGCACTTAAATACAGTAACTCATCAAATTTTAATCTCTGATTTTACTCTAAATATTGCTTAAATTTAATTACAGAAATTTCTGTGATTAAGACCTTAAACATAGATTTTCCACCCTACAAATCATGTTAGTATTAACATTTTTTTCTAATGTTGGTAACTTTTTAAAAAGTTTTACCTAGACCAATTAATTTGTAAATAAACACCGTACAACATCTTTATGTGCCATCTAAATAATGAACATCTTTAGTAACTTGCACATATATCTTCTCTAAAAATACCAATTGGAATTAAGAAAATATTTGGGGGAAATTTTAATAATATGACATAATATTGGATTCTGTACTAATAGTTTGTTAGAATCGGTCATAATTTTGATCTTTATTTAGCACAAATAAACCATGATTCGTGGAAGGAAAATTTTACCAAAAAATGTGTTTAAGGTAGAGATGAGCGATATTTTTATACCGGTGATTTAATCACAGTTATTGATAAATCACTGGTAACGGCAGTGATCAAATATTTCAAGTCGCAGTTACTCGGAATGTCGTTCTTTTAATATTTTTGTACTATTCTTTTTTGTAAACTTCATTGTGTACAGTAATACATGTTTTTTTTTTTTTTTTTCAATAACAGTGACTTGCTTTCACACTCTTCTGAATAAAATGT
The DNA here is from genome assembly GCA_949987735.1 of Leucophora obtusa. Taxonomy (NCBI): domain Eukaryota; kingdom Metazoa; phylum Arthropoda; class Insecta; order Diptera; family Anthomyiidae; genus Leucophora; species Leucophora obtusa. Next base: position 98,921,708 of record OX465298.1, read on the forward strand.
CTCCTTCTATAATGTCTTTGTTACCGGTCGCAACTATTCTTCTTTTAAGGCCCAGTTTTTAGGAAGTGGATTATCTTTAAACTTAGTTTGACGCAGTTTGTAACTGGAATACTGCTTTTAAAATGTGGTTTATTTTGTTTTATTTCAATAAAGAAATAAATTATACCCAACAAACAAAGATGATCATTAATGACTCAGAAATGATCTCCAAAAACATAAACATTTTCCCACTTTTTCCTATGAAAGTGGTCCGACCAAAAGAGCCCCGTGTGTACTCAGAAATGACTCAGAAAAAAGAACGTATAAAATCGAAATTTTCCTCATAAATTTAAATAATTTTGGAATCTTCTTTGAGTCCGAAAAATTAGCCCTCGTTTTGAGACAGCTTTTTAGAATGTAGAGACAACTTTTTGGATTGTTTTCTAAGGGTTCATATTTTATACCGAAAAAAAGAGGGTTTTCAAAAAAACAATAATCATTGCTGTGAGCCATTATTTATGAACGCTCCGAAATTGCTGGCTGGGTACTCAAGAAAAAGTTTTTCCGGCAAATTTTTGTTAATAAACTTTGAAATGGCTAACAAAATTCGTTTTCGGTTTAACTAAACCAAGTTTAACTGACATCTTAAAAACTCGCCATAAATTTTATTTCGTTTATTTATCAGAAAATCGCAGTCTTTTCCATAGAAAAACCGTGATTACGATCACAGTTTAAAAGTACAACGATTTGCAAATCACATTCACTGCGAACAATGTTACTGAAAAATCGCCGGATCGCCCATCTCTATTACAAACCCGTGATCACGGTCACTGTTTAAAAGAACGGTGATTTGAAAATCACGATCACTGGTAGCAGCGTTATTCAAAAATTACCGGATCCCTCATCTCTAGTTTAAGGTGTCTCACAATAAGTTTTTTTAATTCTGCCGTTTTTAATTACAAATAATTTAAATTTTAGAATTTTCTGGAAACATATGAGATATATAAAGATATAAGACGTACTTCACGTGCTCCTGCAAGATCTTAAATTGCAGTTAATGAATATAGTTTTTTATAAAATTTTTTCTTATTTTGCTTATTTATTGAACCAATTTTTACTATTTAATAAAATTTAACTATAAAACTTAATCTACACTCTAAAAAATGTTTTTAAATTTACTACTATAAAATGGGTAAAATTTTGTTTAATTTTACGAAAATTCGGTAAATATAAACAAAAAATGCGTAAACTTTTTTTGTACACACTTTCATACGCAATAATACACACACAAAGTATTTTTAGACATTATGTGATTATAAATAAACACATTGTGCCTAAAATTACTATTGTTTTGTTAAATAAAATTTTTACGCACAAAGTTGGTAAATATACTATCTAATAATAGTAATAAATACTCTGACATTTCAAATTGGAAAAAATTGAAAAAAAATTATAAATAATAAAACGAAAACGGATTATTTTTTGTGAATTACAACATTTCCACAAACAAATTAGAGTCTGGAAATAGCAACATAAGCATGAAATTGTTTTTGGTAATTATTATTAACGCATGAGGTAGTCTAAACCTCATTTCAAAATTGAAAACGCCGTAAGAGAGACACGGCCTACGCAGGAACTACTGGGTGCAATAACTCCTGCTCAACAAAATGCCTTCTTTGCAAGGTAGGCAGTCAACCAACAACTGTCAACAATAACGGGAGAAAACGCCGTAAGTGAGATACGGCCTAGGTAAAACAACTGGGTGCGATGACTCCTGCTCAACAAAATGCCTTCTTTGAAAGGGAGGCAGTAACCGTCAACAATAACGGGAGAAAACGCCTTAAGAGAGATATGGCCTACGCAGGAACAACTGAGTGCAATGACTCCTGCTCAACAAAATGCTTTCTTTGCAAGTTAGGCAGTACTCAATGAATACTGACTTTGTTGAGCAGGAGTCATTGCACTCAGTTGTTCCTACGTAGGCCATATCTCTCTTAAGGCGTTTTCTCCCATTATTGTTGACGGTTACTGCCCCCTTTCAAAGAAGGCATTTTGTTGAGCAGGAGTCATCGCACCCATTCAATAGTTATAACAAATTTTTATATGAATTTTATACAAATGCCTTAAGATCCCAAAACGACTAATTTGGACATAAACGATTATGAGAGAATGACTCGGATATTATTATTAATAAAATACGTACTAATTTGTTATTTTATTTAAAGTTAGCACACCTGTTGTAAATGTACGCATTATATTTTATTTTTACGCACTTTCTGTGGATTTTTGCGCATTTTTTGTGGATTTTTACGCATTTTATGCGTACATTTACACGTGAAACGTGCTTTTTTACACACAAATTTAGTAAATTAACACACTAATTTCAAAATTTCATTTAATTTTTACGCACTTTCAATGTAAAATTACAAATTATTTGTGCTCCAACTTAAACACAATGTGCGTATTTTTTCTCAATTACGCACATAGAGTAAATTTACCCAATTTATAGTAGGAGTTCAGTTTCCTACTATAAGTTGGGTAAATTTCAACAGAATTTAATTAGAGTGTACCACATTCTATTAAAAATTGTTGAAATGTCGGACAGAGTCAGTTAACAGAGTTTAAGATTTATGCATACTGCTAAGATTCTATGGTAGTGGTTTAGACCAGTTATAGGCATACTTAAATATTTCCTGCAGTACAATTTTTAAGTACGCCATATATTTTTTCCTCCGAGGAATATTTTTGGATTCATATCTTTTATTTTCCACGAAATTCGAAAATTCCAATTTTTTCAGTTAACACAAAATTTCACAGACATGACTCTTCAGAAGATTTTTGCTTTGTACACAAAATTTTTGGAAGATATCTTAAAAATAGAATCAAGAAAATCAAGCGTTTAGGTTCGCGTTTGTAAAAACTTACTGCTTTAGGAAATATCACTGTATGTGTGTATTAAATTTGATCCAGATATATTTACCTAAACGAATAACAAACAATATAGAGGCATAGCTATTTAACTTTTCCTTTGAACATAGTTTCCTTATAAATTCTGACTTTAAAATTTGTATTGAATGTATCAAAAACATCAAAAATCATCTTGTCCTTCATAAATATTTCTTAGTAACACCTTCCTGGACTAAAAACAAATTTATAATTATACACACTTTCCCAATGAAAAAAATTAAGATATGCATGTAGCATGCAAAAAGACACTTCCTATTTGAGGCATTTAGCGATTAATGATTTTTAAAACAACAATTTGTTCATATATTTTATGACCCCGTATCATGCGAAAAATTCAATAAAAAACTCTTATTTCGCGAGTTTCCAAACTTGTTTTATTTTCTTTTATTTCTTATTCGTATTGTCAAATGAAAATATCTAAAATTAACAAATCATTGATTAAATTTTTATAAGTTACCGATATTATTTTAAGCAAGTTTAAGGGCTAATCAATGATTTCTATATCAATGATTAAAATAAACTAAACATTGTAGATAAGATACCAGCCCTAAAGTACTTATAATTTGTTTATGCAGAATGACATATATACAAATTTTCCACTTTCCAAAATGGCTTTGATATTTAAAATCGGACTTCGTCTTATACACTAATAAAAAAAGCCCGTACAAATAGTTTAAAATTCTGCTAAAATAACAGGAAATAGTATCTGAATTTTCGCCAGCAGAATTTTCAATGAAGCTAAATATCATGGTCTGCTAAATTTAGGTAAGCTAAATTTTACATACTGCTAAATATACAGGCAATTTTAGTTAAATTAGCTAGGAAATTTGAGTTGAATTCAGCAGAAATTTTACCTGACTTAACTACAAATTTCTCTTAAAATTTCGATTAAAATTTCGACTTCCGGGATCTGACCCTAGACGGGCCCATATTTATTATTGGGAGTATATGTGTCTAATAAGGGTTACTTTATTGGTACAGAGTAACGAATTTTTGTCCATTTTGCTCTATCTTACTTAGTTTCCGAGATACTAACTATTTTACCATCTTATAATAAAACGAGTGAAAAGGTTAAAGTCGGCAATGCCGACTATACAATATCCTACACCAGTCTGGTTAAAAGCAAACTAATGTTTGGATCCGAAATTCGCATGGGTTAAAATGGGACTTGTATCAAAATTTTCTATAATGTGAGTCAGCGAACCAAATTTCATTAAAATATCTTAATATTGGCAACCTGCAGTTTGTAACCAAGCCAATTTTGGTGGGACCCTACGTCTAAACATGGACCGGTGTTAACCAAAATCAATAGGCTTCGTCCTTGGGCTGACATAGGTCGGTGTACCAAATTTCATCAAAATATCTTAATATTTGCGACCTGCAGCGTATAAACAATATAGTTTTGGGGGGACCCTTATATGGGCACAAGGTCTAAACATGGACCGCTGTTAACCAAAATCAATAGGCTTCGTCCTTGGGCTGATATAGGTCGGTGTACCAAATTTCATCAAAATATCTTAATATTTGCGACCTGCAGCGCATAAACAATATAATTTTGGGGGGACCCTTATATGGGCACTAGGTCTAAACATGAACCGATTTTAACCACAATCAATAGGCTTCGTTCTTGGGCCGACATAAGTCGGTGTACCAAGTTTCATCAAAATATCTTAATTTTGACCTGTAGAGTGCGCACAAGAATGCATGGACAGACAGACAGACGGACATCGTTAAATCGAAATAAAAAAATTCTGAGCCGATCGTTATACTATCGTTATAACATCAGCACAAACTTATAATACTCTGGCCACGTAGTGATGTAGGGTATAAAAAATTAAAATATAGCGCCATCTCTATGTGATATTGATAGCAGAGACACAAAAATATAATAATTAGAAAATAATCATGGCTTAAATTACGTGAAAAATTTGTAAAGTTAAGAAACACAAATAACTAAAAATTAGCATGCAAAGTAAGTTCAAATACGGCTGAAAGTAGTTGTAATGCTAAATTAGATTTACAAAAAATATTAGTTCAATCCTAAATTTTAAAACAAAATAATAGGAAAATTAGTTCAATAGAATCAGAACGCGTTTAACAAACTTTTGTACTAACTTTTTTTTTATAAGTGTATGTAATTAAATTATTTTATTTTAAAAACCTTAAAAAATTTTTAAATTTTGATTTTGAGCGACTATATTGAGAAATGTTATTGAGATATTGAAACAAACTTAAGTCTGAAAAATAGGGCACGAAATTAATCTTAAACTGTGTACAGGATTTTCTTTTTGGAGCTATAGTTACAAAATTATAAATTTTTTTATCATACATTTTTTTATTATACATTATTTTCATATCATGTTATATATTAATGAAAAGCTTATTGAAAAGGGCTTAATTTGAATGGAAAATAATTGCACCATCACATATTAGAAAAATGCAGAAAATGGAAAAAACCCACTTTTTCATAGGTTTTTGTTTGGTTTGCACCAATTAATTATTATTTTTTTTTTCAATGATATCCATGTTGCCTATATTGGAGTCCATCCATTATGTAAAATTAAGTTTTTTAGGAAAACCCCGATAAAACCTAAATTAGCTGGAATATTGAAAAATAAAAAAATACGGGTCCGCTTAAACATAACAAGGACATACATAAGTAAAATTTTCCACTCCTACGACTAAAGACGACGATTTTATTAACAAAATTTTAAAAGCCCTAACTGCAGCACAGAAATAACTAATCCTCAAAGGCGTAAGTTTCATAGCTCTGTATCGATTACAAAAATTAAAAATTTTTCTCCAAATACAAATTCGATAACGAAAGATAAGCTTAAAAGTTGAAAAAATTAGGTTTATTTTTCATTTTAGGAAGTTTTTTGCTTCTCCTGTAAAATTTTTAAAATGTAACTTCCCAGCTAAATCTTTCATTACCAAATAAGTGGTTATATAATGAAACTAAAATTTTTTACTACTTATAATTCGGCGTCAGTATTAGTTATTTTTGCTAGGCGAAGCCGGTTTTATAACCAGGCTAGCTTACGCGCGACTACTTATTTATTTATAAAGATAATGTGAATTTGGTAACTGCTTATTTTTTAACCACTAGTCGTATTATTTAACAACTTGTAACCACTTATTTTTAACTGCGTATAAGCACACGAATAACTACTTATTTTGGTAACTAATTATTTTATATACTTTTATAAAATACTTTTATAAAATAAGTAGTTACCAAAATAAGTAGTTATTCGTGTGCTTATACTGCAGCGGGTAAGCGGGTGTAGAAATTTTGTGCGTTTTTTTATGCAGTGAATATGGGCAACTACTTACAAAAACGACCTTCTCGAACAAAAATAATGAGTTTTGACACCGAATTATAAGCAGTAGACCCTGATTCTACTGCTTATTATTTAGATATTAGTAATGGGCACCCATTACTGAGATTTTTCTGGGTTACACTGCATTTAGAGTGAGGAAAACCTACCTAGTTTTTGACTCTTGCTAGTTTTAAATTGTCAAAACGCATACATAAAAAACAATCAAAAACTACTTTTGAACGAAAACATGTCCCTTAAAAATCCCCATCCGAAAATAAAACATTTGTATATAAATAGTTTCCTTGAATCAAATTAAAAAAAATTGGAAAAAAACAAAAAAATGGGTTTATTTTTGACTCCGTCTTTAGCTCCCTAAATGCCGGAGATGGCTGACAATTTCAGACTTCACAATCTTAAAATTTTTTCTCTACAAAATATCCGAATTTCCTTAATACTGAATTTAGACTGAGCAAAAACCGGTTGGTTTTTGCACAAAACTAAATTACAAAAGCCAAGTTATTTACACTGGTTATTTGGTTTTTCTTTGTCACATCACTTTTTTATTATAGTGTATTTAGACTGGGCGATTTTTAGTTTTCGAGCCGAAAACTACAAAATTAATATAGTTTTTCCACACAATTTTCATACAAACTGAAAACCAGATTCCACCTGGTTTTTGCCAAAAACCAAGTAAAAATATCTGAAATATGCATTTTTGATACACCCGGTATCATTTATAATTAATTTTCGATACACCAAGTTACAACGAATATAGGAGTAAAGCAAGTGTCAAAAAAATATTTTTTAATTTTTTAAAAATATTTCTAGTTTAGTTTGAAATTGTGTGTTGTTATTCTTTTTTAAATGTATTAAACAATTTTTTACATTAATTTAACAATAAAAAAAGAAAGAAAATTGTGTAGTAAAAAAGTGTTGTGACAAAGAAAAGCAAAATAATCAGTGTAAATGACTTGGCTTTCGTAATTTAGTTTTGTACAAAAACCAGCAGGTTTTTGCTTGGTTTAAATTCAGTATTAAACACTTTTCTTTAGGTTTTTATGCATAAATTAAATTAAAAAAATTATTAACACATTTGAAAATATCTAACAACACAGAAATTTAAACTGAAATTGAATTATTTAAAGAAAAGTTAAAAACATATTTTTGACACTTGCTTTAATTCTATATTCGTTGTAACAAGGTGTATCGAAAATTACATAGGTGTAGAAGAAATCGGGTGTATCAAAAATGAAAATTTAAGATAGTTGGTTTTTGGCAAAACCCAGTTAGGATCTGGTTTTCAGTTTGTATGAAAATTTTATGGGAAAAACTAAATTAATTTTATAGTTTTCGACTCAAAACTTAAAAATGGCCAAAAACTACTAGCTTTTGCTCAGTCTAAATATACTATAAGATCAGATATTAACACATAAGATACTTTCCCCTTTAGTATTATATTGCTACCTCAAGGATACTGATGCAACCCAGAGTGCGAAGCCAGCCGATTTCCAGCCGGTGAGCCGACACCTTTTCCAAGCCGATTCAGCCGACGACAATAATCGACTAAAGCTGATAGCAAAACGCAAAAATATTTATGTTTTTGAAAATTTATAAAAAACAAAACCATCGACATTTACAACTCTAGAGTCACTCTAGGCCATCATGATAAATTTCCTGAAGCCGCAGATCTATGATTGAAATTTTAGCTTTAAATTCATTAAAGAATCCGAGAACCGTTGGAGGATAGTTTTTCCCCAGACATATTTCGAAGGCGAATACCATGTCGTGATTTGAATTTTGCAAGTCACCCATCGTTAGCTTAAAATCAACGTTTTCATTAAACGATGCATTAAGTTCCACTGCTATAATTGCAATCGTGATTTGTTAAATTCTTATGTTGAAGTTCATTTAGCAAAATTTGAACTTTAATTAAAATTTGGAACTTTAATGGACATTTTAAAGTTGACGGCAGTTATTTTTATACCCTACACCACTATGTGGTCAGGGTATTATAAGTTTGTGCTGATGTTTGTAACACCAAAAAATATTGGTCGTAGACCCACCTTATAGTATACCGATCGGTTCAGAATTTTTTTTTATTTCGATTTAACGATGTCCGTCTGTCCGTCCGTCCGTCTGTCTGTCTGTCTGTCCATGCAAACTTGTGTGTCGCAAATATTAAGATATTTTGATGAAATTTGGTACACAGACCTATATTGGCCCAAGGAAAAACAAGTTTGATTTTGGTGAACATCGGTCCATGTTTAGACCTAGTGCCCATATAAGGGTCCTACCAAATTATACTTTTTATACGCTGCAGGTCGTAAATATTAAGATATTTTGATGAAATTTGGTACACAGACCTATATTGGCCCAATAACGTAGCCTATTGATTTTGGTGAACATCGGTCCATGTTTAGACCTAGTGCCCATATAAGGGTCCTACCAAAATTATACTGTTTATACGCTGCAGGTCGCAAATATTAAGATATTTTGATGAAATTTGGTACATAGACCTATGTTGGCCCAAGGACGAAGCCTATTGAACATCGGTCCATGTCTAGAACTAGTGCCCATATAAGGGTCCCCCTAAAATTGGCTTGGTTATAAACTGCAGGTCGCAAATATTTATATAGATATTTTAATGAAATTTGGTGCGCTGACTCACATTATAGAAAATTTTGACACGAGCCCCATTTTAACCCATTCGAATTTCGGATCCAAACATTAGTTGGCTTTTACCCAGACTGGTGTAGGGTATTGTATAGTCGGCATGCCCGACTTTAACCTTTTTACTCGTTTTAATACTAATACTGTTTGTTGAATTTAAAATCGCATTTTTGAATTGTAAATATATTTTAATAAAATTGGTTTTAAAAAAATCAATGTTTTAGATCTAAATAAAGCTTCTAAAATTGTAATATATTGCTAAAACGTCTGTAAAAGAATAAAAAAAAAAAATTCCCGGGAAATCCCGCACAAAATTCCCGGGATTGCGGTATTGAAAAAAGGGCGGGATTCCCGGGACATAAACCCTAATTGCAACACATTTTATTGACATATTCCTTTGGTGCACGGTGCAAAAGCACGCGAGCGACTTCATAGAGCCTTAAAAATACATTTTAATTGTTAACTTTTATATATTTGCATTTAGTGAAAAGAAGAATTCATATTTGGGTCATAGTCCAGGAGATTCAATGGGATCCAACTCTTTATTTCCTTCCCTTTTTCAATCGGAACTGTAATTGAAGTATTTTTCATGGATGGTAACCGAAACGATGCGGTTATTGGTAAGGGTAACGCTATTTTAGATTAGCAAAATTTTTTGCTGATTTTAGCAGGGTAGTTTGCTATTCTCCATTTACAAAAAATTAGCTCAAATATAACTAAAATTCTGTGTATTTAACAGTTTTATTTTTGCTGTTGCCATATTACTAATATATAGCAAAAATAATCTGCTAATTTAGCAGTTTTTTCTGCATCATCATTTTTAACTAATTTTTAGTAGTTTTAACTAAATTTTTTACGGACTTTTTTCTATTAGTGTATATTAGACCACGCATGAAATGTATGAGATTTTCAAAACTGCTTTTTTTGTTCGCTGCACCGGCAGTTTCCGGTATACTGGGCATAAAAAATAATAAGGAGTGAGATCATAAAAATGTTAACACACATAAAGTTAAATAAAAAACAAACCACTGAATTTTAAGACTTCAAGCCAAATTTTTATGCAATGAAATTTAATACAAAATCAAACAAAAACAACCGCATGGAACTCTAACCACTACGAACAAAGTTATCCACTTTTTCCGGAAACCCTCCCATTAAGGCTTTTATGGTAGTTTCTGTCACCTTTTTAGAGCAGGTGGTATATCTACGTTTGAAATCTTGCATGTCCTGGGAGACCTTTTTTGTGCCCTTTAATTCTCTTTTAACAAGAGCCCAATATTTCTCCACTGGCCTGAGCTCCGGGCAGTTTGGTGGATTTGCCTCTCTTGCTACAAAAACCACACGCTGACTCAAAAATGGAAAAAGTCTCTGCTGCAAACACTCCTTGATACAAATTTCGCTGTTTATAGAGCCAGATGTCACAAATGACTGGCCTCTTTGGCCGCAGCTACATATGGCTTGCCATACTAGAAATTTTTAGGGAATTTCGTTTGCTTTTTCGACCTAAATTTTTACGCGACATTTCCTCGAACATCGGAAATATAAAATTCTTGACCAGGGAGCCGCGAAAAATCAGCCAGGACATAAGTTTCGTCGTCCATTACACAGCAGTTGTATTTTTGTATAAAATTTGATTTCAATTTTCGAGCTCTGGTTTTGGCCTCCAAATTTTTAAAATCGTTTCTATCGGGAACTTTTTAAACTTTTTAGGACTTTAGTCCTGCCTTACGTTTCACTTTACGTACAAAAAAGTCCGAGCATTGGGCTAACCGAGCTGTTTTTCTGCCAGATGTGTTAGGAGCTCTCTTAAGGATGCTTTTAACTTTATATGCCTTACCAATGTTACGATAACCAGTCGTTGTTCCTGTTCCCGGCTTCCTTTCAATTGTTAGGTGTTCCAGATACATTTTCACCACTTTTGAAACTGTTTGGCGGCGTACATTAGTCTCTTTGGCAATTTTTTTTATGTCCATGTTTGGTTTTGTTAAAAATATTTAATTATTTTTGAACGCACTTTTCTTACATCGTCCATTGTGTAAAAAATTGCAAATTAAAACTCATGATGTAAATTAATTTATTAACTGACATATTTTTAAAATGTAAATTGCCGAAAAAAAATATGAGGAGCTTTAAACCAAAGTTAAGGCAAAAAAACATTTTTATGATCTCACTCCTTATGTGTACAAAAATTGGATCTCTCGGGGGCATACAGGCCAGTCAGTTTGAACTTTAGACCCTAAAAATTACCTAAAAACACTTCAAAGCTTTTTTGCGCCATAACTTCTAAATTTGACGTTTTTTAAAAATATACTACACTAAAAAAAAAGTTTGTATAAAAATTAGTAAAACGGTTTCCAATCTTATTATACTAGTATTATACTAATTTTTAGTATAAACTTGGTTTTTAGTAAAATAATTTGGTATTCTCATTTTACAAACTACAGAATTTTTTACTAATTTAATTTTACTAAATTTTGAAACCCGATTAGCTAAAATTAGGAAAAAAAAATTAGTAATCTTTTTTTATTTTGGAAGTTTAAAAAAATTTTTTTTGGCAAATACACACAACCCGATAGAAATTTTTCTTTCAATATTACCAGAAAGACCAAGTGGTTTTTAAGCGTTTTTTCCATTTATAATAAAAATAGATTTATTCTCTAAATTTTTTTGTTGTTTTTTAGTGTTTATATTTCCAGTTTTTTTTTGCCTTTTTCGAATATTTCTTTGCTATAAATACAATTAGTTTTGCAATTTTTTCAATATGTATTTATATCATGTGAATGTACGAATATACACTCGGTGAAAAAAAGAGTTATCATATTGATGAAACTGCTTCATAAATCGTTCACCGTCAATAAATATGACGAAGCGTTTCATAAAGCGGATGATGTTTTTTATACGAAAATTTATGCCAAAACGTCTTTAAAATTAGTTCGTATTAACAGATAATTCGTCTTAACCAAGTTCAGCTTAAAAGAATTTTACTGTAAATGGTACAATTGTTTTCTATTCTTAAGCTGCCTACACACGGAGGAACATTCGTCACAAAATGCCCTTCGTGTATGCCATACACTGTATGGCAATGTATCGTGTTGACATTCGTGTTATAAACATTTTTTGATATTTTGAGTTTCCAAACTCAATTTTCCATCGTGTGTATCGATGTTACTGTTTTTGCTGTGTTAGTTCATTGAGAGCAGTCGTAATGTGAGGTGCTTTTGTAATTGCGCATTATGGGGACAATTACAAATAATGAAAACTGCATTAATTTAATAAATGAATATAAAAATTTTCGACAATTATGGGACATAAAATATGACAAACAAACATAAATTATGTTTCGTTTGAGATTTTGTTGTGTGGCATCGTCTGTACTAAAAAAAGTAAAAAAAAAATGAAACACATTCTCTGTGACGAATGTTCCATCGTGTGTAGGCAGCAAAAAAATTTTGATAACACGACACATTGACATACACGAAAGAACATTCATCATTGGGCATTTGTGACGAATGTTCCTTCGTATGTAGGCAGCTTAAAAAGTATAAGTATATCATTTTGATGAACGCTCTTTCTAATTTAATTTGTTGTAAAGATATAGTTCGCTCTTCTAGTTCAATCGCTCTTTGACAATTTTGTTCAATCGTTCATAAAACAATTTTTCCGATCGTTCATTAGGCTTTCTTGTTTGCTACCTATTCATTATGCTCGTCTTTTAGTTATCAAAGATAGAAAATTCAGGTAAATTAAGAATTTTAAGAAAAAAAAAAAGAAAAATATTTACTGTAGAATACATTTTTGGGGATGACGAAAAAGCAATTCGGGGATGTTGGGTAATATATAGTCGATGTTTGGGAATAAGTTCTAAAAAACTGGCAATACTAAATAACAATCAAAACAAACAAATTAAAAGGCCAAACAACAGCGGCGATAAATTTGATACTTGTCGGAAAAATTGTTTTCTTTGTATACTTCTGGAAGAAATCTGGTACAACGCGTGGAAATTTAATTTTCCTATTGGAATTGAAAAAGTATTTTATTAAAAAATATTACATTAATGAAATTAAGACTAAACTCAAGAAATTGATAAATTATAAACAGTTAAAATTTTTAAATAAAAGCAATTATAGAAAAGTTATGAAAATTTGTGTGAACACAGCACCAGGAGTAGTTAACAACAAATTGCAAATATTTGTGATAAGACGAAGAAAAAGCATTTAAGTGAGATAGTTAATCTAATTTGAAAATATTAAATAATAAATTGTGATAAATATTGTTACGTTTTTACCTTTTAAAAACGTTGGTTTATTTCCCTTAAATAAACCGGATTCTTTTCTATTGCAATCTAAATAACCAGTCCCAACGCTGACACCAATTATTACGTTTTACCTTACAAAACGTTCGTTTATCTCCCTTAGATAAACCTTCCTGGTGCTGTCACAGCGATAATAACAACCAATTAGCCAATAACCAAAACACGAACACACTTAAGTTTGAAATAGCTTAAACACTCGTATTTATTTACACACTATTACTTATTTACAAACTCTCTCTATTATGACCATTACTAGAGCGAGACTAATTTTAACACGATACTAACTCGCGGTGTTAACAGCACAACTGTTAATTATCAACTCCCTTCTTTTCTAACGTTAACGCGCGCCTTATATAGTAACATTCATGCTTCTACAACATACTGGATAATTCTAGCATGCTATACTTAACTCTACATACGCTTAAAGACTATACACACAACCATCTATACAATTTTACTCTACATTAGGCTTAACATTATACATACCCAAGTAAAAAAAATGATATGGAGCCATATGAAGTTATATTTAATTATATATAATCTTTTGTGTAATTAGATATAATTATATCCGAAAAATGAGAACATCTTATTGTATCGAATTGTATACAATTGTATACAATTTGGTACAATTTGATACAATTTTATGCAATTCGATACAATTGTATCCGAATTTTGTTCTCATCCAATTACATGAAATTATATCTTTTTGTATAAAATTATATAAAATGTTATAAAAGTGGACATAGTTTGATACAATTATATCTAAATATTGACCTTATACTTTTGATCATATTATATAAGACCACATCTAACAATATAAAAAAATTATGTTTTTAAATAAAAAACATATGCAATATCTGGAGATCAGACCTCGGGGAATTCAATTACAATTGCAAATAAATGTAATTGAAATTAAAAAAAACACAATTACATTTCATGTAACTGTAATTGAAAATTTTCAATTACAAGTAATTGTAATTGAAAGTGATTTCAATTACAAATTTCAATTACATTTAGAATTAAAGTGTTTTTTGTTAAAATTTTGTAGAAAAAACTGACTGGGATAGGTTGGATAGGAATGGATAAGTATAAAAAGAATACGTCATGTTGGGCTGACCCATGCTTTTTGTCATTGTTTCTTTTCCGAAAAAATGTAATTGTAATTGAAATTTTTTCAATTACAATTATATGTAATGTATAATTGCAAATTTTCAATTACAAATTACTTGTAATTGTTTTTTTTTAATTACAATTACAAATAATATGTAATTGTAATTGATTTTTTTTACATTTTACATTACATGTAATTGTGTAATTGCATGTGTAATTAATTTCCAAATATAATGATTAGCCCAAAGGTCTGCTGGAGATCCTATAATTTCGATAAATCTTCCATTACTTTTATCCAGATTTACCATGACAGTGCATTAAACATGAACAAAATTTTCTTTATTTTTAGTAATTTTAAAATAAAGTTGACAAGACTGAAATTTTAAAGTTAATAGGATCATGTTATACAACCAAGATATAAGAAAAATAGTAAAAAAATTGTAAAATATTAAAAAATAGTAAAAATTACTAAAAATGTATGATGCAAAAAATAAACTCACAAACGAATCATGCACGGGTTACATATTCTTATTCACGCTCACGCACGAATCCCTTGAGTATAATAATTATTACTCACGATCGCGTGTTATTCACAGAGATGTTCGTGACTCACGAACATTTCTAGTCACGCGCCAATCCCTAGTAATTACTAAATCTAAAACTAGTTCAAAATCATTGTTAACATAGAACCACATATAATATCCCTACGGGAAATTTTAACAAACTGTCACCGAAGTGGCCCCTTTACATGAAATAGACTGGTCACTTTTACATGGCGTTGTCATAGGAGGGGGAAATTGACCCCTTGTGACATGTCACAAGACAAATCCCAGGACAGGTCCCTGAACTTTGTTTTTTATGAGAGTTAAGTAACCTGTCCTAGGATTTGCCTTGCGACATGTCACAAGGGGTCAATTTCCCCCTCCTATGACAACGCCATGTAAAAGAGACCAGTAGGGTTATGACTCATTTTGAACAAAAATTTTACCTATCACCACGTGATAGGTAATACTAAATTAATAATTAAAATCGTGTTTGCGGGTCATTTTGTCAAAAAAACCTTCCGCACCAAATGCAATTTCTAAAAAAATTTTTGCTCGGAGATTTTGCATAACTTACATAACGAATTATTACAAGAATTATTCTAATATTTAATTTCGTAATATTTACCGTAAAAAGCTTTTAATACGCATCGTTTGAATTTCATTTGTTTAAAACTTCGGAGGAATATTTTAATTAAACTAAAACAATATAAACCAAATTTCAACCCTATTGGTGCGGAAACTTTTTTGACAGCAGCGAAAAAGTAAGATTGCGTTTCTTAATATTTTTTTATGGCGTTTTTGGCTAGGGCATGTAAAATTTGATATTGCAAAAAAAAATCAAAAAGTCATAACACTAGTGACCAGTCTATTTCATGTAAAGGGGCCAGTTCGGTGACAGTTTGTTAAAATTTCCCGTAGGGATAATACATATAAAGACCTTATATATTTTTATATAAAATCACTTTGAAATAATTGATTATGTGGGATGATATATAACAAGGGTGGGCACGGATTTTTCACCGAGGGCCATATTGTGGTTTTTCATAAATTATAAAGGGCCGCACTATACTTTAAAAAAAGTAAAACTACAAATCTTTACCTTAAATGAAAGCGGAACTAATGTTTTATTTTATTTTTCATGTAAAAAAAATCTGTTCTCAAATCCATTCCAAAACTGGTTCCACAAGAACTCATTGCAACCTTAACTTTTTTCACATTCTGTTTTGATATTTTTTAATTACATAAGTAGAATAAAACATTTTTGGAACACTTTTTTTCATAGTTTTTGAATTAAACTGCGGTGTCGCGAGTTACAGCAACAACCACAAACACAACAACAACAACAGATACACCAAAGAAGCCACCTAGATTATTTTTATAAATAATTAAATATAAAAACTTTTTGATTAATAAACAAAATTACTTAGTTTATTGAACTTTAAAATATGTACTTTTGATTTGATAAACAAAATTACTTAATTGCGAAATTATTTTATTGAACTTTAAAATATGTACTTTTTGATTTGATAAACAAAATTATTTAATTGCGAAACTATTTTATTGAACTTTTGTTTATGTAAGCACTTTTTGTATTTAGGTAATAAGTTTCATTTTAAAAGAAAATAATCAATAAAGACAGTAGTGATTTTGGTAACAAACGAAAAACATTGCATTTTTTTCCTAACCTTGTTAACCATTTAAATAACTGGCGCAGTCGGGTAGTTCCTGTAGTTCCTGTACAAATAAGATATAAAGGCGACGGATTATCGCAATACATATTCAAGTGACGGATCATCACTATACAACTGTATAAGGAGCAACATTACGTAGGATTAACGTAAAAATTGGAGCAGCATCGAACCCAAAAGCAATAATGCAGGTTACAATTATTCTTGTGTAAGTCGAATATTGAATAAAAAAATATAATAAATTAAAAACAATTGAAATTAGTGAAATAAAAATAAGTTAAAAACGATTAAAATTAATGAAATAAAAATAAATTGAAAATAAATAAAATTAATAAAATAAAAATAAATTAGAAACAATTAAAATTAATGAAAATTTAAGAAAAAAACAAAATCATTTAAAAGTGATAAATACTAGCTTATTAATTACACATACACTTCGATACATATAAAATAATTTACCTTTCGAAGATTAATTATTTTATATACGAAATAAATCAATTCATATATTTTTAAAGACCAGCGATTCCCAAGGGACCCTCCTGTAAATCTCTTTAAATATATGTTTTGTTTAAACACACATAAACCGTTTTATGCCTAAATTTCGTCCCTACTTTATTCCACGAACCCTTATCCCTATCCCAGAATCTGAAACTGACATGAGTGTGAATCAGGATAGTAATACTACAATGAATTCCGCGAACAATACAACCTCGACAGTACATAATATTCTGGAATCTCTAAGAATCCCAGATGCTGTCAAGGACCTTCCGAAATTTGACGGAAACGTTAGATTGTTGTACGATTTCATAAACAATGTGGAGGAAATTCTTTCGGTATTATCACCCATCGATGGCACTCCTTTTGCCAAAATGATCTTAAGATCGATACGAAACAAAATCCAGGGAGAGGCAAACGAAATATTAAATATGTACAGCACAGATTTGAGCTGGCAAAGCATAAAAAATAACCTTATACTACATTACTCCGATAAGAGAAATGAGACCTCACTAATTCGAGACTTACATCTCCTAAAACAAAATAATAAAACATTATAAGAATTTTATAGCTCAGTAGTAGAAATTTAAGCTACAATAAATAATCACTTAATGATTCATGAGGTAGATCCCAATATAATCACGGCTAAGAGAGATTTGTTTGCCAAAATGTGCCTCAACACATTTTTGTCCGGTCTTAAAGAACCATTGGGTTCCTCCATTAGAGCTATGAAACCAGAAACATTGCCTATAGCATTTTCATACTGTGTTACTGAACAGAACATGTTTTATATTCGACAAGAAAATAGGAACGTAATAAAGAAACAAGAAACCCCTAAAACATATAATCCACAACATTTATACCCTCACTATCAAAGAGCATTTACTCCAAGATCGCAACCACCAAACAATTACAGACCACAACAGAGCATGAATTATAATCCTCCCATTTACTACAATAAAACACAATTACCAGCCAATCAGTCATTCACTAGACCTCAGTTAATACACAATTCTAATTCACCAACACCTAGACAAACATACTATCCCACAGCCACAAATAACCAAAACCAATTCAACAATTTCAAACAACCACAATTAAACACTAACACAAACTATCAGACACCAGAACCCATGGACACTAGCTCAGGATACACTCACTTTAGAAACAATAGTGGACAAACACGAAGGATTCCTAGAGAAATTCATCATATTGATCATAACTCTGAAAATTTTTATCAAAGTGATCATAACTTTGAAAATTTTTATGACAATGGTCATAACTTTGAAAATTTATATAATACTTGTTCTGACGCTGAGAACTATGATGTCCCAAACTACGTGCCTGATGTGGACAATTATAACGAAGTTGAAGACGTGGGAAATTTTCAATTAAATGCCTCCAAAACCCAACAGGATACTTAGATATCAACAAACATGGTACTAACCTCCCTTACATAAATATTTCATCCCCATTCGGACATCCACTTCTGATAGACACGGGTGCATCAGCATCTTTTATTAATCCAGAATACACTAAACAATTAAATATAGAAGAATGTATACCGATAATAATAACTACCGTGTTAAACAAACACCAATTGAATACAAAGGTTAATATTCCCTCGTTCATAGAATTTCAGGAAAACGGAAACCTAGAATTTTTTGTTTTCAAATTCCACAATTATTTCGACGGCCTTATTGGACTCGATATACTTACTAAATTAAGTGCGAAAATAGACCTCGAAAGGAAACATTTAATCACAAAGAATTCCTGTATTCCCTTGTCCTTTAAACCAAACTTAACTTCAGGTAAATTTCTAATAGCACCAACAACGAAAGCTATTATTAAAATTCCTGTGGATTTAGAAAGTGGCGATTTTATAATCCCTACTATTACAATTAACCCCGAGGTAACTATTTCTCCTGGCATGTACAGGGCAAAAAACTGGTACAGTTTTGTTGAAGTGAATAACAAATCGGATACGGATAAAATAATTTTAATCGAAAGTCCAATTAAGGTAGATCCAATCACGGATTCGTACTACAGGGAAATTAACAATATTAGCTTCGAACATTCTCCTGAATACCAGAACCCTAAATTACTGGAAAATCTTAGAATTGATCACTTAAATTTAGAGGAACGTAAAGTTATCACAAAACTTTGTAGGGAATTTGAAGATGTTTTCCTTCAAGAAAATCAATCTCTAACCTTCACTAATAATATTAAACACGACATTATTACAAAAGATGACATTCCCATCTATACGAAATCGTATAGGTACCCCCATGTCCATAAAGCAGAGGTACAAAGGCAAATTGCAGACATGCTAAACCAGGGTATCATACGGGAAAGCTACTCACCTTGGAGTGCACCAGTATGGATAGTCCCCAAAAAAGCAGATGCTAGCGGGAAGAGGAAATGGCGTCTAGTTATCGATTATAGGAAACTTAACGAGAAAACAATCTCAGATAGGTACCCGATACCAAATATAAATGAAATACTAGACAAACTCGGTAAATGCATGTATTTCACCACATTGGATTTGGCTAGCGGATTTCATCAAATAGAAATGAATCCAAAAGATGTCCCTAAAACCGCATTTACAGTAGAAGGTGGACACTACGAGTTTGTAAGAATGCCTTTCGGGCTTAAAAACGCACCATCGACATTTCAGAGAGTAATGGATTGCGTCCTAAGAGATTTGATAGGAACTGTATGTTTGGTCTACTTAGACGACATTATTGTATATTCCACTTCACTCCAAGAACATGCAGAAAATTTGAAAAAAGTTTTCGGAGCCCTTAGAGAAGCCAACCTCAAAATACAACTAGACAAATCAGAATTCTTGCACAAACAGTGCGCATTTTTGGGTCATTTAGTGACTACTGAGGGAGTAAGACCAAACCCTGATAAAATATCAGCCATTCAGAATTTCCCAATTCCTACAAATCAGAAGGAAATAAAATCATTTCTGGGTCTATTAGGTTATTATCGGAAATTTATAAAAGACTTTGCCAAAATAACAAAACCATTTACAACATGTTTGAAGAAGGATAAAACTATTATAGTCGACGACAAATATAGGAAAACTTTTGAAATTTGTAAAAGCCTCCTAACTAACGACCCAATCTTACAATATCCAGATTTTTCAAAGCCATTCAACCTTACAACAGACGCAAGTAATTTTGCGATAGGAGCCATCCTGTCACAAGGGCCGATAGGAAACGATAAACCAATTTGATACGCAAGTCGCACACTCACAGCATCGGAGATAAACTACTCCACAATAGATAAGGAACTCTTAGCCATAGTTTGGGCTACCAAATACTTTCGACCATACTTATTCGGTCACCGTTTCAGAATCATAACAGACCATAAACCCCTCACATGGATTATGAGCCTTAAAGAGCCAAATTCAAAATTGATTAGATGGCGGTTGAAGTTAGAAGAGTATGACTACGAGATTATTTACAAGAAAGGTAAACTGAATACAAATGCGGATGCCCTTAGCCGAATAAAAACTAACCCTTTGGAAACTCTAAATATAAACACATTTGACACACTATCTAAGCAAGCCACTGCAGGTAGCACCATTCACTCAGCAGAGGAAAATTGCGATGATGGCATACCCATTTCGGAAAAACCAATAAATGACTTTAATTTACAAGCCATATTTAGGAAAGGAAACTCTAATCCTCGTACGAAACTCGAAGTAATTTTCAAAAACAAACATAAGAAAACCTTTACCTACCCCAATTATACAGAGAAAATTATAACGGACATTTTAAAAGACCATCTTAAAACCACAATAAAACCACGGCAATTTTCACAGATGATGAATCTTTTCGCATAATTCAGAATGTGTATGCAAAACATTTTGCACAAAGCAAAATATTCCGTTTAGTTAGGTGTACTGAAATAGTGAAAGACATAAAAGAAAACGATAGTCAAGATAAAATTATTCAAGACTATCATGAGAACAATAATCACAGAGGCATACAAGAAACACATGATCACCTTAAACGTGAATACTATTTTCCGTACATGAAATCAAAGATAATTCAAACAATAAATAATTGTACTTCATGCCAAAGATTAAAATATGACAGACACCCTCCAAAAACTCAATTTGAAAAACCACCAACACCTGTTAAACCACTGGACATAATACATATAGACGTTTATACAATTAGCGGGAAAAATATTTTAACGATTATAGATAAATTTTCTAAATTTGCTGCCGCTTACACTTTAACAGCGAGAAATAGCATTTGCGTAATTAAATCTTTAAAACACTTTCTGAGCCTACATGGCATCCCTAACGAGATTGTTTGCGACCAAGGAACAGAATTCAATTCAAACATATTCAAGGCCTTTTGCCAACAATATCAAATTAACTTGCATTTTACGTCTTTCCAACAATCAAGCAGCAACGCCCCTGTAGAGAGACTTCACTCGACATTAACTGAAACATATAGATTAATAGTAGAGAAAATTAAGGATAAAAAGTTAGAAATGGATCACGATGATATTCTGACAGAGACAATCATAACGTACAATAATGCAATCCATTCTTCCACAAAATTAACACCTTTCGAACTCTTCTACGGGAGAACCTACAAATTTGACCGTCAGATCACATTCAACAATGAACACGAATACCTTTCCAAAATTAATCAATTTCAAACTCAACTTTACGAATCTATTAAGAGTAAATTAGAAACTGACACGGATAAACGCATTGAGAAGCTTAATACAGACAGACAAGAACTATTAAATTACAGGAAAATGACTATATTTTCAGAAAAGAATGTAGGAGAAACAAACTAACACCAAGATTTTCCAAGCACAAAGTAAAACAAAACAACAAAGCAACACTATTAACTACACAAAACAAAAAACTACACAAATCTAAAATAAAGAAAAGACGATTTAAAAACTAAATTAATTTCCATTTTAGATTAATAACCACAATACATGTACAAACACTGAACATACAAAACCTGAGCGATGCACAGGGTTTGCTACAGATAAAACTGGGAACAGCCAAAACAATAACAGACTACACCAACCTTATACATATCATAAAACTCGATTCATATAGTAACAATGTTATGAAAATTGAAGAATCATTAAAACATTTCACACCTTCATATTACAACAAAGGTTCTCTCGAAATGACAAAATATAAGCTAACGGATCTCAAGAGTAAATTGAATTCAATAACACCTAGATATCGGAACAAAAGAGGATTATTTAATGGTATAGGATCAGCAGTAAAATTCATTACAGGAAATATGGACAGCAATGATGCTTCTCGTATTAACGAAGTAATATTCAACCTGACATCAAAGGTACAAACCGAAACGAATAGACAAAGTATACTGAACACCAAGATTATTGAGAGAATGGAAAACATTACAGATCATATAAATAGGGAACAAGATACTATAGTTCGGTCATTACAACACTCACAGAATAGCATTCTTTCCAACTCCAAACTTATTAACGACATTCAATACTTAAATCAGATAAATTATCATATTGATTTACTGTCAAATCATATCGCAAGTATTTCCGAAGCAATGATCTTATCCAGACTTAGAATTATACCAAAAATGATTTTAAATATGGAGGAACTAAAAGAAATCGAATACAATCTAAAAGACCAATCTATTAAAATTGATACTATAGAACACTTGTATGAACTCTTATAGTTACAAGCCTACTACAATAACACAAATATCATTTTCAATATTCTTATTCCTCATATCCCTCATGATCAATACACAATTTCCCACACAATTCCCATACCTATTAATAAGACAAAAGAAATAATAATAAAACCATATATAATTTATAACAATGAGAAAATTCAATATTTCGATCAATTATGCAATAAAATTGAAAACTTGTATTACTGCAAAGAAAGTTCACAACAAGAAACAATAGAAAAATCCTCATGCTTTGGAAAAATCATAAATAACCTGGAAGCCAATTGTAAACTCAATGATGTAGGCCAGATAACGAAAGTCTCACAACCCGAACAAGGACTTGTGTTAATAAGAAATTTACCACCAACACCCAAACATATATTGGGACGAATTTATTCTAAACCCATCCACACAAGGAAGCATAAAACCTCTATCCACAATGGAAAGCTTGAGTATACCCAAACTTAAGGAGTACCATTTAAAAAATAAACTGGCCATTGAAGTCTTATCGAATAATACAGAACTACACAGACACTTAAACTACGGCCTCCTAGTTGCAATAATTGGTGTAATAATTATCATTGTCATAACCAAACGGAAAATAAAATTCGCTGTAAATGAACTTCCCACTACAAATATAATCGCTCCTGACCATCAATACTTTTGGCCATCGCTCCATACTAAGAGGGGAGGAGTTACAGAAACAACCACAAACACAACAACAACAACAGATACACCAAAGAAGCCACCTAGATTATTTTTATAAATAATTAAATATAAAAACTTTTTGATTAATAAACAAAATTACTTAGTTTATTGAACTTTAAAATATGTACTTTTGATTTGATAAACAAAATTACTTAATTGCGAAATTATTTTATTGAACTTTAAAATATGTACTTTTTGATTTGATAAACAAAATTATTTAATTGCGAAACTATTTTATTGAACTTTTGTTTATGTAAGCACTTTTTGTATTTAGGTAATAAGTTTCATTTTAAAAGAAAATAATCAATAAAGACAGTAGTGATTTTGGTAACAAACGAAAAACATTGCATTTTTTTCCTAACCTTGTTAACCATTTAAATAACTCGCGGAATCGGCCAACAAAAATTTAAAACTCAACGAGTTACACAAGACTGAATATTATTCCGACAACAAAAACATGTATAAAGAATTATATCCTTGATTCGGGTTTTAATTTAATAATTTCGGTGCGCATAACAAAAAGCTCTCCCCTTTAAAGGAACACTATGCACTAAAGGGTAAATTTAAACGACGATTGCAAACTTAAAGATTTAGTCAGTAACTTGAGTACTTTTTGATGAATTAAAACGCCAACTTTTTCACACAGTTCTAAATTTAAGACCAATAGTCAGCACAAAGTACGAATTTTAATAACAATTTGGTAAGAAATTTTCAAACAAAGTTTCTTATTAAAATAAAATATGAGTTTAAAATCGTGCTTTGTGCTGACTATAAAACTCGTCCAACAAAAGTCTGAAATGGCTACTGAAAATTTAAATGAAAAACCTCCATAATATTTATAAAAAGCTTCATAAATGTGATGAAAAACAAAACTTAAACTTGCAAAATGTGATAAAGTTTTTTTTAAATACAAAATTACATGTTTTTTAAATTTGTGACAAAGTAGTTGTCAATGTCGACAGTAGCGTAAGAGATGTTGAATTTATTTTGTAAAGAATTAATTGCCAGTTTCATAGTCAGAACTAAGATCGATTTTTGTCTTAAATAATTTTTAAGTAAGAAATTTCTAGCCAAACTGGCCCTAAGAATAATATCAATTGTTCCTTTAAATATCTCTTAAGTAAGAAATTTTCAAATCGATCATAGCCCTGGCAATAAAACTGGCCCTAATTTTTTATCTAAAAATTTTCGAAATAAAAAATTTTAAAACATTGCGAAATAACATATTAAAAAAATTTTTGAAATAAAAAAAATCTAAATTTAAATTTCAACAAGGGCCGCACAAAAATCAGCAAAGGGCCGCAATTGCCCACCCAATGGGCTGCATTTGCCCACCGTTGATATATAATTATAGATGATTTTATAAAGAACGTTATATTGTTATATATTAAAGAAATCATGAAATATTGTAGATATGGAACCATATTAAGTTATATATGGGTTCTTATTCGTCAATATATAATCATATCTAACACAAATTATGAAATATTTCTTATATGGCTGCACATATAGTTTTATATTATTATGTATAGTGTCATACTAAATTATATATAAACGTATATGTAATTATATCTGTAATATGTTACTTTATGTACTTATATATAGCACATGCAATTATATTTAGGCCAGTATGTAATAATATAAAATCACATATGTCTCCATATTAAAACCTTTGAGGAAAAAATATCTAACATATGACTATATAAAAGTATATCTGCTTGAATTTAAAAGCATATCTGGCCATATGTAACTATAAGTTACTATATGCAATTACATAAAATAATATATGATTATATCAAAGCTTTTTTACTCGGGTACACACAAACTCTTATAATAAACTTACATTACGCTTAAAGACTATACACACATACAAACACTTATATTCAACCAACTATACGATATTACTCTACATTAGGCTTAACATTATACATACACACAAACTGTTATAATAAACCTCCCAACAAACACCAGTTCAAGCCTTAGAGAAAATTTGAGATTTACATTTGATATCAAGCCTATATTTCAAATCTGTCTCAATAAATAAAATTGAGTCCATAATTTTATATTGATTAATATTTGAAATCGATTTGAGAAATACACTTGTAAAAGCTTTGAAATTTCTATGTAAACTTCTCTATTTTCCTCTAGTGTTTTTCTATTTAAAAGCATAGGTTTGAGATTTATCATTTATATCAAATCATTTTCAAACTGAAAATAAGTTTTTTTAAATTTTTTAGAAAAATTATCATCACATTAGAAAATTATATATATTTCAAGTATTTGTGGAGTATTTTTCTATATTCGATAATGATTTGAGATAATTTTGTATGTATAACGTATCTCAAATAACAAAACAAAAATGTCAATAAATAAAATATATATTGGAAAATTTCAGGATTAACACGTAAATACGCCTATAAATATATAATATTACAGGAAGAAGCAACGCGTTTTTTATTTGTTAAAAGGAGCTGAGAAGGTAAGTAATAAAATATAATAACAGTGAATATAAAAAATTAACTTATTTCATCAACATTTTACAGATCGTACTTTTTACAGCGAATGTTGTCATCAAGGTTGAGCTTTGAATTTTTCAGGTAAGATATGATTTCAACTAAGCATTTTAACCGCTCCGTTTTTCATTACGAGACCAATAAAAAAAATCTTATACTACATTTATACCTGATCAGAAACTACCTGGTTTTTGGCTCTTGTAGTTTTTAGCTGGCGAAAACGCATTTGTCTTGTGACATGTCACAAGGGGTCAATTTCCCCCTCCTATGACAACGTCATGAAAAAGTGACCACTCTATTTCATATAAAGGGGCCAGTTCGGTGACAGTTTGTTAAAGTTTTCCGTAGGGTAGTTTTGTAGAAAAACTAGATGATTTTTGCTCAAGTATAAATGTAGTATTATGGACATTTTATTAAAAAACCAACAGCCTGAATGCAGTTCTAATAAATATGTTACATGGACCAGTTTTATAGCCAGAACTATGGATGATACTTAAATATTTCTTAAATTAGAAATTTTCTTTGAAAATTTCTAGCTTAAGCAAAATTTTATAAAAAAAATCGTTCCTAGTTCTGACTATAAAACTGGCCCTGAAAATTTAATGTCTATAAGATTGATTTAATTGTCTTTTCACATTTATATAAACACAGATAAACTTAAAATTTATTAACACTAAAAAGCCAGTTTTATAGTCACAACTAAGAACTGATTTTTGTCTTAAATACTATTCAAGTTACAAAAAAAATTTTTCAACATTTCTTAATTAAGCAAAATTTTAGAAAAAAATCGTTTTTATTTTTGATTATTAAACTGACCCTTAATCATTTTTGTATTTTAAGGTATCCAAATTTGAAGATAACTTTTTACCACCCGGGAGTTTAATTTTTAAGTGGCTTTTAAATATTTTATACTTTACTTTTTTAAATGTTTTTATATTGTAACCATTCAATACAATTTTTTATTTTTTTAAGTGTAAAAATAAATGGTAGTGAGATTTGAAAAGAGTTCGTTATTTTCATTGGAGGCAGATTTGATATATAACATATTTCTCAAGTCTTTATAGACAGTATTTTTCTATTATATAATTAATATTGATAAAACTTTAATATTCATGTTAAATGTTGATTTGAGAAACATTTGAATTTTTGTTACTTTCAAGTCTATATCTCGACTCTAAAAATATTTGAGAAATATGCTTGAGCTCTAACTGCCGTTTTTATAGAGAACGGCATGATTCTCAAATTGAGAATAAAAATTCTCAACGCTATTCTCAAAGGTAATGTTTGAGAATTAAACTTGTTCTCAAATCTATATTTACTCAGTTTCAATAGTAATTGTTTGTTGGGCTACATTACGCTTAAAGACTATACACGCACACAAACTCTTATAGTCAAGCAACTATACAATTCTAATGCGTAATTAATCATAGCATATACTTAGGTGTACAATTAAATATAGTACTACGTTGCCAGATTGATGTATTTTGTCCATCCCGTCTCTTGGGCTATTTTCTTCTAGAAAAGTCCAGAGTTTTCGATACTAGGCCCACCCATTTTCCTAACAATATGAATACTAAAGAATCTTTTCGAGAAAGACAAACCCAAGATTTAGAGGTTATAAAGGTATTAAGGGTTTTCACAAGGGGTGTACTATTTGTTGTATCGTTGTATCGTCCTAACAAAAAACAGAGTTGTGAAAAATTAAATTGAAAAAATACAACATTTGAGAATAGCACGATACAACATTTTTACGTATGTTTAGTGTCCTATGTTTGAGTGTGCTAACCGATAGAAAACTGAATAGAAAATCGTTGTTAAACACAAATAAAAATTTTAACAACTCTGTTTTTTGTTAGGACGATACAACGATACAACAGATAGCACACCCCTTATGAACAACCTAATTGTGTTATGTTCAAATTAAATATTCACAACATAAATATTAATACACAATTTCTCATATTGTTTGTAGTCTATTTTTGGAACTGATGTTGAAGATTTACGTCCCTACCATAAAACTACCACACCATTACAATGGAAGCCTACCGATATACGAATTATGCTGACACCTTTAAGGGATTCCTCAAATGGTTTAACTGAGGCATATTTTCGAACCAAATTGCATATTGTTTGTCCATCAAAATATCCAAAAGTGTAAGTGTATAAAGATAATTTCATAAATAAAATAATACTTGTCTTCAAGTATGGCCCGACTCAAGTTTTGGCACAGTTTTCATCATAAATTCCGTAGAGGCGAATCCTTGGTTATGAACTACATTAAAGCAGAACACAGCCAATCGTATTAAACGCACCGTCCTACATAGTTACATCCTAAATAGAAATGATGCAGAGAAAACAAATCAAAAGTTACTGTTGGTTATGAGGTATGGTGACATGAAAATCTTTGATGAAACCAACGAGCATATAATTTAAAAGAGGTACCAACTCTCCCTACCTCTGTTAAGAATTACACATTTCTGCAAATGCTAACTTTTTCTATACAAACTGTTAATGTTCGAAAGATGCGATCACTGAACCAAAAGTCGTAAGTGAAATCAATATAAAAATTTTGTTATTTTTTAATGAAACGAATTGTTAAAACAATATATTGTTACGAAAATGGCTTGGCCTAGTATAGAAAACTTTTGACTTTTCTAGAAGAAAATAGCCCAAGAGACGGGATGGACAAAATACAACAATCTGGCAACTTAGTACTACATTTAATTATACACCTAAGAATATGCTATGATTAATTACGTTTTAGAATTGTATAGTTGTTTGACTATAAGAGTTTGTGTGTATGTATAATGTTAAGCCTATTGTATAGTTAGTTAATGATAAGTGTTTGTGTTTTTGTATAATGTAGGTTTATTATAACAGTTTGTGTGTGTGTATAGTGTTAAGCCTAATGTAGAGTAATACTGTATAGATGGTTGTGTGTATAGTCTTAAGCGTATGTAGAGTTAAGTATAGCATGCTAGAATTATCCAGTGTGTTGTAGAAGTATGGCTGTTACTATATAAGGCGCGCGTTAACATTAGAGAAGGGGAAGTTAATTATTAACATTTGTGCTGTTAAGACCGCGAGTTAGTAGCGCTTTAGTAATCGTCATAATAGAGAGAGTTTGTAAATAAGTAATAGTGTGTAAATAAATACGAGTGTCCAAGCTATTTCAAACTAAAGTGTATTCGTGTTTTGGTTATTGGCTAATTGGTTGTTATTCACGCTGTGGCTGGTTTATCTAAGGGAGATAAACGAACGTTTTGTAAGGTAAAACGTAACAATTGTTGTCAGCGTTGGAACTGGTTATTTTGATTGCAATAGAAAAGAATCCGGTTTATTTAAGGGAAATAAACCAACGTTTTTAAAAGATCAAAATGTAACAATATTTTTTATTCAAATTAATGTGTGTTTTTTTTAAATCAACTACTTTTTTTTAAATGAACGTACTTATTTACGTCAATAATTCTCTACAAAACAATTGTTGTTTGATCATTTTTTGTCCATTTTTTAACAAAATTTAATTTGTGAACTCTAAAAAATTTTATAAAAAGGCAGTAACGTAAATTTGATATAATTTTTCTTCAATTTGAAAAAAAGGGTATTAAATCTGTGGAAAAAAGTTTAGTGAGGTTAGTTTTGTCGCGTCATTACTCGTGCTAGCATGTGTATTTGTAATTGTCGGAAATATCAATAAATTGGCATTAAGTGTTTTTGTTTTTCAAAGTATAGATAATTAACAAATTCAGTGACTGAAAGTGCCTCGAAAATGCTGATACCATCAAAAATATTATATATTGTTACTAAAATGGTTTAAATCCCGAGTTACATGGAATCGCCCGGTTCCGTAGCCTACGATTCCAGTGCCCATATATAGATAAGAAGTAGGGAATGCATCCGGGATTCCCGGGAAATTAGGAATTTTTCAGTTCCCGGGAATTTAGACCGGGAATCCCGGGATTTTAAAAAATGCAGTTAAAAATAATAAAGTTAATTATTTCAAATTTACTTATGCAAAATTTTTAAACGTTTTGAAAATAGTAAAAATCTTACATTAGGCTTGCTCATTTACTTACAAAATTGTCGTAAAAGTAGTAAGATTTTCGAGTAAACGAACACACTGATTAATTTGTGTACTGATCGAACTTTTTAAGTTCCTTTTTTTTTAACAGGCACTAAAAAGAACTTGAAAAATATATTGTTTAAGAAAACCACTCAACTAAATAGTGTTTGTATAAAAAATTTTGAATCGCACTTATTTTGTACAGAATTAAAGACAAATTTGTCAAACGATTTTTAAAAATTTTCAAGTAACCCGAGTAAAAAAAGTTAGATATTATAAAACACAAACGTATCTTTTTTTGGTATAGCCTAAACTACAATTTGATTCGAAAAGTGGTGGATCGTATTGTATTAATTTAGATACACCTTGCGTCGAATATGATGAAATACGATCCCAAAGATGGGTTTTATGTCTCAGAAATGAGCTCCAAAAGCATAAACATTTTTTTCACTTTTTCCTATGAAAGTTGTCCGTCCAAAAGAGCCCCCTGTATAATCAAAAATGACTCAGAAAAAAGAACGTATAAAATCGAAATTTTCCTCATAAATTTAAATAATTTTGGAATCTTCTTTGAGTCCGAAAAGTGAACCCTCATTTTGAGACAGTTTTTTAGATTCTAGAGACAACTTTTTGGATTGTTTTTCTGGGTTCATATATTCTGCCAAAAAAAAAAATAGTGTTTTCAAAAAAACAATAATCACCCAGCAAAATCTTTCATTACCAAATAAGTGGTTATATAATAGAAATTCATAGCTCCGCAGAACTTATTTTTTGGCGTCTAAGCTCATTATTTTTGTTTGGCGTGGTCGTTTTTATAAGTAGTCACGCTTACCCGCTCGCTTACGAAAAAATGAGAAATAAGTAGTTATGAGATTTTGAATAATAAGTGGTTACACACATGCTTACAAAAAGTTGAATTATAAGTGGTTATCCGATTGCTTACTTGATTCTTAAAAATAAGGAGTTAAGCAAATACTATTAGCTTAAGAAAATACATTCAGAAAAATTTAAGTTTTTTCTAGTGTGTAATTTCAGGACTCGTCATAAAAATTTAAACATAAAACATATTTACATATGTGACAGCGCATAGAGAAAGGGACCTAAGGGTAAAAAACCAATTTTTTTCTTTTTTTTGTGGACAACATCTGAGCATCGAATGAGACCGATCCCATGCTCTCCTGAACAAAACCGGTTTTTACCGTTAGGTCCCTTTCTATTTTGCGCGTCACATATAATAAATAAAAATGTAAATGAATGTTATTTTAGTTTGACTCAAGATCATAAATTAATATCACTTTCTGTTTAAATTATTTTCAAATCAAAGAAAGATGATACAATTTTTACAAGTAAATTACAAAGAATAATTCAAACTTCTGTGTTTATCATACACAGAGTTGAATACAATCAGCTGAGATATCTTAAGAATTAAGGTTCAAAGCAAAAAAGAGTAATAATAACAAAAGGATAAAAATAGCATTGTTAAATTTCGTTGATGTTAGTCTAAGTTGAGTTGTTGATAACAAACTCGATTTGCTTTCAACATTCATATAAGTAGACGATTATCAAATATTAACCCACTCAAAGGTGAAAGGTACTGATGATGGCTTTGTAGCGAAAGCCGAAAATGCGCATTCTGCCTTGTTGGTCTTATCGAATTTTTTCAATAATTTTTATTCTTTGTAATTTACTTGTAAAAATTGTATCATCTTTCTTTGATTTGAAAATAATTTAAACAGAAAGTGATATTAATTTATGATCTTGAGTCAAACTAAAATAACATTCATTAACTTAAAATAACAGATCAACTAAAAACTTTTCCCCCATTCATAAATAAAAATGTATAAAATTTAACTGTGTAAAAAGTATTTATTTAAAATATTACGAGTAAGTCATTATTTTATATTTAGATACAATGAAAACAATAGGCAGTTATTAGGAAGTCATTATTTTATATTATAAAATAATGCAGAAGGTAATGATATATCATTTTTGGTAATGCTGATAGTAATGAGGTGTCATTACCAATATTTTGCTGGGCATTTCTATGAGCCATTTAAGAATCTTATTTATGAGCGCTCCGAACTTGGTGGCTGGGTAGTTTATTAAATTTTTAAAAATACATATATAATTAGACTTTTATAATTTCTAATATAAAATTAATTCTTTCCCTCTACGAAAATTCCAAGAAAAACTACCTGAGCTTTTTCACGATCATGAAAATTTGAGGTCTTTAAGACATTTTATTAATAAAAATTTTATAATTACTATAAAATATTTTCTAATTTATGTACCTTGCGGGATCCCGGGAATTCAAGATAAATTTCCCGCTTTCCCGGGAAATCAAAAAGAGCGGGATTTTGCATTTCCTAATAAGAAGACAAACACTTCCTTCATACTATACTTCTACCTGATGTATAATGAAGTTTTAAGGGGAAAATGTCAAAATTTGTGTGAAGACTTCATTTTAAACGACCCTCGTTAAAATTTTGACAGAGACAATTAAGATTGGTTTCCATTATTTTGTGAGGTAATATATTTA
This sequence comes from Leucophora obtusa, assembly GCA_949987735.1. Taxonomy (NCBI): domain Eukaryota; kingdom Metazoa; phylum Arthropoda; class Insecta; order Diptera; family Anthomyiidae; genus Leucophora; species Leucophora obtusa. The sequence goes on from OX465298.1 coordinate 98,954,334, forward strand.
GTTTTCATAAAGTAATTACATTTTTAACAAATATCGGTTATTCCATGACAAATTGACCAAAATTTGACTTTGAAGTATCGGTTTATTACACATATATGTGTATGGAAACCCTTAGTAACAAGATTTGGATACGCTAGAACCCCTAATTTTTGTGAGGTTTGAAAAAAAATGCATAAGCAAAAAATGGGGGAGGTGGGGTGGGAACAAATGGGTCCTTATCGGGGTCAAAGGTGGTGGAGGTGAAGGGTTAAAAATCCACAAAAGCCCCACAACTTCCCCGGAGTCACCCCCAGAGCGGTAAAATGTAAGACCGACCCCATTGATTTGTCTTTTGCAGCATTTTTTCCGAACATACCTATCACCAATCTCCGCTCTGTAAGAGGGCTCCCATACAAATGACATTTTTATAAAATCTACTCTCACCGCTTTAACGGTCCTAAGGGTGCCCCTAGAGAAGTCAAATGTATGACTGACCCCCAATATTTTTTTTTTTGTGAAATCAGCTCCTACCGCCCCATGGAGCCTTCTAAAGGGGTGGTATGTAAGAACGATCCCTATTAGTTTTTCCTCCCAATATTGTTTCCGAACATACCTATCCTCTGTCTCCACTCCCTAAGGGCGCTCCCATACAAAAATTACATTTTATAAAATTTGCTCCTACCGCTCTAACTGTCGCAAGGGTGCCTCTAGAGGAGTGAAATGTATAACTGACCTCCAATATTTTTTCAACCTTAACATTTTGTCCGAACATATCTAGCCTTTATTTTCAACCCTTAAAGTGGTCCCCATACTAATTTTTTAGTTTATATAAATTTTTTTGTGAAATCGAGGAGGGATTTTTTGCCAGGACTTGTTAAAGTGCCACACCAGCAATTTTCCGTTTATATTTTTCTGGCTGGGTATTTACTCCATTGATAAACCAAGAATTATAGGGAATTAATCGAATATGCTGCTCTATATTACTACATTTGTATGTGCACAACGTAAAATAAATAGTTACTTAAGTCCGATTTTGGTCTCTCTTTCGTGGAGTAAGACATGTTGCAAATGTAATTGGTTTTTAAAACAACATATTTCACCGATCTTAACTGTCTATGTCCAAATTTTAACGAGGGCCGTTTTAAATGAAGTCTTACCACATATTTTTATTTTATCCGCTTAAAACGCAACGAGAAGTAATACTTAGACCAAAGATTAGTATAAAGAAAGTGTTTGTCCTCTCATTCCGCATAAAAACACTTATAGGTATTTTTCGGAAAACCGCAAATTTAGGAGTTATGGCGCAAAAATGCTTTGAAGTGTTTTTAGGTAATTTTTAGGGTCAAAAGTCCAAACTGACTGGCCTATATGCGCCCGAGAGATCCAATTTTTGTACACATATTATTTTTTATGCCCAATCTATGGGAAACTGCCGGTGGAGCGAACAAAAAAATACTTTTCAAATTTGGGTGGTCTAGTGTATATTCGTTGTAACAGGGTGTATAGAAAATTAATTATAAATGATACCGAGTGTATCAAAAATGCACATTTCAGATATTTTTACTTGGTTTTTGGCAAAAACCAGGTAGAATCTGTTTTTCAGTTTGTATGGAAAAACTAAATTAATTTTCTAGTTTTCGGCTCAAAAACTAAAAATCTAAAGTCTAAATACAATATAAACCAGAAAAAGACTGACTTTTTTAATACCTAAAAATGAAGGAGTCTGTGACAAATCTTAAATTATAGAACCCAGATAAAACCATTCAAAAATATAAAACATATATTTTCTAATCAATTTCAATGAAGTTAGAGATAATTGAAGTGCAATTTTCGAAAAAAATAACGATTTTAAAATATGCATGTTCAAACATGTACTTTATTTCTTTTTGCCATAGTAAATTCATATAAAATTTAAGTATTTGAAATAAAAAAGATGCAAAATTTGTATTTCAGATTGAAATTTCTGTAAATGTTGATGCAGAAGTTGTGATAAAAAGAATTTAGTGGAATATGAATTTATGTCGTGTGTTAAGATCTTACAAATCCGATTAAGGGATTTTACTAGATTTGCAAAATAGGAAAATAAGTGAAGTTTTCACTTTATTTGCAATTATATCCTAGATGCTTTACCTTATAAAAATAAATTGATATTTTTCTAAAAGCCCAAAGTCTATACTTTTAAACCATATTAAATTTATCCGTGGTTTAGTCAAGTATATGAATAAATAAGAAAATTTAAAGAAAAAATTGTCTTTTTGCTAAAAGCTAAATTTGCGAATATTTCAAAAACTAGAGCTAATTTTAAAATTTGGTGTTCCCCTTCTTGATAGTCATCCTAAAATCTATCAGAATTTATATGTCGCATGCCCGATGCATTTTTATTGTTGTACTGTGTTATTTTAAAAGTAAAATTTTCTTGTTTTTTGGATCATGTACATCCTAGAGGAATAAGGCCCTCAATATATTAATATTTTTGGAGCAAGTTAACTCTTAGTAACCAGAGCTTCGAAGAATTAATTCAATTTGTGAGTTCTGAATAGGAAATTTATTTAATTAATTCACAAATACTTTTTACCGAATTAGTTCAATTACTACTATTGTTCTTTTTATTAAATCAAATGAATAAATTCACTTGTGAACGCGTTCAATTTAATGAACCGAACGGATGAAAATTTAACTAATTCCCACTGAATTTATTCATTTTCACTGAATTCAAAAGTGTTTTTTGCCATTCAGTAGACTTATAATTAGAATGATATCAATTAGACACTACTGTCAAATTCCATACAAATTTTGAATCAAAAACTAAAAGTTTTTAAAAACTGCGAGTAATAGTTTTTGGGTGTGGTGTAAATTGAGTTTTAGAAAATTATGAGGAAGATTTTTTAATTTTTCTTACAGAAATTTCCAATAGTTGAATTTTATAAATCCACTCTACGGATTTGAGGATAAAATTTCCGATTGGACTATTGTATTTTTTTTAAAATAACAAATTTTGATAGATATTTTTAAGCAAAAAAATAGTAAAATTTTATGAGGATGATGTAATGCCATTTCCGTTAAGTTTTACAACCCCATTTACAGAATCCAATCCTTTTTCAATCCAATTCCGCTACGGTTTTCATAAAGACCATGATAGCATTTAATTAATTCTTTGAATTTTTTTAGTCGAACGCGTTCAGTTGAACGAATTATAATTTACAAGCGCGGGCTATAGCCCGCTGGCTTGTCCGGAGGCCCCAGGTTACACAGGATTAAATTCGGCTGTGCCGGATCTTTAAATACCCTGCATGCCGGTGTTTTTATTAACAGGAAAAAATTCAAAGAATTCGTATAATTTGTAAATAAAAAAAAAATAAAATACACTAAATTAAACGAATATTTGTTATGTATAATGTTTCTAAGCATAATCTCTTTAATAACTACAAATTTAACAATCTGTTAAAGTAGGGTAAAACCTGAAATAAGCATTTCATAAAATTTGGAAAATAAAAGTCTCAGTTGAAACCATAAGTATTGAGTTTGTATCTATTTAAAGACTTTTTGAAGGGTCATCCACCCAAGAATATGTAAAATCCATCATTTAATATCTAACAAATTAAAAAAATCTGGAACAATTGCACCATTTAAGCCCATTTTCATTAAATTTTCAAAAATTGATGTACAAATAAAATACAAGATAAACTAAACAAAATAGTGATGTTGCTTTATTTAATCGTCATTCGAATACATTCAGTATTCGTAATATTAAACTGTCTTTAAAATATTATTTTAAACTATTACATAACCAAGATACATATGTATAAAAATTGTTTTTGTCATGTTTTGATTTATTATAAATTATTTTTATTAATAAAATCTTCAATACAACATTATTCACCTATGATTAGCGAGTCAATCGTTTACTTAGGTTGAGTTCACACCTAATTCTTAAACACGTGTTTAGCTAATATACGTATTTTAGCTCTTTATTCTATTACAACAGTTCTTTATTCTTTTACACTTGTTTTAGCTAAACACGAGTTTAAGATTTAGGTGTGAATGCCGTTTTACTCTATGAATCACTAATAATTTATTTATTCATTTTCCTTATTAAACGTTTATTAAAAAATGTCATGCATAATCGTTAGATAACAGTTTGTAAAATTCTCGTTTTATTCTGGTAACACCCTTATTTAATGTGTCTCCACTATTAAATAAATTGTTGTACACTGACTTCTGCTGTCTGCGATAAACCTTTGATAATTTGCCGAAAGTTACTGCAATTATTAAGATATGGTCCACTTTTTTCAAAAATGAAAAAATTAGCAATGCTTTTGTGAAAGAACTTTTAGTATTTTAAATAATCTATACTCACAAGAAAACAATGTCCTTCGACCTAATAAAGACTGAAATTTTAATAAGAATCAATTTTGAAAAAAAGGCAAAAATGTTTAAGATTTTTACTTGCAGCTAAAGCAAAAGAGTTAGTAAATTCTGTAAATAAAAATACAAAATATATGTGGGAAAAAGATAGTTATACTTTTTAATGTGATTTAAATTAATATAAATGTATGTAATACGACGTAAGACTGAATTTTAATTGTTACGTTTTCTTGTTTTTATGTTATTATTTTTTTATTTTTGAAAAGAAAAATTTTTTAAAATAAAATTTTACTTTTTTGAACTATAAGTGCATTTTTAAATTGTCCAGTTATTTTTTTTTAAATTGCAGCTGAATTTTTCCCATTTTATAGTTATTTGACTTTTGGTATCTGGCAACCCTAATTAAATCATACCTGAACATCAGAAAACAACGTGTTTTATTCAACAATTCAGTATCTAAGAATATTACTCCGGAGTACCCCAAGGTAGCCACCTTGGACTAATTTTGTTTTCTCTTTTTATTAATGATCTACCCTTAGCGATAAAATATTTCAATATCTTAATGTATGCTGATGATATGAAAAAATCTTTGAAAGCTTCGATAATTCTTCTGATCACACATAACTTCAACAAGATTTGGATAGCTTCTATGAATAATGTTGTTTAAATTTAATGGAGTTAAACCTGAAAAAAATGCAAACGTATTCGATTTTCAAGGAAGTTTTGTGATGATTTACTTTTCTACAACATATTACGTTGACTGTAAATAAAGCTCGTGGTGATCGTTGACCATACTGGCTCGCGTCAAGTTACCTACATTGGAAATCCGAAGAAAAATTATAAATCTCTGAATTTCTTGTCAGTAACCTGGTGTTCAATATTCCTCAACGTGCAACGATATACTACAATCCGCTATATATTCCGTTTTTCGTTCGTCAAAACTATCCTGAGGCGGATCCTATTTTCAAAAAACGTTAATTAAATTAAACGCATCATCATTTTAATTCTAAACAAATAGTTCTCTTATAGGGTCTCTTTGTTTACATTTCTAGTACAAAATAGTAAACTTGTAAAGTACTAAAGAATTGCCAAAAAGGATTTGCTTTGCATATAAAATGCAAGAAAATGATATCAAAAGTAGTAAATCGAAGCAACTGAATTAAAAAATGAACAAATATTTCATTTAAAATGATTTTAAGATAAAAAACTATTAAAAATAGCAGGGTTGGCAGGCAATACCGCTAAAAAACCGTTATCGATTCAAAACCCTTTCAACTGACTACCGTTACCCCTAAAATGCCATTACCGAAATACCGGGAATACCGTTATCCTTAAAATACCGATACCGAAATAAATGAAATATCGATAACCTTAAAATACCGTTACCGAAACAAATGAAATATTGTTATCCCTAAAATAGTGTTACCGTTATTTTTAATTTTCTGCTTTTGATAATTTTATGTGGTTATGAGTATTTTTTTGTACATTAAGTTGATAAATTGGTTATGTTTTTAAAAAAAATTTCGGCATGCATGGAAATAACTGACTACCGTAACCCTTAAAATACCGTTACCGATGTAACTGAAATACCGTTAACCTTAAAATGCCGTTACTCAAATACCGTTGTCCTAAAAATACCGATACCGAAATAAATGAAATAGAGTTACCCTTAAAATACCGTTACCGAAATAACATAAAATATCGTTACCCTAACGATAACCTCATTCGTTTCGGTTACCATCCATGAAAAATAGTAAAAATTAGCATGTAAACAAACAGACATATAATAAGGGCATTTTTTAATCACCTGGATTTAGAATTTTTCATACAAAAAGTGGATTTATTAAATCCAAAAAAAAGTTGGATTTATTTATCTGGGTTTACACATAGCAATAAAAATGCAAATATATGAAACAACCTATTAATTTAATGTCAGAAAAATACGAATGAAAATTAAAGAGAAACAAAGAAATTACAAAACTAGCAAATAAATGGTTTTTCTTAAAATTTTTTGTCTGAAATATGTTTAGAAAAAAACTACACCGCACCAAATACATATTTTCCATCTTGGACATGGAGACATAGCTGAAATACAAATGACAATGACACTCTATAGTAAGTAATTTTATTAAATCGAATTAGTGAGTATTAAATATTGCAGTGTAATATTTTATTTATGTAAAAATATAAATTGAAGTGATAAAACTTAAAAGGCATAATGTTTGTCGCTGTTTTATATAAAATCTAATTAAAAATTAAAAGTAAAATCCTTCATCGTTGAATTTGGTATTAAAAATTAGGGTGAAAGAAGTGTCGACTACAGAATTATTTTAAAATAGGGAGAATATAACCTCATCTGTTGAGCAGTTTTTGAACTACTTTTTGGATTTATTAAATCCAAGTGATTAAAAAATGCGTCTAATATTTTCATAAAATGATGTAATTTTTAATATTATTGTCTGTAAGGATTAATTCCATAAACTAAATAAATAAAAAAAATATCCTGTAATAAGAGTTCTGATCAGTAGTGACTATATTTTTAAGTCTGTTTTTGAAGGGAGAAAATACTCTCGGGAGTTTAAAAAATTGAAGTTCCGTATAATTCTTTGAAACAATAACAACAACAACACACAGTTAATATGGATCAGTTTTAGCAGAATTTCAATAACTACCTAATAGATGTTCAAAATGTGTTGTTAATTAGGTACATGCAGTTTCTAGAAGACGTTCGCTGTCACATGAATGAATGAGTAATTTGTATTTTGTTTTTGCATTGCATGTATAAAACGTCATCTAGAAACACCACCTTATCTAGAACATTAATTTGGCTGTTGTAAAAATTATAGCACTAAAGAATTTTTCAGGTAGAAAGCCATATTAAAATATTGTCCTTTCGCTAAATGGTCAACGTGATGCGTTGACATATTTGAAAGGGACTACTTAAACAATATTTTGACAACTTGTAACACTGTTTGTATAATTAATATAATATCTACTTATTTATATGCCACCTTATAACATGTTTATAAAATGAATTTTGTATAGAAAATTTGTTTTATAAGCCATTTACAAATTTAAAAAGTGATTATGCATATGACCCTTAAAATATAATTTTACCTGCGAATTTATTACAAAACAATTTGAGTAAATTATAGTATAAAAGTAAATGTTCTCTTTAAATATTTAGTCATTATTGTGCCAACTAAATAACTAATCAATCTCTGAAAATTGATGCTCATTATAAAGGAAAACATTACAAATTATTGTGTAATATGGAGCCATCATTAGAGAGGACGAGAAAAGCATGCATGTAATCCGAGGCGGACAAAGTCGAAATCGGATGCAGTTTATGAAAAATTGCAGTTTGCTAATCGAGTTGGAGATGGCAGAAATATAAACAAATAATTCAATAGTAAATCCGGGCATTAAAGTCATAAATTGTTCTGTTCTTTGGAATGCTGCTTTGGTCCACATATAGTCTATTCACATTAGGGATGCCAATCGGGATTGATATTTGAAAATCCCGGGATTCGGGATTTTCGGGACTACGGGATCCCGGGATTTTACGGGATTTCGGGATTTAAATTTTCCTTTATTGTAAAAATTTTTATGTTATGTAACTAATTTTTTTATAGAATAAAGCGTTTTATAATTATTTAATAGTTGTTAATTAATAATGTGGTACATTTTATGAATATTGAAACATCTCAGTCAGAAATTGACAGTGGTACAAAAAATCAAATACTTGCATACCACTGGGTAACCGCGATGTTAAAAATAAATAACTGGCAGAACACTCATTTGGGACGCTTTGCCAACGTTTGCAAAAATCGTTTTGTTTTACAAAACATCACGGCAGAGCAAAAAAAGATACATATGAACTTTTTTTAAATTTTATTTTGGAAAAAAAATTCCAAACCAACTATTTATTGGTTTTGGCAGCGTTTTGCCAAAGTTAAAAATTTTGTTTCTCCAGGCGCTTTTTGAACTGCCGGTTCTTTTGTCTATTGGCGTTATCATATTCGAAATGGGAAAGCAAATTTTGTCAGTACTTGTACCACCTGTTAAAATACCTTGCCATCGCTTTCCCGTTTGTATTTTTCTGGCTGGGATAATATATGACACCTGTCATTAAGTACACTTGCGCTCATTATTTTGTAAGCAGATTTTAAAACAGATTCGTTGCGATAACCTTGCCCACTAAATCGTGTAATTACAGCAACAAAGTTATTTGGTTATCGTTATCATATGTTTTCATGGAAGAATTCAAACTTACAGTCCCAGCCAAAACTTACAGTCCCAGTTTCAGAAATCGAATTTCGCTTGGAACAATAAATCGGTAAAATAACAAACAAACTTGATTTTTCGCATGTAGTACTTTAAAACTTAATATTGTTTACCAAAATTTCAAATTATTCTGCAAAGTCTTTGCATAGTTTACTCGAATAAAATTGCTAAAATTGCTCACTTTGTTTATTTGCGTTTATATTAATATTAAAAAATAAGAAAATCCCGGGATTTTTGAGAAATAATCCCGGGATTCGGGATTTTGCCAATCCCGAAAATCCCGGGATTTCGGGATTCGGGATTTCCCGTTTGGCATCCCTAATTCACATAGGATGCCTTACATCAGTAAAGGAATAAAATAAGAAATTTTACTTTGATTTTTTATTTAGCTGCTTTACACTTAACTTTATGATCTTTATTATTGTATATTTAATTTTATGATATAATTTACAATCGATATTTTTGTTTTTTATTATTTCAAATGATTGAATTTAATGAATTTTGTACAAATATTATATTAAAATAATTAGAGAGACATAGAGTAAATACATAAATACATTAAATAATTTAAGTTTAAGATTGTGTCATAATATATATTATATAGATTTTTAAGAGGTGTACCACACCATATGCATACCTTTTCATTAATTTTAAATTTTTATAATAAATAAATTTTATATTAAATATAAATATTTCATAAATTATTATTAAATATGAATATTTCATAAATTATTTTAAGTATAGGATTTTAATTTCAATTTAAACATGTTCGATAATTTCCTTGTTTTTTCAATGCTGGGTTTTTTTTTAATTTAATCTGAAACTAATTTAAATAGATTGCGTTTATGGGGAGTCGTGTGATAACTACGCGACCTCGAACAGGAGGAGATATTTTAGAGAAAAAATATTGTTAGAACTACAATTTTACACATTTTAAAAGCCGTCATGGGAAATTTCAATCAGTTTGGATAAACGGCCCCTATTTAAAATCTGTTTGAATGCTTCTATATCGGTTAAATTAAATCAATGGGGCGTTGCGCAAAATGGCCCCAAGAAATATGGCCCCAATCTCAAAATGAAATTTAGCCCCATTTTTGTGGCAAAATTTCATTACGAAAATTAACCCCAAAAGTGTAATGAAAAATAAAAGACTCATTTATTACTTTGAGGCTTTTATTAATTATGCAAAACAACCCCAATTTGAAGAACTGAAAAATTATCCAAAAATATTCAAAGCAAAAAAAAAACATGGCTGTTTTTGCAACATCCAACGATCTTATAAAATTTAAGAGCAAATGGTTTTTCATGATATTGCGTCTTATGGTGCGTACAGAGTGGCTGCTTGTTGCCGAGCCGACTGACGCTTATTGCGAGAACCAATGCGAGAAAACTGGTACTATACAAATTAGTATAAATAAGCGCGAACAGGTTATAGTGGGCGCCGAGCTGGTCAGAGCGCAAAGCTGATTGAATGCGAGAAAACAGTTCCAAAGCGTATTTCAGCGCCGAAAACATTGTTTATGTTATGTTGATAAAATAAAAATTAAACAAAAAAATAAAAATTCAAATAAATAATGAAAATTAAATAAAATTATAACAATTATAAAAAAATTAAAAAAAACTTATAAACAAAATTTAAAAAAAAATGTAATAAAAATTTCAAGAATAATTGAAGAAATGCGTTAATAAGTAAAATTTTAAAACTCAATGTCAGAACAACAAACCCAAATGCATACAAACATACATAAAACACAAATAATAGATAAAATATCAGCGCTGATTCTCGCATCCACTATGCACACCCAAACTTGTTTCTCGCATGAACAAGTTCTCGCAATAAGCGTCAGTCGGCTCGGCAATTAGCGGCCACTCTGTACGCACCCTTAGAGGACCCGCGGAAATTGCCCCCACGTACATTATTCCCATTTCCATTTTGTGGGTCATTTTGGCTTTCCTTTTCAACTAGAAGTTTTGATAAAAATCAAAAAAATCATGATTATCAAAAAAATCAAACTTATACAAAAAAAAATTGTAAGTTAATTAAATAAAACATTATTCTGCATAATGCACAAATAATCAAAAATGGATTTTTTAAAAAAATTTACACTCAAAGAATTAACAAGTAAAAATTTGTTTTAACCCTTTCACTACCGACGTTTTGTTTTGCGGATGTATCGTTATTTTGACTGCAGATTCTTGTTAAGAGTCCTCAAATTAGAAAAAAATATGTAATATATTTTGCCCCCTTCCCCTCCTACCCACCCAAAATGACGTTCCAAAATCGATTTTTTCAAATTTCTGAGCTCCGTTTTGCCCCTTAAACATTCGAGTTCCCAAAAATCCTTTGGTTGGTTTTCTTCTCGTCATAAAACGAAGCTATGTTCCAAATTTCAATTATCTATCTTCATTAGTTTAGGAGAAACACCAAAACCCCTTTTTACGGAGTTTATGATATATTCAAAAAATTAGACTTCATTAACAAATATCGCGACCATATTGCCATGTTGAACTCCTTATACATATAATGATTTTTATTTGAATTCGAAGATCCTAATAAACTCATTTGCAAAAAGTATAAAGTTTTTTTTTGCACTATCTAATTTTATATATTCTTTTAAAGATGATGTGTACACTGTAGTGTACAATGGTAGCGAAAGAGTTAAAAATCGTACGATTTTGGCTCGCCTGCGGTGGTTTATAAAAATTAACAAATGAATATTTTTGTAAAAAATCGTGCGACTTTTAAAACGAAATTTTGTCTGCGGAGCTTGATACTTAAAAAATGAATAAACGAAAATTTTAATCGCGCGATTTTTGAAACAAATTTTCGCTTGCGGCACTTTAATCTCAAGAAATATACAATAAAATATTTGATAATGAAACCTATTAGGAATTATATTTGTTTTCGATATACGAAAAAAAAATGAAAACTTTTTAACAAAAATAGAGGCATAGAACGGGAGATGCATCGAAAAAAGCCGGCACTTTTTCAAATTCATGGCAGCAATTCGACGATATGAGTTCTTTAAAAGCCGCGAATTCGAGGCTCCTTTTGAAAGTGCTGGTTCTTCCCTACCAAAAAAAATAACGTCGCAACATTGACAAATACACTAAAACACTGGACGCTGCAATGATGCCGTTTAAGCAGAATGGTATGCTCAGATGAGAAAAGGAATATTTAACGAATGAGGGGGAATCTGAGGAAGAAGTAGTAGAAGCTATCATGGAACCAAATATTTGTTACAACTTCAACAAAATCAAAAAAACATAAACTAATATCGTTATAAAATTTCGTGTTTTGATAAAAATGCAAATTTAATGAAATTTGACCACCAAATTGAATATCACACAAATTGGGGCCATTTTTAATTTTAAAAAATTGGGCCAAAATTTCATAATGTAATTCGACTCCACATGCAAAAATTAATTTTGTCCCCAAATTTTAGAGGCAATTTTTCATTTCTTATTTTGGGGTTTTGTTTAATTTTTCAAAATGAAAAAAGACTCCAAACGGTGAAAATATGCACCTAATTTTGGTCTTCCTTTTTTGGGGATATTTTTCATATCTCACTTTCGGGCCAAATTCCTTGGCGCCTAATTTCATAGCACCAATCAATGGTTAGTGGGTTGGAAATAGATTTAAGAAATAGAAATTTAGATATTTTTTTTTATAGTCGAACAAAATGGTTTCTTATTATTAAGTCGCAAAATACCAGAAAATAATATTCAGTGACCTAATATTGTGGTCATGGAGATGGGACCGCTGATTGGTCGCACACATAATAGAACGGAATTTTCGCTTCAGGAGAGCGAAGAAACTGATTTATATTATCCTTTTAAGATATTTTATTGACATCATATGCCCTAATGATTAACGACCTTATTTACTACAATCATTATTAAGGCATATGATGTCAATGAAATATATGAAAAGGATAATATAAATCAGTTTTTTCGCCCTCCTGAAAACCTGTTAAAGAACACATAACACTACTTGCATGCAAGCCGACGATATTGTTATATAAAAAATAAACTTAAAAATATTTTTCTATTTATAAAAAAACTTTTGAACGGTTTTATTAATAATATATTCCTATATATACAATTTGCAATAAAGCAAATACTGATATATGATTTAATATGATTACATATGAGAAAATTTCTAAAAACTTTTCTAATATATCATCATATAAAAACACATAAGATCGCATACAATATTTTATATTATCATATATTTTAATATTAAAAAAATATATGTTATATATACTCTTTTTTACTCGGGTATATAAAGTTATATTTTTTGAAAATAGTTTGAGATTTTTTGTCATATAAAGTTATATCTAAAACAACTTAGAACGGTTTATATTAAATTATATCTAAAATGACTTAGAAAATTTTTCGACTTGGTTTTATATGTGGTTATGTATTGGGTTATATTCGTATATGAATACGTACGGATGCAAAACCATTTTATATTACTATATCGTCTCTGCGCCTAAGAAAATAGCTATTTGTCGAAAAATTTGTTTGTGAGGAGACCTGCAAAACAGTTTTATTTTAGTCTTTCGCGAAACTTTTTAGAAATTATTCTTTTACACATATATAAACGAAACTTCAAACTTTCCATTTATAAAATTATTACTTCCAAAAAACAAATCCAAGACACAAAAAAAAGCCATAATTTAGCTGCCCCATAAATAATTTTTGAAATCAAATAGCTAATTTCCTACACTCATAATAATTCATGCTTAAAAATACGAAAATATTTTTTGTAAATATTTTTTCGTACAATATACAAACCTTTGGTTTATATTACAAATATTTTGTATACAACAAATTTCATAAATTTACAAATTTCGTAAATAATACAAACACGATTTTGTAAATTATTTTTAGTATAAAGTACAAAAAAATTGTAATACTACAAAATGTTTGTACTAAGTTGATGGTAAAAAATTGATTAAATTTAAGAATTTCGTAAATTATACAAAATGTTTGTATAATGTACAAAAATATAGTAATATTACCAAATACCATTTAGTAAACATACAAAATTTTTTTTTATTTAACGATTTCGTTTGTATATTTTACAAATATTTTAGATTTAGGGCCTGTTTATCTATTACGAAAATTCTCTAAACGATAGAAACTGACAATTACTTTCGTCAGAAATACATGGGAAACAAAAACAAATTTTCGTTACTTTGCTTTCGTTTAGACTATTTTCGTAATACATAAACCAGGGCTTAATCATTAATATTTTTTGTAGAATAAACAAAATTATTTTATATTTTTACAAAATATTTATATATTTACAAAACTTTTTTGCACGTTTACAGCATTTCGTAAAATTTAGTAAACATCTGTCATTAATTCTCACTTGGTCATTGAACGAAATAGTGTAAACAACAAAGTTTTTCTTTGCTTAAAAAATCTCGAATTTTGTGCCAAAAAAAGCATTATTTGCGAAAAGTTTTGCTTTACTTCTTCAATTGAATATGTTCCATTGATTTCAACGTGCCAAAGATGGTTTGTGCGGTTCAAAAGTGGTGTTTTTTACACGGAAGACAAAGACCGCACAGATCAGCCAAAAAAGTTTGAAGAGATGAATTGGAGGCATTTCTCGATATAGATTGTTGTTAAACTCAAAAAGAACTTGCAAAATCATTCGGAGTTTCTCAAGCAGCAATTTCAAATGGTTTGCAAGCAGCAGGGAAATGGGTACCACACGACTTGAAGCCGAGAGACGTTGAAAGACGATTTGCATGTCCGAAATGCTGGTTGAACGCCATAAAAAGTTGTAATTTTTGCATCGAATCATTACTGGCGATGAAAAATGGATCCATTACGACAACCCGAAGCGTAGGAAATCGTATGTGAAGCATGGCAGAAGGGTCTCATCTATTATGAGCTACTGAAATCGGGCCAGATGATCACAGGGGACCTGTACCGAATACGATTGATTCGTTTGAAGCGAGCATTTGCCGAATGCATCATGACAATCCCAGACACATGTTGCAAAACCGGTTAAAAACTATTTAGAAAATACTGGTCGGGAATTTTCATTTCACCCACCTTATAGTCCAGACCTTGCCCCGTCCGACTACCATTTGTTTCGACCGATGCAGAATGCTCTCACGGGAATACGCTTCACTTCAGAAGAGGGTATCCGAAATTGGCTTGATTAGTTCTTGGCCTAAAAAAATGAGCAGTTGTTTTGGAGCGGAATAAATATGTTTCGAGAAAGTTGGGAAAAGATCATAGATAACGATGGCCAATGTTTCACAGTAACATAAACGCCAAAAATTTGCCATTTTTAGGTTATATACCAATTTCTTCTAGATACAAAATTATTTTGTATTTAAACCAAATGTTTGTATCTTTACCAATCTTTTTTTTGTACTTTTATAAAATTTCGTAAAATATATAAATAAAAATTCGATACTAGAAACGAAATATCATTTGTACATATTACAAAATTATTCGTAATGTCAAAATAACTAAAACTTTCGTAAAATGCACCACATTTTTCGTTTATTTTACCTATGGATTATTATGAGTGTAGGCGCAGTGACGATATGTTAATGTGTATTTTTCAAGGTTGGTTACCGAAACGAAAAACGGTAGGGATAGCGGTAACGGTATCAAATTTTGTTTGTTTCGGTAACGGTAAATGTAACGGTATTTAGCACATTTATAACGGTATGCCGTTACCGAAAAAGCAATATAGGTACGTACCGGTACAGTAAATTACGTTAAAAACATAAAAACGAATATACACTCGTGCTCACGAAATTAAGTCAATTAAATTTTTTTTAATTTTATTGTTGTTGCCTTTATTTTTAAATATCAAAATAGTGACTAAATTCGCCACGAAAGGCAAGGAGATAGTTCAGAAAATTATACAGAATTTTAACGTAATGTTTGTTTTTTTATTTTGTCACTTGTTTTAAGTGGGCGTGGCTTTTAACGAAAAATTAGCGATATCAACCTTTTATCAAATTACATAGTAAAATTTAGGCAGTATTGATCGGTTCTATATTTTTGAAATTCCTATAAAATTTCCTTAAGTCTTGCATTATTCTTATCTGCAAATAGTCGCCAGACTTAAAAATGCAGCACTTTAAACATGACCAAATTTTTCCTTGTTTTTAGCCATTTTTAATAAAGTTAACAGCACTGACGTTTTAAAGTGAATACTTTTATGCTTTTCTTACCACAATATAACAAATCAGTCAAGATTTTTTTTACGTTATGGTAAAAAGTATTTTATGTTAAAATTTCAGTGTTGTTGACTTTCTTTTAAAATCGCTAAAAACAAAGAAAAACTTGTTCATGTTTAAAGTGCTCCAATTTTAAGTCTGGTGACTATTTGTAGATAAGAATAATGCAAGACTAACGGCAATTTTATAGGATTTCCAAAAATGTACAGTCTGTACAGAACCGATCAGTACTGCCTAAATTTTGCTATGTAATTTGATAAAAGGTTGATATCGCTAATTTTTCGTTAAAAGCCACGCCCACTTAAAACAAGTGACAAAATGAAAAAACAAACATTACGTTAAAATTCTGTGAAATTTTCTGAACCATCTCCTTGCCTTTCGTGACGAATTTAGCCACTATTTTGATCTTTAAAAATAAAGGCAACAGCAATAAAATTTAAAAAAAACTTGAATTGACTTAATTTCGTGAGCACGAGTGTATGTGAAGCCTTTTTTTAATTGTAAGTTTTAAAAACACTGAAACTCGATGTTGGTCGTTTTAATAAGGAAAATTATTATCTATAAATTTTTTTCCAATAAGAACTCAAGATTATAAAAGAAAAAAAGTAAAAAAAAAAATGGTAATTTTTATTTAAATTAATAAATACCGGTAAAATACAAATAAGTACCCATAAAAATAGCGGTATCGGTACCGATAACGGTATTTGAATTTTTTTTAGAGGTATTGGTAACGTTATTTAATTTGAAACGGTATTTTAGCGATAACGGTATTTGAACCTTGGTATTTTTGTATTAAAAATATATATTGTTTTATATGATTATATATGACCATATTAAAACTTCTCACTTAGGACTAGGGTCGTCAGGCGGTCTTGATTTCGCTTGATTAACAAGAATTTTTAATGCTCGTCAAGAATAAAAAAAAAATATGTTTTGTCAAGATTTTTTAAAGCCCAATTAGAAAACACCTCCAAAAAATTTAAAAACTTTTTTTTTAAACAACGTTTTGTAAAAAACAATTGAATAGTCCACTGAAATATTACGGCAAAGCGTTTTCGTTTAGGAAAATGTATCAACACTTATACTTCCCATATATTCAACACTAATAATTTGACAACATTGATCAGCTGATGTGAAACAGAAACCCGTATCAACACATATTTCCCTCCTATCCTCAGCACTAACAACTGTACTGTACTGAAAAATGTACAGAAAGCAACCTATAAAGTTTAAAAAAACTGATCTCAGTAAGTAATGCTTTTTGTGAAAAAGCCTTCGGTATTTTAAATAATTTGTATTCCAACGATAGGAAGAGAATGTCATTCGATCTAATAAAAGCCGAGCTAATAATAAGAATAAATTTTGATGAAGATTGTAAAAGTTTTTGAGACTTTCCTGTTTTCTGACGGTACATAATTAGTTAATTCTGTATCTAAAATCAATAAATATATGTGACAAAACACTTAGTTTATTAACTAATATGAAAAGGACTGAAACCATTGTATTTTAATTGTTACTTTTTGTTTAAATCAAAATTTTTTTTTGTCAATGTCAAGCATTTTTGAACTTTGAATCTGGCAACCCTACTTGGGACCCTAAAGATTATCGGAAAACTATTAAGAAATTTCAGTTTGATTAAAACAATTTCACTATATTTTTAAGACTATATGCTATGATTTTATGTTTTTTTTTTAAATCCAAATTTTTCTCACAGATGGGAGAACTTTTTCGCTAGAACACCCCTATTTTTGTTAAGTCAATTTTTTTTATATTTTTCTTAAAAGGACTCTCGACCAAGAGTTATTAGTCCGAAATCGTTGAAAATATGTTTGAGGGCTTCTAAAGCACCTCCTTCGATTTGAGGCTGGGTAGTTATCATATCACCCTCGTATTCACTAGAATTGATGCTAATATGTATATAGTAAAACTTCTCATTAGGCCATTCCTCAGATCATAAAGCACAAAACAGCAAATGTTAGGTTGTCGAAATTTTAATATCTGTGTATATTAAAATGTGCTTTAAAAACGAATTGACCATTACGCCATATTCGCAATGATAGAGTACTCCACTCTGCAGAGTGGATTTTGTTCCTTTCTTTTTCGCACTTACATATTTTTTGTATCATGCCATCTCTATTTTAGTATACTCCACTCTGCAGTGTGGAGTACTCCATCGTTGTGAATGTGGCTTTAGTGGTAACACCCACCAGCATTTTTCCATTTCCTCTCAAATTTACGAAACAATTGAGGCGAATTGCTTCCATAGTTTCCGATATTCTAAGAATTTTCAAAACTTGAAATTATTTATTATTAATATTGGTGTGCTGATCACGAAAATATTGAAATTGGTCGAAGGCCCATCGAGTTGTGGCTGCTTAGCTTTCACTAAAAATCACGTTTTTTTTCAAATATTACGAAAATTAAAAAAATGTTTTTTTTTTTTGCTTTTGTTTTTTTGTCGGTGCGAAGCATCCCAGCTAGCACGGCAATACGAAGAATATTCCCCGATCATATCGCCAGGAAGGAAACATTTTTTGCCGCCAATATCAATTTCGTATTGTGGAAGTTTCCTCCGTTTCGAACAACTGTACCATTGAAATATTTTTTTTAATTTAATGTATTTTATAATATTCCTGCAACATTTAGTTATACTCAAATAATGGCCTGGTTTGCCCCAACTTAAGGAAGAAAAAAAACTAATAATGTACCTGAAAATCAAATAGCAACAACTCGAAAACCCTTTGACAGATTTCAAAATTATGTAAAATCGATATATAGCAGATTTTTTTAACGTTTTCCAATTTTTTTTTTTTTTAATTTTCGTACATTTGAGACAAAATAAAACAATTCGTTATTTAAAAAGTGCGGCTAAAAAATACAGGTATTCGTAGGAACTTTTTGGTCTAGGCATTTTGATTTTGAGCAATATGACTTAACGCCACAAAATACACATACAACTTAAAAATTAAATTAAAAGATTAAAATAACATTAAAATTAATTAGCTGGTAATTAAAACGATATCCAAATGTCAAGCGTTTTTTAAAGAAACTAAAATTGCATTATTTTGAAATATAATTACATGATTGGTTTTGTTATCGCCTATTAGGGTTAATGTTAATTTTTTTTAATACAAATATTTGAAAAATATTAGCCGAATAAAATACTGAGTCAAAAATTAATACAGAAGTAGATTTTAGAAACACAATTCGGACATTAAAAAAAAATTTAAAAACAATTTGAGATTTATTTTCCATAATACATAATTATACTTGTTCTATTAATGTATCTTAACACAGAGAATATACATTCGTTGTAATAGCCAAATATGTTGCCAATCAAAATGTGAAAACTGAATATCTAATGAGGCAACACTAAATTCCTTAGTCACAGCCAAAATTCCATATATGTTCTGTTGCCACTAAAAAACACCTTAAAGGGCGGATTGTGGGCCCGTAAACGTAAATGTGATGTAACTGTACCGTGCCGTAGCTAAAAAGTACACTTATAGAATACCGTAAACGACAATTTACTATTTAGCATTTTTTTCATGTGGTTTTATTTTTTATTCTAAATTTTTCCAGTTACATATTTGTTAATTTTTATTTGTTGTTTTATTCTATTTTCTTTATTCATTTTATATTTTTTCCGACTAAAATCATTCAGCTGTTGACGGATAGACAATTCTGATTTCAACAGAATGATCCGGCAAGTACGCGTTAGTAACCATTTGTATACACTTCTTCTTGCGGTTTCTAAACAGCCGATTCGTTAGAGTTACGTTTACGGTTGGGTAACTCACCCTTGATTGATAACAAATTCGATTATTGCAACGAATTTGCTCCCTTTGTGCAGAAGTATGTTCGAAATGTTAACTTAAGTAGTGTTATAACATAATTTTCAAACTAAACTTAAATATTATAAATAATTTTGTTTTAATTTAATATTATTACATTATGTTTAACTAATATTTATATCTAATAAAAATTTACTTTTTAAAACATGAAATGGGATTGAAGTAACACTGTCGGTATCTAACTTGACGTTTTGATTCTGGTACTCGATATAGTTCATTCATTGCACCGCCATTCATGCCAGATGGTGAACGAAAATATGCTCTGAAATTTAACAATAGAGGAAAAAAGTTTTAAAATCGTATTCATGAAGAGAAAATAGTTGTGTTGGTGTGGCAATATTTTAACGATGCTTATGTAATTCCCTTAAAAATTTGATGCAATACTGAACGTTGACTTGTGCCAAATTCTTATGCATTGACAAAATTATCAGCATGATATTAATGAATTTTTTCCACTGGAACTCGTCCGTTGACAATTTTCATTGCATTAATGGAATTTTTCATTAAATGTTGTGAACAATTTCATTTTTTTTTTCTTAAAAGTTTTATGCACTCAATGGAAAACTTTTATTCATAAAATATATGCAAAAGTTTAATTTTATAAAATATACGAAGCTTCTTCATCAAATCTAAGAAATTTTTCATTTACTTTGTGAAGAAAACTTTATAAGTTTAATGAAAAATTTTATTAAAACTCGTCCAGAAAAATTTTGTCAGTGTGGGAATGACAAAAGCTAACGTTGATAGATTGTCGCTCAAACGCATCTTTTTATTTTAAATGAACTCCTTTCAAAGAATTATGTAATTCAATTTAATACCACGTATGGAAATTGAAAATATGAAAACTCATTAGTAGGGCTCCGAAGTTTATGCATTTATTCTCGTGTTTAATGTACACTCATAAAAAAAAGTCCGTACAAATAGGTCAAAATTGTGCTGGCGCAAATACATGTTATTTTAGCAGAATTTTGACTTATAATAACAGAAAAATTAGTTCAATTTAATCAGAACGCGTTTAATAGACTTTTGTACTAACTTTTTTTTATGAGTGTGCGTAAAATATGTATGAAAAATATGAATTTAAAATTTGAAAAATATGCATATATTATTTATTTTCTTCAACATTTTGAATATTAGCAATTGAATATTAGAATATTAGTAGTGTTTGTCTTTAAAAGTGGCTTTAACATTAAAAATTACCGTCAGAAAGTTACTAATTCAATTTATCTGATATGTTTGTCTTCGTGATAGATAAAATTTCCAAAAACACAGTTTTTTTTTAGTAAATTATACCAATAGTCTGCTTAAAACATTTTGGACAAAATATGTAAAAATATGCATTTATATAAAGATACGCATTAACAGATCGATGCCATTTTGCTGCAAAATTTATTGGTTCGCAAAGATATTTGATTAACGATGTTCTTAAACTAACGACAACAAACATGTATTTACATGAACTTCCGAGCCCTATTTATTTGATTTGTTTATTTCCATTTGCGGTTTCCCAATTCAATTTTTATATTACTGATTTAAGAATATTAAAAACTCATTCGATTTGTTAATTTGTTTATAAATTAGGTAAATTATTCCTTTTCAAATTTGAAAAAGTTGTCATAACAGGGGTGAGCATTTTTTCTTCATTAAAATCTATACATGCTTATTTGAAAAGATGAAAAAGTTGAATTGGCGCTCTTTTGTGAAAGGCCTCTTTGGGGCAAAGATTTTAAATGATGTTATTTGAATTTAAAATATGCTTTTAATTTCAAACTAAAGAACTAACTTTCATAAAATCGCGAAACAACATTAACTTTACTCCCCACGGTCCGGTTCGGTTTAGAAGAGAATCAAAAAACTCAGATTTTATGTAAAATTTTACCAAAATATATTTCTTCTATTAGCAAAAATTCATTAAATTTAACAAATATTCTAATATTTTCTCTAACTTAACTATTAAACCGTTTATACAGAAAAATTCTAGTTTATTAAAGTCACATCATTAGTTAAATTATAATTATTGAAGTTTAATTTGACAAATAAATTTATATTTTGCCGGTTTTAAATTAAATAAGGTAGCGCCGATAGCGATCCGACATAAAATGAACATTAGAAAAAAAATTTAACAGCGTCAAAATTATAGTGTCCAAAAAACCGGCAATTTCAGAAAACCGGTTTTCGGTTTGTTCGAAAATTACTATGTATTTCTAAAAGACCGGTTGCTGTTACGGGTTTTTTAAAAAACCCGGTTAAAACCGGGTTCGGTTTTTTTGTCATGAAAATAAATGTGTACAAATAGCAGAAATAGCTAATAAAAATTACCTTGTGGGAAACGGACCTATCACAAGACACGTCACGTAACTGGTCCATTGGGACCGATACCGGTCCTCGGACCGGTTCTTTTATGTGAAAAGGACCGGTCACTTTAACATGGGCTTGTCATAGGAGGGGGTGAATTGCACTTTGTGACATGTCACAGGACTAACACAAAAGAACATGTCACAGGACAAATGCCAAAGAACGGGTTAATGCCTTTCAAAATAACATGTGTATATTAGGGTTATAACTTTTTGATTTTTTTATCAAATTTTACATGCCATAGCCAAAAAGGCCATACAAAATATTGGGAAACGTAATCTTACTTCTTCGCTGCTGTCAAAAACGTTCCCGCACCAAAATGGTTAAAATTTGGTCTATAATTTTTTAGTTTAATTGAAATATTTCTCCGAAGTTTTAAACAAATGACATTCATACGATGCGTATTAAAAGCTACTTACGGTAAAAATTACGAAACCTTTTTGGAGGGACTTTTGAATACATTTTTTGTCGATTACAATAATTTTTATAATAATTAGTTATGCAAATTAAGCGAAATCCCCGAGCAAAAAATTGTTTTTAGAAATTGCATTTGGTGCGGAAGGTTTTTTCCAAGATGATCCGCAAAGACGATTTTTATTATTAATTTAGTATTGCCTATCACGTGGGGATAGGTAAACTTTTTGGCAAAAATGAGTCATAACCCTACACGCAGAAAAAAATACAGGTGAAACTTTATTTAAGTGCTATGTGATTTTACCACTACATAAGTTCGAAGTAAGTTTTACAAATTTCTAGCAAAATATATGTAATTTTTCGGATGCAAGGATTGTATATACTTTACAAAAAAATGTGGATATTTTACTAGAACTTTGTAAAACTAACTTGAAAATTATGTAGTTGTATAACTACATAGCTCTTAGGTAATATTCCTTCTTTTTTTGTCTGTGTGTAGTGTCAAACTATTTTGTTGCCAAGCCTGAGTACAAAAACACTATGCACAATTTAAAACGCTAGTCAGGACTTAAAATTACCCTACAACAAATTTGTATTTTTTCCCGTATTAAGCTCTTCAATGTGCTTCGCTTGAGCGGATTTTAAAGGACACACCTAGCGGGACACACTCCCATTCAAAAACACCAAAAATTTAGGCATTTGTTTTATCATAACATAAGGAATTAAACTTCCTAGGCAATTTCAACCCTCAAAATATGCGACTGGGCCGACAAGAAAAAAATACAGATTCGTTAGTTTTGTCTCCGCAATCAGATATCCAAATTTCAACCCAATTGGAGTTCTATATTGGGAGAGTTCCATGTAAGTTAAATTATTTTAAACTTAAATACGGAAAATTTATACGAATTGAAAATTTATACTTTCATACCGGTCTTGTTTGTACCAGTCACGGGGTAGGTTCTTTGAGACTGGTTTATTTGTACTTTTCACGGCGTAGATCACTGGGTAACTAACTTCAGAATGGTCCCATTTCCTGTGGTTGCTTCTTTCAGACCGGTCATATTTACACCGGTCACAGGACAGGTCACGGGATAGGTTCATTTGGAACGGTCCTATTTGCACCGGTTACGAGACTGGACCTCGCATTCAACTCACCCCTTTTTTCCCACAGGGTAGTTAAAAGCACCTTGCAGAAATAACTACTGAAATCAGATGAATCTGTTTGATAAAGCGGAGTTTACATTATCTGATTTAACTTCTGATAAATCAAACAAAAAATCCTATGAGATGATGTGATTGTCAAAAAAAAATCTTTTCGCAAATCTATTTGTGTTTACATCATCAGAACAAAAGTCCTAACAAGCTCTAAATTAACATATAAATATGACCAAAATAGGTACTTTTCAACTAATTGATGCGATCAAACATTTGAAAAGCGCTAAAAGTTATTATTATGGTAAAATATAATTTACTCATACACTCATATAAAAAAAGTTATTAAAAATATTTGCAAACAATTTTCAATCGCACTTTGCTGTTTTTGTACTGATTCTTAGTACATTATTTTAGTAATAATTTTTGGTATTCTCTTATTACAAACTACTGATTTTTTTTTTACTAATTTTCGTTACTGATCTCAGCAAAATATTTTACTAATTTTTCAAAACCGAGTGCTAAACTTAGCAAAAATACATATTAATTTAATTTAAATACTGCAACAACAGAATTTTAAGGGGCATATTTAAACGGTTGTCAAAAATTCAAATAACTATGTTTTTACTATATTATTTTTTTATTTAAAATATATATTATTGTACACAGAGGAAAAAGACGTTTTTGTATATGTTTGGAGGTAATCAATGTATGTTTACAAACTACCATATATGTATGTGCAGTGTGCTTCCAATTATATTGTTTTTATAGTTACTATACATATATTTCCCGGTAATAATTATATTTGTGGATACAATTAACATATATTTGGAAAAACGGCGAATTTCCATTCTTTATACATATAAAGTTGTATGTAGCCATTATAACTTTTGTAGTTGGTAATAATCGTTTAGTTTAGCTAGACTGCATCCAGTCAGAAAATTTAGTGATATTTTTCCTTTATTTATTAATTTTATTGTGAAAGATGTGCAAAAATAAAATAAATTAGTATAAATAAAACATAAAATTGAGTTCAAAAAAAAATATATTTAATTGTGTATATTAAAGTATTAACTTATTATAA
Source organism: Leucophora obtusa (assembly GCA_949987735.1). Lineage (NCBI taxonomy): Eukaryota > Metazoa > Arthropoda > Insecta > Diptera > Anthomyiidae > Leucophora > Leucophora obtusa. The sequence continues at coordinate 98,979,047 of OX465298.1, forward strand.
GAGTTTTTAATTAATATTTGTTAATAAAAATAAATAAAAAATAAATGAAGAGATTGTAGTTATTGTTTTTCAATGAAAGATTTGTATTAGATGTAAAATTCAATGTGATTTATAATATATTTAGTTATTAAATAATCGCCAAACAGTAGATGTATTAATTTTACTTTTTATGTTCTTCCATTAAAATATAGAGAAATTTGGAGAGTAGAATAAATACGCCTATTGTTTGGCATATATTAATAATTGCTTTATAACTAAATATATTATTTATATATAGTATTTGCATGGAAACATAATTTGTTTATGACACATATATTATATGTTTGCTGCCAAACATATAATATTTGTCGATAGCGTCATTTCATTTCATCCAAACATTATATATTTACAGGCAAACATAATATATTTGCTTGCAAACATAATATGTTTGCATGCAAATATATATTTTTCTAGTAAAAACACGGCGAATATGTTTAACAATTTCTCCAAATATATACCAGCAGAAATATGTTTGGGACAGGCCGTTTTTTTTCAGCGTGTAGTATTTTCAAAAAATACTAGTTTTAAATTTCTCCCAGGGTTGCCACTTCATTATTAGCCTTTTTTAAAAAAGGCAAAATCGGCTGCCACTGTACAGTAGAGTGGGCCGAACTTTGCCGAATTGCGAATTTCAAAAACGGATGGTGCGGAAAAGTTGCATATGCGTCCAGTAAACAGTAAAAAATAAAAATTTTGAAAATCGGTTCACGTTCAAGGTCTCCGCAAAGCGGTTGAAATTTCTAAATTTCTGAAAGTTTTAAAAAAATCCTTAAATCTTGTTAAAAAATAAGGATTAGTACCTGGATTAGCAGATTAATTTTAAATTTCAGTTCACAACAATTTACTGAAATTTATTAGCGTCTACTAATTATTTATACTAATTTCATTGCACTAAAGTTATTGATATTTAGTAAATTTTGTAACTGATTTTAGCAAATCGATTTTGAATTGCAGTTTATAAAAATTTTGCTAAAATTTAGTAGCGGCTACTGTTGTTCCTAAAATCAGCAAAAAATACTGCAGAGCTCAAAACTGTTAAATTTTCCGTAATAACAGCAAAATTTTCACTAGCCATTACAGACTTTTTAGTTGAGTGTAATATCACATTATTATAAAAATAATTACAAAACTTTTAAATTAGGTAAAATTGTATCAAAATAAACGTTTTGCAATAAAGGTGCTAAAAGCGATAAATAAAAATAGGAAAACGTCAACCTAGCGCCTTTTTATAAAATTCTCTAACCGAAAATAATGCGAGTTTTGTGTGATACATCGAAATAAAAGAATTTTCGAACGATCAGCTTAAAAATAGTTTTGATAAAGTCATGTTTTAAAAAACCGGCTAACTTGCAAATAATAACCGGTTTTCCGTTTATTCGAATTTAGAATTATTTGGTTTCTTGAAATCAAAAAAACCGGTTAACCAGTTTTCGGTTACGGTTTTGGACACTCTAGTCAAAATATTTCTGCCGCAGCGCCTTAACGCTATTTATACCCTACCCCAACACGTAGATTGAGTATGTGCAATAGAGTGGGCCGAACTTTGCCGAATTGCGAATTTCAAAAACGGGGGGTGCGGAAAAGTTGCGTATGCGTCCGGTAAACAGCAAAAAATAAAAATTTTGAAAATCGGTTCACGTTCAAGGTCCCCGCAAAGCGGTTGAAACTTCGAAATTTCGGAAAGTTTAAAAAAAAATCCTTAAATATTGTTAAAAAATATTTGTGGTTGTGATATATTTAGCGTTTTTTTTAATCACCTGGATTTAGAATTTTACATACAAAAAGTGGATTTATTAAATCCAAAAAAAAACTGGATTTAATAAATCCATAATAAAAGCACAAATATATGAAACAGCCTATTAATTTAATGTCAGAAAAAAATACGAATAAAAATTAAAAGAGAAACAAAAAAATTGAAAAACTAACAAATAAAAGGTTTTTATTAAATTTTTTTTTATGAAATATGTTTAGAAAAAAAACTACACCTCACCAAATACATATTTTTAATCTTGGACATGGAGAAATACCTGAAATAGAAATGGCAATTTTTCACTCTACAGTAAGTAATTTAATTAAATCAAATTAGTGAATATTAAATATTGCAATGGAATTTTTCAATTGTGTAAAAATATAAATTGAAGTGATAAAACTGAAAAGGCAGTTTTTTTATTGCTGTTTTATATAAAATATAATTAAAAATTAAAAGTTAAAGTAAAATCCTTCATCATCGAATTCGGTATTAAAAATTAGGGTGAAAGAAGTGTCGGACAGAAAATTCTTTTTAAAATAGAGAGAATCTAACCCCATCTGTTGAGCACTTTTAGAAATACTTTTTGGATTTTTTAAATACAAGTGATCCAAAACAATAAATGGATAAAATCTCTGATCACTGAATAAAAAAACAGTGATCACAAAAAACAATTACTTTTAACTGCGAAAATTTTTACTACTTTTGTCGCAGCGTCCTTGGAATACCCTTCAACATTATTAAACTTTTTTACACTCAAATGAAAGATAATTTTATATAGATAGTAGACTCAAAAATGAAAAAAATGAAAAACATTTTTGGACTAACTTTTTGAAGGCTCGACTGAAAAATGAAAAAACGTATTTTTCAGCAAAATTCAAGTAGCAATATTTTAGAACCCCTTCGGCCGATTAAAAAAAATTTTTTTTTTGCATTCAGCAAACTATAATTTATTAGAAATAATATATCACAACAACAAATATTTTTTAAAAATATTTAAGGATTTTTTTTAAACTTTCCGAAATTTCGAAATTTCAACCGCTTTGTGGGGACCTTGATCGTGAACCTATTTTCAAAATTTTTATTTTTTAATGTTTACTGGACGCATAAGCAACTTTTCCGCACCCCCCGTTTTTGAAATTCGCAATTTGGCAAAGTTCGGCCCACTCTACTGTCCATAGAAAAAGGCAGACACCAGATCTAGTCTGATTTGCAAATTAATGTGTTTATAATTTTTAGAGAAAAAGGTTTCTTCTTCTTCCTAACCTCAAATCTACTAAAGTACAATCTCATGTTTAGGAGTTAAAAAGTGGGGTCAAAAGTGACACAATTCTAATTCTGATTCTTCAACGATCCATGCAGCTAGATACCCATTTTCATTTGACATGCTAGACATCGATATGTCAGAAGTTTCAGAAGGAGATGTTTTCAATGGAATTATGCTAATAAAAAATAACTTTAAATTAGATTCTGATAATTTATGCGCCATTTTATTAAAGAAGTGCGCATCTTCGATTAATTTTGCTCTTACTTATATTTTAAATTTGTCACTTATGGAAGAATTTTTCATTGATAAATGGAAGTCAGCGTCAGTTACGCCAGTTTTTAAAAATGGAAGTAAAGATGATATTACTACCCTACGGGGAATGAGGAGTCAATTGCCCTCCAAGGACCTATGCCGTGACTGGTCAATCGAAGGCATATTACTAAATTAGTACAAATATGAACCAAAGAGAATGAATTAATTTTCTAAGTATTTTCTGATTCGTTATCCTACGGAAGGGGTGGCAAGACTTTCTTCACTGCGTGCCAAAAACGGACAAATTTTTTTGAAAAAGTTTCTTTCGTGCCACCTTAATTTTACTTTTCTTTTGAATGTGCTTTTTTTGGAAAATTTTTCAAATTTGAAAAAACGTGTTCACAGATTTATATATTTTTCAATGCCATGGATAACTTCCATGAAATAACTCCCAAAGGGAAAAAATTAAATAAAATTAAAAAAATTACATAACAATATGTGGGTTAATGAATGTTTTTTAGTTCGATTTTAGATCATAAATTAATATGTATGTGGGTTTATTTAATTTTTGAGGGTTGATTTTATCGTCTAGTTTTGCGATTATTTCATTACAAAACGAGTAAAAAGGTTAAAGTCGGGCATGCCGACTATACAATACCCTACACCAGTCTGGGTAAAAGCCAACTAATGTTTGGATCCGAAATTCGAATGGGTTAAAATGGGGCTTGTGTCAAAATTATCTATAATGTGAGTCAGCGCACCAAATTTCATTAAAATTTCTTAATATTTGCGATCTGCAGTTTGTAACCAAGCCAATTTTGGGGGGACCCTTATATGGGCACTAGGTCTAAACATGGACCGATGTTCACCAAAATCAATAGGCTTCGTCCGTGGGCCAACATAGGTCTGTGTACCAAATTTCATTAAAATATCTTAATATTTGCGAACTGCAGCGTATAAACAATATAATTTTGGGGGGACCCTTATATGGGCACTAGGTCTAAACATGGACCGATGTTCACCAAAATCAATAGGCTTCGTCCTTGGGCCAACATAGGTCTGTGTACCAAATTTCATCAAAATATCTTAATATTTGCGACCTGCAGCGTATAAACAATATAATTTTGGTAGGACCTTTATATGGGCACTAGGTCTAAACATGGACCGATGTTCACCAAAATCAACAGGCTTTGTCCTTGGGCCAACTTAGCTGTGCGTACCAAATTTCATCAAAATATCTTAATATTTGCGACCTGCAGCGTATAAACAATATAATTTTGGTAGGACCCTTATATGGGCACTAGGTCTAAACATGGACCGATTTTAACCAAAATCAATAGGTGTCCTTGGGCCGACAAAAGCCGGTGTACCAAGTTTCATCAAAATATCTTAATATTTGCGACCTGTAGAGTGCGCACAAGAATGCATGGACAGACAGACAGACAGACAGACAGACAGACAGACAGACAGACGGACGGACGAACAGACGGACATCGTTAAATCGAAATAAAAAAAATTCTGAGCCGATCGGTATACTATAAGGTGGGTCTGGGACTAATATTTTTTGGTGTTACAAACATCAGCACAAACTTATAATATCCTGACCACATATTGGTGTAGGGTATAAAAATCCCCAATGAAATAAACTCCAAAATTAAAATAATTTGGACATTATTTCCTTTTCTTTTCTTCGGGGGTTATTCCATTTTTTGGTGGTTATTTCATTTTGTTGAAAGTTAAATTTTTGGGCGCTAAGAAATATTCCCAATAACAAACCAATGAAATTGTTTTTGTAATTCAAAGGTTTAGGTACGTAAAAAACTAATTGAAAAGTTGCCGCAAGTTAAAATTTGATTTGGTTAAAAAAAATTACACAATTTTTATCTTCATATTAATGAATTAAAAAATCAACGAACATTAAGAATTTGAACAGAGCAATTTCCATTTTCGATGAAATGGCACTGCGAAATGCGATTAAAATCCAATTTAACTTCATTTTTTAGAACCAATTTTATTACAAATTGTTTTAAATTTTTGTGCAATTTTCTGTAAGTTTTTAATTTCTTCGATTATTAGAAATTTTCTCATCGAAACTTTTAAACTTCTTTCAATCTAGAATTTTAAGAAATTTTCCAAGATTTGTTTTTACAAAAAATTTAGCTTTTTTCAAGTTGCCAATACAAATTTTCTGATGAACGAATTTGCGAGTTCCGTATTAACCATATTTCTGTAAACAAAAAATGGTTTCAATATAGATTTTTAATCATTTTAAAATGCCATTTACAATCTATGAACATTTTCACCATTATCGAGTTAATTGACACATTTATGTAGCAATAATTAACATTTAACTCAATTTTTTGCTGGTCTTTTAATAAAGTTAAAATTTTTTGAAAATATTCAACAAAACATCGCGTGCCACCAAAAATCCACTCGCGTGCCACTACTAAAACGCGTGCCATAGTTTTGCCAGCCCTGCCCTACGGGGAATGAGGAGTCAATTGCCCTCCACACACCTATCTCGTGACAGGTCAACCGAAGGCATATTCCTAAATTAGTGCACATATGAACAAAAGAGAATAAATTAATTTTCTAAGTATTTTCTGAATCGTTATTTTCACTGTTGCTTTTAAAAAATTTGATTTCAAAGCTGTTTGTATTTAATTTAATGTTGTTTCTGATTTATTTTAAATTTTGTTTTGTGTGTACAAAATGTCATATTTGTCTTTCTCAAATTTTAAAAGATATTTTTGGTGAAAATAAGTCCTATTTGGGCCTTAGTGCAATGTGTAGAACTGTTTTTAATGTCTATATGTGTTAAACATTCTCAAAAATATTGAACTTTTATAGAAGTAATATTGTGGTATAGGGGGAATTGTTTCCGCTCAAGCGATTTTACCCATTTTTCTGCCCGTGCAGTAGTTTCACAGACAGACATAAGGAAATAAACCTCTGAAAGATCTTATTATAAACACTTACGTCGGCCTATTATATTGAGCAATTAACATTTGTAAACGATCCAATGGTATGCTGGGATATATATTTTGCTGTTGTTGTTGTTGGACAGGTATTTCGTAATAAGCATTTCGCATTTCCTCTACATCTGTTTCCAGGTTATCCAAATTCTGAATGAGACAATAAATTATTCATTTAAATAAAAAATTCTAGATTTAACAATATACCTGATTAGATTCGGCTATACTTTGTGGTCGTGCTTCAATGCCATCAATAACAATTGAAAACACAATTGTAAATATAACTAAGTTCTTCAAAATGTTGTTCATTTTCCTGTTGTTGAAATCTGAAATAAAATATTATAATTATAAATATGTATATGTATATATAAATATTATTTAGAACTATTCAGGTTAAAAATTGAATTCTAATTGCCTAAAGTCTAAAAAAATCTACAAAATGGCCTATTTTGACAAGGATCTGTAAAAATAGAATTCTTACAAAATAGCAAATGTCAAAAAAAAAACTTGATTTGGCAATGACTTATTTGAGTCTATACCGCTAAGCTTTAGGCAACTACTTGCCTCCGATGACACCCCCCATGTTAGAATAATATGTTATTTGACCAAATTTTAATAATTTTTAGTTTATTATTCTGTTTTCCTTTACCTGGTAATAGAAGGTTTTGATGGGAACTAACAAATTCTAACTGCAGCAGTTCCCTGAGTGAATCAATAGGCCTGTTTTTAAATCACTGGATTTATTTTTGGATTTATTTTATTTTGTTAAAAAATTAATGGTTTGTTTTTTAATTTGAAAAATTTATAATTTTTATTAAATTCATTAACTTATTCGTCAATATAAATCATTAAATTTTGTAAAAATGTGAACACAGGAATTGAAGTAAGCTAAATCCAAAATGGATTTAAAAAATAAATAAATCCGTCTTGGATTTAGCTTAATTTTATTCCGGAAATTTCATTTTCGCAAAATTTAATTTTTTTCTTTTACATTATATAAGGGAATAAGTGTTAGATCTGGACAAAAATATAAAATTTTAAAAATTGAAAAACAAAATGTGGATTTTTTAACAAAATAAAATAAATCCAAAAATAAATCCAGTGATTAAAAAAAACGCCAAATATTAGTTTGTTCACAATTGGTGTGCTAAATGTTTTATGTTTTGTATTGTACTAGTACTTAAAAACAAGGTACATAGATACATTTTTATTTTCAAGTATACACCAATATGCGATAGGGCGTTACAAGATTTTAAGTGTGCTATGTTTAAGTGTGCTAACAAAAAGAATATCCAACAGAAAGTCGTCCCTAAAGGGATATAAAAATTTTAACAGCTCTGGTTTTAATAGGACCATACGACACATGCAATACTTACGTGGTCGTAATGGGGTTTCTCTGATTTTTTTTAAGATTCGGATATGTGATAGAGAATAAAAAAAATATTTTTTTTTTATTTATTTATTTATTTATTTATTTATTTATTTAGTTAAGTCTATGGATTTTAAATCCTTACAGACTATATTATTTAAATTAATTACAAACAGTATTATTTAATTTAATTACAAACAATATTATAAGGCTATGTATTTAAAAACAAGATAATACTACGTTTAATGACACTAACACTCAAAGAAAAGTCAATAAAATTATACATCTCATTAAAATCTCTGCATATTCTACGAAAAGGATCAGAATTTGCGTAATTTGTTTGAAAGACCTGAAGATACAATGGTGTAAAATTGCGAATTGATCGTTGCGGAACGTTAAATTTAACATTATTAAGCAGGAATTCAGAACAAACATTACCATTAAGCAAATTAACTAAAAACGTAATGTTAAGCATTTTTCTTCGGCTTTCTAGTGTAGGCAATTTAACCCGTTCAAGTCTAACTGAATAGGATGGAAGAGCTTCAGAAGGGTTCCAAGTTGAGTTCCCTAAGCAGAACAATAAAAATTGTTTTTGGACAGATTCTATTCGATTTATGTGAACATCATAATCAGGATCCCAGATTATAGAACCATATTCGATGATTGGTCTTACCAAAGATGTGTATAACTGCTTTGTAATTATAGGATCAGTGAACTCCTTTGCCCAACGCTTTATAAAAGCAAGTACTCCATGAGCTTTGTTTATCATTGACGTAATGTGTTTTATAAAATCTAATTTTGAATCAAGTAAAACACCAAGATCTAAAATCTCTTTGACTAATTCAAGTTGGCTGTCACCAAAAGTATAGAAACCAAGAGAATTCCATTTTCTGGAAAAACGCATGTGCTTGTTAAATTAAGTTCCATGAGGTTAATATTACACCAGTTATAAAAGTTATCCAAGTCAAGTTGAAGATTGAGCATTTCCGAAGGTTCTTTGTAGCTTAAGAAGATTTTTACATCATCGGCATACATTAATACATTACAATTGTGTATTGCACACGGCAAATCATTTATAAAAAGTGAGAATAAGATTGGACCAAGGTGGCTTCCTTGCGGTACTCCAGAATTGACGACAATGCCCTTGGATGTTGTATTATTAAAACGAACACTTTGTTTCCTACAGATAAGGTATGACTCGAGCCAGCGAAGACTGTTGTTAGTAAAACCCATTAGTGAAAGTTTACTAAGAAGAAGACTATGGTTGACCTTATCAAAAGCTTTACTGAAGTCTGTGTATATAACGTCCGTTATTTGACCATTATTAAATCCATTATTTACAATAGTGGTAAGTTGTAAGATATTTGTCATTGCTGAGCGACCTTTTCTAAAGCCATGCTGGAAAGGTGACAGTAATGAAGATGCTTGATGCGAGATACAATCAGTTATGCACTTTTCAAATAGTTTAGGGATAGCACTTAGTTTAGCGATACCTCTATAATTTGATACATTTGATTTGTTTCCAGACTTAAATAGCGGAATTATGTAAGATTCTTTCCACAATTGAGGAAAGTAGCCATATCTAATTGATAAGTTAAATATTATTGATAAAGGTGTGGCAAAAGCATTAGCACAGTTAGTTAATATACAGCTTGGAACACCATCAGGTCCACTGTGGAAGGATGATTTTACGCTTTTCAAACTGGTTACTATTTGGGAAGTTATAATGGGAGAAAATGATATTGCCTGGTGTTCATCAATCGCGTAAGGGGAATTATTGGAGTTGTTGTGTTGAGCATCAGAATATGTAGTTGCAAAGAAGTCAGCAAACATGTTACTTATTATTAAATCATTACTAGATTCATGATTTAAGTACTTCATTGTATTTGGAAATCCTGTAGATTTCCGTTTAGAATTTACGAATTTATAAAATGACTTAGGATCAATTTTAAATTTAACCTTCATATCGTTTAAATAATTATTGTACAGCTTCATGTTTAGTAAATTATATTCGGCACGTGATATAGAATATTTACCATAAGTACAAGATGATTCGGATTTTTTATATTTTTTGTAAAATTTTTTTTTATATTTTTTAGTCTGGATAGCTGTCTTGAGCTCCAAGGAGGGCCTGACTGTTTAAACACAGTGATTTTCGGAACACATTCATCTTTTTCATTATTCACTATGGTTTTACGTTTAACAAATGGAGTATTACAAGTAACTTCAATGGTAGGATGGTAACGATCCTCAGGTCTAGAAATTGGAATAGCTCGAGTTAATGAATAGGTTCATTCACAAACACCAAATCTAACAGTTTTCCATATTCGTTATAAACACCATTAAATTGGAAAAGGCACAAGTCATAGAGATTATTAAAAAAGACATCGATCCAATCATTTGCGTTTGTAGGAGTATAATAAAAAAAGAATCTGGTAAGAGCTTCCAAGAAATTGAGGGCAAGTTAAAGTCACCAAACACAAAAATTGAATCATCTGGCTGGGCAGACGATACAACGGATTTAATGTTCTCGTAATGTTGATTATAACTTAGAGCATCAGAATTCGGTTGAATATATGAACAGGTTAAGTATATATGTTTGTGTTTTAGTTTTATACGAACAGCAACAAATTCAATTTTGTGAGAAGTATTAGGTGTAATTTCCTCTGACGAAAAAAGGCAAGAAACAGCTATTAAAACGCCACCACCAATTGTAGTAGTTTCTCTATCGAGTCTGTATACGTTATATCCATTACAAAAAATTTCGGTATTCAAAGTTTTTTTATTTAACCAGGTTTCAGTTAAAACTATAACATGATGATCCAAATCAAAGCTTTGGATAAACAGATTGGAAAGCTTAGTATTAAGGCCACGAACGTTTTGATATGCTATATACAGTTGGTTATCAGAAGATATAGTTAGTTTTTTTGACTAGATGATGAAGGTAACCGTACAATATTTTTATTTATCTGGTTTGCCACTTGAGTGCTTGTATTTTTTTAGCGGCCAATCTCATGTTTATGTATAAAAAAGTGGAGTGAAAAATAATGCAATTTAAAGTTCTTTTTTTAAATTTATTCTTGCAATTTCAAACGAAAATAGATGAAATGAGGAATTTTTAGGAGACGCATTTACCAGTAAATAAAACAAAAACAAAACGGAACATGTTGATTTTTTTTTAATTATTATTTTTTTTCATTAGCACATTTGTATGGGAAACTGTTGTTGGTGTAAGTTAAAATTTATATATACCTAATATTGCCGATTTAGTGTAATCGAGGGAGTTGTCAGAGATTTTTTCTATATTCCTTGTCGTTCCGCTTTACGACGACTCTTCTGGATTTACTACTTCACAATATTTAAAATATTTTACATAAGTGGCAAACCTAGATCCACAACATCGGCAACAAGGGTGTCAAAATTTCTATTTTTCGAGTACTTGCAAACTGCATACAAATAAATCTAAATTTGGTAAATTTCAAAAATGCTCTCATTGGAAAAACCTAGCTTTAGATCTGACTTCTTAACCTGTAAACATGAGATTGGACTGCTTTTCTTTTTTCTTTTTCCTCTATCACATAATGATGTAGAGTGAAAAAACATATGGGAAAGTAGGTAATCAATATATGCTTGCATTTACTTACAAAAATTTTTGTGTTCTTCATACACTTAAAATAATATGTCAGTAAAAAAATCTGTCAAATTGTTAGTTGAAACACTGATTTAAACAAAGATTTTAGTTATCTTCATTGACCACAATACTAAGAATCCTCGTTACTTTAACTAATTTTGTCTGTTAATTTTCATAATTAATTATAGCAAATTTATTAAATTTTACACAATTTGTCGTTAACATATAATATTTTCATATTTCTGCTATTAGCAGGCCCCACTAGTGTGTTCAAAGTTTGAAAGATGGCGCTATTTCTTCCCCTCCCAATTTTTAAAAATCGCCCTTAACTTAAAAACTAAGAGAGATAGAGCACAATTGATGAAAATTTTGACTACCCCTAACTAGAGTCCGACCGAACTCACTTTTTCGACGTCACCCAGACCTTCTATATAGGATCCCAGGAACTGGTTCCGGAACCAGTTCCATGGAATCGGTTGCATTTGAACCAGTTGTAGAATGGGTGTGGTTGGCTAACGATTGTAAAAAATTTTCATGGTTACCCAGAATCAGGGTACGTAGAATCAGTTCCAGAACTGATTCTAGAGCAACCGGTTCCACTTTGGAGCCATTGAAGGGGTTGCTTTTGGGACAATTTCAAACAAAAAGCATCGGTGTTAGAATGGGCAGTAGAAGGGGTTGTGAATGAAAAGTAGCTATTGTACAACCGATTCTTTGGAACAGAATATTTTCCTGGGTAAGTTAAAAATATGCATTAGGGCGGGTCAATTTTTATAGTGTCAAAAAAACTGAAAAATCGTAGGGGGGAAATGATTCTACGAAGAATTCTAAGCAACTTTGCACTAGAAACCATAAGTCTAAAATGGATTTCGAGCTTGCGGAAATTCAAAAATATGTTTTAAGTAGTGCTTCACTGCAACGTTTGTGTAAAATTTGCGTTAACATATAAGTATTGTTAACCAGGACAATAGTTCTGGTCTTTTTAGATAGGAGTCTTCATCGGCTTTCCTTATTATATAAAAAAAAATTAATTAATTTTTATTTTTGACTAAACTGCTAAGCTGATGACATAAATCAAAAATAAAAAAAATGAGAGCACGCTATAGGTTGGAAATGTTAAGATATTTTGATAAAATTCGGTACACCGATTTATATTATCCCAATAACGAAGCATATTAATTTTGGTTGAAATTGGTCCACGTTTGGATTTAGTGCCCATATAAAGAACCCCCAAAATTGGTTTTTCGCACGCTACAGTTTGCAAATAGGAAGATACTCTAATGAAATTTGGTATGTTGACACACATGGGCCCAAGGACAAAGCCTGTTGATTCTAGATATTATTGGTCCATAATTGAACCTATCGCCCATAAGGACTATATTTCCGATTTTCTCTTAAATACATCTAACATTAGATAAAATTAAAATTTCTTACCGTTTTTCTAACTTTTTATCGTTTATAGACAAATTTTGACACAAGTCCATTTCAAAACATTCGAATTTCAGATCAAAACATTAGTTGGCTTTCAACCAGACTGTTGTAGGGTATCATATATTCGGGCATGACGACTATACGATACCCTACACTAGCCTGGTTGAAAGCCAATTGGCTTCGTCCTTGGGCCGCTATAAGTCTGTGTACCACATTTTATCAAAGTATCTTAATATTTGCGACCTTTGGCTTGCGAATATGCTCATTTTTAGGGGACCTTTATATGGGCACTAGGTCTAAACATAGACCGATTCCATGTAAAATCAGTAGGCTTTATTCTTGAGCCCATTTGAATCCGTGTACCAAATTTCATTAAAATATCTTCGTATTTGCGACCTGTACTATACAAACAATTCAATTTTGGGGCACCCTTTATATAGCCACTAGGTCTAACCATAGACCGATTTTAACCAAAATCAAATGGGTTTGTCCCTAGGCCAAAATACGCCAGTATGCCAAATTTTGTAAAAATATCTTAATATATGCGACATGTACCGTGCGCCCAAGAATATATGGACAGACAGACGGACGGACAGACAGACGTATTTCGTTACGTCGGAACAAAATGTTATTCTGAATCAGTCGGTATACTTAAAGATGGGTCTAGATCCAATATTTTTTGGAATTACAAATATAAGCACAAACTTATTATACCCTGTCCAAGTAATGGTGCAGGTAACTAATAAAACTGATTATTTAAACTCATAAAGCACTACCCAGTGTAGAAAATCATTACCAGATATGTGGTTATGTAACTACATACTTGGTAATGGTAACTAGTTACTTTTGTTATTACATTTCTTATTACCTTTATATGAGCTATATCGACATGTAATATTTAATAGATAAAAACATAATTGACCTGCTGCACACAAGTAAGCTTACTCGCCAACATAGAAAAAATCAAAAAATATGTGGTTACATATATCCTTACCAGTGTTTAAAAAATATTGAGTCTAAAAATAGATTTCAAAAAATTTTCAAAAAAGTCTAAAAAATTATTTTCTATTTGAAATAATGATAAAAATAAGTCATTATCAGTAACTCATTATTATATGTTTTAAAATAATACAGAAGGTAAGTGGGTGTCATTACTGGTAGTCCAAAAAATAATGATATATCATTACCGTTTCTACACTGGGTAGTTAAAACATATTTTGCAATTTCCGCAAGCTCGAAATCCATTTTAGACCTATGGTTTCTAGGGCAAAGTTGCTTAGAATTCTTTGTAGAATCATTTCCCCCCTACGATTTCTTGTCTCAGAAATTGACCTGCCCTAATATGCATATTTACATCTTACTACCCAAAATTTAAAAGCTAAATCTTGGCAAATAATAATTCAATTTATATTAATGTTGGTGTTCGACCAAAATTTTACCGAACACTGAACTTGGCCGAACATAGAAGCCGAAGCCGACAGGACACTACTAGCCAGATATGACACTACCCCTAACCATATAACATCCTCCCGAAATGTTATCTCTATACAAAGATGGACCTTAGTGGGACCGTAGACCCTCGGAAATTTTAATAAAAATATTACATTTTAGAAAATGGGCCATATCTCGAAATCTAAGCGATATAGAGGAAAAGAAAAAAAACGTGTGCTCCTCTGGAGTATACGTACATATCACTTGATAATATGGACCAGGGCCGGGGAGGGTCCCTGGACACTATAATTTCAACAAATTTTACGGTCAGTATAATTACAAATAAAACTGTAGTTTTACAAATTTTTTACTTAAATATAGATTTGTTAAATTTAACAAAAAAATGTGTTAGAATCAACAAATTTTATTTTAAGCGAAATACAAGAATCAATTTTGTTAAAGTAACAAATTTTTCTGTTGAGCCATATTTTTGAAGCGAGTTAATACAAAGTGCAAATGATCATATACATTGGCCCGTATGGAGAAAGATCAGAAAGTATCTTGTGGGATAATCTCCAATCTTAATGAAACTCGGATATTTTGTATAAAAAAATTCTAGGGTCGGGGTGTCATTTTGTTTTTTCCACTTATTTGTCATTAAATATTTAAAAAGTAATAACACCTTCGTGTAGGTGAAAATGTGATTAACATTTGTATGGTAATTTAAGTTTTTTATTTATTTTTATTGAACCCTTAAATGCATGATCTCTTAATTTTTAACCATTTTTTTATATGTGATTTCTCAAGGCGTGCACATTTCAAGAAAAATACAAAAAAAAAATTATTTTAAAAAAATGTGTTTTTGTATTGAAAAATTTTGGCCTTGACTATTACCAGTCAAGAAATAAAATATTAATTAGAGACAATTAATTATCGGTAAGAACAAAAAATAAAAATTGAACTATAATTCTTATTTTTAAGAAATATCAAATAAAACCTATAACTATTATGTCCTTGCTTTAAATATTTAAATAAACATTTTTGAATATTACACTTTTTGTAAAAAAAAACGCGTACACTCAAACAAAAAAGTGTGTAATGGCTACTGAAAATTTTGCTGTTATTACGGGAAATTTAAATGTTTTGAGGCCAGCTGTATTTTTTTGCTAATTTTAGCAACACATGTCTGTTGATCTGTAGTACAATAAAATTAGTAGAAAAAATTAGTAGCCGCTACTAAATTTTAGTAAAATGTATGTAAACTGCAATTCAAAATCGATTTGCTAAAATCAGTTAAAAAACTTACTAAATATCATAATTTTAGTACAATGAAATTAGTATAAATAATTAGTTGCAGCTACTAAATTTCAGTAAATTGTTGTAAACTGTAATTTAAAATCAATATGCTAAAACTAGCAAAAAATTGAACCTACTAAAAAAAAATTAAAAAAAAAAAATTTCTTTCGATTGTAACAAGCGTACAATTACTTCATCGTACTTGAAATTTGGAGTCAAAATTGCAAACGGTTCTCCAGTTATGACCTTTTTATGCATTGGAGATACAATTCTGAGTGTTATTTCCAAACTAAGAATATATCAATAGTAACGAATACGAACTAAACAAGAAGTGTAAAAAATCAAAAAAAAAAATTTAATTAGTATATTTTTCTGCTAAATTTAGCACTCGGTTTTGAAAAATTAGTAAAATGTTTTGCTAAAATCAGCAGCGAGAATTAGTAAAAAAATCCGTAATTTGTAATAAAAGAATAGCAAAAATGATTATTAAAGAAAAAATTGTACTAAAAATCAGTATAAAAATAGTAAAGTTCGATTGGAAAGTGTTTACAAATTTTTTCACTAACTTTTTTATCTGAGTGTAGCTTTTTGTATGGCAACGGATCCTAAATCTACGAACTAATTACTTTTCTTCAATGACCGTAAAGTACTCGGGAAAATATGAAGTTTGATGCCCATATTACCTAAGCTGGAGTCATGATAAAACCCAAAATAGCAAGAATATCGAAAAATAAAAAAATATGGGTCCGCCTGAACTTAACAAGCATTAATATATGTAAATTTACCGATCGTACGATTATACATATGCACAAAAAGTACCCAAAAATTATCATATTTCTTACAAAACAACAAAAACGTACCCAATAAATGTACCAAAAAAACGGCCTAAATAATCCCTATCCGAAACTATAAAATTTGTATGTAATTTCATTGGATCAAATCACAAATAAATGGAAAAAACAAAAGAATGGGTAATTTTTGTCCTCGGTTTTAATCCCCTAACTGGCTGAGATGGCAGATAATCTCAGACACCCCAACCTTAAAATTTTCTTCTCTACAAAATATCCGAATTTCATTAAGACTGGAGATTATCATATGAGATATTTTCCTTTCCAGTGTAGAAAATCATTACCATATATGTGGTTATTAGGGTGACCACAAAAAATCGATGTCGGAATTTTGTTCGTCTGGACCCCACAAAACGATTCCCCTTTCCAGATATTGAGATAGCCGAAATTTGAAATTATAAAAACCTTTAATTAAGCATTTTCTATTAAAAAAATGTAAATTAACCTGTTTGTGAACATGGTGTCAAACTGACCCATCTTTTATGTTAAATAACGATGGTTGGCTGAAAAAATTATGTAGAAATCTGTATTTTTAAAAAAAGCCAAAAAAAGTGATTTTTTCGCCTTGTAAATCGTATTTCAAACTTTGAGCCCTCAGCGGCACGGGTTAACATACTCCAGTCGAGCTCAAATTTCGGCTATCTCAATATATTGTTCCAGACGAACAAGATTCCGACATTTTTTCCCTCTCTATGAGATCCGGTCACCCTAGTGGTTATGTAACTACATACCTGGTAATAGTATTTACTTTTATTATTACATCCCAGTGTAGAAACGGTAATAACATATCATTATTTTTTGGAGTACCACTAATGACACCCCACTTACCTTCTGCATTATTTTAAAACATATAATAATGAGTTACTGATAATGACTTATTTTTATCATTATTTCAAAAAGAAAATAATTTTCTAGATTTTTTTGAAAATTTTTTGAAATCTATTTTTAAACTCAATATTTTTTAAACACTGGTATGGATACATGAATCTAACCACATATTTTTTGATTTTTTGTATGTTGGCGAGTAAGCTTACTTGTGTGCAGCAGGTCAATTATGTTTTTATCTATTAAATATTACATGTCGCTATAGCTCAGATGGTAGAGCTATTGACTGGCAATATGTAGACCCAGGTTCGATTCCCACACCAGAAATTTTATTAAAAAAAAAAAATACAATAAAAACTATTTTTTTTTATATAATTTATTTTTTTGAAAATCTATTTTTAGACTCATTATTTGTGTCAGTACTGGTAAGCACATAGGTAACGATATATTTTTTGATTTTCGTATGCTGGTGTGTAACCATAACTCATTATTTTTCGCGACATCGCCATATAAAGGTAATAAGAAATGTAATAACAAAAGTAACTACTTACCATTACAAAGTATGTAGTTACATAACCATATATCTGGTAATGATTTTCTACACTGGGATTTCTTATTACTTTTGTGTGGATATGTTGCGTAAAATAATGAGATATGGTTACACACTAGCATACGAAAATCAAAAAATATATCGTTACCTATGTGCTTACCAGTATTGATAAAAATAATGCGTCTAAAAATAGATTTTCGAAAAAATGAGTTTTATAAAATAAAATATTTTTTTATTGTGGGAATCGAACCTAGGACTCCAAATTGGCAGTCGATAGCTCTACCGTCTGAGCCATCTCGACATGTTATGTGGGATAGATAAAAACACAATTGACTGGATGCGGTTACACATATTCTTACCAGTGTTGAAAAAATATTGAGTCTGAAAATAGGTATCAAAAAAAATTTACAAAAAAATCTAGAACAGTACTTTATGTTTGAAATAATGATAAAAAAATCAGTCATTGCATCGGTCGAATTTTTCGGTTGAGACTATCAAATTATTCTTAATACAACTGAAGTCCCATTCTCACAGTAAAATTAGCCATGCCTTAATTGGGTTTCTGCTGTTGCAACTGAAAAATTCGGCTACAACAACCAAACCATTCGATTGGCTACAAATGCGGTTGTCAGCACCGAAACTATTTTCTGGGTGTAGCAAAAACACAGTATAATATCATTTAAATAGAATCTACAAAGTGCCTCCATCTATTTCTATCTTGCGCGAGTATTCTGAGTTGCGGGCAAGTCATCCCTTTTCTGTTCATTTCCGCTTCAGTTGATCTTCGCCACGTAAATTTCGGCCGGCCTCTGCTTCTTCTACCTTGTGGGTTCCATTGTAGACATACTTTAGAAATTTCGGAATTATTTTTTCGCAAGGTGTGGCCAATCCACTTCCATTTTCGTCTGAGTATTTCATTGTCTATGCTCCTTGCAGGAGTAAAAGGAACAAATATATATATTTCATTGTCTATGGGTTCTAAGTTGCAGGTTCTTAGTAAATCTATATTGCTTATGCAAGCAGGCCAGAATATTTTAAGAATTCGTCTCAAACATTTGTTAACAAATACTTGCAGCTTCTTTATCATGCTGCTAACTTTGCATGTCTCGCAGCCATACAGCAGTACAGACTTGACGCTGGTATTAAATATTTTTAACTTTTGTTTCTTCGATATTTGTGATGATTGCATACTCTAACGAAGGATGTATAGGCGTATCTAGCTTTGTTAATTCTGCTTTTGACGTCAGCTTCGACGCCCCCATCTTTGATTATAATACTGCCTAGATAGCAGAACTTATCCACATCTTCTAGGGTGGCCCCGTTTAGTGTTATAGGTGTTGTGTTATCTGTTCCAATCCTTAGCACTTTTGTTTTCCGTATATTAATCTTTAAACCGACTAATATACTATTTTTTTTGTAGGCAATTGATCTTCTCCTGCAAGCCGCTACAGGTATGCGACATCAAACATATGTCATCTGCATAATCTAGATCATAAAAACGTTGATTAAGGCGCCACTGGATGACATGTGGGGCATCGACGTTCGTTTTAGTCATGACTGCATCCAGCAGAATTGGCGAAAGGACGCACCCCTGAAGTACGCCTTCTATTATCTGAGAAGGTTCACTGTCCTAACATTTATAGCGCACCTTACAGGATGCCTAACAATTTAGAGCACATATGAACACAATAATTTTATCTGGAATGTCAATATTCTGTAGACAATTCCAAATAGATTCGCGCTTAATGGTATCAAATGCGCGCTCAAAATCAACAAATGCCATTCAACAGATTGTTCCACAATAATCCTTGTTGTGTTGATGTGGTCAAAGCATGAACGATTTGGTCTAACGATTTGCATATAGCGTTTTTAACTTCAGAGATATTCGGAGCAGTTATGGGTAGCTTCCCAAGATGCATCGCTGATTTATGGTTTAACATGGTTTTTGCTGGTACCCAAAATAGTACGCGCACTCTCCATGCATTCGTATTTAATACTTGACCAAGTTTGATTTCGTTGCTGGTCTAATTTCGAGCAGATGTGATTTGAGAATATTGTCGCGGTGGTTGGATCTTGCAAACGGTGGACATTCACTTTGCCACAGGCTTTTCTTTGGTGATAATTGGCCTTTGGCCGCAGTTTAACTATACTTACCAATAACTGATGGTCACTGTGGATATCAGCACCCCGGTTGGTTTTTACATCCATTAGACACCCAAGGAATTTACGACTAACGATAAAATGGTCGATTTGATTTCGAGTGAAACCATAATTTGACTGCCATGTATATTTGTGGATGTCACGGTGTGGAAATTTCGTGCCGCCTATATACAGTTAATGAATGGCACATAGATCAACTAGTCTATCACCAATGTTATTTCGGTTGCATTTAAGGCCTTGGTTTCCCATTAAGTATGTTTTATTAATACCAAGTAAAGTATTTATTTATTTTTATTTTTTTTATTAAAATTCTTACTTTGCTTTATTTTTTTTAAATATGAAGTTAAGTTTTTGCTAAAAATATATTGTTTCTAAGAACTAAGAACAAACTTAAGCAAATACATAGCAGAGTTTGTTTTATTCAAACCACCCATTGTGTAACATAAATCTTTCGAAAAATAATTATACCCCACGTTTACTCCCTTTACTGCTAAACAATTAAACATTTGTCAAATTTAAATTCAACAATTTCATAGAGAAGATGGACACATATCGACCATATCCGCCAAAAAAGTGTAAGACACAAGGTTATCGTTTTTTGATGACAAACGATAATTCTCGCTCATTCTCATAATTTTTCGAAATTTTTTAACTAGAACCGATACGAGTTTACAGAAAAGGGAATATCGATGTACATATCGTCACCTAAAATGCAAAAGGGCGTAACAACAAAAAAATGTAAGCCGAATTTCTGATTGAATATGATGCACTAGACTAAATTACATTTCCCTATAAAATTTTGAACTTATATGTCGAAATAAGTCTATAATCGTGTTTTAAACAAGAGCAGAAAATATAGAATATCTTTAATTCTACAACGTTTTTTTTTTGGTTCTAGTGTAAAAAAATAAAAAGTGTTACGTCCTTTAGCATTTTAGGTGACGATATGTGACTTCAGTTTGCTTGCTTTTTTCATTACCGAAAAGGTCGCTCATTCTACAAAAAGTTCCTTCGTAAGTATCTCAAAAACTTAAGCAGCCTACACACGAAGGAACATTCGTCACAAAATGCCCATTTTTTGACGAATGTTCCTTCGTGTATGTCAGTGTATCGTGTTGACATTCGTGTTATCAAAATTTTTTGATATTTTTTGTTTCCAAACTCAATCTTCCATCGTGTGTATCGATGTTACTGTTTTTGTTGTGTTAGTTCATTGAGAGCAGTCGTGTTGTGAGGAGCTCTTGTAATTGCACCGTAAATAAAATAAGAGACGAAAATGGCGACAAATACAAATAATGAAAACTGCATTAATTTTATAAATGAATATAAAAATTTTCGACAATTATGAGACATAAAATGTGATAGCTAAAAAAACAAAACTGAAAAAAACAGAAGCATATGAAAAATTAAAAAATTAATTAAATTGATTTTCTTTCGCGCATATTTCATGTCATCAGTTCGACAAACAAACAGAACTGATGTTTCGTTTGAGATTTTGTTGCTGTGTGGCATCGTCTGTATAAAAAATAAAAAAAAAAAAAATAGAAACACATGTTCTGTGACGAATCTTCCTCGTGTGTAGGCAGCTTTAGAAACCATTGGCTAAGTATTATATACTACGGTTGGATGCATATATGACCTTCTCCCTGAAAAGGGACCTAGTGTGTGACAATAAAGTTTTGAGAAGAACGCATTTAAAGTTAAATTACAAATAAAATTTTAATGTTTTTCTCATTTTTATCGAAACCCGTTGTTTGACACACTAGGTCACTTTTCTCGGAGAAGGTCACATATAACAATTACTATCAAATTACCAATATGTAAAATAACCAAATATGTTAAAACGAAACGAAAGTGAGGTAATATTTGATCCCACTTTTTAACTCCTATAAGTGAGATTAGGCAAAAATTATTTTATTTTGATCCTATGAAATAATAAGTCCCAATTGATGTTTTATTTAACTAAATGCAAAAATTTTGGGTTTCACCTTTTCCTGTAAATTTTTTTTTGTCGCTTATATTTTTTTTTTTTGCGGTTATGGCTCGATATACCACATACTTGAGAAAATAAGAAATACGTACTATTTAATAAAAACGATTTACGGTGTGGAAAACCTTATAAAACATTTGTATTTTTCTTTTTTTTTCATAAATGAACGTGCATGGTTGGCTTAAAGGTGCGTTTACAATGATGGAGTACTCCAATCTGTAGCAAATTTAGTTCTTTTCTCTTTCTTACTAATACATTTTTGTATTTTGCTATCTTTTTTTATTCCACTCCAGAGTCAAATTTGTTTGACTCTGGAGTACGGATTTGTTGCACTCTAGAGTTAACATCATGTTTAACATGACAAATATAACTAAAAAAATACATCACTAATTTGTTCACATCTCTAATTGTCAACAAATTATAAAAAATATTGAAAAATATAAACAAATAGTTTCAATACAGAATAAAATATATAATAAAAATTTTTTTTATAATAACATCAGTGAAAACCGTGGCAAGATATTCGCAAAATCTGCGTAAGTATTGAAACGTCAAATATTTTTTTGAAGTAACTCTACTCTGCATTTTGAACAGTTAACATTTCAATCTGTGCTGCAGAGTAGAGTCACTCCAACTCTGTGAAAGCACCTTAATATGTAACCACTGTTGTGAATATCCTTTGTAGAAAAGGAAACTACTAATGTACAATAGAGGTTTCCGAAACTGACAAACTTTCGATAGTTAAAACGAAGTAGAATGCAAAATCTTTACAAGTACACAACATATTTAAAAAAAGTTTTATTTTATTGCCCACTTTTTATTACACCTATAAAAATATGACAATAAGTAATTAGTCTTACAATAACGTTGCTGTTAAATTATCTTGAACATTAAATATATTTATGTTGAATATTAGTGAATTTTCATTTAGGGAAAAAGGAATTGTTCATGTTAATAATAAACAAAAGCATATACAAAGCAGGTTTCAAGCATTGTTCTCTTTAAATTACAATTTCAAATATATTGTTACGAAATTAGAGTAGTCTGGAAGAAAATATCCCGAGAAACCATTAATCCATTAATTTTTTGAGTGTCATGCAGTGTTATCAATTGTATTTCAGAAACTACCAATTGTATTTCAGAAATTATGAATTGTATTTCAGAAACTGACAATTGCATTTCAATAATTATCAAATGTATTTTGCAAATTATCAATTTTATTTCAGAAACTGTCAATTGTATTTTCGAAATTATCAATTGTATTTGAGAAATTATCACATGTATTGTATTTCAATATTTTTAGGATCCGCTCACGTAATTAGCACCATGATAAAAAAAAACTTAAAACATTACCCATATATGGAATAATATATGAATTCATATATGAAGATATATGGAATATATGGACCAATAAATGCAGTATATTATCATATATTATCATATATGGATTCATACATTTGAATGTATTTACCCATATATGCTTCTTTATATAACAGATATGTTCATATATGATCATACATGAAACCATATATGACAACTTATGAACATATGTGACCTTCTCCGAGAAAAGGGACCTAGTTTGTGAAAATGAAGTTTTGAGAAGAACGCATTTAAAGTTAAATTAAAAATAAAATTTTAATGTTTTTCTCATTTTTATCGAAACCCGTTTTTTGACACACTAGGTCCCTTTTCCCGGAGAAGGTCACATATATGGAATAATATATGAATTCATATATGAATATATATGGAATAATATATTATCATTATATTACATAACAGATATGTTCATATATAATCATACATGAACATTTTCAACTGGGAATACAAAAAACTTTATACTTTTTGTTAATAAGTTTATTAGGATCTTGGCCTTAAACCTAGAAAAATTATTACATGTATAAGCATTTCAACATGACAATATAGTTGCGATATTTGTTAATGAAGTCTAATTTTTTGAATATATCATAATAAGCGGTTTTTGTGTTTTTCATAAACTAATGAATATAGATAATTGAAATTTGGTGTATAGCTTCGTTTTATCACGAGAATAAAACCAACCAAAGGATTTTTGGCTACATAAATGTTTAAGGGGCAAAATGGGGATGAAAAATTTCAAAAATCGATTTTCAAATATCAATTTTGGTGGATAGGAGGGGGTGTGGGCCAAACATGTTACATATTTTTTTTTGAAATTTGAGGACTCTTAACAAGAATCTGAAGTCAAAATAAATATACATCTGCAAACAAAAAGTCGGTAGTGAAAGGGTTAACTAAAACGAAAGTGGATGGAATTGTTTCTTATTTTTTGAAAGAAAAATATCGGTTTCCATAAGAACCGATTTCAAATTTAACTTTTGTATTTTTTAATTATATAAAGGGTAATTCATATGTCGAATAATCCTTACTACTATTGACCAGACTTGGAATATGAATTGTCAAATTTTTATAAATTCTCTTTTGTAAATGACATTTATATTGATATGGATGGACAAGAATGGAAATCTATTAACGCAACGAGTTATAAGAGATACTGAATATTTAAATATTGTTTTAATAACAAAATGAATAATAAATCGTCAGTTCTATCTTTTTAATGGGCCACTATGGTCTAAAGGATTAATTTAAACCATGCGCGGCTCCAGGGGGAATAGGGAAATCCTCCCCCCCCTCAGCAAAATCGAAAAAAAGGAAAAATAGGGAAAAAGAAGGGGAAAAATAAGTGACAGAATGATAAAGTGAAATAAATACAAATTTGTTATGCATAATTAGATGAAATATAAAAATTTTTCTTTATTTTCATTTACCCAATCGTCATTTAAAAAATTTCAATAGATATTTTAACAAATTTGTTTATAAAACTGATAATTTTGATTTTAAAATAATTAAAGTATGTGGAGAAATGTAGTTAAAAGACCTAAATTTCAAATTAGATTTTTATATAGAACAATTTCCTTTGAAATTTTTCTAATGTCAAATGACAAACAGAAATTTCATTTTAAAATTTCGCATTTTTAATACAAAATTCCAATTTTAATTAAAATTTTTTTAAATAAAAATAGACAATTCTTTGACCTAGTTTATTTTGGGACCATTCTGATTGGTTAATTTATCTTCAGCCAATCAAAATGTTTGAAAATGTAAATATTTCTTTAGGATTTTCATTCACAAAATGAACACAACCGTATGTTTAAAAATAAAGTCGACTTTAAAAGATAAAATACTTTTTGATAGTAAAGCACCGTAAGTTGTTCGGATTCCACGTGAAAAAATTGTTATACTCCATATAAAAAAAATAAAAAAAAATTCCACGGCAATGAATTTCACATGAAAACTGAGTAGAGATTGTTTTCACGCAAATTTAGTGTGCTAGGCTATTATTTTTCTTGGGAAAAAATTAAATTTTCTGTATATTGTGATTAAGTCTTTGATATAAAATTGAAAAATTATTAATTTCTATAATTTAAATTTCAATTTGAGCCCTTTCGAGTAAAATTTCGAATAAAATTTTTCCATGTGAAAAACAACTTACGGTGCTTTAGGGGAAAAAATACTAAATTTTGTTTTGAATTTTTTTCACTAAAATTGCAGAACTTCGAATGGAATTTTCTAGATTTCCCGGGCGGGAATTCCCGGGAAATCCCGGGAAAAGTTTGTCGGGAATTCCCGGGAAAATAATAAATTTTTCCCGGGAAAACGAGAAATTTTAAAAATATTAAATTTTTTAAATTGTTTTTGTTTCGAATAGGATTTTTTAATTTTAGTCATAAAAAACATTTTAAATACCAAAACAAAAATGTCATTGTTAAAATCTTTTAAAAGGGAATTCATTTATTTGATACACAAATAAAATCTTTGCCAAGTAATTAGGAGCATTTCAACTAATAAAAATTTTTCGCATAACTTATTCAAAATTTAAGTAGTAAAACCTAAAAACTTGGTAATTTTTTTGTTTTTTCATTCCCGTTTCCCGGGAAATAAAAAAGTCCGGGAAATCCCAAACCCTAATGAAGGGTCACAGACTATCACGAATCAACAATATATTTGGTACAAGTCATCTAGGGATGCATGCTAATTACACACTTATTTTGCTGAATTTGTAAGAGCACCGTTGCGAAACTCGTGAATTTCCACGAATATGATTTTTACAATCCCGAAAGTGGAAGTGGTTTGATATAATAGAAGCAGTAAAGGATGATTACAACCATGCAGTTGTTTACCACTTATTTAATAAGTACGTTTTTATGTAGTTTTTCCAGGACCACGCCGAAAAAATATACTTAAATCAGATTTTATAAATATTTATTAATTGAGGCTCAATCTAAATTACATTTAATGTACGCCAAATCGATGACGAAAAAATAAAACAATACAGAACGAATATAATCTGCTCTTTATCTAACACATTTTTGTTGTGGTCCAAGAAAAAACTATCCTGAGGCAAATTCTCAAATCTTAGTGAATTTGGATATGCTGCAGAGGACGCAAAACTAAGTGAAAGAATTTTTGCTGCCCAATCTAATAATAAGGGTTTAGTAGCACTAACTAAACCCATCAAATAAAGTTGCTTCTGGTAGACAAAACTTTTTTTCATATATTTTATAGCCAAGGCTCGGATGGAATCGGTTCTATTTCGTTGTTTTAGTGATAGCAGCACTAATTTTTGTTACGAGATTCCAGATAGAAAATATATGGAAAAAATGTTTGACTGCTGACAGCAATATACCTACCTAAAAAGATTTATGATAACTTTCTTACTCAAACCGAGACATTACATAAGGTAGAAAAAATCAACAACATAGTAATTGTTGCTTTCAAAAAGGAGTTGATTTATAACTGGTTTTACCAAATCAGACAGTTCATATACGAAAGTATAAAATTCTCGTCCCGTTGATTTTTTGTACCTTATGTAATGTCTCGATTTGAGTAAGAAAGTTATCATTTTCTTATTGCGGACAACTGAAGAGTAGGGTGATATCTACGAAACAATTGTATTGTCTATCATGAAAATTATCAACCCCCTTTTGAAACAACAAATAAAATCTAATATGACAATATCATATTAGAATTTGGACTTGAGGTAGAAGAATATTCTAACTAAATATATGAAAATATAGAAAGTCCAAAAAAACAATTTTTGTATTTTTAATGCAAAAATTAGGATAACTGTTAAAAAGATTTAAAAAATCTAAAAATAAGGAAGTTCTAAACGTTCTTAACCCGCTTTTTCATAAGATTGGGCAGCTAATACAAAGAGCATAGGAAAAGCATATGTCTCTTAGACAAGTTCTTTTAATATCTGAGATTTCGCCTTGGGGAATATTATTTGTTATACACAGACTAAAAAATGAAGACCTGCGGGACAATTCTCTAACTTTTTGCGATGTACCTATAGGGAGCTCCTAACTTTTCATTATAAATACAGAGCTAAGAGAATGACACTACTAGTTAAAAACCTAACAACAACTCATTATATTCAACTGCTCTTTTATAAATTGTGAGATAAATTTATGATAAATATCATATATCCTCCGCTGATTTAGTTTTATTGTTTGAATATTGTACTTTTAAACACTATAGGTTTTTTAATTATTTCCATTTATATTTTTCATTAAATTTTTAATCTAATATTAATATTTAAAATTAAAAAAAGAATTAAACAAGAAACATTGATTTAATAAAAAAATTAACAAATGAATATAAAATTGGATCTTATTAAGAAATACCAGCAATATATGGAACTATATATACCCAAGCAAATTTTTTACAATCGGTAGCTAACCACACCCATTCTACAACTTGTTCCACTGCAACTGATTCCATGGAACTGGTTCCGGAACCAGTTCCGGGGATCCTATGTGGAAGGTGTGGGTGACGTAGAATCATTTCAGAACTAGTTCCAGAACTGATTCTAGAGCAACCGGTTCCACTTTGGAGCTATAGAAGGTGTTGCTTTTGGGACAATTTCAAACAAAAAGAATCGGTGTTAGAATCGACAGTAGAAGGGGTTGTAAATGAAAAGTAGCTATTCTACAACCGATTCTTTGGAACAGAAAATTTTCCTGGGTAGGGTCATATATGGTTCATATATATCAGATATAATTAGATAGACTCAAGTTACGGATCTGACTCCTCACCTATAATTATATATGATCATATCTGACATTTTTTACACGGGAACAAATAATCTGCTAATTTTAAAATTTTTTTCTGCAGCATCATTGTTAACAAATTTTTAGTAACTTTTTCTGCTATTTTTACAGATTTATTTCTATGAGTGTATATATTTATTTCCAAGAAAAATGAAAAAATCCAAAAAACGAAAAAACATATAATTTTTATTACTCCTTTTAACCATTTAAAGTGAGAATGGGCCGGAGAAAAACAAACATTTTCTTATTTTCATATCAAAATTTCGTTTAAATAGAGTGAAAGAAAAGGCCAAGAAATCTAAAAATTTGTTTCTTCTGAATTTGTGAACAAGAATATTTAAATAAATATTTTGGGTATTAAACAAAACATTTTTAATATTAATTTTTGACATCCGCAAGATTTTGGGTTTGAATTTGTATAAACCAACTTTTTTTTAGCAATTCGCCACTTATGTATCTTATTTAATTTTTGAAGGGATTTTAAGTTAAAAATAATGAAATAAAAAACCGGTTAACCGAGATATAAGATTTTCGGTTAACCGGTTTGCAAAGAACCGAAATATGAACAAAAACCCGTTTTTTCTGTTAACCGGTTTGGAATCACAAGTATGGTGGAGATTAGACCGTACCACCTTACAGGCAAATAAAAATTGCGGGGAACATCTTCGAATATAAAGTATTTTTGGAAGGCAATTACGAAAAAAAAAATTTTTTGTCGATCTTAATTAATTAATTTTTCGTTATATCTTTGGCATTTAACATACAGTCGTATCTTAAAGTGTGATACATCAATTTTTTTTGCCTCGAGGACACCAAATGTTTTTCTATAAAGGAAAAATCCAATGAAAAATAAAATTAAAAAGGCGACCCCCGGATTCGGCAACAAAAAAGAGTAAAAAAATTTTCTGCTGGAGTTATTGAAAAACTTCCTTAGCGAAGTTTAATGATTTTTTGCCAGCTTTAATTTTCTGATATTAGGGTGTACGTTAGGGTTGTAGCAACTGCGATCTGGTGGGTAAATACTAGAACGCGGTACTTGATGTCAATGACTATTAGAGCAAAACATTGGTCCTCTCGAGACAAAACCATCGATGTATCACACTTTAAGATCTGACTGCAATGGCAAAGATATAATAAAAAATTTAAAAAGGCGAAAAAAAAATTCAAAACCTCCTTGCAAAAGTAATTTAGATTCGACGGTGTACGGCGATTTTTTTTTGTGGTACAGGCCGCCTTTTCTATGCTTCGGCTGAATGCAACGGGTAAGTCGATTTGTGTTAATCGAAGCACGAACGACCAGAATAGAATGTCTTAGAAGAGTTAGCTCGAGTAGTTAGAAAATTGGCAGGAACACCGGGTTGGGCTTAAGTAGCTGCGACCTCTCCGCTAGAAAATACTTTCGCCTCCCTTACAGTAATATCGATCGTATTTTAAGAGGAGATCAGGGCAATCATGAAATGCATTAAGTTTATAAATATCGAAGGGAAAACCGGATATATAGTGATCTTTACAAATAGCAAGGCGGCTGTATAAGCAATCTCTTCGAATTCTATGAGATCAGCCGCTATCCTCGGCTGCACGTAAGAAATCAATAACTTGTATGGAATTAAAATTGCATAGCTTCTAGGACATTGTAACATCGCAGGGAACGAGATGGCTGGGGAATCGGGCTGGGAAGGTTCGTCTCTGAACGCAGTCAAGTTTATTACATTTTTAATATTTTTTTGATAATTCGATCCATATTAGGATAAGTTTGAAATTTTAGTGAAGTACTTTATAATTGTGTATCCTACTAGATCCAAATCTTGATCAGGTTAAATAACATGTTTGTAATTGTTTCATAGAATAGGATTTTTCAATACATGTTCCTTTATCTGTTACTTATTAGAGTACAATATATATTTGTTTGTAGTAAGACCATTTGGCAGATACATATTTATGTTTTAATCCTCTCAGCATTTTTATGGTATAGTAACTTTGTAATGTATAAACCATAAAAACTAACGGATATATAATGATATAACAATTTGAAATTAACTATAACATTATGTGGGTCTTTTACATACAACCATGTCAATTATTGCATTTTAATCCCAAAATCTCTAAACGTTATTGCTAAAAGTAAACTACAGTAATATCCGTTTATGAAGAACTGTGATAATACGAATTCTCGCTTAAGACAAACCCTCGTTTAAAACTAAGTAACTTACAAAATTTGCATATTAATTGGATGTTTCAACTGCAAATAGATTAACTCCATAAACTCCATAACTCTCATAAAGAAAAATGAGAAAATAGTATATTTTGTTTTTTAAAATTCCTGTTAAATTAGAAATTCAAATAAATGATGTAGGCTGTATTACTGAAGATTTATCTTTTATTGAATATTTAAAGTATAAGATGGAATATATCGTTATTATTACACTGTACAACACAAAACTGATTCTGGCATAGGGGACAAACAATTTAGGTATAGGATGTGTTCAGCGAACTTACGTAAAACACTATGGGGAACATTTTTGTGAAACATTTTAACCCTCTAACTCTTCAATTAAAGGGACATTTTTGGCCCCTTATTAAAAAGAGACAAAAAGGACCCGTAAGTTGAAGAGTTAGAGGGTCAAAATGTTCCGAAAAAATATTTGTCATGAAACTCTACTGTAAGTGTCTGAAGATATCAAATTTGAAAATTTAACTTCAATGCCAGAAATAAGTCAAAACTTAAAAATGTGTTTATGGGTTACTCAGAATGGGCGCTCAAATGTCCACAAACATGGATTTTAGGGGGACAACATATGAATCTTCAATTTTAGTTATATGATTTGTTCAGCGAACTTAAAATATAACACTAGCGCGGAACATTTTTGTGAAACATTTTCTACTCGTAAACTCTTTAACCCTCTATCTCTTCAACCTGCTGGTCTTTTTTGTCCCTTTTTAAAAAGGGGCCAAAAAAGTCCCTTACATTGAAGAGATAGAGGGTTAAAAAGTTTACTAGTAGGGTACGAGTTTATATGAAAACCCATATTATGTTTTTCGAACAAAAAGTAGATTTTTCTGTTAAAATCTATTCAAAAATTGCTACAATATTCCCCGAAAATACCGGAATTGTTCAAAAAAAAATCCGATTCCCAGGAGTTCAAATAATATCGGGAATTTTAAACCCCTAATTTCAATGTATCACCAAACTACTGAAAATGGTTTAATACCAGAAACTGCCAGTCAGTTCAGTCACGCACTTCCCAAATAATTGAAGACATTTGCATATTAGTTATATTTGGTATTAATTACAGTTATCCGAAAAATTACGTTAACGGAAAAATAACTCAAAAAACCTATAACACAGTACTACACTAAAAATGCATCGGGCATGCGACATATCAATTCTGATAGATTTTAGGATTAACATCACGATTGTGAACACCAAATTTCAAAATTAGCTCTAGTTTTTGAAATATTTGCAAATTTAACTTTTAGCAAAAAGACAGTTTTTTTGTTAAAATTTCTTATTTAACTTAATTTTTGCATTAAAAATACAAAAATTGTTTTTTGGACTTTCTATATTTTCATATATTTAGTTAGAATATTCTTCTACCTTAAGTCCAAATTCTAATATGATATTGTCATATTAGATTTTATTTGTTGTTTCAAAAAGGTGGTTGATCATTTTCATGATAGACAATACAAGAGTAGGCATCACCCTACTCTTCAGTTGTCCGCAATAAGAAAATGATAACTTTCTTACTCAAACCAAGACATTATATAAGGTATAAAAATCAACGTGACGAGAATTTTATACCTTCGTATATGAACTGTCTGATTTGGTAAAACCAGTTATAAATCAACTCCTTTTTGAAAGCAACAATTACATAAAAGTACCCTTTGGGTACTATTTATATGTATTTTTAATGCAAAAATTAAGTTGATTGACGAGCATACCACAGCTAAAATCTCATTCAAAATATTTATTTTGTTTTGAGTTTAAAGTTAGTTGTTTTTACGAAATGTATTGACGACAAACATACATATAAATAGTACCCAAAGGGTACTTTTATGTAATTGTTGCTTTCAAAAAAGGAGTTGATTTATAACTGGTTTTACCAAATCAGACAGTTCATATACGAAGGTATAAAATTCTCGTCACGTTGATTTTTATACCTTATATAATGTCTTGGTTTGAGTAAGAAAGTTATCATTTTCTTATTGCGGACAACTGAAGAGTAGGGTGATGCCTATGAAACAATTGTATTGTCTATCATGAAAATGATCAACCACCTTTTTGAAACAACAAATAAAATCTAATATGACAATATCATATTAGAATTTGGACTTAAGGTAGAAGAATATTCTAACTAAATATATGAAAATATAGAAAGTCCAAAAAACAATTTTTGTATTTTTAATGCAAAAATTAAGTTGATTGACGAGCATACCACAGCTAAAATCTCATTCAAAATATTTATTTTGTTTTGAGTTTAAAGTTAGTTGTTTTTACGAAATGTATTGACGACAAACATACATATAAATAGTACCCAAAGGGTACTTTTATGTAATTGTTGCTTTCAAAAAGGAGTTGATTTATAACTGGTTTTACCAAATCAGACAGTTCATATACGAAGGTATAAAATTCTCGTCACGTTGATTTTTATACCTTATATAATGTCTTGGTTTGAGTAAGAAAGTTATCATTTTCTTATTGCGGACAACTGAAGAGTAGGGTGATGCCTATGAAACAATTGTATTGTCTATCATGAAAATGATCAACCACCTTTTTGAAACAACAAATAAAATCTAATATGACAATATCATATTAGAATTTGGACTTAAGGTAGAAGAATATTCTAACTAAATATATGAAAATATAGAAAGTCCAAAAAACAATTTTTGTATTTTTAATGCAAAAATTAAGTTGATTGACGAGCATACCACAGCTAAAATCTCATTCAAAATATTTATTTTGTTTTGAGTTTAAAGTTAGTTGTTTTTACGAAATGTATTGACGACAAACATACATATAAATAGTACCCAAAGGGTACTTTTATGTAATTGTTGCTTTCAAAAAGGAGTTGATTTATAACTGGTTTTACCAAATCAGACAGTTCATATACGAAGGTATAAAATTCTCGTCACGTTGATTTTTATACCTTATATAATGTCTTGGTTTGAGTAAGAAAGTTATCATTTTCTTATTACGGACAACTGAAGAGTAGGGTGATGCCTATGAAACAATTGTATTGTCTATCATGAAAATGATCAACCACCTTTTTGAAACAACAAATAAAATCTAATATGACAATATCATATTAGAATTTGGACTTAAGGTAGAAGAATATTCTAACTAAATATATGAAAATTTCTTATTTATTCATACACCTGATTGAACCATGGATAATTTTTAATATGGTTTAAAAATATAGACTTTGGGCTTTTGGAAACATATCAATTTATTTTGATTAGGTAAAGGATCTAGGATATAATTGCAACTAAAGTGAAAACTTCACTTATTTTCCTATTTTGCAAATTTAATAAAATCCCTTAATCGGATTTGAAAAATCTTTACATATGACGTAAACTCATATTCCACTAAATTCTTTTTATCAAAAGAATCACAACTTCTGCATCAACATTTGCAGAAAATTCAATCTGAAATACACATTTTACACCTTTTTTATTTCAAATAAATTTTATATGAATTTACTATGGGAAAAGGAAATAAAGTACATTTTTGAACATGAATATTTTAAAATCGTGATGTTTTCAAAATTTGCACTTCAATTATCTAAAATTTTGTTGAAATTGATTGGAAAACATATGTTTAATATTTCTGAATGGCTTTATATGTGTTTTATATTTTAAGATTTGTTACAGACTCCTTAATTTTTAGGTATTAAAAAATCAGTCTTTTTCAGGTTTAGTCAATATTAACTTTAAATTGAAACAGAAAATTCGAAATTTTTTTGATAAATTAAGTAACATGAGATGTTTACTAAAGGTACAAATTCAAATATTAGATATTCCTTTCATCGCAGATTATTTATTAACGAAATCGTGAAAAAAGAGAAATTTCAATTTTAAATGCACATATAGGGAATATTATCGCAGCTGTCAAAACGTGCAATATATCAAATTAAAGGACATATTTCATCATTTCAAAATTTTGGAAAAAAATAGCGTTATTACTTTCAATTTTATAATTTTTTTCAAAAAGTTTCTTAAAAAATTTAATTTTCCTACAAAAACGTGTTTGCAAATATTCCTTAAACTATAGCTAACTTTAAAATTCTAGTGCCATATTCGTGATCTGCGTCCCAAAGTCTATTAGAAGTGATATGTCGTAATCCCGATGCATCAAATTTTACTTATTTTGTTGTTCTTATTTTGTTGTTGTAATTATCCATTTTTAATAAAAGCTTTCGAACATTTTTCTATTTGTGTTTTTATTATTTTTCTTTTAATTTTAACTAGTTTTAAAGCAAACAGTCAAATATTTTCTTTAAAAGTGTCGTAACCATTCATTTAGAAAATCTAATGAAAAGATAATACCAGTTTAAAATTTTCTTTTGGTAACGAAATAATTTTTCCGGTCTCTTGCAGATTGCCTTAACCGGATTTTACTGTTTACTGTTACGAAATATAGATAATTGCAAATGTAATCCTTCATTGTAGTTTGGATTTTATAATTAGTTTTTATTTTCTATGTAAATTTTAAAATATTCATGAAAAGAGAGATAATGATTATAGTTTTTACTTGTTGCATTTAAAATAAATCGTAATTTAACTTTATTTGGGGAATTTCAAAAATATTCGAGAATTGTTGAAATTAACTTTATATGTCTGTTATTTCTTAAGTTTTTGAACCGAGAGAAATGAGTGACAGAGTTAGGTAGACTATACTTCAAAACTAGAGCATGCGATTAAATGGAATGGGAAGTGGAAAGAAATAGAATGGAACGGGGAACCGAAACACTAGGCAATGGGAACGAAATGGAACGGAGCGGGGATGGAGTGGAACTGAATGAATAGAATGAAAGGGAAAACGAATGGAATTGACATGTGGAACGAAATGCAATTGAAGTGGAATTAATGCACTAGTAAATTGGAACGAAATGTAATAGAAAGGCAAACGAGTGGAACTGGAACACTAAAATTTGGAAAACAAAAGGTTATTTTACGGTTATCATGTATTGAAACTTTCTATTGATAAATTGGTGGAAGAAACCTAAACAGTTAAATTTCCAAAATAATTTTTAACTCACTTGAATTTTCAGGTCTAACTTCCTATAAATTGCATTTAAGTAAAGTTTAAGGCATGCTATATTCACTATAATATATATTATTCATATATAATATAAACTTTGAAAATCACAAAAATTTCGCAACAATATCAATAGTGAATAAAATCTGATGTTAAGAAACAATTAATAAAATGGGACTTGTGTAAAAATTTTCTATAAAATGATAAAAGAACAGGAAATCAGAAATATAGCCCGTATGGGCGATAGGTCCAAATATGGACCGATCCTATCTAGAATCAATAGGCTTTGCGATCTGCAGCGTTTAACCAA
The DNA here is from genome assembly GCA_949987735.1 of Leucophora obtusa. Lineage (NCBI taxonomy): Eukaryota > Metazoa > Arthropoda > Insecta > Diptera > Anthomyiidae > Leucophora > Leucophora obtusa. The sequence goes on from OX465298.1 coordinate 99,014,572, forward strand.
GCTAATTTTGGGGGAGACCTTATATGGGCACTAGGTCTAAACATGGACCGATTTTAACCATCCTTGCGCCGACATAGGTCGGTGTACCAAATATCATCAACATATCTTAATATTTGCGACCTGTAGAGTGCGCACAAGAATGCATGGACAGACAGACTGACATCGATAAATCGAAACAAAAAGTAATTCTGAGCCGATCAGTATACTAAAAGGTGGGTCTAGGTCCAATATTTTTTGGTGTTATAAATATCAGCACAAACTTATTATATCCTTACCACGTAGTGATGTAGGGTATAATAATTCAGTAATTCTACAGTAGATTTTTAGTACAGTAAAAAAAATTTTTTTTAATCTAAATTTAGATACGAAAGGCTCTAAAAGAGCATATAATTTGTTTATGCAATATGACATATAAACAAATTTTGGACTCTTTTCAAATTGCTTTGATATTTAAAATCGGACTTCGTCTAATATTTGAGTTTTTTTTTAAACCTTAAAAAATTTTTAAATTTGAGCGACTATATTTGCAAAAGTTATTGAGATATTGATACACACTTAAATTTGAAAAATATGACATGGAATTTGGCTAAAAAAGGGTGTCCTTTTTGTAGCTGTAGTTACTAAATTATAAATTTATTATTGAAATAATCGGTGGTTGAATAATGGAATTGTGCAAAATCTAGAGCCAATTTGAATAAACTGGTAGCAGATTCGAAATCAGCACCCTCCAATTATCCTAAATCCACTGCAAAGTTGTGTCTTATTTTGTAGAGCTGTGTAATAAACTTTTTTTTGGCATTCACAATTATTTTTTTAAATTGGCTAACGAATTTTGTAAACTCAGATTTTTAGTAAATTTCACTTTAGACTCAAAAGGACTTTTAAAAAAACTTTAAAATACAAACATTTAATCGACTTTTTTAGAACTTTGCGAAAGTTGCAAATATTTTTTTGCATTTATTTTCAAGATTGGCTGGCAATATCGGTAAAGTACTGTTATTTTTTCAAAATACAACTGACTGCCGTTACCCATTAAATAACATTACCGAAATACCTAAATGTGAATATGTACTAATGTTGTGATACATCAATACTTATGTGGGAGGTATGAAATAATGAGTTATCGATATGGAGATATATCACTACTTATTTGGAGCCTTTAAAATAATATATTACCGATATTGTGTTTTATAATAACAAGGGTAAAAATAATAAGTTATTGGTATTGCATAATATAAATACTTATTATGCGAAAGTACGATTTAATAAAAATTTAGAATCTAATTACATTGCTCGCATCGGTATTATATTATTATTTTATTCCCTATATATAACCAATGAAATATGTTCTAATGTGTAATGACTTACTTCACTCTATAAAAGTATGTACTTATTTTAGCTAACTAGTGAATTTAATATTACAAGTAACAACTTATTTCAGTACTTCCTTCGTAATCACTTATGTTATCCTATACTCGTACGACTTAGGCAACTATTTACCCCCAATGACACCCCCATGTTAAAATAATGCATTATTCGACCAAAGTGTAAGTAGTTACAATTTTTGGTTTCTTATTACATTTTCCTTTACCTGGTAATAGAAGGTTTTGCTGGGATTGTGAAATTCAATGTGAATATGAAGCTCAAAGAGCCATAGTAAATTGCCAACAGTTATTTGTTTGAGATAAATAAATCGAAATAAATAACAACACTGGGGTGTGATTGAAATCAAATCTTTTAAAATTATGTACGCATTTGTTTATTTTTAACTAAATATGTAATAATATAATTAAATAGCCCGTGGGAGATTATCATGCTCTTGTTATTTGAAAAACATCACACAAAAAAATGTCCATCAAAAAATTATGAAATTTAATACGATTTGCGAATATAAAATTATAAACAACTAAATATTTTGTCAGAAATTTAAAAATACGGTTGATTTGGATTTATGAAGCACAAAATAAAAATATGATTTAGGACTTTGTATATGTGTTTTGAGTCTGGTAGTCTGTCTGCCTTCAACGTTGCCTGCAATTAATCATAATCACTGTGTGATAAGTGCGCACGAGTTCTTGTGACATGTTTAAGTATCTACTCGTTGTAGATACAATTATTTTACACATTTTATACATTAGGAATCTATTCGTTCTGAATTAATAGTGTTCATACGTATTTTAAAAGCATAAAATATGTATCGTTGGCAGATTAGTTTGATTATTGTGGGTATTAAGAATTAATGCTTCATTAAGAAAGGTTTGTAATTTTGTTGACCTAATAACGGCTTCCAGTGGAGATAAAATGATTCAAGGTAGAAAAAATTATATAGTTTTTAGTATATTTTAATTTAATTCTTAAAAAAAGTCTTGTGAAAAATGCCCAGTCAGAAAAATAGAAACCAAAAAGCGCTGTCAAGGCGCTGTGATATGTGGTACAAATGTTAGGAAAAGGTACTTTCTCAATTCCATAACATCATTACACAAAAGAGCCGGCTGTTCAAAAGACATTGGAAAAGTACGGGAAAAAGAAAATTTTTAATATTAGGAAAAAAATGGATGCACTGAAACAAAAACAGCGTTGAAATCAATTAAAAGCTATATTAAATCCATAAATAGATGATCACTAGGGTTCTCTAAAAAAAGTTTTTTTTAATTAAGGGCTACCCGCCTTTTTATATATTTTCTCAAAAACATTGATATTTTAAAACTAATTCGAATTAAAAGCATTAAAGAATTGTGATTCGTTGTGCATTGTCTTTCTAATACATCAATAAGAACTTAAATCGGTTAAAAACAACTGATGAGTTGGGGTGATGCAACAACAACAACAAATAAAATCTAATATGACAATATCATATTAGAATTTGGACTTGAGGTAGAACAATCTTCTAACTAAATATATGAAAATATAGAAAGTCCGAAAAAACTATTTTTGTATTTTTTAATGCAAAAATTAAAATAATTATAAAAATTAAAAAAAATTTAAATTGTAGATTTGAAAAGAGTGCTTAAAAATGTTGTCCGTTTTGGCACTAATTTAAAACGAGTTAACAAAAACAATATAAAAACTATTTCTTATCTGAGTTTTTTGGAACTTATAAAAAAATGCCTCTGTAAATTTTTTCAATAAATTTTAAAATTTGGACCCGAATTTCTTGATTAAGGGGCATGTTACACATCAACTGCCGGGGGAAATTTTAATAACTTTACTGTTTTTGTCATGAACATAAAAATCAAAAATATGCGCTTAAAATATGCAGTAAAAAATGCAGAATAGGCACTAAAAACTTAAAAATATGTACTACTAATCCATATATAAATGCTTCAAATAAAAAAATGCACTTTAAATTTATCGATTTTTAAAAATCAAATTTATTAGTCGGGAGTGTTTGGTTCAAAATTAAATCCATTATAAATGTCTAAGTAGATGACAATTTATTGTTTTCCTTCTAGTTAAGTACTGTGTTAAGGTTTGCAAATTGTTATTTTTCTTTATTTTTCATTAAATCTTACTTTTTAAAAAATATGAAGAAAATATACAATTTAATGAAAAATATACAAAAATATGCACTAAAGAGTAAAAAATTTAAAGTGGGGCATGCCGACCCTACACCAGTCTGATTTAAACCCAACTAATGTTTGGATCCGATATTTAAATGTGTGAAAACAGACTTGTGTCAAAATTTTCTATAAAATCATAAAAGAAGAGAAAATCGAAAATATAGCCCATATGGGCGATAGGTCCAAATATGGACCGATCCTATTTAGAATCAATAGGCTTTTTCCTTGGGGCCATGAGTCAACGAACCAAATTTCATTGAAATATCTTCGTATTTGCGACTTTCAGCATGTAAAAAAGAAAATTTTGGGGGGTACCCTTATATGGGCACTAGGTCTAAACATGGACCGTCTTTGGGCCGAAATATGCCTGTGTACCAAATTTCATTGAAATATATTCGTGTTTGCGACCTGCAGCGTGTAAAAGAAAATTTTGGGCGGTACCCTTACATGGGCACTATGGGTATAAACATGGACCGATTTCAACCAAAATCAATATGTCGTCCTTGGGCCGACATAAGTCGGTGTACCAAATTTCATCAAAATATCTTAATATTTGCGACCTGTAGAGTGTGTTTTATTATACCCTCTCCACGTAGTGGTGTAGGGTATAATAAAAATCATAAAATATGCAACAAAAAAATATGCCCTTAAAAGCAAAATATGCATAAATATGCATTTATAATAAAATATGCAACAACAAATCGATGCCATTTTGTTGCAAATTCTTTGATTCGGAAAAGTATTTGGTCAAAATCATTATTGGATTAATGACTATAAACATGCATTTGCATTAAAGTCGCTGCCCTGGTGATCGCTATACAACTAACAGACCCTGTCCGTCAATTTAACATATTTTATATTTTGACCTTTAAATATTTGTTGTGCTATTATTTTGACAAAATATTGTTAAAAATTATTTATATATTGTAGTTATATTTTATCAAATATAATATTTATTTTGTTGTTTTACTAATGCAATTTGTCGAATTCAACAATACATTTTCTTTAATTACCCAGCAAAATCTCAGTAATGGGTGCTCATTACTAATATTTTAATAATAAGTAGTAGAATTAGAGTCTACTGCTTATAATACGGTGTCAAAACTCATTATTTTTATTCGACACGGTCGTTTTTGTAAGTAGTTGTTTGTACATGGGCTTACCCAATGCAGTGGGTAATCCCATGTACAAACAACTACTACAAAAATATATAAAACTAGCGGGCGCATCCCGCTACGTTGTTAGCGTGCCTTACAGTTTAGAATTAAATTTCTTTTAGATAAAATAAAACACAATATTTGTTGTTAAGGTAAAATAATTGTTAAGGTAAATTTATTGTAATGTTTAAGTACAAACACTATTTTTTGCCTTTTGATTTTTTATAAATAAATCATTTAGTATACCAACACGTGACCATGTAACAACTAATTGTCTGTTGTTCAACCATCGGCGTAGATAGTTCGTATTCGTGGTTGGGGGGGGGGCTGCAACACCCCCACAATATTTTTAAATTCGCCTTTTTATTTAAAGTACAGTTTTTATAATAAAAGCCTTCACCCAGCCAGCACAAATAAATAATTTTGCATAACAATGGGTTTAAAATAAATAAATATTTTATCACTTTTTCTCATGAAAGTGGATTGTTAGTAATGAATCCATTATAGATTGCAATATACGTGTGTATGTCAAGATAATTTGGTAAAGTGCGAACTTAGGTAGATAGACCCAAGCAGGGTTGGAAAGCATTTTATAATATTAAAGATAGCGGGCAAAGCCCGCTACGTTGTAAACGTGACTTAAAATTTTTTTTAATTCCAGTTTATGTATAGGTAGACCTGGCAATTCCAGTAAATTCACAAATTCAGTTGGAAAATTTACTGCGTCGGTTTCTTCCCCCTGCTTCGTTACCTGTAGTTTAAATATCAGGATATGTAAGTTCCATTCCTTTTCTAAGGTTTATTCTCTTTTAGAAAATTTGTTTAACTGTTTGGTGAGTATGTTTCAATGCTACATAAGTTTCATATTCCGTGGATAGTGTTTGAACAGGTAATTAAAAGGAGTTCTTCACCCCCCTTTTTGTTCCTCCCAGTAAAAATCCCAAATATATATACTCTTTCCTCAATCGCATGCGAAATTTCAAGTACCAAACTCCGGCAGTTTGAGTCATGCAAATTCCATTCCATTTTGTTTAACAATTTTAGTGTTCCAATACAACTCCTTTCAAGATTCCATTTCGTTCACCATTCCATTGCATTTCGTTCCCATTATCTGTTATTCCAATTCCACTCGTTCGTCGTTTCATTCCATTTCGTTCCTACTGTCTTGTGTATCGATATTGATATCAGTCGCTTCTATTCCAATTTCTTTGCACTTGCTCCGTTCCATTCCTCTTTTAACTGCAGTGTTTCAATTCCACTCGCTCCCCATTATATGCCATTTCGCTCCTTATTCCATTTCGTTCTATAGTCCACTCCATTTCGTTCCCTCTTCCAATCCATTTCCATTGTCTATAATTTCAATTCCACTCGTTCAACGTTTATATCCATTTCGTTCCACTTGTGTAGTATTTCAATTCCACTCGTTTACTATATAGTTTCTTAATTTTAGTGTTCCATATACACTTGTTCTTCAAGTTTTAGGTTTCTAGCTAAAGACGCAGACGTTAAGGGGGGGGGGGCAATTTTCCCCTTTTGAACCACCATTTTTACCACGTTCCTGTCCAAAGTCCTAAAAATGCCTTGTCGATAAGTTAACCCATACTCCAAGGAAAACATATTATAGATTACAGGTTTCTAGCCGAAGGGTTCGGTTAAGCCATCAAGGGGGAGAATTATTCGGTTTTTACCCCTCCCGGTAGGAATTTCAAAAAATTCCGTCTTAGAGGACGTCTGCGTTGGAGGAGGAACCTACTACATACATAATTTTAGGTCTCTATATCCAGCAGTTTGGTCACGCCGTCAAGGGGGAAGTTTTTTCCCTTTGTACCCCTCCCGGTATGAATTTCCAAAAATACCATATTAGGGGACGTCAACGTTGGAGAAGGAACCCAAATACCGAATTTAAGCTCCCTAGTTCCAGCAGTTTGGCCAGGCCGTTAAGGGGCAGACTTTTCCTGTTTTTGACCCTACCTGTGGAAATTTCCAAAAATCTCATCTTAGCGGATGTCTACAATAGAGGAGGAACTTTAATACCAAATTTCAACCTCCTACCTCCAGCAGTTTGGGCAGGCCTTTAAGCGGCACTTTTCGCTTCATTAATCCCCATTTTTGCAATGTCCCTGTCCAAAATTCCGAAAAGCACCTTCCCGATAAGTGAGCCCATACTCCATGGAACATATGTTTTACATTTCAGGTTTCTGACCAACTTACTATTGTGCCCCTCTCGGTAGGAATTTCCGAAAATCCACCGACAGGAAATTTCAGCTTCCTAGTTCCAGCAGTTTGAGCAGGCTGTCAAGGATGACACTTTTTCTTTTTTTGTCCCTCCCGGTTGGAACTAGGCTGGAAGAGGAACCTAAGTACCGAATTTCAGCTTCCTAGTTCCAGCAGTTTGGACAGGTCGTTAAGGGGCCACTTTCCCTTTTTGAGCCCCCATTTTATAACCACCCTATCCAAAATTCAAAAAAGTATCTTTCTAATTAGTTAGCCCTTACTTCAGGGACCTACATTTTAAATTTCAGATTTCTAGCCGAAGGGGTTTTTACAGGCCACCAAGGGGAGGCTTTTCTTATTTTTGCCCCGCCCCTCTTCGCGGCTATCTGCGATGGATGAGGAACATTCATACCAAATTTCAACTTCATTGCCTCAACGGTTTGGGCAGGCCGTTATTGGGGACATTTTTCCCTTTCAACCACCATTTTTACTGTGTTCCTGTTCTAAAACAGAAAAATACCGTTGCCGGTGGCTTAGTCCTACTCCAAGGTAAACATATTTAAAATTTTAGGTTGGCCAAAAGGGATTGGGCAGGCCGTCAAAGAGGAGACTTTTCCCCTTATTTCCCCTCCCGATAGGAATTTAAAAAATTACATCTAAGCGGACGCCTACATAGAAGGAGGAACTCACATACCGAATTTGCTTTCGGGATATCCTGTAGGGAATTCCAAAAATACAAACTTAGTAGATGTCTACTACAGTGGAGGAACCTTTATACCAAATTTCAACTTCTTACCTCCAGTGGTTTGGGCAGTCACTTTTCCAATTTGTGAGAGTGTTTATTGGGAGACTTTCCCCCTTTTTGCCCGTTCCGGTAGGAATTTCCTAAAAAATCCCGTCTTAGCGCATGTCTATGCCGAATAGCAAGAAACCTTGGTTTATTGGAGATATCCGTGGGGGGAGGAAAAAAAGTACTTTTTTTGAAATTATATTTTTTTAAATGGTACTTTTTGGAAAAAGCGAAATTTTTTGGAGAAAGATACTTTGTTTTGCAAAGTACTTTATTTGTACTTTTTATGAAAAATGTATTTTTTTGGAAAAATGTATTGTTTTTGGAAACAGGTACTTTTTTGGAAAAGGTACTTTTTTGAAAAAGGTACCCAGGAAAATTTTCTGTTCCAAAGAATCGGTTGTACAATAGCTACCCAGGAAAATTTTCTGTTCCAAAGAATCGGTTGTACAATAGCTACTTTTCATTCACAACCCCTTCTACTGTCGATTCTAACACCGATTCTTTTTGTTTGAAATTGTCACAAAAGCAACCCCTTCTATGGCTCCAAAGTGGAACCGGTTGCCCTAGAATCAGTTCTGGAACTAGTTCTGGAACTGATTCTACGTCACCCACACCTTCCATATAGGATCCCAGGAACTGGTTCCGGAACCAGTTCCATGGAATCGGTTGCAGTGGAACCAGTTGTAGAATGGGTGTGGTTGGCTACCGATTGTAAAAAATTTTCCTGGGTACTTTTCATTCACAACCCCTTCTACTGTCGATTCTAACACCGATTCTTTTTGTTTGAAATTGTCCCAAAAGCAACCCCTTCTATGGCTCCAAAGTGGAACCGGTTGCTCTAGAATCAGTTGTGGAACTAGTTCTGGAATTGATTCTACGTCACCCACACCTTCCATATAGGATCCCAGGAACTGGTTCCGGAACCAGTTCCATGGAATCGGTTGCAGTGGAACCAGTTGTAGAATAGGTGTGGTTGGCTACCGATTGTAAAAATTGTTCCTGGGTATTTTTTGGAAAAATGTATGTTTTTTTAGAAAAAGGTACTTTTTTAGGAAAAAGGTACTTTTTTTGGAAAAAGGTGCTTTTTTGGAAAAAGGTACTAATTTTGGAAAAGGGTACTTTGTTTTGAAAAAAAGTACTTTTTTATAAAAAAGGTACTTTTTTTTAGAAAATGGTACCTTTTTTTGAAAACGGTACGTTTTTTTGGAAAAAAAATACTTTTTTTTGGAAAAAGGTACTTTTTTTGGAAAAACCCAGCAAAATCTTTCATTACCAAATAAGTGGTTATATAATAGAAATTCATAGCTCCGCACAACTTATTTTTTGGCGTCTAAACTCATTATTTTTGTTTGGCATGGTCGTTCTTATAAGTAGTCACGCTTACCCGCTCGCTTACGAAAAAATGAGAAATAAGTAGTTATGAGATTTTGAATAATAAGTGGTTACACACATGCTTACAAAAAGTTGAATTATAAGTGGTTATCCGATTGCTTACTTGATTCTTAAAAATAAGGAGTTAAGCAAATACTATTAGCTTAAGAAAATACATTCAGAAAAATTTAAGTTTTCTCTAGTGTGTAATTTTAGGACTCGTCATAAAAATTTAAACATAAAACATATTTACAAGTAATAAAAAAATTTAACTGCCCAGCCAGCAATTTCGGAGCGCTCGTAAATACGATTTTTAAATGGCTCATAGAAATGATTATTGTTTTTTTTGAAAACACTCTTTTTTTGGTAGCAAATACGAACCCTCAGAAAACAATTACAAAAGTTGTCTCTACAATCTAAAAAGCTGTCTCAAAACGAGGGTTCATTTTTCGGACTCAAAGAACATTCCAAAATTATTTAAATTTATGAAGAAAATTTCGATTTTATACGTTCTTTTTTCTGAGTCATTTCTGAGTACACAGGGGGCTCTTTTGGACGGACCACTTTCATAGGAAAAAGTGGAAAAATGTTTATGTTTTTGGAGCTCATTTCTGAGTCATTAATGATCATCTTTGTTTGCTGGGTGTGTAAAAAGTACTTATTTAAACTAATACGATTAAGATTTTATATTTAGAAACAATGAATACAATAGGCCGTTATTAGGAAGTTATTATTTTATATTATAAAATAATGCAAAAGGTAATGATATATCTTTTTTGGTAATGCATATAGTAATGTGGTGTCATTACCAATATTTTGCTGGGAAGGTACTTTTTTTGGAAAAAGGTACTTTTTTGGAAAAAGGTACTTTTTTGGAAAAAGGTACTTTTTTGGAAAAAGGTACTTTTTTTTGGAAAAAGGTACTTGTTTTGGAAAAACGTACTTTTTTGGAAAAAGGTACTTTTTTTTGGAAAAACGTACATTTTTTGTCCCCTTTTTGCCCCTCCCGATAAGAATTTTCAAAAATGCCGTCTCAACGGACGTCTGCACCGGTCGAGGAACCTACATACCAAATTTCAACTTCATAGCTCCAGCAGTTTCAGCAGGCCGTCAAGGGGGAGACTTTTTCCCCTTTTTGCCCCTCCCTGTAAAAATTTCCAAAAAATCCCGTCTTGGTGGATGTCTACGATAGTGGAGGAACCTTTATAACAAATTTCAACTTCCTACCTCCAGCGGTTTGGGCAGGCCATCAAGGGGGGCCTTTGTCCCATTTTTAACCCCCATTTTTACAACGTCCGTGTCCAAAATTCCAGAAAGTACTTCCCAGAAAAGTTAGCCCATACTCCAAGGAACACATATCTTAAATTTCAGCTTTCTAGCCAAAGGGGTTTTGGCAGGCCGCCAAGGGGGAGACTTTTCCCCTTTTTGCCCGTTCCGGTAGGGATTTCCAAAAATCCCGTCTTAGCGGACGTCTACGCCGAAAGAGGAACCTACATACCAAATTTCAACTTCCTAGCTTCAGCGGTTTGGGCTGGGCGATGTTGAGTCCGTCAGTAAGTCAATCAGTCAGTCAGTCACGTTATTCTTTTATAAATAGTGATAAGTATTTACCAAAATAAGTAGTTATTCGTATGCTGATACGCAGCAGTGTTGTCAGTTTAGGGGATTTATCCCCAAATTGGGGATTTTTTTTCGTCTATGGGGATAAAAATTTCCGTTTGGGGATCCGGGGATTTATTGGATGACACGAAATTTTAGGGGATTTTTTGGGGATAACATATTATTGCCTTTTTATATTTTTATGAATTTAACCCTGATAATTCTAAATATTTATATACTTCTTTTAAGTATGATGATAATAGTGCATGATTTTAGCCTACACAAATTTGTGTCTGGAAAGTTAATGTGCGTACAAACCTTAATTCCTTTTGGTGAAAATTTGAATTCCTTTTGGTTCCAAAATATTTGAGGTTATTCGGATGTAATATGAGTTATAAGAAGCTCTTCTTAAATTAAATATATACTTTACATGTTATTCAATTGTCAAAAATTCAGTCCATCTGCTGAAATATTAAATTTTTTTATACAGTACCATACGCAACAAAATGTCTGAAGCTGATGAATCGAAAAATTTTGATTCTGAAATATTTAAAACGAAAAAATTTGGCTCCCATTTTTTTATGCTGTTATTTAAATTTATTTGTTCTTTATTTGTTCTTTATTATAATTTGTTAGAATTACAAAATTTATTGAGTTTGAGTGTATAAGGTACCGAAAAAAATTAAATAAATATGGTATTTTTACATTAATTTAAAAAAAAAGTTAACGAATACGAATTTTTTACAGAAAATAAAAATTGGGGATTTTTGGGGATAACAAATTGAAAATTGGGGATTTTTGGGGATAACAATTTGAAAATTGGGGATAAAGTATGAAAAAAAACTGGCAACACTGATACGCAGTTAAAAAAAATGGTTACAAGTTGTTAAATAATAAGGCTTACTCATGTACTTACTAGTGGTTATAAAATAAGTAGTTACCAATATCACATTATCTTTATAATTATATAAACAGTCGTGCGTAAACTAGACTACTTATAAATAAAAACGGCTTCGTCGAACAAAAATAACTAGTAGGGGAAAGTCGTATACCTTGGATCGCGTGTACCTTGGAACTTTGCATTTTTCTCCTATTTGTTAATGTTTTACTGTAAATTCTTCTTCTATGAAGTTTTTTATTTTGTCTAATAATCATTTTAAACTACTAAAAGTTTCAGATAAGTCTATAGGAGACCCTAAAATTGGGTGCGTGTACCTTGGATCGACAAAAGTAAATTTTTGAAAAAAATTTAAACTAATTTTTTAAAGACAATCAAGATATTTCAAGTTACAGGCTTAAATCAATATAAAGTTTGTCGTTTTCTAAATGCTGTAACCAGTAAATTTCTTAACTGTATTGTACAAATAAGAAAAAAATTATCTTTTTTGCAAAAATTAAAATGCGTGTACCTTGGAACTTTTTGAATATTTCCTTTTCTGTGTATCCAACAAATTTCAATACATGATTAATTGAAGCTCCACAGGCTAACTGTACTTTTTGAATTTAATTCGCTTCAAAATAATCTTTGATTTAAGATTTTCGCCATTTTTTAAAAATGATGTTTTCATGCAAATATTAAATTGCATTGTCTCATTTCAAGCAGATTTTAACTCTACTGCAAATAATGCAATAAATTTCATTATGGGGCAGTATTTTTTTTAAGAAATTCCCTTCATTTTTTACGAGTTCCAAAGTACAAGCCAATTTGTAATTTGAAATACTTTTTCGCTTTTCTAAAAAATTTGAATTTCTTAAAATGCTTAAGAGTTATTAAAGTTTTTATTATTTGCAATCTATAACAACACCAACACTAATATTTCTGCATTAAAAGATTTTTCGCATCCATGTTAATCTTAGAGATATTGACACAGGATTTTCAAAAGTACCAAGGTACACGACTCTCCCCTAATGACGTCGAATTTTAAGTAATAAAAATTTTTAGTTTCATTATATAACCACTTATTTGGTAATGGTTGGGTAATTCATAGTCCATCGATTCATTATTAATTTTTAGATTTATATTCTATTAATTTAATTTATTTAAATAATATGCTTCTTTAGTTATACTTATTTTGAACAATATTGATTAATTTGATCAAAATACAAAAAATAATGCAATAAAAAACTCAATTTTTAAAACATATGAAGTATAAAATATCCACAAACCCATAATTTTTTTAATATTTTTAATAATTTAATACTACATTTTATATTGATATAAATATTGTAGTTTAACTCACAATAAAAGAGAACAATTTAAAGACACAGAATGAAAAAGATAATGACAGTAATTAAAATTCACAATTTCCATAATAACATATAAAATTATAAAAGGTTATTACTAAAGGTTATTTAAATGCAATTTATGTGGAGTTAGACCTGGCAATTCAAGCGGATTTGAAGATTCTGTTGAAAAGTTCACTTCTTCGGTTTCTTTAAAAAGTTTCGAAGCCCGATACCCGTACAATTACATTTCGTTTTTCCAATTTTGTTGTTCCAATTCCACTCGTTCCACATTCCATTACATTTCGTTCCGATTGTCTAGTGGTTCAATTCCACTCGTTTCCCATTCCATTGCAATTTCGTCCCACATATCTGTTTTTTCAACTCCACTCGTTCCCCGTTCCACCCCACTTCTTTTCCCAATTTTAGTATTTCAATTCCACTCGTTCTTCCTCCCATTCCATTTTGTTGCCCACTCCATTCTTAGTCTTTCCACTAGCCCCTCCATTTTGTTTCCCAATTTCAGTGCTCCAATTACACTCGTTCTTTAAATTTTAGGTTTCTACCCAAAGAGCTGGCATTTGTACCCCCATTTTACTGAAAATTCAAAAAGTTGATTAGAAAAACCAACAAACCAAATACGAACTCCCTGGTTTCAGCAGTTTGACCAAGCCGTCAAGGGGGAGCCATTTCTCCTCTTTGCACCTCCCTGTAAGAACTTCCTAAAATCCTGTCTTAGTGGGTGTGTATACGACAGAGGAGGAACCTTCATCTCAAATTTAAACTTCTCAACTTCAAAGAGGGCACTTTTGCCCTTTTGAACCACCATTTTTACCACGTTCCTGTCCAAAATTCGTAAAATTTCCATATTGATAAGATACCCCATACTCCAAGGAGGAGGTCTGGGCAAGTAGTCAAGGAGGAGACTTTCTCCTTTTTACCACACTCATAGCGGACGTCTACACGTGGGAGAAACCTATATATCAAATTTTAATTTCCTGGTTCCAGCAGTTGGGGCAGGCTGCCAAAGGAAACACTTTTCCCCCATTTTGCCCCTCCAGGCAGGAATTTTCAAAATTCTATGTAAGGTCTACTACGGAGGGGACCCTACATACCAAATTTAAGCATCCTAGTTCCTGCAGTTTGTGCAGGCCGTCAAATGGCAGTCTTTTGCCCTTTTTGCCCCTCCCTGCAGGAATTTCGGTTTCGCAATTAGCGTGAATGAACATCGTGAGACGTGATTTTTATACATTAAGCACAGTAAGTTGTTGCGATTTCACGTAAAAATAACATACACCCAAAAAGTTTGACAGTTACTACATGACAGTTGTTTTTGTAGTAATCAGTAGTTGTTGGTTTTAAAAGTAATTACAGTTGTTTTTCTATGGAAAAAGGCAAAACTACTTTCATGGCGGTTATTTAAGAAAACAACTAATGCAAAGTACTGTAATTTCGTAACAGTTGTTTAAATCAGTTATTTTTAATATCATTATAAACAACTACCAAAACAGTATTTTTACAGTAAACAATAGTTTTTGTTAGTTATTTAAAAAATAAAAAATTATATTTATTATTATTGATATATTTCTAGTTTGCAAATAAAAATCAGAAACTTGTATTGTATCTCCAATGCATAAAATCATATCAACTGGAGAACGGTTTGGAATTTTTACTTCAAATTTTAAATAGACTGAAGTAATAGCACATATTTTTGTAATGGAAAGCAAAAAAAAAATATATTTTTATTAAAATATACTTTCATAAACAAAAAGAATTGACTGTAAAAAACAGTAGTTTTTACCGATTTTATTAGTTGTTTTGAAATTTTTGTAGTAAAAATTTATTAGTTAATTTTACGACATTGGTTGTTATTTTTAATGCATTTGTTAGTTATTTTTCAACAGTTGAAAATAACAAAAGTTTTAGTTATTTTAAAGGAAAATTACCTTTGTCGCCTTTTTAACTGCATATACCTTTGTTTTAACTTTCATTTTCAGTAGATTCTACAGACAAACTTTTTTGAGTGCACTTTTATACTACATAAAAAAAAGGAGAATTTTCACAATAATAAGTTTCACGTGAAAATTGAGTAGAGGTTATTTTCACGCAAATTTAATATACAAGACTATTATTTTTCTTGGGGATAAGTGACGTTTTGTATTTATTGTGATTGTATCTTTGTTATAAAATTCAAAAATTGTTAATTTTAATAATTTAAATTGTAATTCGAGGCATTTAAAGTTCGAGTGAAATTTTTCCACGGGACTTTAAGATTAAATTCATATTAATAAATACTCACTTAAGCCCGTATCACACTTAATTAATTTTCTCTTTAATTGATATAGGATTGAAATGAAATGAAACAAATATTTGAGAGAATAAGAAATACAATTTGTAAACAAATAAACAGTGATGCACACTTTATTCAAACGGAAAATCGATAAAAATTATTTTAAAAAAATGTTACAAACACAGAAAAACCGCTAGGAACAGAAAAAACTTATTAAATTGACAACATTCCCGACAATTAATGACAAAATATTATTTTAAAGTTTGTCATTGATTTCCCTGGTATGTAAGTATGGTTGTACTTTTTCCACTTGTGTGATATTCCTATGGGTATAGATTTGCACTATTCTGGAATATTTGACCAATACGAAATAAAGCGGATGTCATAAGGCTTTAACAATGCACTATATTTCGCTGAATTTTTCAAAAATCAATGCTTTGAAAAAAAAACATTAATTAATAATTTATTAACATTTGCAAATACAACAAATTATTCTCACGCGCTAACACAAGGAATGACGTAAAAAGCTATTATTGGATCCCTCAATTTTGATCTAATTTATTTGAGGGATCTAATTGGATATTACAGGATACCCCAATTTCGAAATTAACTTGGATAAGATTAAATATCGATCTATATCAAATGAGATATATCTACATTAGGGTGCTACAAAATCGTATGGGGAAAAAAGACGTGGTCCGGTTTTTGCTCCTCAAGGCGGGATTGTGGTGAGCATACTACGGCAACATCTGTATCATATTTCAATGAAATTGGATCACGTTTAGAGGTCTCTAAAATTCGCAGGCTTTTCTAACCTTTTGTATGGAGATTTACATATAAAAAATTAAAAATAAATTAATTTTGTTATCAAGACAATGTCCTTCAGGATTTCTTCATAGATTTTGAATCAGAATTTTATATACTTTGGGAATATGAAAGAAAATCTATTAAATTGTTAACAGCTTTAGAAATATTCGCGTTTTTAAAATTTCGCCAAAAACACAAAATATTAAAATTTAAAATTTTTTTGAGCCAGTCTGCACGAAAAAAAATATGTTAATATACAAATTTAATTGTCTTTCTTTAAGCTATAATTCAAAATTAATTAGATCGGCATTGCAGGAAGGACAATGTTATCCTGCCAATTATTCGTAAGATATGACTTTCTTTGCCTTTTCTTTAATAATTTTTAAAATATTGCTCGAATTTTTTAATTCGAAATTTTATTTAAAACAAGACTTCATATAGATAATGGTCTTTGGGAAAATAAAAACTCCCAAGTGAAATAGTTCCATGATACTGGAAGTTAAACTGAAAAAATTTTGGCAAAAAAATATTTTCATTAGAAAATTTTTGAGCAAAAAGCGTTCCTCTATTTGAAATTTACACTGGTTAGCACGTTGGACTGTTATATACAAGATTGCGGGTTCGAACCCGAGTACCAGCAAGATAATTTTGAAAAAATAATATGTATGGTTTTTCTATCCCTCATACATATCATCTTCATTCATTCATCTTTCATCAACTTTCAGCTCTTCTCTATCCCCTTTCCAAAGAAAACAACACGTTAATTAATAGGAGTGTTGCTTCTACTTATAAAAAAAATTGACTTCATATTCGTAATTATCGCCAAAATATTTAATAGATTTTATATATCGCGTTCTATAGTATTCAATTTTTTTTTTATTATTATTTTTGAAAATTTTACATTTTTTTTCACCTATAGCCGTAACTTTATCACCTGAATACCGTAATTTCATTTTATTTTTTTATTTTAATGAAATCTTCAGTAAACTAATGTAGTTTTCTTCACAAAATAAATGAAAAAGTTCTCAAAATGGATGAAAATTCTTCATATATATTATGAATCTAGTTTTAATGAAATTTTTCATTGTGTGTATGAAACTTTTAATAAAAAAATTAAATTTTTCGCAATATTTTATGAAAAATTTCATTAATTCAATGAAAAGTTTCAATGGACGAGTTCCAGTGAAACTTCATTGGTTTTATGCAGAAATTCATTAACATCATGCAGATAATTCTCTCAGTGTACATATGCTAGAAGTATTTTTTTTCTTTTTTTGTCGAATGATTTTGTCCAAAATGTGTACACGGGGTTTGATTTATTGAAATTTCTTTTGAGTGAAAAGCCCTAAACGTTTCATTAATTTTGTTAAAGGTTAAATAGGAAGTTAATGTATTTTCTAAAAGAGAGGGAGAGACGCCCTTATGTCTAAAATTGTCGGTAAATAATAATAATAATAATAATAGTAATAGTAATAAAGAAAGATTTTGCAACCTAGCCCATACGTTTTGCATTTGTAATAAAGCAAAATCATAACGAAAATCTTGTAAGTAACGTAAACCATACTTGGGAATTTTTCATTGGCATTGAAATTTAATTGGCATTACTTTATATCAATGCCAATGCCAAAAAATTTTTTACAATTGGCATTGGTTGAAACAATGGTAATGAAATGCACACCCAATGGTAAGAAAAAAGCATTGTATACAAAAAAAATTATTTTATAAAAAAGGAAATTAAGACAAGAATTTAAAATTCTAGAACTATAAACATTAAAAATATTCACTATTTTATCAAGTTATATCAAGTATACTGCTGTTCACTCTTCTTTAACTCTGGTCAGGCAAGATGGATCAGCATCTAGTAAATGTAAACTTGACGAAATAGCGAATATAAGATAAGACATACGCGAATTTTTAATTTTTTTCTTAATTTGTTCTTTTATCAAAAGATGAAAACAAATGCTTTTTTCGTCAATCATAATTGTGCATTTAGGCATTAAACAATGCCAATTGAAAAAAATTTCATTGGCATTGATCAATTGTAATGCCAAAAAATTTCATTGGCATTGGTCAATTGTAATGCAAATGAAATCATCAATTAATTGGTCCATTCAATTAACTAGTCCCAAGTATGGCGTAAACAAGCCACAACATGTTGACACAACATAACTCCAATATTTTAAAAACTTGAGATTAAAATCCAAAATAACTTCTGTACACTAATAAAAAAAATCCCGTACAAATAGGTCAAAATTGTGCTGACGCAAATACATGTACTATTTCCTGTTATTTTAGCAAAATTGTCACCTATTTTTACGGGCTTTTTAAGAGAAAATAACAAAAAAATTAGTTCAATTTAATCAGAACGCGTTTAACAGACTTTTATACTAACTTTTTTTTATATGGATTATATATGGATGAATAAGTTCCCAGCCAGATAAATACAAACATAAAAATATAATTAAAAAAGACTACTTTTTTTGGATCGGTTCTGTCAGTTAATTATATTTAACTTCATGGTTACCCAATGATACTCCAATGGTTAGCTTATTGTACCACTGGAAATTTCTGACTTGGTCATTAAATATGCTTTTCTCAAATATTTAATGCCAGTTAAGCGACCTCAATTTATGAGCATCGACATGTCTTTGCATTTTTATATAAACTGCCTAAAGTATTGTTTCTATTTAAAAATAGGCAGCAAACTTTATACAAAAATTAATTCATACAAATTAAAGGGAATTTTAAATGAATCAGTTTTTTAACATCTACAAATTAAGAAAATTAGCAAATATTTTATTGCTCCGTCATCGTGAAAAAAACACTTGGATTTTTCTTTGTCAATACTCGTCAGATAAAAAGAAAATGTAGGAAGTTGTAATAGTAAATTTCCCAGCCAAACCTTTTATTACCGAAATAATGTATTTTATAATAGGAAAACATGCATCGCAAAGTAGGTACTCTACATTCGGTCATACTACGCTATTGTGTTTACATGCTGCTGTCAATATTTTACGGAGATTATTGGTTTATCATTACTGACAATAATAGTAATATTAACAACCCGTCACCTTAGTCTAGTTGTGTCTATTGGTTAATACGCTGTTTCAATTGAATACATAAACTCGAAAATGTTTTGCAGTGACTATTAGGGATGTCAAACGGGAAATCCCGAATCCCAAAATCCCGGGATTTTCTTATTTTTTAATATTAATATAAACGCAAATAAACAAAGTGAGCAATTTTAGATTACCTACGTTTTTTCTTGAATTTTCTCATATTGATAAGAAATTGATGCCAAGATATTGGTAAAATTATAAATTAAGTAGATTATTCTTTTGACTAATTTGAAATTTTGGTAAACAATATTAAGTTTTTGAGTACTACATGCGAAAAATCAAGTTTGTTTGTTATTTTACCGATTTATTCTTCCAAGCGAAATTCGATTTCTGAAACTGGGACTGTAAGTTTTGGCTGAGAAGGTAAGTTTGATTTCTTCCATGAAAACATATGCTAACGATAACCAAATAACTTTGTTGCTGTAATTACACGATTTAGTGGGCAAGGTTATCGCAACGAATCTGTTTTAAAATCTGCTTAAAAAATACTGGGCGCAAGTGTACTTAATGACAGTCCTTCATATATTATCCCAGCCTGAAAAATATAAACGGGAAAGCGATGGCAAGGTATTTTAACAGGTGGTACAAGTACTGACAAAAATTGCTTTCCCATTTCGAATATGATAACGCCAATAGACAAAAGGACCGGCAGTTCAAAAAGCGCCGGAAAAGTACTGGAGAAACAAAATTTTTAACTTTGGCAAAACGCTGCCAAAACCAATAAATAGGTGGTTTGGAATTATATTTTCCAAAATAAAATTTAAAAAAAGTTCATATGTATCTTTGCTGCCGTGATGTTTTTAACACAAATACTGGCAAAACGATTTATGCAAATGCTGGCAAAGCGTCCCAAATGAGTGTTCTGCCAGTTATTTATTTTTAACATCGCGGTTACCCAGTGGTATGCAAGTACTTGATTTTTTGTACCACTGTCAATTTCTGACTGAGATGTTTCAATATTCATAAAATGTACCACATTATTAATTAACAACTATTAAATAATTATAAAACGCTTCCCTATAAACATTTTCACTGGAATTCAAGTTGAAATCAAGTTCAATTCCAGCCCTGTTTTCCAGTTTCAAGGCTTGAATTCAACTTTTATTACATTTTATTTCAATAGCATACTCCAGCAAAAGGGAAACAAAAATTCAAGTTTGAAATATTTTTGTTAAAAAAACAAGTGCTAGAATTTGAAATATACTTTACTTCAAGCAAAATTTAAAGCACTTGAATTTTTAAAACATATGTGCTTATTGGGTTTATTCTATAAAAAAATTAGTTACATAACATAAAAATTTTTACAAATAAAGGAAAATTTAAATCCCGAAATCCCGTAAAATCCCGGGATCCCGTAGTCCCGAAAATCCCGGGATCCCGATCTCGGGATTTCATACAAAATCCCGAATCCCGGGATTTTCAAATATCAATCCCGATTGGCATCCCTAGTGACTATATGGCAGCAATTGTTTTATTATAGAATAAAAATAACTTTAAAGCATTTATTTTAAAACATTAACTAATGCTAATTACTGCATATTAGTTACAGTTGAAGGTGTCATTGGCTCGTATGAATAAAAAATAGTAGTATATATTACTAATTAATAGGGAGGGTTGTTTTTTTATTTTTGTTTATATTTAATGCTATTCCACAAGTCTATGGATTAATTTGGCGTTAAAAGTCATTGCTCAATTGAAAAGTAATTACTTCGAAGCAATTGCTAAGCTTTATTTATCAATTACATTACTCGCAAAATTTTTCGGTGCCCTGGCGTTATCCCAATATCCAGTTTTGGATTTATGTCCGCCAAGATTTAGGTCATAATAGTAAATGGTGAACACACCAAAATTGCGACACTTCTTAAAACTTATAACTTACTCAAAAAAATTTATATATGGGTGATATCAAAAAATGTGATAAAAACCGTGTAACCACTTAATTTCTAATGCATGGATTACATTTGAGTTACATATTTCGATATATATCAGCGCATTGTCACCTGTTTTACAAAATTTATTACAATCTGACCAATTTTTTGTTAATATATAAAATTTGTGACCAATTTTAAAGGCCAAATGTAAACTCCGTAACAAGTAACTCATAAGGTTTTTTAACTTTAATAGTTTATATTTTAATAACCAATAAAGCTAAACACTAACTGTAAGAATTTTTATGAAGAGGAAAAGTGCCGTTTTTAATAAAATTAATACATTTTACAAACTTTTTCGTATATCTTAGCTATCACGACTTCAACTCTGTAACGATTTTTCTTCATAATTTTTGATAAAAATGCATATACCAGAATTTTGGAGTTATCTATTATTTATATTGCGAAAATAATAATGTTATTTATACTGAAATGATCGTTGGACTGTAAGTAATCATCCAGTTTAACAGACTTGAAGCTTTTCTGCAGCATGTAACATTCTCGAGATGAAAAAGGATGTCTTTAATAAGATTTGAAAAAATGTTGTATACTCCGTTCCTAATTTTTACACCAAACTATTTAACGAGTAAGAAAAACAATGTCATATTTCAATTCACCTTGTAGGCATCATGCGATTTTGTTTCAGAAAAAAAATTCTGGCAAAGGGTTTCTGAGAGAAAACGAAAAAAGTAACCAAATGTAAACTCCGTAACTGTAAACTCCGTAACAACAATTGTTTGCATCAGATTTCATTCAAGTAAATGTAGATAAATGTTTAAAATATTTTAAAATAACCATAAACAGAGGTGATTCAACTAATATTTATGCGTCAAAAGACGATTCAACTAATAATTTTGCGTCAAATTAAATAAAGTTATCAGTTTTTTACCCTAAGCTGCTGGAGCGAAAAACGATTGATTTTGCATTTCATTGGTTTTGAATCGATATTTCGAGTCATTACTGACATTAGTCAGTAATTAAAAGGGTCAAAAATACAAAATTAAAAAAAAATTTTTTTTCGCGGAATGAATTGTATTTTTATTCGCGAAACCGCCAATTTGATAAACACAAATTATATATCATTGGAAAGCAAGTTGAAAACCCAACTACGAAAAATTAATAAATTGAAGAAAATTCGTACGCAATTTTTTTTGTTATATCTTTTGCTTGCAGAAATGTAAACTCCGTTATAACAAAAAAATTAAAATTGTGCAAAAAAAGTTATTGCGACAACTTGTAGAAGAGAGTTTTTGCAATTAGGTTTATAATGACTAAACTTACTGATTCCATTAAGAAAAAACTGAAATATTAACACTTTTTGCTTCTCACAAATTTGGCCCAAAAATTTATCACATTTTTTGATTTCACCCATATGTATTTTGAAATTCAGATACCCTGAGTAGGCCATGACCAAGATTTCATGTATGAGAAATTTCATTCGAATTTGACTTTTAGTTTCGTCAAAAATGACCACCGAGTTAGAAACGAAGCAAATTATTTTGCACGAATATATAAAGAATCCGGTTCTCAGTGCGCATAAAATTGCGAAAAATGTAAAAGTGCACCACTCGACAGTTTCCAGGGTTTTAAATCGCTACAGGGAAGGTCTGACAATTGCTAGAAAGCCTGGTGGCGGAGGTGAGCATGACCAAAGTGATACAAACAGTGCTCGGAAGGTCCTCAGGGCATTTTCGCAAGATCCGAAGATTTCGTCACGTTCTGTTGCAAAATCTGTATGTAAATCGCAGTCTTTCGTATAAAAGGTAAAGCGGCAAGCTTCACTGAGAAGTTTTAAAGCTCAAACAGCACCAGATCGAGATGCAAAAAATATGAATGCATTGTCATGGACGACGAAACCAACTGCTTTCAAAATTTCAAATATATTGCTGGCCAAGATTTTTATACTGCTGCGAGCCGTAAAGATGCTCCTGAAAGCTGTAAATTGAAAATGAAGTCCAAGTTTCCAAAAAATACATGGCTTGGTAAGCCATTTGCTCCTGTGGTCGTAAAAGCAGCCATTTGATCACATCTGGAACAATAAACGCTCAAATTTATCGGGATGAGTGCCTCAAAAAGCGTCTTCTGCCATTTATTAAGATTCACGTTATCAAACCACTGTTCTGGCCGGACCTGGCAAGCTGCCACTATGCCAAGGACACATTGCAGTGGTACAATGCAAATAAAATCGATTTTGTACCTCGCGACTGCAATCTACCCAATAGCCCAGAGCTACGCCCTATTGAGGAATATTTGTCAATAGTGAAGGGAATATTGAAGAAGACAGGTGAAAGATATTGCAGAATTTAAAACCAAGTGGTTGTCGACGTCGCGAAAAGTGGATGATGCACTCATGCAAAAGATGATGGCGCGTGTGCGACGAAAAGTCCGATCAGTTGCATATGGAACAAATAATAACAAATATTTTAATATTTTCATTAACTCTAAACTTCAAAGTATTCAAATAAAAAAAAATTTATTTCAAAGCCACCTAGTTTTTTTCTGGTGTTAGTTTCTAAGTGTCACAGTTTTGTTGTGTTCACCCTTTATAATGCTTATAAAATTCATATTTGAATTATTTAAAATTTTGTATCAAATTTGATATTTCATACAATGGATCCGGAAATTTATGACATTATTTATCAAAATATTGGACTAAATATGAATATCCTTGATATATGGGCATTTCCAGAGCCATGAACGCGACACCACGTTTCCCTTTAAATTTAAAAAAGGAAGAAATTGTGAGGTCTTTTTAGCGATTCCAATTTACATATTAGCAATGAATCAATCAAGCACGCGACGAATAATATAATTCGTTTTCGGCTGCATCCAAATGCTAAAATCTGCCAATTGAATTTATTTTTAAAATAAAATGGAATAATGTGGCTTTCCCTTGATAGTAGTCATGTTGAAATATTTGCATTCGTGTTTGTACAACCTTTAGTATGATTTAGAACACAACATTTATAATGTGATATATTATCACGTCACATTTGTCATAAGGATTAGCTCAAGTAATTCCAGCAAAAAATTGCATTAACTACCAAAAACTTTGTATTTATTATCTTATTTTATATCCCAGTTAGAAATTTCGTGAAGACGTCTTCATGGCGTGTTAGCGACATGCCGCTATCATTGCTGACTTGCTGATTCACTCCCATACGAATCACTGTGATGAATAAATGATGACATATCTTAAGAAAGTCGTCATTTCCACCACGGATCAGTAAGTTGTAGAAACCTAAACTTTTAAAAAGCACTCAAATATCTTTCGTTTTATATCCTTCTCTATTCCCAGTATTTTTTTTATCCTTCCCTATTCCCAGAAAAATATATGAATATTTAGACATTAGATTTGTTTTTTTCGAATTTTATCATGGTTATTCACAAAAAACTTTTTGTCTTATTAGAGGCTAATTGAACGATTTTTGTTGTTGTTTTGCATGTTAATTTGTTTTATTAAACTGTAATAAAATTCAAAACATTTTTTTTGAATACAAGCCTATATCTATATCTATCAGAGACTATTAATTATAGAGATAGGTAATCAAAACTTACACTACTTACCGGTAGAGGGCGCTGAAATTTAGTATTACCTGAGCAACTATTCAGTATCAGTTTAGTATCAGCTGAGCCTATATTTAAAAACTCAAAAACTGCTGAGAACTGCACAAAATAATGAAAAAAAACAAGCGCGGAATATAATTTAAATAATAAAATTTGAGATATCCGTTTGTTTTTTTGCTATGTTGTTTGTTATTATTTAAATTTAAATAAAAAAAAAAAGAAAATTGTCAATTCTTTTAACAAAGTGCCATCTAGTGATAACAATGTTGTTATAACTTATTTTTTTGGTGATGCCATACCCCTGATATCTATAACTACTTGTAAAAAACGACTATCCGTACTTACGTGACTTGTTTTTATTTTTTGTAAACATATAAAATTTAAACATTTGGGGCCGCCTGTGGACGAAATCTGTTTTCGTATATGGGTTTGCCCGGAACGCGAAATACAGCAATTCGCTTGAGCGGCATGGTCTCTATTTACTAAAGACCACATAATTCATTTATTAGCATTTGTTGTTTTTAATATTTAATCAATTTTAAAATACTAAAATTTCAAAAAATTCTATGAAAAATATTTTTGTTTAGATTTAAAAGAGAAAAGCCAAGAATTTTCAAAACTTGGCAGCATTTTTATAACTACTTAATTTTTAAGAAGCTAAATTTATACCTACTTAAAATTTTTATAAATGCTTAAATTTATATGGAATATTTATGTATATAGAGTTCGAAAAAAACAAACTTATAGTTCACCTACTTCGTTCTGTTTTTTATTTATTAATTACACCTTGAAATATTTCATTTGTAGGTAAACTATGTGTAAATATCATCCGATTTCCCCCAAATTTTGAACATTACTTCCTATTACTATGTGCCGAGTTTCAACCAAATCGGATAAAATTTTCGGATAACCGAAAAAACCATTTTTGATAAATTTTGTGAATATGTTAAGCTTTTATTTCGCAATAGAATATTTGTTAATAATCGTATTGCAATGAAATTTTAGGCTAATCTGGGCCTTGATATTCCTTATATTAAACTAAAAAAAATTGAGATAAGATGAAACAAATCTCACAATTCCCTAAAAACTGTAAAAAATTTCCAAAAATGGGATTTTTACTTTTCTTGCTGTCTTGTCCATACTTAAAGCCATGTTAAAAATTGACAAATACAGTCAGATTAGAACCATATTGGTTATCTTTGTTCGCTTTTAGTTTTTAAATTCCGTTGGTGCACTCAGAGAAAAAGAGTGTTAAAGTTGAAAATTGAATAAAAAAATACTCGAATTCGGGATGGTCTGGGAGAAGAAAAATTGACAAGTGGAGAATAGGCACATCCAAAAGAAATATGCTTTCAGAAAAATATAAATATTGTATGTGTTCTTAACACGTTGGCTGCCAAAGCCTTTTTAGAATTTTGATCGTTCAGTAGCAATGTCATTTAACAATTTTGGTCACCTGAGGCCAACAACTTATTTTTGTTCTTTCTTTCTTTATTTTGTTCTTTCTTTATTCAAAAAAATACCATTTAAAATACTCAGCGGCCATGGGAAATACACCAAAATGTTCACCACAGGGCAGGGAATCCAAATTCCATGTAAAATTCCATATTAAAATGTACGAAAATGTGCGACGTGGCCTCAGGGTTACATTTAGGTGTCGCACGAAAATGTGCGACGTGGCGTTAGGGTAACATCTGGGTGTCGCATGAAAACGTGCGACGTGGCAGCCAACATGTTAAACAAACTTTTATTCTGGAAACAAATGAGTCTTGGTACCTTTTTGACCAAAAAATTACTTAATTTACTGTTTTCTGTTTCGTAAAAAATATATTGCATTGAAATTTTCTTTGTGAAATAAAATATTTATTTGCAAATATAATTGCATTTTTTAAGATTATTGAAATTGATTTGGCTTCGCCTTTGGCAAAAAACCGGACTACCCAGTAAAATTTTTTAACAATCGGTAGCCAACCACACCTATTCTACTGCAACCGATTCCATGGAACTGGTTCCGGAAACAGTTCCTGGGATCCTATATGGAAGGTATAACTGACGTAGAATCAGTTCTAAAACTAGTTCCAGATCTGATTCTATGGCAACCGGAAGTGGTTGCTTTTGGGACAATTTCAAACAAAAATAATCGATATTAGAATCGACAGTAGAAGGGGTTGTAAATGAAAAGTAGCCATTCTACAATCTATTCTTTGGAACAGAAATTTTTCTGGGTAGATTATTTTCAAATGTGAATAACTTTTATATTTTTAGAGATATCGCACACGTATAAGCATGTTTATTGTAGGGCTTTACTAGCAGATTACAAAAATAAAAGCTTTTTTAAAATTAGTTCATAATTAAAAAATGGCAAGCTTTCAAAGTTTTAACATCCTCGAGGTACCCTATTTTGGAGTTCAGAAGCGTAGCTCCTGGTGGGTCTGGGAGATCGACCGTCAGTTTAGCTCAGAATTACGTTTTCTATGGGCGTGTCAAATTTCATTTGAAGCCGATAAAAAATGTCTGAATTATTTCCAAAACATTTCGAAAACGTCCCACTGTAAATTGTATTATATTGTCATGTTTGATTGTGAACGTATGTACAGTTAACGTTGGTACAGTCCTAAAATAGCAAACAGTGCAGTTATTTCTAATTGCTCAGGAATACAACTAACGAGTGCAGTAAACACTGTCAAACTACTTTTTAACATTTGTTTGGTAAAGAGAAAAAATAACTATGTAGGAATTGTAGTAGTTTGCTGTTAGTTGTTTTTTATAACTCTCGTAAAAATAATAAAATATGATAACTTTTTTGAGTGTATTTGCAGCTGCTTGTAGTAAATCAACTGCTTTTTAATTTAAGTAAAGCAAAAACTGATAATAAAAAAGATGGTAAGTGTATATTGTTTTATGAGTGTGTGACAGTGCTTTTGTATTTGTTGAAAATTAGCATTAAGTACCCAGCAAAACGTGGATGGGAAAGTTAGTGTAATTGCACTAGTTCGGTAAACTTTTAACTTCGAAAATTATCTTCTTTACATTTGGTACTATCAGTTAAATGGAATCAGGGAAATAGCATATTGATTTTTTTAGAATCGGTTCTTGTTTAGACCCAGTGCACGCTAATGGTCGTTAATTTTAACATATAACTTATATCGGCCCAAAGACGTAGCATATTGATTTTCTTGTAAACCGATCTATATAGGCCCTCCAACATTGGCTTTTAAGCACGCTACAGATCGCAAATACGAAGATATTTTCATGAAATGTGGTACTCTGATAAAGCTTATTGAACTAAATAGGATCGGTACATATTTGACTTGTCGTCCATAGAGGCTATAGTTCCGATTATCTCTTGAATATACCTAACATTATGTAAAATCAATTTCTTATCGTGTTTCTTGTTTTTTCTGATTTTATAAACAAATTTTGACACAAAGGCTATTTCAATGCAGAAGTTGACTGTATACACCAGAATGGTATATAATAGACCGTACCTCAAAAAAAAGTTCGCCATACACCCTCCAATATCAAGTATTTTTGAAAGGCGATTTAAAAAAAAAAAATTTTTCCCGCACGTAGGGGTCGTCTTTTTTAATTTTTCTTTATAGCTTTGGCATTTAAAGTCGGATTTTAAAGTGTGATACAGCGATTTTTTTGCCTCGACGAGACTAGTGTTTGTTTATAAAGGAAAAATCCAATAAAATTTTTTTTTAAAGGCGACCCCTACGTTCGGCAACCAATATATAAAAAAAATTTCTAATGGGTTTATCGAAAAAATTCCTTAGCAAAAGTTTAATGATTTTTTGTGAGCTTTAATTTTCTGACATTAGGGTGGTACATTAGGGTTGTAGCAACTGAGATCTGGTGGGTAACTACTAGAACGGGATACTTGAGGTCTAGGGCCCTTAGAGCAAAACACTGGTCTCCTCGAGAGAAAAACATCGATGTATCATACTTTAAGATCTGACTGTAAATGCCAAAATATAACGAAAAATGTAAAATGGCGACCCCTACTTTCGGCAAAAAAAAATTTTTATTAAACCTCTTTGCAAAAATACTTCATATTGGAAGTATACCATACTCTAGTGTATGGTATACTCTACACTGGTGGTAGACTGGTGTAGGCATATAGCCGGAATGCCGGACTTAAACTACTTTAATCGTTTTAGATCACGCTTTGCGTTATACTAATTTACACTGTGATGCAAAAATGCTGAAATTTTTCAATATTAAGAGTCAAAATATACAAATTGCGCCTTTCCTTGTCAGTTAATGTAAAAATAAAACATATCATTTGCAATATGGTTTGTACCTTACTCATTACAAAAAATCTTGGTCCCCATAAACTATATCGTCGGCTTGCCACAAAGTAGTGCTTTGGGTGTTTTTACAGGTTTTCAGGAGAGCGAAAAAACTGATTTATATTATCCTTTTAAGATATTTTATTGACATCATATGCCTTAATGATTCACGACCTCATTTACTAATCATTAAGGCATATGATGATTAAAATAATACTAATGGTTAAAATAATACTAATGTTTAGATCCGAAATTTGTATGGGTTAAAATGGACTTGTGTCAAATGTTAATAAGTTTAAGAAATTTGCATTTTAACTAATGTTAAGTGTATTTAAGGGGGCGCTGTGGTGTAATGGTTAGCGCGTTGGACTGTTACACGTGATGTTGCGGGTTCGAGCCCCAACCAAGGCATCATCAATTTATGAAAAATAGTAATATGTATGAGTTTTTTTCTATCCCTCATACATATCGCAGCGTCCTCCTTCGGTGTTCCCATAGCACTTAACCCAACCGAAGTAAAATAATATAACAGGGCTATGAACTAAAAAGCTTCAACAAAGTTCGCCAACTCATCATCAGATGGCGCGCAACAACTGTTCTAACATTCAACATCTCACGCAATTACAGTGTTGCCATATTTGAAGCCCTTCATCTTGCACCACCTTTCACTTCTTCTCTATCCCCTTTCCAAAGGAAGCAACACGTTAATTAATAGGAAGAATTTCCTGAGTGTTGCTTCTCTTTAAAAGAAAAACAAAAAAAAAAAAGAAAAACTCAGAAATATAGTCCATACAGGCTATGAACCGAACTTATCTGAAATCAATAGGCTTCATATTTGGCTTCATCATCAGTATACCAAATTTTTTTTTTTCTTTTACTATAGACCAATACTCAGGGGATGCCCCTACTAATGCAATGCATTGTGTTGATATCAGAATTTCTCTAAATTGTAAGTATCAGGAAAGAAATCTACGGGGAGTTTATTCCACATACGGGCGGTTCGACTAATGAACGAATTTTCTCTATAATGCGTTGTGCGACTAACTGGCCAATCGACCACAGACGGATGAGATCTACTGTACAAGCGCGTGTTACGGCCAAAAACACGGGGCCTCGGGATAAGTGCACTTATCTCAGCAGAACACTTCCCATGGTAGTAACGATAGAACAGTGCTACACAACCCATATTTCGACGATGCTCCAACGAGTCAATAGAGCTGGATACCCTACTATCATTAATGAGTGCCGACGCCCTCCTTTGTACACGGTCCAAAAGCTCCAAAAAAGACTTTGAAGCCCCTGCCCATATATGGGAGTTGTATTCCAACTTCGGCCGGATATGGGTGGTATAAATAGTAAGGAGATCAGAAGAAGTGAAGTAGTTCTCACACCGGTTAAGAAAGCCAAGACACTTGAATGCCTCTTTCTTTGAAACGGACATCACACTGGATTCTCATGCCCAGAATATCAAGAGCTTCTAATTCCTCAATATCGATACCACCCATGTATACAGATGACAATGATAGCTCCGCGGTCTTATGAGTCAGCAAACAACATTGGGTTTTACGTGGATTAAAATCGACCCTATTCACGCGACCCCACTCAGAGATTGTAATAAGGTCTTGATTGAGTGTGTCATTTATAATCTGCCTCCTGCCCCCAATCTCTGCATGGCTTGGCCTATGATCGAAGGAATATGAATGGCGAATGTTGCTGTCATCTGCAAAAGAGTAGATAGGATTGGAAGTCTGACAGAGGAAGTCATTTATAAAGATAAGGAATAGAGAAGGAGAAAGAACAGAGCCTTGCGGTACCCCTGCATTCAACTGAAACTCATTTGATGAGACCCCATCTATAACAACTCTTATAGTGCGATCCCTGAGAAAACTCGATATAAATCGAGAGAAGTCATCACCGACACCAAAAGCAATGAGCTTTGACACGAGTGCTTTATGGCACACACGATCAAAGGCCTTGGAAATATCCAGCGCAACCACATTGCTTTCACCAAATCTGGGAATTGACCGACTACAACGCCATCAGGTCTCCCGTAGAACGACCTCTACGAAAGCCATACTGTCGATCATTAAGAAGCAAATTGGATTCAAGATAATTAACAAGATGGTAGTTTACCATGCTCTCCATGACCTTCGAGAGCGCAGAGCAGATTGCGATTGGGCGGTAACTTTCACGGTTGGTAGCCGCACCCTTTTTGCGGATTGGCTGAACATTGGTAACCTTCCAGCACGATGGAAAGATACCCATACGATACGACGTGCTAAAGAGGGTTGTCAATGGACGCGATAGCGTCGAAGAGCACTGTTTCAGTACCAGTGCTGGTATACTATTGAAGTTTTACTGGCTGAGAAATTCGTTGTTTTGCAAATATAATTTAAAATATTTTCTTAGATCAACAAGATTTTTAAATATGTTTATTTTTCAAAATAACTAAAAAATAAATATTTTGTTAGAATTCAAATACTAAATACAAAATATGCATTTGAAGTCAAAATATGAAAAAACATGCGTTCTTGTCATAATATGCAGAAATGTGCAACCACAAATCGTTGCTTGTTTGTCCTAATCTGATGATTCAAATAAATAGTCCATTACTTTTAGACTATCGAGAAAAAACATGCATTTCAATCGAAATTGCGTTTTAAAAAAATTTGTTAAATTAACAAATTTTTTGGTTGAACAAACAGACTATTATTTCGAGTGTACTGTTTATATGAAATACACAATCCTAATTGCATTCTTCCCAGTAATATAAGTTTTTGTTGTGTTGTTTGTGTTTAATCTCATTGTTTTCCACTATCAAATTTCTAATTAACAGTAACTCATTATTTATCACTGTAATAAAAGTGTTCAGATTAACGAGTAGACTTTTTCATCATTACACATATTTTGTTGTATTTTGCTATCTTCTGGGATACATACAGACGATTTAGGAGTTAACTATTAGTTAACCCAAACATTTATTTGTTGTTTTGTAAATAATTTTCTAACATTTTCTTTTGTTTAATAGTTAACCCTAGAGCATGAGACCTACCGTGAAACATTTAACAATCATTAAATTTAAATATCGATGGTTATAAGTTGATAACTCATAACTGACAATTAAATTCCAACTTGAGGTAGTAACTCCTCTATCATACTGAGAAGTATTTTCATAGTTTTTTAGAAGTTGTCAACTTATGACCATCAATGTGTTTTTTATTTAACTTTCTCAATGAAAATAAAGTTTTTTGGCCATTTCTATTTATTATGGTTACATAAAATATGCATCATAAGGCAATTTAACTTTTTGCATATTTGTATGAATTTCATTCATAACTTACCCACTTAAGTATGTACATTCAATCACCCACACATATACAAAACAAGCTTGTTGCATGAATTCGCTTTGATTCATTGTTTATATTCGTATTTTGTTTATATAAACTTTAGCAACATATTGTTTCCAACAATGCTTAAACAAATATTTGCGATTCCCAATTGTATATTAAGCAAATATCAAGTTAAATGAAAAATATCAAAGTTTAATGAAAATCAAGTTAAAAAATAATTGCTCGTCAATAACGACCTTGAGACACTCTACATCATTTGATGATTTGGTTCATATTTTGGAATATTAATATTGCGAAAACGAATTTAAGTCAAATTTACCTAAAAGAGTAGCTTACAAATTAGTTCAAGCAAATAGGGGATGAATGCTTTAATTGCTTTAATTAAAAAAAAAAATATTCGCTATTAAATGCTAACACAGTTTTAAGTTTTATTCAAACAAAATAATGTTTTGTATTTAATTTCTGTTTTAAAATTTTAAATTGTTGTTTAATGGCCCTGTACGATTTTTATTTGAACTTTAAATAAAAATATTTTAGTACTTACTAAAAGTAATTTTTTGGAAGTTTTGCAAAAAAAAATACGAAAATGCATAGAAAAATTCAAAAGTTATGACCAATTATGTTAAATATAATGTGTGACTTTTTAACTAGACTAATACACTATGGAGCAAAAGTTCACTCATTTTCAGTTACTTCCTTTATTATCCCATATAGCATTGTATTTAATAAAGGTTTTTCCAGGATGACTTAAGTAGTTCATATATCTAATATTAAGTAACACAAAACAATAAGTTTTATTCATGCAAAAAAAGTTATAATTTAAAATAATGACTATGGAATGTGATCACTCTTGCACCATTTGTGGTTTTTTACCAGAAAAATATTATAAGATGTGATTTTGATGTTTTTTAAAGTTAAAACGAGCCCACAGCAATGTTAATTAATTGAAATTACGTAATTAATTTGCAGCAGTGCAAATTTTACAGCAAAATTTAAACATTTAATAAAAAAAGATGGAAAAATGTTAAAAACATTTTTAATGCAAGTTTAATAATAGCTGTATTTTGTCTCATGCCTATCAACGTTAAGTATTTAAGGCAAATCTACGTTAAACCGATTGTACTACAAAAAAAATTTAACCAGGTTATGTTTATAATTTTTCCGTTATAATCAAACGTACGTCAGCAAAAGTTTTTAGGAAGTAACGCGAAAGAGTTACGTTAGATGTGAAAATGTATAATCGTTGAGTTTTCAACGTTGATAATTATCTGTGTTGAAAGTTAACGTGCATACGAAAAGTAAGATATTAGTTTTCGTCTTAAACGCGTTTCTATGCACTTTGAGTTTTTTTATGAGTTAACGGATATAGTTAAGTCGAAAATACAGCTAATAAATGTAAACAAAATTTAAAAAATATAAAAAGTGTGAAAAATTTTAAGAATTTTAAGAAAAATATCTATTAAAAAAAATAAAAAATACTGCTAGACTGTAAGCGAATTTGCTGTAAGAAGAGTGAATGCAAAAAATTGTGGTATTGCAGCTATAAAAAATTGTGCAAACCCGAGTAAAAAATTTTATATAAAATTATATGTGAATGGATATATTTGCAATATGTAACTGGATATAATATCATCCGAAAAATAGTTATATTAAATTGTATCAAATTGGATATAATTGTATTTACAAGGATACAAAGTTATATCAAATGATAAACTTATATCTGAAATTTGTCCCGATCAAATTGGATATAAGTTAATACAATAAAAAACTTTTTATTGTAGGACAGCAGGATTTCGGGTCCTACACACTCAGGGGTGTGATAAAAATCGAAAACGAAAACGAACAGTTTTTCAATCTAGAATAATTATCGTTTTATTTGACTCCGGACATCTAAATTAGGAAATAAAAAATAATTGGTATTGTACAGATCGTAAAATATTAACCATTGAAAATCGGATCGTTTTCGATATTCGTCATATGCCAGACTATTAGCCGAGGGCTACTGTTGATAATGAGTAACTATTAAAGACATTAATGTATAAAGACTATTCTATAAAGACTAGATAATTTTTTATCAAATATGGGAATTTTCTTTGGACTTATAAATTTTTTTTTAAATATGTTATCCTTTTTTTATTTTAAATAAAATGCACTTGTTTTTTGTTGGAAGCTCATACTTCCCGATTTATGGAGCTGAAGATTATCTACAACAATATTCAATGGCTTATTTCTCCACAAAATATATATGTCGTTGGAAAGGTACTTGAAATACCTTACGAATGGTATGCAACTAGACTTATTAACACATTACAAGGGTCATGATTTTAAACGTTAACTTCTTTAAATTGGATTTTTTAAATTAAAAAGAAAAAACCTTTTAAAAGTAAAAAAAATTTAAGAAAATATTAATTTAATGCAAAAATAGAGTCAAACATACAAAAAATATTTTTCGTATATATTTATATATAAAATTTTTAACGGTTTTATCAATTATATATTCCTATATAAACAATTTGCAATAAAGCCAATACTGATATATGATTTAATATGATTACATATGAGAAAATTTCTAAAAAATTTCTAAAAAATTTCATCATATAAAAACATATAAAGTCGCATACAATATTTTATATTATCATAAATTTTAATATTAAAAAATATATGTTATATATAGTCTTTTTTACTCGGGAAGTTAAGAAAAAATAAAAACCCGTGCGAGATTCATGCGTACTTTTTCATCATAGAGTTTTTGTTGTTGTTTTCCGTGAGAATTTAATTGTTGTGAGTAATTATTTACTTTACTCATATGAGCGTGACTACCCAGGAAAATTTTTTACAATCGGTAGCCAATCACACCCATTCTACAACTGGATCCTATATGCAAGGTGTGGGTGACGTAGAATCAGTTCCAGAACTAGTTCCAGCACCGATTCTAGAGCAACCGGTTACACTTTGGAGCCATAGAAGGGGTTGCTTTTGGGACAATTTCAAATAAAAAGAATCGGTGTTAGAATCGACAGTAGAAGGGGTTGTGAATGAAAAGTAGCTATTGCACAACCGATTCTTTGGAACAGAAAATTTTCCTGGGTAAGAAACAAATAATCATGTGTGAGTTAAAAAAGCACTCACTCTCCATTCTCTATTCCAAACCATAGAAAATATAAAAGAACATGGAATAGAGTGAAAAAAAAATAATTTTTTATTCCCGTGAAAAAAATAATTTTATTCAAAGTTAATCAAATTTATCAGTTAGATTAAATTTTATAATTCGTTTCTTTATATATTCAGATATTACTTTTGTGTAACATATCAATACATATGAGCATATTTAAATGAATTAACTTATGTATAAATGTATAAGAAATAAAATCCCTATACAATTGTATCAAATTATACTCAAAAATATATAAATGGATATAATTAGACTTTGTTTTATTAAATAGTATTAATCGAATTTTTCGAATTAAATTGAATAAACGTTTTTTCATGCATTAAAAAAAAGTTTGAAAGCAAGAATTTGAAAAAATCAAAAACAGGCTTTTTTCTAAAAAGATATACAAAAATATGTTCAAAAATTAGATTATTTTCAAATATATGCTGTTAACATCAAAATAAGCAAAAATATTATCCCAGGAAAATTTTTTACAATCGATAGCCAACCACACCTATTCTACAACTGGTTCCACTGCAACCAATTCCATGGAACTGGTTCCGGAAACAGTTCCTGGGATCCATAACTAGTTCCAGAACTGATTCTAGAGCAACCGGTTCCACTTTGGAGCCATATAAGGGGTTGCTTTTGGGACAATTTCAAACAAAAAGAATCGGTGTTAGAATCGACAGTAGGAAGGAAGGAAAAGTAGCTATTTTACAACCGATTCTTTGGAACAGAAAATTTTCCTGGGATATTAAGAGCTGAATTTATTATTATTAATCTTTCTGAAACGGATAAGTATATAATATATTTTTCAGTAATTATAGTAATAATTTGAATTAATTGCCATTGACTTGGGCTCATCTGAACTAAAAAAAACATTAAACCCAGGTGAAAGAATTCAAACGAGGGGTACTATTTTTATTTCGGAAATGGCAAATAATAACAAACATTTTTAAATGAAAATGGCTTTTTTTGTTTTTCAAAATATTCCCCTTGATGATCAATATACTTTTGCATTCGTTCAAACCATTTGTCATAGCAGTTTTTCCATTCCTCTTGAGACATCTCCAAAACATGGTTTCTGAACGCTTCAACTACTTCTTCGGCGCTCGTAAATCGTTGACCACGCAGTTTACCTTTGATATTTGGGAACAAGAAGTCATTGGCTGCCAAATCGTGACTGTGCGGAGGATGAGTCATCAATTCGATGTTTTCACTGCTCAAAAATTCACCTGTTTGAAGACATGTGTGAGAGCTCTCATTGTCATGATGGAGAATGATTCGTCTTTGGCGGTTGGTTTTACGAATTTCTCTGCAGACTTCCGGCATACAAATGGTCGTATATCACCACATCACCCATTCGGCCGAAGAAACAGACGACCATTTGCTTTGCTGTGCTTCTTCCACTTACAAATTTAGTTGGATTTTGCTCGTCTTGGAATACCCACACGGTCGATTGCTGTTTTGTTTCCGGCTCATACGCATATATCCATGATTCATAACCTGTCAAGATTTTATACATGTCTTTTAAAGCACCACGGTCGAACTTTTTAATCATTCCCTTACGCCAATCGACGCGATTTTTTTTGAAATTATGGGGTATCCACCAGACCAAATTTTTTTTACAACTAAGTGCTCATGCAAAATCGAATGTATTGAAGTGGAATTAATGTGCAAGGATACCTCTATCTCACGATATGTCACGTGGCGATCTTGCATTATCAGTTCACGCACTACATCGATATTTTGTGGCACAACAACCAATTTTGGACGACCTTCACGGAATTCTTTGGCGACCGAACTACGACCAGGATTGAATTCCCTATTTCAGCGATATACTGTGGTTTTTGACGGTGCTTTATCGCCATACAAAGAACTGAGTTAATCGACACATTCTTGTTTTCACAAGTTGTGAAAAATGATCCAACGAAAACCTTCTCTTGAAATTTCAATTATTTGGCCAAATTGATTTTCTTAACTCACTGTAAACAAAACATATAGCACTTGTACATCAAAACCTTGTGAGTACGTTTCTGCAAAAAAATGTCAAATTTTATTATGTTGTTGCCAGATTTTAGCTATTGACATTAATGTTGCCAGTACCCCTCGAATATGGTCATATATACCAATATATATGGGTTCATATATGGGTTCGGATCCGAAATTTGAGATTTATGGATGTTCATATATGATCATATATTATTAGATTTCCTATATGCTCGTATATTAAGAAAAATTTTTTTTAAATATTTTTTTTTTTAATAAAATTAAATGTAAATAAGTATGTATTGTAATTTTAGGATTATATTAGGGAATTAAGGAAATTTAAATGAACATTAACATTTGTTTAGAATATTATTTTATGATTGTATTATTGTTTAGTCACTGTTTTGTAAGCTTAATTTTTATGAAACACAATTAAAAATGAAAAATTTTTAATTTTATGTTGAGCTCGAGACCAGTAGTTTTTTAATATTTCTTTATTTCAATATTTCGTTGTCTCCAAATCGGATAGGCATCATCGGGGAAAAAATGAGTAACAATAAACAATAAAAAACCCGTCACTATGTTTTTACATTTAATATTGCAGTATCGAAATAAAATAACACATATCTACAATTGAAAATATTTCAAATCATAAAAACACGTTTCTTTCTTAAATCATTTTCTATTGTCGCCGTCACAATGTATGGGAAGTATGAAATATATTTTCATTTATTAATTATAAAAATTCGGATCGACCTTTTCAGTTTCTATTAGACATTTTCTAATCATTTTGATCAAACTGTAAAATTGACTACATTTGTAATTGTTTTTACAAGTATGATATAAAATGACTACCAAACAGTAAAATTTAGTGCAGTTTATGTTGTTTTGATAAGTTTTTCACGCCCTCGCCATTAAAAAAATCTACCAAAAACATGAGCGTTAATTCTAATGAGGCAATTATGGGCATATGTTGATCAAAATTGGAAAAAAAATCGCTCAAAAATTATGAAGTCATTAGAATTGGAAAAAATCGCTCACATTGAACAAATGGTCAAAATTAAAAGCCTCCAAAAGAAAAAAGATCTGAAATTAGTGGAAATCGCTAAAGAAATGGTGTAACTGAAAAAACTGCTAATATTAAAAAACCCGTAAAATATACATATTGTATTATATATGAACACTATTTCCACTTGGATTTCCAACATTACGTGGAAAATACAATACAAAACTCTTTGATTTTTGAGCAATTAACGACCAAACTTTGGTATAAGCCATGGGTATTATAATCCCCAGATTATGAATTTAAAGAAAACAACACATGCAAGAAACTGCAAAACAGTGGCGGAATGCGAAAAAAGGCTTTGTCATACAAAAAATAAATTAAAAACATAATCAGGGACTTATATTCTGCACATGAATTTATTAATGGAAAAATTTTCCATTTTGCAAATTGTTTCTGCAAACTAATCACCAAAATTGCAAAAATTTTCTATCTTGCAGCTTTTTCTCAGAATTTTTTTTTCAAACTAACCACTAAACTTGGATTAATATTAAATATTATAGTCGTTGTAAAATGAATTTTATAAAACTGCACTTAAAACACTGCAAAATATGAATGTGAAAAAAAGCTTTGTGGTACACACAAGGAAATAAAAACTTAATAAGCGATTTACATTCTGCAAACCTAAATAAGCATGGTTGGTTACCGTTATTGTGATAATACCGTTATCGCTAAAATACCGTTTCAAATTGAATACCGTTACCGTTATCGATACCTCTAAAAAAAACTCTAAATACCATTATCGTTACCGTTACTTTAAAAGTAAAATACTTTTTGATAGTAAAGCACCGTAAGTTGTTCGGATTTCACGTGAAAAAATTGTTATACAACACTATTATTTTTCTTGGGAAAAAAAATCACATTTTCTGTAGTATATTGTTAGTGTGTCTTTGATATAAAATTGAAAAATTGTTCATTTTTATAATTTAAATTACAATTTGAGGCCTTTAAAGTTCGAGTCAAATTTTTCCACGTGAAAAATAACTTACTGCTTAAGGGAAAAAAGACTAAATTTTATTTTGAATTTTTTTTTCATTAAAATTGCAGAACTGAATTTTTAACGGAATTTTCTAAATTTGAAATGGAAAATGCTAATATATTTTAGAATTTTCTCATTTCGAAATCAAAAATCGAAAATTCTCTTAAAATTTTCTCAATATTGTAAGAAAAAAAATTAATTACCGTTATTTTTGTTCAGTTTTAAGATCAAATTTGATAAATTCGAAATAGAATTCACAATTAATTTCATTCGGAAAGGGTTCTTTTTTAGGTTTTTCCAAAAGATTGTATTGAACTTATTCCAGTCAGTCTTTTGGAAATCATGAGCATACATGTTGTTATCGTAGATTATACAGTTATGTTCCTAAAATAATTTCTTGTGAAATACTCCTCAATTTCTGATTGCATGCGAGTAATTGACTAGCGTTAAATCCTATACTTCCTCCCAACCTGCAAATTTGACTTTAAAAATGGAGTGTTGATTTAGCGTCACAGCAAAGTTGGCCAGTAATTCCTTTTGTTAATAACGACAGCTGGCTCCCACGGCTATATCAAAACCGATATGAAAATTTAATTAAACAACGACTTCCAAATGTTGATCACGAACCTCTGAGCGTCCGTAATTGCATTGGAGGTCTGCGAAACATTCCGAAAAAATACTTAAAAAACAAGAATTTTTTAATATTAGAAGTTTTTAGTTAAAATTTATAACTGGAATATAAAAAATCAGCTTCTAATAAATAAAGTGAATATAAACAAAAATAATGAAAATAATTTCAAAACTTTTCAGGAAATAAAACTTTGTGTAGTTAAAAAATAATCTCTGATTTAAATCATTGTAATAATCTCAATTAAATTTTGAGGACTTTTAAGACTCTGGCGACGTTTTTCGTAAAATTTTCAAAATTTAATTTAATAAAATCCGCGATTTAAATTGCCATATATCGAAAAATGGATTCTTTAAAATTTCTGAAAAAATATATGTTGTTCCTCAATACTTTATTTTTGTCTTTGCGAAATCTTATACTGGTAATTTTATTGGCTCCTTTTTCATACAAATGCTGAAAAATCTAACTGTTTTTGTTTTTTTTTTTTAATTAAATACTATGTACTATGATCTAGAATTTCCCACACCTTTGTAAATAAGAACTAATACAAAAATATTAAAAAGCTACGATAAAGCATCCCGAACCGCGGATTAAGATAAAATGGCTTTAGACCTTTGATAACGATAAATGGTTAAAGTTCATTTCAAAATAGTAACTATTCACGTGGCTCAATCATGGCTTCAATTATAAAAAGATAAAAACAATTAATTAATTGTAGAAAAATTCTCAAGAATTAAATTTTTTTTTTTTTGAGAAATCAGGAATTATCAAATTAAAAAATGAGTTGGGTACCAACTTTAAGCATGATTTCAGAAGCTTTAAAGTGATATATTAACCAGTCACATAGCTAAAATAAAGCAAAAGTTAGACCCAAAAATGTATGGAAAGTTTATAGCAAATTTAATAACTGAATACCAATTTTAGCTATACAAAGTATTCCAAGTTATAGAAAGTTTGATACAATTCAAATAGAGTGCGGAAATTGAATATAAATTATTGAATATAAACTTTTTTAGGCATCTTTGTTGGAGGTCAAATACGTACAAAATATTAAAGTTTTTTATGAAAAATGTAACTCACAACCAAAGTGGAACCGGTTGCCCTAGAATCAGTTCCATATGAGATCCCTGGAACTGGTTCCGGAACGAGTTCCATGGAATCGGTTGCAATGGAACCAGTTGCAGAATTGTTCTGATTGGCAACCGATTGTAAAAAATTTTCCTGGGACTTTATATTGTC
Source organism: Leucophora obtusa (assembly GCA_949987735.1). NCBI lineage: Eukaryota > Metazoa > Arthropoda > Insecta > Diptera > Anthomyiidae > Leucophora > Leucophora obtusa. Next base: position 99,055,897 of record OX465298.1, read on the forward strand.
CTGTTCCAAAGAATCGGTTGTAGAATAGCTACTTTTCATTCACAACCCCTTCTACTGTCGATTCTAACACCGATTCTTTTTGTTTGAAATTGTCCCAAAAGCAACTCTTCTATAGCTCCAAAGTGGAACCGGTTGCTCTAGAATCAGTTCTGGAACTAGTTCTGGAACTGATTCTACGTCACCCACACCTTCCATATAGGATCCCAGGAACTGGTTCCGGAACCAGTTCCATGGAATCGGTTGCAGTGGAACCAGTTGCAGAATGGGTGTGGTTGGCTACCGATTGTAAAAAATTTTTATGGGTAGTTTAAAACATCTTTTTTTGGGAAAATAAACTTTTTGAAAAACTTTTTGCAAGAAAATGCAAAATTGGAAATCAGAACGATATTTTGTGCAACATTCAAATAAAGTGGCGGCTCCAGCTGTTTATAAATAGTGATTTTGTGAAGTACAAGGGCAGACATTTTTATCAGTCGTTTGGGTTTTTTTGTGTTGCCTTTCGCTTTTTTAAGAAAACAGTTATTTTAATATATTGTTTTTTAATTACCTACATTTTTATCTGGACATTTTAATATTGTACGAAGTTTCCTAAATAATGTTCAAAAGAATAGTAAAAAGACACATTTCAGACTTAAGTTTTCAGCAAATAAATAATCTAAAAATTTCGAGTTTTTTCAGTTTACCAATGTTTAGCAAAAAGTTTTATTGATTTCTTCCTTCAAAATTTTTTCATTTGCAAGCAACCAAGTGTTAGCAAAACTTTTGCTCAGATTACAATTTTTGTTTGTAAAAATCAGCTTACCAACTTTTTTGCAAGCACGCTCCTGACTTATAATTTGCTGACACAGCAACATTTTTTGCTGAGCATCAACAAATCTCCAAAATATTTAAATTTCATTCTAAGCTATCCGCTAGTATATTTTTACTGCCTTTTTAAGAAGTAATTCTGAACAACTTCAAAAAATCACTGCTTTCATTGCTGCCAAAGTAGCCGTTATTATATTTTTACAACTTTTTTAGAAGCAATTGACATCAGCTTCTAAAAAATCGTTGTTATTGACTTATATTATTATTATTGCTCCAAAAGTGATCCTACACCCAGAAAACAGTCTCAATTGTGGCCACCGAATTTGTTGCCAATCGAATTCGTGCGGTTACGACAACTATCTTTATATTAAATTATATTTTTCGTCATGAAAGCCAATATTCGGTTGTCTAATTCAATATTAATTTCCATATAAATATTATTATGTTCTACAAAATTTTATTGATATGAAAAAACTTTTTTTTGTATTTTCTGGTATTGACCCCGGCCCTTCAGGCTAATAGTTCACACTTTTACCCACTGCACTACAACTACTTTTAAATTTCTTAGCCATATTTACTGTTTATACATATGAATATTTTATTTTAATTAAAAAAAACATCTAAATTTTTGTCTTTTCTGGGATTCGAACCCGGAAATCCGGCGTACTAGGCCAACTCCTCACCAACTACACCACAAACACTTATTAATTTTAATGACAAATTTTGAATTTATGTGTTTTATTTGGAAAACAAATACGGTATAAAATTCGTTTACCAATACCAATTAATAGTTGTGTGTATTATCAATACAATCCACAATTCGGTTGCTTCTACAGAAACTCCAATTTAAGGTCATATTTGATTAGGATACCCGTATTTGTAGTTACCACTTTCTAATATTGAAATTTGTTTAATAACGGTTACAGATAACACCAATTTTCTTGTATATATACTAAACAAATGGCTGCTTCTACTGCATAGAATTACTAAACTGATACTAATTTTAAAATTGATTGGAGATACCAATAATTTGTTAAAAGGATTGTTTTTGAGTTAATTTTCCCTATTTTTAATACCTAGTAAAATATTTTTGATGTAGTATTCAATTATAGGTAACTCCAAATAAAATAACGTCGTAGTAGTATAAAATTATGATACGGTGCATCATAATCGATCAAAAAGTGGATTTTGAATTTTTTGTAACTTACGGCTTTTTTGATTTTATATGACGAAATGTGTTTTATGCCAGTCAACATTTATATGAAAGAATTGCTTAGCGGTAGAGGGCCAGACTAGAATCTTGAGGTCGCAAGTTCGGGTGGTAGCAGTAAAAACATTTTTTTTTAAATTAAATAAAATTTTTTATAACTTTTTTTTTTACTTTCAATTTTTTACTTAACAAATTTTGAAATGGGAGAACTGCCCTCTTATGACAACTCAATGTTAAAACTATTAGTGTTTCTGTGAAGAAGGACGTATTTACATCCTACTGTTTATGCACCTACTTTTTGGTAAATGTATATCCTATGCATCAGAAAATTGTAGAGTATAAATTAAAACTGCATTTGTATGCCGCACTGAAGTGATTTTCAATGATGTTTTCGGAAATTATGAAAATGGATTTAATAATCAACGATAAAACTGGGAATTTTTGCAAAGTCGTGATTTCTTCATATTTTAAAATAAATTTACGCCGAAATCTGGTATGATTGAAAATTTCTTATAATAAACTAAATTTCAGCAACTCCATTCATGTCTGTAACTGATAGAAACCCATAAGTTGCGGAACTGTGTCATAATTTGACTACCTAACATAGTTTCATTTCTTAAAATTTATTTGAAAAATATATTTTAGTACATTCATGTAATCTCTTTTTTTTAGTTTGCTCCAATTAATTTAAAAAAAATTTTTTTTTTTTATTTAACAATTCAGTTTTTTTTTTGTTTAAATTAATTTAATTTTATAATATTAAATGAACTAGATTTTTATTTATTATTAAAAAAAAAAAAAATTGCTCTTAAATCTTTTAAATAAAAAAATAGTTCTTTTAATTAATTAAAGATTTACATTAGTTTGCGAATTAAAAATAGAAATAAAATAAATAATTCTGTGAACTGAAATCTTTAGAAATTAATTCTTCAATGTTCAAAATATGATCTTAATTAGAGCAAATAAAACGGGTTGAAACATTTAATTTTGAAAAAAAAATGCATTTGAGCACATCTATCGATCGATTTTAATGCTTTTTTCACAATTTTACTACTGAACGATTTTAAAGGTTAATTTAGTTTGTGTTTTTATAAAAAGAATCAGACGAATTCGTTAACAAATTTGTGTGAAAAACACTAATTTCAAATCATTTTTATTCAAAATTTTTTGCACAAGTTTGTTAGGACTTCTATGTAGAACAAATGCGGTTGAAAAATTTTAAAAATAAATCTTCTTAAGTTTGTTTTTCACACCAATGTTTTAAGGAATTCCTCTGATTCCTTTTATAAAAACAGGCAGTTATATTTTTTAAAGAACACACGGAGCGTATGAGTGTTACTCAGGTACTAATGTAAATATAAAGTATACGTCAATTACTAAGTATGCGAACTTTTAACACTTGTGAAGATCAATTAATTCAATACTTTTTTAAGTAAATATTTGATACAATGAAACAACTTTAAAGAGTACGTTTTATATCGATTCCTTATGTAGTTACAAACTCACCGTTTTTTTATAAATCAAAAAGTTTCAAAATGACAACAACACTACCAAGATAGTTAACAACAAAAATGGACAAAGATGTTTTTAGTTTTTAATTGAGTTTTATTCTTTTTGTTTGTTTTTAATGATTTTAAACACAAGTTGACACTGCAGGACTGATGTCAACACTTAGAAATTGAATGTTTAACTTCACATCAGTTATGAATCGTGTTAGCTTTTTATACAAACTTGAGCCAATACAGCCACATACATTTAGAACACAAAAATGTTGGTTTGTTTTTTAGTTTAGAAAACAAAAAAAAAAACATCAACAACAAAATAAAATTGTTAACAAAACAGTATGCTACAAGAATCTCACCATTTACAACCAGAGATGGAAAATTTAACTATTATAATCTTTTGTGATGAATAGCAGTATAATTTAGCTGGATATAAATAAATAAAATTGGAATTATCAGTTGCAACCAAATTAGGATTCAGTTGGAACCAAATTCAGTTTGGTATAAATTTTTTTTTTATTTTTTGGCTTGGTATTTATTTTAACTGTGAAAATTTTTCGCAGTTAACAAGGAAGGTATCTCTGGAATCACCAACCGATTTCACTTAAATTTGGCTATTTGATAGAGCAGAGAAAATTAAGGAACTCGTATTATCTTAGCGGCCCATCCATAGGCGTACCTATACCATTTTTCTGGTGTGGGAAAGGGCCCCATTATGACCCCACGTTTTTATAGAAAACTCTGAAAAGTTCATTCATTTTTCTTACGAAAACCTCGTGCAGGAAATGTTATACGCTCAGAATAGTATGAAGTTTGAATATTTCATAGAGAAAAGAAATCTGACATTAACCTGTCTCATATTTTCTTCCACCTCTGACGAACCCATTCTAAGCCCATATTTTGATCACTTAAATTACAGAGGTGATCAAAAGCTGTGGGATGTTCATCTTAGTAGTTTTGTTTCTACAACATATTGAAAATTCATCAAAATAGTAGTGTGTAGTTTGCAGTAACTCCCTTGTTAGATATTAACTAATTATTCCTTGAAAAAAACTATTATATCTAAGATATATATCTCACCAAAAAAGATTCTGCTATATTTTCCAATTAAAAATGCTCTTCCATTTTCGAATCAAATGCCTTCAGTTGCTTATTGAATAACTCTGTGATTCTAATAATTTTTCTTAAACAAAACCTCTTAGAGCCAGTTTTATAATCAGAACTAAGATCGATTTGTTTCTTAAATATTTCTTAAGTAAGAAGTTTTCAAATAACATTTTTTATTTTAGAAATATTTAATATAAAAATCGATCTTAGTTCTGACTATAAAATCGACCCTTTAATTTTTACAAATTATCTTCCTAGGAAACCAGTCGACATATTTAACAAAAATAATATTGTGATACTTTTTGCCATCAAAATGATAGATTCAACAACTATAGGTAAATTTTTTAAAATGCTGGGGTGGACAAAACGCGGCCTAAGTCCGCCAATGGGCCCATCTCATATTTAGGGGATAAAAGTGACGGGTTGAAATGTATATTTGATCAAAACATGTCTGAAATTTACGAAATTCAAATTAATTTGTACATGGAGTAAAAGTACTCCAAAAATGAACAAAGAGTTGCCACCTATTTGGAAAACAAAGCAAGTAAAAATGTCTAGCCAACATAATGTCGCGTACGCCATAAACAGAAGCAATAAACGTTACAGCACGAGTCCATCAAGGGTGTTTTATATCCCAACTAGTGCTCTTAACCCGACACAATATCAAAAAGTGATGTTTCCAAACAGTATTTGATATAACAGCACAGTAAAAATCATAAGATAGTATAAATGTTTGGCTATAACCTCAAATAAAAAAACTTGAAATGTCATTATAGAGTTGCCATATTTAAAAAGATTAAGAAATCACAAAACGAAAAAATTGCAAAATTTTTGCGTTTATTTAATAAAAAAAATGCCTCTGCAAACTCACTATAAACTTAAAAACTTACTGCATACTTAAAATACATTATTAAACGGTTTAGTATCTAATTTCAATAAAAAATAAAAAAATTTAATAACCCAGCTAAAAATTGACATTTATGGATACATACATGCTAAATGTATGTTCGTTAGGGTGGGTCGATTTAGCAGTCGATATTGTGCCATCAATTTTTCGATAGCTTTTGACATGATGAAAAAAAAGTTCCACTACGACATATCAAAAAAATTATTTTCAAGGCGCCCATATTTAATTTTTTTGACTTTTTCTCAACTTTTATTTTTAAGGTTTTTAAGTAGGTAATAAAAAATCGGCTGATTCAATTTTTTTTAATATTACCTTTCCATTGTACGCTAAAAACGATGGCACGAGTTTTTGTCGAAAAATCGATCTTTTTACACGTTAATTTTGAAGGTTTTTTTTAGTAGGTATGTTAAAAAAAATTCAACGATTTCAACGATTTCAAATTTTTTAAATATATCCTATCCAAGGAAAAATTGTACGCCTAAAACGATGGCGATATCATTTTTTCGAAGAAATTTTTTTGTTTTGGGTTTTAAGACGAGTGTGCCATTTCTTACCTTATTTGTTTTTCAAACTGTTACCAAAAAAATAAAAGCGTAATTTCAATTTAAAAATTTTTCTGTGCTCCTTAAGCCTTCAATTTCTTTTTTTTTATGCTCAAAATTTCAAAATTGGATATTTGTTTAATATTATTGTATTAAGATTAACTTAAAAAAAAATATGAAAAAATTCAAAAATTCATATCTTTTTTTTTTAACGCCCTCTTAAAAATTTCAGGATCTTTTAAGATCAGTTAGAGATTTTATTTAAAAAAAAAATGAGCAAAAAAATAGGTTTTTGAGTTTTTCGATTTTTAAAATTGTCAAATTGCAAAATTTTTTAATTTTTCAATATTTTTTTTTTTAATATTTTTTTTTAATACGCATAAATATCCTCTTTAAAATGAGCTTAGAACCATTTTTATAGCTATAGTTTTTGAGATATTCAAAAAATAACCTCGTAACAAAGCAAAAAGTTGGAAAAATTATGACATTTTTTGAAATTTTAAATATTGCATAACTTTTGAAAAAAAAAATTGTTATTTTTTTTCTTTGGCAAAACTTCGTTATATGATGAAAGAAAAGTTCTGACCAAATTTCATCGAAATCGAAAGGGGTCGATTCCAACCATTGCACAATGTGGTAGATCGCAAATCTAACTGGACAAAATTAATAAATCGCTTTGGGTTCACTTCTCACTTATGAATTATAAAAAATCAACTTTTTTTTAAAAAGAAAATTTTTTTAAAATAAAATGAGGCAAAAAATAAACAAGAAAAAATACATTTTTAAGATAAAAAATTGGTTTCTTAAATACATCCTCTGAGATTATTTGTAGTTATATATACTAGTATTTAGGTTGAATATGACTAAGATTCATGATTAATAAAATTATTAAGTGAGGTTTTACGTAGGAAGTCGGAGATAATAATTTTTAATATTAAAATAATTTTAATTTTTTTCTTAAATATTTGATAATAATTGTTTTTTTTACTTGTTTTTGCTTTATTACATTAATAATACAGATAATAACACATAAATACACATAGAGATTTTAGTTTATTCACTTTCATATGCATCGTTAAAAGATTCTTCCTCCTCAAAAGCATCAACAGATAATAATGAAAGAACTTCTTTTGTTATCAAACCTCGAACTAGAAAGGGAGTGTGACGCAAACTTGCGATAAAAGGATCTGAAGAAATTAATAGTCGATTGAAAAGATCTGTATTTATGTCTATTCTCGATGTTTTTCTCGTAAACAACTCTCTAAATTTCCTCGTGTCCTTATTTCTTGAGCTTCTTCTGACAGCTTTCCTATAGGAAGAATGCAAGACCTTATTATGTCTTTTCCATGAAAAAGGATTTTATGGACGCTAACGGGCATAATGTACCATGTATTCGTTTAGGTATAAATTTCGTGTGACAACTATAAAACTTTCAAAAGCATCTTCATCAATAGTTTCCAAAATATTATGAAACCGTTCAACTAATTCTTTATTGACACCAGTGATTTCTGAACTCTTTTCTGCTGCTCTAAAGAACCGTCTAGCAGTATTACCGTCATTCGTATTAGCACCTTGTTGTGTTGGCATGTCTACAAGCAGCCCCATCTCATTTCGAAATCTATGTTGAATATTTATTTTTTCTTCAGCCACTTTTGCTTTATTTTCCAGTCCTCGAGCTTCCCAGGTCATTATAGGAAGCTTATATGCTATGTGTAATACACACTCCATAAAACGGATCGATGAATGAAGCGGAGACATTCCGAAGGCAAAAGATCGTTCATCGACAATTTTGTTTAAAATCGCAGAAGGTTTATTTAGTTCACTCGGTTTCGCTCCACACACAGGAAAAAAAATTGCCAACCGAATTGCTAAGCCTATTTTGGTTGCTACAACCAATAAATTCAGTTAGTGACACCATATTGGAATGTGATTCCTAAATATTTTGGGTATTGCAACTAAAATTCAGTTGTATGAACCGATTTTTTTTGTGATAACCAATATTCAATTGCACCAACCTATTTTAGTAGATGTAACCGAATTTCAGTTGGAAAATGGCATATTTTTTCTCTGTGTGCACATATGAAACACGTTTGAGAAGAAGAAGTTACAGATGATAGTGCAGTACAAATTTTATCGTCTATCATAGTAAGCATAAAAGTAGACTTAACAAGAAAACTTTTTTCGCCATTTGTGATAAGAGAGACAAATCTCTAATTTCTTGCTGTACTAAACTACCTTCTTAAGAAATTAACTCAGTGGACTCTTTGGCAAAACCAAACTTGATTGAACTGCAGTATCTTGTAGATGAAGGAGCAGGATTTTGCCACACAATTACTTGGCTTTGTGTAGAACTAAAATTCATTTGAATAGGAACCTTTGAAATACTAAATAACCTTTGATCTGTATGGCCCTCCTCCCAGAAAAAATTATGTTTATACTGCTTTTGCTGAGCCACATCGCATCCCCATTTTATCAGAATATTAAGACGATTTTCATCAGTTTTCAGTTCATCATTACCGAGTAAAACCTCTTTTTGAGCCAAACAAATCCTTTCAATAGTATGATTCACTAATGACTGGAGTGAACTTTTTGCATGCATCTCAGTGATTTCTGTTTCAGCTGGATAACACTTTTTCTTAGCTTTTTGAACATTAGTGTAGGAGGGAAAAATATTATTTTTCATTTTGCGTTGACTTTTAGCCGAATAACATCGTATTGATGTTTCGACAAATTAGCATCAACCATTAAAGATAAGGCTTCATCATTTTTACAACTTTTCAGTTGTACACTTTCAGGCAATACATACGGTTCATTAAGGCAAACTGAATTTGATGTTAAGAAACGGTCACGATGTCTTCCACTTTTTATCCATTTTTCGGCTAGCTTAAAACAAATAATATTTATATTTGCCTTAAAATTTGTTTTCACATCTTCTGGTATATCTTGAGGACCATATCTAACCATTGTTAATGTCAATAAGACGTCCTTGCGCTTTATTTTGGGATTTTTACCCATTCTTCAAAAATTTCCTTTCGCGAAAGAGTGGAAATCATACTGGAAAATTAAACACTTTTTCTTATCTTTTTGAACATTAGTGTAGGAGGGAAAAATATTATTTTTCATTTTGCGTTGACTTTTAGCCGAATAACATCGTATTGATGTTTCGACAAATTAGCATCAACCATTAAAGATAAGGCTTCATCGGGAGAAAGGCTCCCTAAAGGCACAGGCTCAGAGCTAAATCTCTTACAAATTTTTTTCACTTCCGTACCTTTACTGGATGAAGCTTCCGAAAGATCTTTCACAAGTCTAGCTGAATCTCGCTTTCCCATTTTGCGAAATACTTGCTCACTAGCTTTAATAATTTCTCGATGGTCAGTTGAATCTAAAAGACTTTGTATCTTTCTTTTTTTCGATTTTTCACTACAGTCATCAAAGTTTTTCGGTTTTCTTCCAGCTTTTTTACAACTTTTCAGTTGTACACTTTCAGGCAATACATACGGTTCATTAAGGCAAACTGAATTTGATGTTAAGAAACGGTCACGATGTCTTCCACTTTTTATCCATTTTTCGGCTAGCTTAAAACAAATAATATTTATATTTGCCTTAAAATTTGTTTTCACATCTTCTGGTATATCTTGAGGACCATATCTAACCATTGTTAATGTCAATAAGACGTCCTTGCGCTTTATTTTGGGATTTTTACCCATTCTTCAAAAATTTCCTTTCGCGAAAGAGTGGAAATCATACTGGAAAATTAAAAAAAAATGTATGGCGGTCTCAAAAATGCGCAAGATGTTTTTGATTTACCTTAAAGTGAACACTTGAAAGATTAACCCAAATATAGTTTTACACTGGGACTATCTGGAATAAACAGCTTTAACTCTACTTTAAAAAAGAAAATATTTTATTTTTTGCACTTTCTGAACTTCTCACAAAAAAAATACTTAATATAATACTTTTTAATACTTACAATGGAAATAACTAAATGAAAATTGTAATATATTTCCTTGAAATAGAGCTTAATAATAATAAAAAAAATTGTGACAATAAAATCACCGTAGCCTTTTTAATCATAAACCAAAGTCACACAAAAAATACGCTTCTCTTTGAAATCTGAATGCACGTGTTGACAACAACTGACTTTAAAGCTTACTTTTTCCTAATCAGAGCTAAAAATAAAACATGAATTACAGAAGCTCATTAAACGATCAGAAGGAATGTTGCCAGACATTTTTTTTTAATTTTGTCCATCTAGATTTGTGATTTACCACAGTGTGCATTGGTCGATTTGAAATGGAATGACCCATACTATTTTGCATAATTGTTTTTTCTGAAATGCAATTATATTTCACTGGATTTTCCACTGTATATCTAAAAACATTTTTCTTGAAAATTATTTTTGCCGCATCTGTGCCACATAGATGTCCTAACAAATTTGTGCAAAATTTTTGAAAGGTAAATATTTTCAAATTGGTGTTTTTATACAAACTTTTTAATGAATTAGTCTGATTCTTTTAACAAAAACACCCAGTAAATTTTAATAGAAAATAACATAATAACAACAAAACAAAAGTTCATGTTGACAGCAACAATTTTTAGTGAACATATAGCAATGAAATTTTTTCTATGTAAAAAAGAAATGATTTTTTTGCTTCCCGACTCAATCACACAAAAACAGAAAATCCTAAGCACCGTAGTCTCTCTATTAAAAATACGTACTCTCTGATTTCACGACCTCACCACTCGCAGGTGTTTATATGCGACCTTCTCCGAGAAAAGGGACCTAGTGTGTCAAAAAACGGGTTTCGATAAAAATGAGAAAAACTTAAAATTTTATTTTTAATTTAACTTAAATTCGTTCTTCTCAAAACTTCATTTTCACACACTAGGTCCCTCTTCTCGGAGAAGGTCACATATGTCAAATGGTATGGAAAAAACTCTCCGTTGTTATTCTGGGTGGAAACATAACACAAACAGATTTTAATATATTTCAATATACTAAGTACTTGGCCTGATTAATTTTTGATTTTTCGGCGAATGGCAGAATTTTTTAAATCCGTATTTAAGTGTTTGTAAAAAGTCCAAATAACAAACAGTTTCCATCTCTGAAAAGTATTAACAAAATAGCAACAGCAGCCACAATAAAATACAAACGATATGTAGCAATAAATAAAAAAAATGTTCATAAAACAGCTGGAGTACACATACGTGTGTGCATGTGTGCAGATTTGAGTTGATGTGAACAGAAAGTTTTTTATACTTGTTGATGTAATAACAACATTAAAAAGACACGTACAATACAGATTGTTGAAGCATTTTCAAAGCAACATGTTGCTAACGATGAGAATATGTGTAGCAAGTCGATATGGTGAATCGGGGTGAATTTTAACAAACCTGTTGACTTCCGTTTTGTGTTTGTATTGGTATTAATAGGTGTGTATAAGTGCACACTGATTATAATCCGCCTGCGGACGTGTTGGAGTTTATAAATGACGCAAAATAATTGAAACGTAAAAAAATTGGATTTTTGCCGATCATATATGAATGAATGTGGAAATTCTTGCTGCTGTCTAATCATATTTGCTACCTAATCTAAGCTCCGCATTTGGGAATTTTATTTATAATTATCAAATACGTCTTGCATTTTATTTATAATCATTAAATACGCATTGCATTTAAAGGCTGTTTAGGAAAACACTAAATTAAATTAAGAATTTTGTTACGTCGTTTCTATTTTAGTTTTTACAGATAGATCTGTGACCCGTTGTAAAAAAAACGCCAAAGGTTTCTATCTTTCGTTCTGAAGGATTCTTCACTAGATTCTTTCGGATTCTTCCGGATTCTTCACCGGTTAAATACAGTCCATATATTAAATAAATTAAAAAAGCATTAAAAATTTTTAAACCACTGTAAACAAGTCAGATAAAAATAGCAAAAACAAAAAACCTTTGAATGTAAAATTGTGTTCATTGCAATGTCGCATTTTAATAAAAAATTGTATTCTTTTTATATCTCGCATTGAAAAAATAGACTCAAAACACATATGAAAATTGCCAATTTGGCAAATTAAGGATTTTAGTTTGTGGAAAGAATTGTCGATTAGCAAAAAAATGTTCATTGCCTGTAGAAATTTTTTTTAAACTACACATCCGAACTTATTTACATTTTTTGCGCAATATCCCCAATTTTATGTCTTAATTTTGTATGCTAACTCTCAATGAGCTTCAGATATGTTGTAGAGGAAAAAAATTTAAAGGACACGTATTTCTTTTAGCTGCTGACACTCATATTTAAGGGTTAAAAAATAGGGTCTTCGGTTTATTTCATATTTCTTCCAAATTAATTATAATTTGGTGCCATATGAAAGGTATTTAGGAGGCCTATTTACCGGTAGGTAAAACATGCCTAGGCCTGGCATAATACAAAACATCAGCATTTTAGGTGGTTTTGTATGGGGATGTATACAGGTTATATGTATGCATAGCGATTTCAGGTAAATTAAATTTAAAAAAATCTAATAAAATGTCTGCTATATATAAATTTCTTAAAATAATTAAGCATTTTTGTTGTTTTGTTATATAAAAATTCAATTACAGCAAAATAAAGCAAATTTTTTTTTCAAATTTATTTTCATCGGGACAAACAATAATTGCATTAAATGAATTAACTGTGCTAAAATCCCAAAACTTATTTGGCAAATTGTGAACAATAATCTGTTGCAGGCACGTCCTTATCCGGATTTCATTCTTGCCTAAGGAAATCGTCAGGGGACGACGTTTTAGAATTTCTAGAAATATTTATTAGATTAAATCACAAACTCAATGAAAATTTCTTGTTCTCGTCTAGGAGCCTCATTTAACATTTAAAATATCAAAGAAAAAACAAAAACAAAAATTTACCACAATTTGCTTTGTCATCTTCTAAAATACTACTCTGTTGCTTTGACATATATAACATATATATATATATATGTATTTGACAGCGCATAGAGAAAGGGACCTAAGGGTAAAAAAATCTATTTTTTTTTTGTGGACAACATCTGAGCATCGAATGAAACCGATCCCATGCTCTACTGACCTTAGGTCCCTTTCTATCCTTAGGTCCCTTTATATTTTGCGCGTCACATATATATATATATATATATATATATATATATATATATATATATATATATATATATATATATATATATACTAGGGCGGGTCAAATTGTATGGAACTATTTTTTTTGATGAAGCGTAGGCAAAAACGTAATCTATAGGTGATTCTGAGACCATAGCTCTAAGTCGGATTTGGAGCCCCCCAAAATTTCAAAATAGATATTTTTCCATATATACATACACACAAAAAATTATAAAGGTAAAATTAACTAAAATACAATTTAAAACAAATAAAATTTCAGTTAAAAACCGGTCTACTCACATTTTCATTTAATTTAACAATTTCTTTATTTGTTTTTGACTATCAATAATTGACTATAAGAAACCGTAAAATCAACTAAAAGTTTATTTATTTTTACTACAAAAATAACAAACAAAACGGTGCGAAGAAATAAATTTATATTTGATTTTACTAAAAAATTTAAAATAAAAACAATTCAAATAGTTGTATTGGTGTTTTTTTATTTCAAACAACGTTTACTACAAAATAACTTTTTTTGGTTCATTTTTTTAGTTTTACTTTAAAACAATAAAAATTGACTAGAAAATTTGACTGTTACGAAATATCTGTATTTTCATTTAGTTAAATTTTTAAATAACTTGTGAAAAAAGTTAAAAATTATTTTTCTTCTACGAACAACTGTTATTACTTTAAAAATAACTCAACGGAAAAACTTCAGAACCAACTAAAAAGAAGTGACTGTGTTTATTTTATGAGTGTCGAATAATTTAATTAAATTCGTCATAAAATCGGATAGAATTATAGTAGATTTCTCAATCTGGGCTTGTTTGAAAGGTATTTTTATCACCTTTCAGAATCTGTATTTATACCAATATTTTTTTTTTTTTTAGTAGAGATATTAGCAATTTTTTGTCGAAAAATAGCCTAAAATGAACTTTTAACTAATAAATTCTGAATTTTCTTCGATTTTTTCGAGTTTTTTTGCAGATTATGAAAGTTCAGATAATTTCCAACAACTTTTATAACGATAAATTTTTTTGTTTTCGAACTCCTTTTTGTAGGAAAATCGATCTGAAAAAATCAACATTTTCAAGGTTTCAACAAAAAAACACTATTTTTACATTTTTAATTCAATTTATTTTTAAATATTATTCTCGACCTACAATTTAATGTTTTAACGTGGTAATATTATTTTTTAAGGTCCTTTCTACTTTCCATTCGAGGAGTTTTCTTACGACTTTCTAATGTCACTGCTATAACTCCTTCTATAACTCGTTTTGAAACACTCGTTAATAAAATAAAAGGGTTAATTTTTTTATAAATTAAAAAAAAAAAAATTTCAGACTATAATTAAAAATAGTTGCTTAGTAATCGTATTTGGACAACAAGGGTTTCAAATCGTGTTTAAAAAATGAGACATTTTGACCCGGGTGGCACAAAAGGGTTAATTTGTTCATAAATTATTATAAAAAAAATGTTAGACTATAATAAAAAATAGTTGCTATTTAATCGTATTTGGACAATAAGGGTTTTAAATCGTGTTTAAAAAATGGGTCATTTTGACCCCGGTATCACCAAACGGTTAATATTTTCATAAAAAAATTCATATTGTAATTTAGAATATTAATTACAATAATTTTACAACTTTTTAGCAGGATGCTTTGAAATATAAGTTTTTCTACAATTAAATATAGGTAAAAATACAGTAATTCGTAAAATCTGAAATTTGACCCCTAGGGTCCACGGTTTAGAGTTATCCGAATTAGCTCAAATTTTCACCATATGATATTTAGACCAAGTGTCACGATAATCCGAGCAGACCTAAGCGATAATCCAAAGTTCAAATTGCTCCATACATTTCAATGCCACCCTAATGATTATATATCATTCCACATAGGCAATTTTTTCAAAGTGATTTTATATAAAAATATATAAGGTCCATATAAAACCGTATTATATCGTATTATATTTGGTTCCATGTTAACAATGATTTTGAACTAGTTTTAGATTTAGTAATTACTGGGGATTGGCGCGTGATACGAAATGTTCGTGAGTCACGTTATTCACACGTGATCGTGAGTAATAATTACTATTATATAATTATAATATACTTAATTAATAATATGTGTGTAATTACTATACTTAAGTGATTCGTAGCCATTCATCTTAAACCAAACATGATTACCGAAACCGTATAAAGCGGCCCTATGCTCCTTGCAGGAGTAAAAGGAACAAATATATATATTAAGTGATTCGTGCGTGAGCGTGAGTAAGAATAACCCGTGCATGATTCGTGTGTGAGTATATTTTTTGCATCATATGTTTTTAGTAATTTTTACTGTTTTGCGTGAGAATTTTCTGAATGTAAGTTTTTAATATACTCATGTGTGCTGAGTAAGAAACGAAATGCTCGTGCGTGAGTAATTTGTTTTTGTTTAGGAGCATGAGTCAAAAATGGCTTACGCACCCATAACATTAACAACACTGAAGCTTTAATACGAAATTCTCTATACTATAACGTACACTTGACTAATTTCTTATATCTTGGTTGTATATCATAATCCTATTAACTTTAAAATTTCATTGTTGTTAACTTTATTTTAAAATTACTAAATTAAAAGAAAAATTTTTCATGTTTATTGCACTGTCATGATATATCGGGATAAAAGTAATGGAAGATTTATCGAAATTATAAGATCTCCAGCAGACCTGGGGTTAATCATTACATTTTGTAATTAATTACATGTAATTGTAATTGAAAAAAAATTCATCTACAATTACATATTATTTGTAATTGCAATTCAAAAAAGAGCAATTACAATTACAAGTAATTGAAAAATTTTTTTTATTTAAAAAAATTATTTTTGCATATTGTTAGATATGGTCCTATATAATTTGATAAAAAGTATAAGGTTAATATTTAGATATAATTGTATCAAACTATGTCCACTTTTATAACATTTTATATAATTTTATACAAAAAGATATAATTTGATGTAATTGGATGAGGATAAAATTCGGATACAATTGTATCGAATTGTATAAAATTGTATCAAATTTCACCAAATTGTATACAATATGATACAATAAGACATTCTCATTTTTCGGATATAATTATATTTAATTACATAAAGGATATTTTATTGGCATCATATGCCTTAATGATTCACGACCTCATTTAGTAAAATCATCAGTAAGGCATATGATGCCAATAAAATATCTTAAAAATTGATTTTGTAACAGTTTTTTCACTCTCCTGAAAATCTATTAAAAAACACATGTGAAATTTTGCAGGCCGGTCGACGATATGGCTCCATATAATTTTTTTTTACTTGGGATATGAAACTTTCTGTGGACAAGATTTTTTAATTTTTTTAATTCCTACAAGAATGATGATGATGAGATAACAGCAAAGAGGTTAAAGGCTAAAAAGTTCCCATACGAAAGAAGTACACTCTTTGGTTCCCTTCAAGTTTATATAGATTGTTAATTCCCGTGAAGAATAAGAGAAACAAAAGGAAAACCGAAAAAGTGAAGAGTGCACTGTTTTTATAGTTTCTTATGATTATTGACTAAAGCGGTAACAAAAACGACTTTAAGAATGAAATAAATAATCAATTTTAATTATTTTTTTATTGTTTCTAATGTTGTTTTTTGCTTGTAAAATCGTTTTTATTAAATTTATTCTTTTCGCGACGTCCTTCATTTTCTCTCGTTCGCTGTTAAATTTCTTCAAATTCTTTGTGTTTTTTTTTCTCATTCGTGTGTGAAATTTTTTGGGAAACTACGAACTCTTAAATCACCTTAATGGATACCCCCTGATAACAGGCAACAATTTTAGTTTGATTTAACATTTTATGATTCCGAATAAAAATAGCAATTGCTTGTTCTACAAACTGAGGTAGGTATTCATATATTAAGGGTATTCACGATGGTACATGTGCATATTTGCAATTTGCTAATTTGCTATGCAAATTGTAACATATCGTGAGCGTCTTTTTTAAGATCAATTGCATATTTGCTTTATGAGCCATTTTGTTCACTGCTGCTAACTTTTTTCCTAAAAATATCGCTAAATCAAACTAAAATCACTAGAAAATAGCTGAAAATGCTAAAATATCGCTAGATTTGATGAGAAAATAGCTAAATTGGCAACAGTGATTTTGTTTACGTCAAAAGTAAAAATAAATCGTATTTTTGAGAAAATTTGTGAATCATAAAAATAATAATAAAATAAAAAATAAAAAAAAATTTTATGTTAAAAAATCACAAACAATTTTTTTATTTAATATCTTATCATAATATGGCGGCTGATATGTTAAAAACAGATATTTTGTTTTATTTGCAACTTAGCTTATATGCAAAGTGATTTTTGCTAAAGGTTTTTTTATTGCAAATGAAGAAAAATAAAGCAAATTGCAAATACATACATTTTGTTGTTGTGTTGATGCAAACGTTGTTTTTTTGCAATCATTTGCAACGTTTGCATCGTTTGCAATACCCATCGTGAGTACCCTTATTGTATCGTAATAATATGTATTTATGTAGTTAGATTGTTATAAATAAAAATGTTATAATTTATGATGGCTACAGATAATTAAAATCCATACGCATAAACAAGACACATTTATTACAGGTTCTCCTCAAATAAAAAAGCAACAACAATGTATGCATGTATGTGGCAATAAAATTTATGCATTTTTTCGAGAAGTAAGTAGCTAGTACAGGGATGATAAAGTCAGTACTATAGTACTTTTTCTGGTACTATTGGAATCTCAAAAGTACTATGGTACTCCTCTGACTCATTTAGTACTATTTACACATTTTCCGATTTTTAAATTTTTTGTGCTTTTTTAATTTTCATAGACATTATTGTGTTTAATTTTTTAAATAAAAAATACTTATGTTGAAAATATTTTAAATATTACTATTGAAAACTCAACCCGACTAAAAAAGATGTTATATAATCATATATCACCATATATAAACCCATATATACGTCCATATCTAATTTGATCCGAATATTGGAATATATAATTATATCAAGCGAGATAAGCATGTTACCTCACTTGATACAATTTGATCCGAAAAATGGGTCTATCTAACTGCATCAAACTATATATAAATACATATAATTTGATGAAGATTTTCAAAGAAAATTTTAGTAAATATTGTTGAGATCACTTATTTCATTCATATTAAATACTAATGCTTAATGTTTAGAAAAATTTTTGCTAATAAAATTAGAAATAGCTGACAAAATAAAACATTACAAATTAAAAATTTGTCGGAACAAATTTTTATAGGTTAGAGTTTTGGTCTTTCTTACAAAATGTGTGTCTTTCTTATAAAATAAAAAATTAACTTTCACAATTATTTTTTTTTTCACGGAAAAATAAATGAACTTAAACCATATTAATTTTAACATATGTTTGTCTAATTTTTATTTTTAAATTTAAAGTAAAAGTATTTATTTCGGCTTTTAATTCCACAAAGAAAAAAAATTTTTTCCCCTTATTTATTTTTTTAACCCTTAAATGCGTGATCTCTTCGATTTTAACCATTTTTTATATATGATTTCTAAAGGCGTGTACATTTCAAGAAAAGTACCAAAAAAATGTGTTTTAGATTTTTCACAAATATACAGAGCAAAACCAAGATTTTTACTCTAACTGTTTAAAAATTCTGCACTAAACTATAGGAACACTATGTACAGAAGGGGCCCCCTATGCCCAAAAATGCAGTTTTGTGCATTAAGTGGGTTTTTTTTTATTAAAAAACCGGTATGTTGCCAAATGGCTACACCATGCATTTAAGGGGGGAAATTATTTTTAGTTTAATAAAGAGTATTTTGCCAACTATTTGAAAAATATACGTTGAATTCAATTATAAACATTTATATATGTATGTATATGTCAAAGTGCAAAATTCAAAACCAGATCCACAATTTCTGAGTTTTTTTTTGAATTTTTATAGTGCAATTAAACTTTATAAAATTATGTATAATTAGAAATCATGTCAGATAAATTTATACATGAAATTAATACAATTTTATATTAACTTTGTTATATATTTTGAAATAAGATTGTTTAGAAAAGCTTATACGCCATTATATATAATTATGTTTAAACTATATTTGCTGATCTCTTAATATCTCTTAATATATAACGTCATATCAAACATATTTATAAAATCAAAGTGCCCTAGTAAAAATGATTTTTATATAATCAGATATGATTTTTATATAATCAGATATGATTTTTATATAATCATTTATGATTTTATACAATTATAACTTGTCGAGTATTGTGAAACATATATTTTTATATGATTAAATCAAAAGATATTTAATTATATAAAATTATATTAACCAGATCCACCATTTTCCGGATCAAATCATGTATGGGTTAACATAATTATATAAAAAATATATTATCTGATCCGAAAAATGGTGGATCTGGTTAATATAATTTTTTATAATTAAATATCTTTTGATATAATCATATAAAAATATATGTTTCACAATACTCGACAAGTTATAATTGTATAAAATCAGAATTGATTGTATAAAAATCATATATGAATATATAAAAATCATTTTTACTAGGGTGTTAATATAAACGTATGTGGTCATATAAAGCCACACATATAAACATTTATAATTATATCAAATCATATAAAAGTATATGAAAACTTTTTTAGTCGGGAAGTTAAACACAAAAACTACCTAGTTTTTGGCCGTTGCTAGTTTTTACTTGTCAAAACGCATACATAAAAACAAACAAAATCTAGTTTTGTACAAAAACTAGGTAGTGTTTGCTCAGTCTAAATTCAGTATAAAACGTAGTTCAATACGATTTTCATGGGTTTATAATTTTGAACCCTACATTCATAGAAATAAACCTGTCAAAATAGCAGAAAAGGGCAAATAGCAAAAAAAAAAACAGACTTACAAAAGAAACTTCTGAGATTAGCAGATTTTTTTTGCTAAATACTAGTCAGATAAGAACAGCGAAAACAAAACTTTTAAATTTACAAAATTTTGGTTATATTTAAGTTACTTTTACTTCATTGAAAATAGCAAATTTGCTGTAAAATATGCAGTCTTTCCTGTTAAAATCAACGAAAATGGTTGCTAAAAATAATAAACTTCTCGTTTCAGTAGACTACATTTTTATTCTTATTAAAAAAATTTAAAAAAAGCTTTCAAGATTTTAATTTTTTTTTTGTGATTTTTTAGTCTACTAATTATTTAGCGTTTTTTTTAATCACCTGGATTTAGAATTTTTCATACAAAAAGGGGATTTATTAAATCCAAAAAAAGCTGGATTTAATAAATCCACAATAAAAGCACAAATATATGAAACAGCCTATTAATTTAATGTCAGAAAAAAACACGAATGAAAATTAAAAGAGAAACAAAAAAATTGAAAAACTAACAAATAAAAGGTTTTAATTAAATTTTTTGTTATGAAATATGTTTAGAAAAAAAACTACACCTGACCAAATACATATTTTTCATCTTGGACATGGAGAAATAGCTGAAATAGAAATGGCAATTTTTCACTCTACAGTAAGCAGTTTAATTAAATCCAATTAGTGAATATTAAATATTGCAATGGAATGTGTAAAATTATAAATTGAAGTGATAAAACTGAAAAGGCAGACTGTTTGTCGCTGTTTTATATAAAATATAATTACGAATTAAAAGTAAAATCCTTCATCATCGAATTCGGTATTAAAAATTAGGATGAAAGAAGTGCCGAACAGAAAATTGTTTTTAAAATAGGGAGAATCTAACCCCATCTGTTGAGCACTTTTAGAAATACTTTTTGGATTTATTAAATCCAATTGAAATTGGGGCACAGTACCATTCTGCATGGGATTGGTCGTGCACTACTGGATCGTGAAACGGACTCTATTGTACCGGTCACGAATTTCCAGGGGACTTTTGAGGTGATTATACCGACCACGGAAGACTGGGCAGCCGACTCCGTTATTCGGAGTGGTGATATCTCAGTGTTCACGGACGGTTCGAAGACGGACATGGGGACAGGGTCGGGAGTTTACTCCGGCGAACTGGACCTTCGAATCTCCATACGACTCTCGGGCGATTGTAGCGTGTTCCAGGCGGAAGTGTATGCAATTGACGTGGCCGCACGGATGATAATGTAACGGGATTTGGATCCATCGTCCATTAGCATCTTTGCGGACAGTCTTGCTGCTTTGAAAGCCCTAGAATCCGATACTGTCAGATCGGGGTGTGTGCGGCACTGTATTGAATCCCTCGACCGTATTCGTCGGCACTCGGTAAGGCTGGCGTGGGTCCCTGGACACGCTGGGATTGCGGGGAACGAGCGGGCTGACGAGTGTGCGAGGAATGGCTCCGAGTCGGTTGAGGACCCTATACAGACGGAGGTCCTGGTTCCTCTGGTGGAGCTATTCGGTGTGATAGGGGATATATCGGATAGGGAGACAAGGGCAAGGTGGACAACCTTGACCAATTGTAGGATATCTCGGACCCTATGGCTACTGCCTGATCCGGGGAGGACAAAGATTCTTCTTGGATTTGGCAAGCGGACGGTCGGGATACTTGTAGGAGTTCTAACGGGACACTGCGTGATAGGCCGAATGGCTGCGCGTTGGGGTTACGCCCAGGCGGACTACTGCAGGGGCTGTGGGGACGAGGAGGAGGAGGAGACAGTGCATCATCTGCTTTGTGAATGTCCGGGACTGAAGGAACGGCGACTCAGATATCTGGGGTGCAGGTTCTTCGACGACCTGGACAGTCTACGCGATGTTTCTCTGTCTGGTCTTGCGAACTTTTTAAGGGGATCGGGATGGTTCTAGATTTCTCGGGTCGTGGTATTTCTTTCCATGTGGGGAAGACTAAGGGAATCACAATGGGCCCTATGGCCTCCGAGTGAACTCGCCGTTCTGGCGGGCTCCCATTCAACCTAACCTAAATCCAATTGATTAGAAAAAACGGCTATTATTTTTTTCTGATTTTAGCAGGTTATTTACTGTTAACTAAAATTTATTCAAATATACCTAAAATTTTGTGTATGTGACCTTCTCCGAGAAAAGGGACCTAGTGTGTGAAAATGAAGTTTTGAGAAGAACGCATTTAAAGTTTCAAATTTTAATGTTTTTCTCATTTTTATCGATTTTCCCAACTTCCCGTTTTTTGACACACTAGGTCCTTTTTCTCGGAGAAGGTCACATGTATTTAATAGTTTGGTTTTTTTGGTTCTTATCTTACTAATATTTTACAAAAGTAATCTGATTGTATTTTTTTATGCAAGGTAATTTTTTACTAATTTTTAGTAGTTTTAACTAAAATTTTTTCGTTTCTCTATTGCTGTATGAGGTAGATACAACAGAACTATTTATTTTTTATAAGTTTTTATTTGTTAATTTATAATGATAAAAAAAAATTAAATAAAAAAAAATGTTGGTACTATAGAGGTCGAAAAATTACTATTTTTAAGGTGGTTGGTACTATTTTAAAAATCCCATTTATCATCCCTGAGCTAGTAACTGTCATAGAGTAGTAAAATGTATAGAAAGTATTAGTATTTCAACGAACTGTCATACTGCGCTCACTTTTTGACATTTATGATCAGCAGGGCAAGTTTAAAATGTCACAAAAAAAGTTGAAATTGGCAGGCAAAATGGCACGAAAAAATAGTAAAATTGGCACAAAAACCGCAAAAATGGCACGCTTATTTCCAAAATTTTAAAGTTAATAGTTGATTTAAGTGTTTTTCTGAATGTTTTTAACAAAAATACAATAATGAAGGAATTTACCGTTGAACTGCTAAAGTGCATTCGCCGTATATTAGTTTGATTTAAAAAAAAACTCTGGAATTTTATTAAATATTAAAAAAAATATGGTTTCCCGGTTAAAAATAAAAATATATGTTCACTTATGCTCATATTTTCTCATGTGTGGTTAAGTGTATGATCGCATATGTATGATATATTTACATATATGCCATATTCGGATACATATATGTGTCCATACATTCAAACCAAGAGCACATATATGGAAATTTATGGAAACATATATGTAGATGTCGACCATATATTGGTCCATATATGGCCATGCGTTAAAATCTACTTTTGCTTTTTACAACAATTATGTCCATTAACTGTCGAGTTCGATTTATTGAATTAATTTTTTTCAATTCCTTTGCTATGGAATATTCGTTTAATTAGATTTTTTCAAATATAAAAATAAACTAAATATTCTCACAAATAAAATTATTGCAAAACTCACACCTCTGTAGTTTTGGTTTGCAAGATTTGTAAATTTTTTAATATTTTTGTGTAGCATGCATATTAACGCTATCTCGAACAATTTTGAGAGTAGAAAGCTGGAATACTTTGAAAAACTGTCAAAATAGTTATAGAGATTACTAATATGAAGTCACACAAACTCAGCCGATGTAGAAAAATTCTGACTCAAAATGTAAAAAGAAAAATGTTACTTTTCTCACAATGTAGGTATTTTGATTTTATTTACATTTTTTTATTTTGTTTTAATAATTTGTAAATTCTTTGATTAATACATCAAAATCAAAATGCCAAAAAGTTTAAATTTATTTTTTCTTTTTAACAATTTGTTTAATAAAATATTTAAAAATATGTGTTTTTTTTGGGAAAATCGTGAAAAATGTTAAATTGTATTTGTCCAAGTAAGTTTAAAATCGTTTTCTAAAAGTAATGCGAATGTAAGTTGTCTTGTTTTATCCTGTTTTCATTTTAGAAATAAGTTTTACAAAGTAGCTGGTGGTTTTCCAAAAATATGGTTTCCAATAAATATTATTACGCAATTTTTCGAATAAGGCAAGAGTTGTTGACTTTCAAGCTAGTTTGATCAATTTTTTTTTCCACTACTAAAAGAAAGGCAGCTTTCCGTTCCAAAGATCAGGCAATTTCTACTGAAATCCACTACATATTTGCAAACGTTTCAATCAATCATGCCCGCGACTTATTGACCATTATATCTTTTCAGAATCTCCAACAATGGTATTAAGCTGTTTGCATCGGGATTTTTGGTCACTTGGCTAATTGACGTTTGAAATCAGGGGATGTAAGAGATAACATTGATACATTCAATCCTAAAATGAATGGGATTTACTAAATGAGTAGGGATTTCGCAGATTGCTTTAGATTTTGTTAGCTTTTTATTGCACGTATTAAATTTAGATTTTCTGTTATTTAAAATAGTGTCTTATTGTACTTTAACGCGTTATCTATAACAGTCCAACATTTATCCTACAATAAAAATTAGGTATAAATTGCTATTGTTTTTGCTGTTGTTGGTTACCTCGGCAAAGTACAGTAACGACATACATAAGTATCATATAATAAGTAAAATGTATTAAGATGATATAAATAAAATAATAAGATTTTTAATATATAAATTTAAAAAAATGCATTTTAATGACAAGAGTATATGAAATTCTGAAATGTACAGACGTATATGAATTCAAATGCGCAAACATGTGTGCACAAATATGATCATATATCTACATATTACCTCAATTTTCTTTAATGTTAATTTATGGCATCATATATGAAGTTCCATAAACAATCATAAATGAACACATGTGATCATTTTTAACCGGGTTGTTTGTAAATTTTTTACAAAAATTATTTACAGAGATTGAGTTTTTACTGAATTTTATAGCATTTTTTTAATGAAAAGTCTAAAAAAGTCGACAAAATGGCTTTTTTTGGCAAGAATTTGTAAACATGGCATTTTAATAAAATAAGTGAAAAAATGGCAAAAATGGAATTTAATGGCAAATGCCAGAAAAAACTTGCCCTGATGATCAGTATACTCTGGCAAATCATCATGAATAGATTGACGCTTGAACAACGCTAGCAGATTATACAGATTTACTTTGAAAATAAATCATCAATTCGCATAACTTATAGACGACTTCGTGATTTTAATGGCGCACATAATCGTTCATCTGAGCAAGCCATCCATCGAACTATGGATAGATTTCGTACCACATACTCTCCAAAGTATGCAGTAACACCAACACGTCGAAGGAATGTTCGTACTGAAGAGAATATCGCCGCTGTAAACGAAAGTGTGGAGAAAGATCCAAATTTATCGATTCGTCGTCGGTGTCAGCAATTGGGGCTCCGTCAATTTTCGTCAATGTCAATGGACGTAGGGTGTATGCTCAAAAATATTCTAAATTGCACTATTAAGCATTTCTGATGCTTATTCTTTTAGAAAATGTCCCAAAATATAAAAAAGCGTTTTAGAAACTTGGATATAAAAAAGAATGAAATAACCCCCCTTTTTGAAAAAATGCCATTTTCAGGACACACTTAAAAGTTTTGATTTTAAAAATCTATCACTGTTAATCGGCTCGAGATAATTAAGAATATTTTTCATTCTGAAATTTAGAAAAGTCATTACAATGATACAACAAAATTTAAATTTTTTTTCTGTTGTTTTTCACGTGGAAATATTCACTCAAACTTTAAAGGCTAATTTAAATTCTGAAAATTAAAATTTTTATAAGTAATTAGATAGTCACAATCACAATAAACATAAAATGGCACTTTTTCACAAGAAAAATAATAGTCTTGTATAATAAACTTGCATGGAAACAGAGTCTACACAATTTTCACGTGAAACTCATGGTCGTGAAAAATTTTTTTTATATGGAGTATAACAGTTTTTTCACGTGAAACTCAAACAACTTACGGTGCTTTAATGAAAAACTTATTGGGAAAAAACCAAAAAAATCAAGGTAAAAAATTAAGATTTTGAAATTCAAAGTTAAATATTTTTTACTACTATGAGCTACTATGATACTTGATGCATGTTTTTTCTTTACCTTGTAATTTAGATTACAAAAAGTCTAAAAGTTGTATACCCGAGATGGTCAACTTTGTAGCCACCCTGTTTTAGCACAGGGTGTGCTTTAGGGTGGCTACAAGACTAATTTTCTAAAAGCCTAGATCTTTCTCTTCAGTTCTTGTTAACATTTTTTTCTAATTGGATCAGTAGTTTAGAAGATCCATAATTATTACCATTTTTTTTTTTTAGTTTCGAACCACTGTGCATCGTCAAGTGTTATTAGATTTTTATATAACAGTTTTGTTATATAAAAATTGTTAAAAAAGCAACTGACAAGTACGAAGGGGAACGCGCTAAAAAGGCAAAAGTAAAAGCTTCAGAAAAAGCACAGGATATCAGGCTGGCTCAAAAATATAAACAAATTAATAAGTGAAAATTTTTTTATCGTATTTTTAACACATTTACTTTTTTGTTTTATTTTAATTTAGTTTAACTTCTATTTAAGATTTTTATATTAAAAATAAGCAGTTTATTTATATATCAAATGAAAAAAATTTTCTAACGATACTTTAAATAAATGTGGATAAAAAGAAAATAATTTTTTTTTTAATTTAAAAACATTACTTTAGAAAATTTAGCTTTTTCTATTATACTAAATTTTTAATTTCATTTAAAACTTTCAAAATATTTTTTAAATAAAAGCTATAATTTTTTTGTAATTAAATCTGAAAACAAATTTTAAATAAAAACAAAATTAATTTTGTAAAACGAAAAATTTTATATTATTTTTAATTTTTTTAACCTTTATTAAAGATTTATAAATTATTTGTACAAACAAATTTTTTATTAAATTCAACTGAATATGTAAATACTGTAGCATATAACCTAGATTTGTAAAAAGCAATTAAGCCTCGGTTTTTATCAAGCGTATCTAGCAGCAGCACGCAACTTGGTTCCGGCTCTGTCTCGTCGGCAATTGGGGGGAATTCATTAGCTACTATGGCTTGAAGGCTACTAAAACATATGCTAAATAATTTATTTTATTGTTGTGCGTGCTGTAGAGGGGTGAAGAGAAAATAGAAAAAGGGGAAAAGGAAAGAAATTCATATAAGGAAAGCGGAAGTTACCATGCCAACCTACTTGGTGTGTGTGTAGATGTTCAACACACAATTTCCCCACCCTACCATGACCATATGTCGGAAAGCACTCCCTATTTTATATGGTCCCAAATATGTCCCCCTATCCAATCAACCCGCCAGAAATTAGAACAATAGACTTTTTATAGTTCCATTCTAATTAAATTCATTTATTGAATGAAGCAAAAAAAAAAGTCTTAAAAATTAATATAACCAAAAATTAAGTATAAATTAAACTAGCTTAAAGCGAAAACTACGATGAAGTGGGATGCAGAGTTTAAAAGAAAATTAAACATAATTGTTTAAAAATTTATAAAAAAAATTACAAAAACAAATTTATTTAATTTAAAGTTTAAATGAAAACCGTATTGTGCAAAAATCAACCAAACCTGAAAAAGAAAATAAAGGACTATATCCCGTTCGGATATCAGGGACAAATTTAATTTAAAAAAAAATATAAATAGTAATTAAATAAAAATATCGATTAAAATTAGCGTATTGTACTAAAGTTTGAAATTCCGAAAATTTTTTATTTTATTTGCTTTTTCTTTTACTTTAAAACACGACACAATAATAAATTTTTACAAAATTGGTTAAAGCCGCGTTAATTTATAGAGTTTTAAACAAAATAAAAAAAAATAATAATTTATTATTCGAAATCACGACTTTAAAATCAAACTAAAAAAAAATCATTGCATTCATTCACAGGTCTGTTGTAGTTATTATATTCTTCTTGGCTTTGCCTGCTTTTATATACGTGCTATTAGTAAAATACTAGTAGAGGAACGCGTGGAATCGGGCCGATTAACTTTAATAAACGATTTTAAACGTACAATATTTAATATTTTACCGACAAATTATATATCAAATTAAAGGAAATTACATTTGCAATCCGGTTTACTTAATATCGTTGAAAATTTCTTTTAAATTAAGCCACAAAAAATTAATGCCTTCACTGAATAATTAACATAATGAATAGTTACAGTGATCGTTAATGGTTTGTGCCTTGAATAAAACAAGTAAATAAAAATGTTAACTTACATACAATGTTTCCCACGATGAAAGTACTTTCATGTAAGATGCTGGATGATATTTTGATGACTTTTGTTCAATTTTATATTTATTTTTAATGCCTAAAGGTTCAAATGTTCTTTATAGTTTGCAATATAAGTATATTTCTGTTTTTTTTTTTTTATTTATGTAATTTCGTTTATTTTTTTCACAATGTTTATTTTTATTTCATTGCGTTTTATTTTAAGGCAGAACCGCTTTACCACGAAATTCGATCAGTTTTACTACTAAAAGTTACAAAATGCGATTTTTGTTTTTAGTAACTTTGTTTTATTACGGATTCTAAACAAATTTTTGACGTTTTAACATGAACCATGACGAACTAATTTTAGTATATTTTCTTTACTTATCACTTTCGTCGCGTTTTTAATCAAAATTTTCATTTTTAATTAATTTGCATAATTTAATATCAAAGCACAATTCTAACTAAGGTTTAGTGTTGGAAAACGCGGTTTTTATATTGGTTTTTGCACTTTAGTTAACATGATGATGACGATAAAATGAAATTAATGGTGTATAAAAAAATTGAATTTAAGGATAAGTATTAAAGCAAAAACAAAATCTCACTTCATATCTAAACTTATAACATAAATTATTAAATTTAACAAAAAATTTTTAATTCTTTTAATTTTTATAGTTTTAAATCATCTTTAATCGAATTGTACTGTGGGGAATTTCGTAGCAGAGGAAGGAAAATGTTCACCAAACGTTTATAAAGGATATTGCAGTGTTAATAATTCAATTTGCTTTAATAAATTTTTGTATAATTTTGTTCCTTATGTTTTTATATTATTTATTATACGCTGCGATTCTGTGATATTCGTTTATATTTCCGTAAAATTAGATTTTTTTTTTACTTAAGCCAATTTTGTTTTTAAAGTTCTATTTAGCCACAGCCTTTGCAGATTTTAACCACAGTTTATATATAGTTTTCAAGAACAAAACCAAATATCTTTTTGCCAATTTTATATAGAAATTTTCTTTTCACAACTTTTAAATTTATTTTGGCTACAACTTAACAATTTTATCGTGGCTGTTTTTTTTTTTTTTTAATGAAATTTAGAATAGTTTTCTTAGCTTTTTAGCAATTTTAAATGTGGCGTTAAACACAGTTTCCAGACCTATTTGTGGCAATTTTTAGGCACTGATTTTACTAAATATTTAAAACAAATTAAACACTTTTGGCTTTTAGTTTACACTTTTTGGAATTGTTTTTATTTTCCCACAGAATTTTCCCACGATTCGCGCACTTTCCTATCTTTCACTTCCTCTGTACTCTTATATTTGAATTATATTTACACAGGGGTTTTCACTACACTTCACTCTATTGTTGGGCATAGATGCCTTAGATGGCGGGTTTGCGATGAGGGTTTTCCCGTTCCCAAAAAAAAATGACAGCAATATTGTCGATGGATATAAAATCTCCCAAGGGTAAAAACCGCTGACCAAAATGCTCTCTTGTCAAAAGAAAATTCACCCTCGCTCAAGTTGCAATGAAAATTGACCCTCGAAAAGATAACGCAGTGTCGTGTATGTGTTCTTGTAGGCTTTTATATAGCTAACAGCAGGTATATGAACGAAATGAACAACCTTTTTGCTGATACAGCTTTGATTTAATTTAATCCTTTGGATTTCAAACCCAATTTAATGGAGTTTTTTTAATATTACAATGCAAATGGAGTCTAAACGAATCCAAATATTTGCAGAGAATTTAAAAGATCCACAAAAAAATTATTTTATTCTTTTTCTCCAAAAAATTTAAAAATGGTGATTTTAAAAATCCTTGTAGGCGATGACCAGCAAAAATGGACGACTTTCCCTTTTGTCAATCCTTTTATAAAATCAAATTTTGGTAAACATTTGGAAAAATCGCGCTAGTTAAGCGGTAACATGTTCACCTACAACCTAACACATACATTGAAACCATGACAAACGTCACTGCCAATTGACACACACTGCCTTATCGATTTCAACAGGGTGTATTCATAACAAAAATATCATTCAAAATAAAATCATCTCTAAAAATTACAACTCAGGTTTGATAAATTATAGGAAAAATTTTGGAAATTCAAATCTAATAAAATCAGGGTTTTATAAGCTACAAGCGCCCCTACAATACAAAAAATCAATTAAATAGTAATAAACAAATTTTTACATTTATATATAAATGTAAAAATAAATTTAAAACAATCTCCGGCAAACTTTTACAAATAAAACTTTTTATCAAATATTTTAATCCAATATAAAACTGCATCTTTTTTCTCATTCATTTGCCTTATCAAAAATTTTTAAAAAATTTATATAATATATCACAATTTTTTTTATAAAACATTTGTAGTGTATTTCAGAAACTTCAAGATTTCTAGTATATCTTATTGTAAATTAACTTTTTATATATTTTTCTTATATCACACATTTTTGAAATATTACTATTTATTTAGATTTCTGCATTTTTTATAATCAAGAAATTTTACGTTTTCAACGAAACGTGGCAACATATCAAATTCTTAAAATCTCTAAAATGTTGCAATTTATCAATTTTAACATATTTTCTTCTTCTTCATCAATTCATTATAAATAACTTAAAAAAACTTTGAAATTAAAAAAATTATTTTTCATTGCCCTGCACGAGAATCAAACACTATGCCCTTGCAACATGCATAAAAGGCAGCCTCTTAAACCACTCGGCGACTAATCTCCCTACAGGGAATGATGAGTCAATTGCCCTCCAAGGACCTATCCCGTGACCGGTAAACCGAAGGCATATTACTAAATTATTACAAGTTTGAACCAAAGAGAACGAATTAATTTTCTAAGTATTTTCTGAATCGTTTTTAAAATGTTTTTTTATTTAAGTATATTGAACTTTATTTTTTTACGATTTGCTTATTTTAGCTCCTATTTTAAATTTTTATAATTTTTTGCTAAAAGATTTTAAGTTTTGTATTTTCAACATTTTTTAATGTAAAGCTGTTTTAGTTTTACCAATTGGTATTTCATTTAATTTTCTTTTTAAGTTAAAGGCAATTTTTTGAGGTAATTTTCTAATTTTTAATTGATTTTTTTAATTTAATTATGGCCAATGCAAAAAACGAGTCAACTGCCATTAAAGGACATATCCCGTGACCGGTCAATAGGGGGCATTCTGAAGGCACTTCCACTATATTTGTGTGTGCGTTAGTGTTGTTTTCTGTTTTTTTCTTTTACATTTTTTTTATTTCCTTGTAGTGTTTGTTTATTCTTTTTTTTTTTAATTAAACCAAAAAAAAAATATATATAACTTTACCATCAGCCAGCCATCACGCATAAGCAACATTAGCTCAGACGGTAGAGCGTTTGCCTTACAAGCAGGTGGTTGTGTTATCGAGCCCTACTTCGACGCCAAGTAGATTATTTTAAATTCTTAATTTTTTATTAGTTTATTCGAAAAGCTATTTTTAGACACACCACCTTACTGTCACAAGGTGTCTAAACTGTGGCAATTGGTCATTTCCAATGACAACGCCATGTTAAAGTGATATGTCTCTTTCAAACAAAAAGACCGATCAACGACCAGTCTCCGCCCCCTTGGGACCTATCCTGCGTGTCATCTGGGACCGGTCCCTTTCCCCGTAGGGCTGTTACACAAACACCCACTAAACGACAATATAAACACAAATGTCAGTTAATAAAAATAAGTATAAATAACCAAACTAGGCAAACTAGGCAAAAAAGACCGCGGCAAACTAGGGAGGGCAGGTCCTCATCACAAGGCAAGTACCCCAGGTCACCACCAAATAATCTAATGTTGAATTTATTTTTTCGACCCCTGAAAATCACTTTTGTACATCCTCATACTCAATGGTCCTTGACTGGACTCGATACTATCTTGGAAACTCAATGCCGGGCACGGGCTTCGGAAGGCAATGGTTGCTTTCTACTCCTGTAGGAGGATGTTTGGTTCGAGATGGCGGTTGAATCTGAAAATGGTGGTGTGGATGTACACGTCAATCATACGCCAATACTTATTTATAGCTCTATTGTGTGGTGGACGGCGACTACCAAGAAAGTAGTTACGGACCAACTGTGTAGGGTGCAGCGCACAGTGGGAGATTTTGGAAAAAAATGGAAATAACTCTGGATTTTCTAAACATTGGAATAAAATTTCAGGTGGTAATTAAGGACTTGCATTCGAGTTTAATTTTTGAATTTGAGGTATATAGACCTACCGAGAGGGACGCCATAGGTCCCCAAATTCGGGCACCTCGGGTATTACAAAACTAAAAACGACCCAGAATTCTTAATTTTGTTCATCAGTAGAATGTACCAGTCGAGTTGTACAAAAAAGTTAGCGACATGTATAGCTTACCTCTTATAGTTTACGAAATATCCGACTTTGAAAACTAAAATTTGCTATTTTTACCTACTTTGGTCTAGAATTTTGCAAATATATGATTCAAATTTCTTTCGATTTTTTTTGAAATATTTTTTGAGATTTACCAACAAATTGAAAAATATTCTACAAAGAGAATCTTGAAAAAACCTTTTGTAATTAAAAAGTTATATGCATTTAAATTTAAAATTCTAAAAAAAATTTTGTAATTTTTTAGATAAAAAAGTATTTGAATTCTTTTATATTTATAAAAAATATTTCTTAAATAACATATACATTATTTATACTTTTTTGAAAGGCTACTTCATGTGTGCTATTGCTATGTAAAAAATGTTCGAAAATTTGAATTACTGTGGAAATATACCTATTTTTTTACAAATTTCTATTTTATGCCATATTTACTCCAAACGTAAAGCAAGAATCAAAAATTTTAAGCACTTTTTGTATGGCCCAATATGTTCCTAATAATTCTGTAAAGGGAATCCTGCGCCCCGTAATTTGTAGGACAAATATTCCGAAAAAAATAAAAAAAAACTCATTTTTGGAGATTTTTAGAAGCTTTTTAGGAATTGTGGGATTTCTTTGAAATTTTCCAAAAAAAATTTTAGTTGGTTTGTATTAATCACTAAAAAATCTATTTAGCTGTGAAATTTCAATAAAAAATATTAATATCAATGAGGGAATTTTTTTTAGTTGATATTTTATTCTGGTAAATGAATGTTTTTTAGTTTGACTCTAGATCATAAATCATTATGATATCATTAAAGAATTTTACAGATACAATTTTCACAAGTAAATTACAAAGAATAAATTTTTTTTTATTCTTATCGAATTCTTTCAAAAAAAAAACATTCATTTAAAAAAATATTAATTAGTAAAGTTTTTATTGCATAATTAAAAATTTATATTATGGACAAAAACTCAACAGAACAATTTCTCTCACTCTTTTGCAAAATGTCTTTAATGACTACTTTTTGCCCAACCCAGAATTAAAAAAAACTTACTATAATTCTTGTATCTTTGATTTTTATATTAAAAAGTATCACAATATTATTTTTTTACGTTAATCCTGTGTTTTTTATTGGAAAAATGTCTACTGATTTCCTAGGACGATAATTTGTCCTCATTCATACTGAACCCAAAACTAGTAGTAGTTTTCAAATTTATTTGGTTTTAGATTTCAAATCCCATACAAATTTCAAATCGAAAACTAAAAAAAAAAAAAAGAAAACTTCTAGTTTTGGGTTCAGTATGAATGAGGCTTAAGGCCGATTTTTGTCTTAAATATTTCTTAAATAAGAAATGTTTGAGACATTTTTACTTGAGAAATTCTTATTAAAAATCGATCTTAGTTCTGATTATGAGTTTTTCTTTAACCGTCTAACCGCCTCCAGGAGGGGTATATTAAATTGACCACAAATGAGTATTTTATAATAACAAATTAAGTTATGTCGATCAAAAATAAAATTTACTAAATTTTTTGTAAAGAAATTTTTCGTGTATATTGCACGGTTTGGAAGCGAGAAAAAGTTTAGTTTAAAATTTCGTCAAATTTAAAAAAAAAAACAGTTTATTTTTTTTATTTTTTATTTTATTTATTTAAGTCTATGGATTTTTCCTTACAGACTAGTTACAGAGAATTATACCCAGATGTAGAATAATAATAAAATACAACATGTAAAATATTAAAATTAAAGATTTTATCTTAAATTGTTCAAATGTAGTATAATATCCCTTTTTATGATGTGCAAGCTTTTGTTAAAATCAATGTAGGGGTATAGCATGTTGAATTCATCACAAATACGACGAAATGGATCAAAATTGGAGTAGTTTGTAACATAATATTTTATACTGAGGAAATCAATATATCTTGATGAACGAAATGGAATAAATATGTTTATTTTGCTGAGCAGGAATTCAGAGTTGACATCACCATTGATCAAATTAAACAAAAAAGTAACATTCAGCATGCGTCTGCGACTTTTTAGAGTAGGTAATTTTATAAGAGCAAGGCGATTTTCATAAGCGGGAAGTTCTGCATTAGCAGCCCACCCAAGACCACGAAGGCAGAATAATAAAAATTGTTTTTGTACGGATTCAATAGAGTTTGAATGAACAACATACTGCGGATCCCAAACAACTGACCCATATTCAAGAATTGGCCTAACTAAAGTAGTATAAAGCTGTTTCGTAGTATAAGGATCAGAAAATTCTTTGGCCCAACGTTTAATAAATCCTAAGACACCTTTTGCCTTATTAACTGTTAATGAAATGTGAGATTTGAAGTTTAACTGCTTATCCAATAGAATACCAAGATCATTAAACGAGTCCACTCGTTCCAGGTCAGCATTGTTCATTGTATAAGAGCCATTAATGGGAATTGATCTTGTAAAAATCATGTATTTACATTTGTTAACATTGAGATCCATCAAATTTGTATTGCACCAGGAAGTAAAATAATTAATATCATTTTGCAAAAGTACTTGATCAGTGGTATTATTAAATGAAATAAATAGTTTAACATCGTCTGCATACATTAATATGTTAGAGTGTTGAATAGCAGAAGGGAGATCATTTATAAAGAGAGTGAATAACAGAGGTCCTAGATGACTACCTTGTGGAACTCCAGATGTTACGTTTATCATACTGGAAAAAGTATTTCGAAATTTGACACATTGTTGACGATCATTAAGGTACGAGCTAATCCAGCTCAAAAGCGTAGCACTAAAGCCTATTCGGCCAAGTTTGAACAAAAGAAGATCATGGTTTACTTTATCAAACGCCTTACTGAAATCCGTATATATAACATCAGTTTGTTTTCTGTTGAGAAAACCTTCATTAACTTTACTCTTTTTATACTGATTTTTAGTACAATTTTTTTTAGTAATCATTTTCGCTATTCTCTCATTACAAATTACGGATTTTTTTACTAATTCTCGCTGCTGATTTCAGCAAAATATTTCACTAATTTTTCAAAACCGAGTGCTAAATTTAGCAGAAAAATAAACTTATTTAAAATTTTTTTTTGTTGATTTTTTACAATTCTTGTTTAGTTTATATTTGTTACTATTGATATATTCTTAGTTTGGAAATAACACTCATAAAATTTTATTGTATCTCCAATGCTTAAAAAGGTAATAACTGGAGAACCGTTTGCAATTTTGACTCCAAATTTCAAGGACTATGAAGTAATTATACGCTTGTTACAATCGCTTGTTACAATTTTTTTATAATTTTTTTTTTAGATTTTACAGTTTTTTTTTTGTATTTTTTAGTACACTTTTTTGCTAATTTCAGCAGATTGATTTTAAATTACAGTTTACAACAATTTACTAAAATTTATTAGCTGCAACTAATTATTTATACTAATTTCATTGTACTAAAATTATGATATTTAGTAAGTTTTTTAAAGGGGGACATTATATTCGCGGCAGAGAAAACAGACCTTTTTTTAAAAATTCATAACATAACTAATTGAACAAGTTACAAGAAAAAAAATTAAAAAAAATATATTTTTCACTCCAACATGGTTTTATAGAGCTCCAAACTGGCGGCAAAGAAAAAAACGAGGCCTCGTGGTTGCAGCGCTGGGAGTCGCAAAACTTGTCCGATCTGGAAAAAAATGACTTTTTTAAATCTTATCGTATGACACGAGCTTTTTTTTAAATTTTTTTTAAATTTTTGGTGATGTTTCAAATTTGAAAGTGTGTTTTTTCGAAAAAAAAATATTGACTTTAAAAATTCATAAAAAATCGAAAAAAAATTTAAAAAAAGCTCGTGTTATACGATAGCGAATCAAGTTTAAAAAAATACAAAAAAAAAATTCATCAAAAAATGAACCCGCTAGTGCCGCAACCAGTACGAAAAACATGGTTTCGAGATAAACGCGTTCAAAGTTTGTGAACAAAGAAAAAAAGGTTATCTTCAATCTGCCATGCCTGCTTCGTACTGTATGCCTTCGTTATCTTGTGTTGTGCTGTTTCTTATAGTTTTTTGCAATCGAAATTCAAAAACACAAAAAAAACTCACCCTTCAAGTAGGGTGAGTTTTCTGGATCCGTATACGGACCAGAAAACGGAACATAAGGAACATCGAAACTGATTCGAATCCGTTGAAAATCCGTCAATGACGGACCGTTTACGGACCGGTATGTCGTGTTAAAAACGGACAAGTCCGTTTAAAGTCCGTCAATGACGGACCGTTTACGGACCGTTGTGTCATGTAAAAAAAGGAATATTCCGCTGAAAGTCCGTCAATGCCGGACCGTTTCCGGACCGTTATGTCGTGTAATAACGGAGTATTTCCTTGTCGATATCCTACCGATTTTTCAAAAAAATAGACCATATGTTTATTATTTTCAATACAAAGTCCTTTTTTTTTTTCTTTTTTATAAATTCATTAATAATTATTATTTAGAATTACAATATTTAGCACATCCAGCTCGGTCTACCTATCTATCCAGCGCTTAGCGACCCGGAGTAAAATCCAACATCTATATGGAAAAGAGACAATAAATTAGTTATGGTTTAATTGACTGTGTACACGATGCAAATTCTCACATGTTATACACAAAACATTGTGAAACATTAAGTTTCATAAATCTTACCTTGTTACTTGATGTTGTTTGATTAATGGTGTGATAGAAAGAATTCCCTCTATTGGATATTCTCCATATATTCCCATTTTAATAATATTTTTGCCGACTTAACAAAAATTTTTTATTTTGTAAACAAACGGATGAAATCCGTATTTAAAGGTACGGAAACGGATACACCAATACGGAGTTAAAACGTATTGTGTTCGAAAATCCATTTATACGGTCCGTTAATGTTCCGTATACGTACAAGCATTGACGGATACGTACATTACGGACAGTTAACGTGCCGTAAAATCCGGATTCATGAATCCGTACGTGCCGGAGAGTCCGTAAAACTGTTTCTTGGGTTCAAATAGCATTACCAAAAATATTTCAATATGTTAATTAAAGCAAATATTTTTAAGTACCCAGCAAAACAATCCATTACAAAAAAGTTATTTTAAAAGCACTCCGAATAGCATCAACTGATTGTGACGTAGTTACAATTTAGCTTTAACACTGATTTATTTTACACGTGATGTCACATGTTGTCAGTAGTTCAATTTAAGCATTTTGTTAGTAATTTAAAAGTGATTACATGATGTTAATAAAAGTATGGTTTTTAGATACACATTTTCATCACATCAATACGAGTACATTTTGTTTGCATTTTTAGAGTGATTTAGAAGTACTCTTTATAATATATAATATAATACATTTTTCAAAGTGATTTAAATGTGATTTTTATAATGTCTTAAATAGCATATTTTAGAGGCAATTTTAATGTTTAGCCTTTACAGAGACCATTTCTGAACCTATTGTGTAACAAAAGCTTCAATTTATTATTATTTTTAGGGCAATATTAAGGAAACACTTCTTTTGCATCTGAATCAATTCGATTAAGTTAAAATCAGACAACACCAATTTTTTTTTTTAATTTTTTTGTTCAACAGTTTTTTAAATAAGTTTGTAACATGTTTACTTCAGTCGTTAAATTCGAAAAAGCTACGATATTGAATTAAATAAGATTAATACATTAAGACCGAATTTTTGGGATGTCAGTTAAACTTGGTTTAGTTAAACCGAAAACGAAAAATAAAATAGATTTTAGAAGCAGTATTCCAGTTATAAACTGCGTTAAGCTAAGTTTAAAGATAATCTACATCCTAAAAGATGGGCCTAAAAGTTATATGTAACCCTCTGATTGATTATTTTTTTTTTTAAATATTACTCAAGGAATTTTCAGAATATTAAAGCGTACTAGGAAACTATTTTTTGATTTTACAACTCTACAGTAATAAGGCCATCATTATAAATTTACTGAATCCGCAGATCTATAATTGAAATTTTAGCTTTAAATTCATTAAAGAATCGGAGAACAGTTGGAGGACAGTTTTTCCCCAGACATATTTCGAAGGCGAATACCATGTCGTCATTTGAATTTTGCAAGTCAACCATCGTTAGCTTAAAATCAACTTTATCATTAAACGATGCATTAAGTTCCAACGCTATAATTTGCAATAGTGATTAGTTAAATTCTTATGTTGAAGAATTTCATTTAGCAAAATTTTAACTTTAATTCAAATTTGGAACTTTAATGTACATTTTAAAGTTGACGGCAGTTATTTTTTTAAATCTATTTTTAAGTTGAAGAAATAATATATTTTTTGTCACTATAGAATTATTTATTTTGATTTTACGACCCAGTGTAGAAACGGTAATGACATATCATTATTTTTTGGACTACCAGTAATGGTACCCACTTACCTTCTGCATTATTTTAAAACATATAATAATGTGTTACTGATAATGATTTATTTTTATCATTATTTCAAATAGAAACTAATTTTCTAAAATTTTTTGAAATCTATTTTTAGACTCAATATTTTTTAAACACTGGTAAAGATATATGTAACCACATATTTTTTGATTTTTTGTATGCTGGCGAGTAAGCTTACTTGTGTACAGCAGGTCAATTATGTTTTTATACTGATAATGATTTATTTTTATCATTATTTCAAATAGAAACTAATTTTCTAGATTTTTTTGAACATTTTTTGAAATCTATTTTTAGACTCAATATTTTTTAAACACTGGTAAGGATATATGTAACCACATATTTTTTGATTTTTTGTATGCTGGCGAGTAAGCTTACTTGTGTGCAGCAGGTCAATGATATTTTTATCTATTAAATCCCAGTGTAGAAAATCATTACCAGATATGTGGTTGTGTAACTACATACTTGGTAATGGTAACTAGTTAATTTTGTTATTACATTTCTTATTACCTTTATATGGCGATGTCGCGAAAAATAATGAGTTGTCGTTACACACCAGCATACGAAAAATCAAAAAATATATCGTTACCTACGTGCTTACCAGTACTGACAAAAATAATGAGTCTAAAAATAGATTTTCTAAAAAATAAATTTATATAAAAAAAATATTTTTTATTGTATTTTTTTTTTTTTTTAATAAAATTTGCTGGTGCGGGAATCGAACCTGGGTCTTCAGATTGCCAGTCAACAGCTCTACTATGAATATATCGACATGTAATATTTAATAGATAAAAACACAGTTGACCTGCTGCACACAAGTAAGCTTACTCGCCAACATACAAAAAATCAAAAAATATGTGGTTACATATATTGTTACCAGTGTTCAAAAAATATTGAGTCTAAAAAAAGAGTTGAAAAAATTTTCAAAAAAATCTAAAAAATTA
This sequence comes from Leucophora obtusa, assembly GCA_949987735.1. NCBI lineage: Eukaryota > Metazoa > Arthropoda > Insecta > Diptera > Anthomyiidae > Leucophora > Leucophora obtusa. Next base: position 99,095,807 of record OX465298.1, read on the forward strand.
TTTTCTATTTGAACTAATGATAAAAATAAGTAATTATCAGTAACATATTATTATATGTTTTAAAATAATACAGAAGGTAAGTGGGTGTCATTATTGGTAGTCCAAAAAATAATGATATGTCATTACCGTTTCTACACTGGGATATTACATGTCGATATAGCTCAGATGGTAGAGCTATTGACTGGCAATCTGTAGACCCAGGTTCGATTCCCGCACCAGCAAATTTTATTAAAAAAAAATACAATAAAAAATATTTTTTTTAATATAATTTATTTTTTTGAAAATCTATTTTTAGACTCATTATTTTTGTCAGTACTGGTAAGCACATAGGTAACGATATATTTTTTGATTTTTCGTATGCTGGTGTGTAACCATAACTCATTATTTTTCGCGACATCGCCATATAAAGGTAATAAGAAATGTAATAACAAAAGTAACTAGTTACCATTACCAAGTATGTAGTTACTAGGGTTTGGGATTTCCCGGACTTTTTCATTTCCCGGGAAACGGGAATAAAAAAATTTGATTCCCGGGAATCCCGGGAAATATTTTTAAACAAAATTGTTAATGAAAACCACCTATATAAGTAATATTTGTTAAAAAAAAAAACACTATTTCAGTACAAATTCAGTCTGTGTAGTGAGAATTCAAAGTAAAAATATCAGAATTTTTAACATTTGGTTTCACATTAATTACTCTTAGCAGCAAATGAATGCAAAATGAATTGCATGATTCCAGCAGAAAGCACCGACTACTGGATTGTCGGAAACAAACCGTTTCATCACATTCGACCCATTAGATATGGGGCCCACAATGTTATTTACAAATACAAATAAAACTATTCTAGCCTTATTTCTACAATTCTTCTTAATTCATCAGCATTACATCTTCCTGACCTATAAACCAACCGCAGGTTATAAAATTAATTATTTCCGTTTATACATATGTTCAAATATCTCTTTTTTTGATATTCTTGTCCATTCTTCTAAGATTATAGTAAATCTCCTATTGTTAGAAATATTGCTCAATATTTCTTTTATCATGATATCTTTTACATGATTGTAGTAATTTAATATAATGTTCTTTACATCGGTTTCGTTTTTTGGCAATGCCATGTTTTTATTATAAAAACTTTCTCGAATAAACGAAGATCTAGTTATGGTGCGGATTGTTTGCCCTACCATAAAACGTTCAATGCCTATTCAGCTTACACTTTTTTCTTCGGGTACTTTGCTAATTTTAGCTGGCACGTTATTCTTGTTGTTGTTTTCTTCAAGAGAAGTTGCATGACTCTCATTTTTTTTTTGTGAACCACATTTAGATGTGGTTTAACACCTTCGTTAACCATTAGTCTTTTAAGGCAAATATTGCACTGCGCTGCTTTGTGCGAAAAATCTCTATTAGTTGAAATGCTCCTAATTACTTGGCAAAGATTTTTTGTGTTTCAAAGAAATTGATTCTCTTTTAAAATATTTTAGCAATAATATTTTGTGTTGGTATTTATAATGTTTTTTATGACTAAAATTAAAAAATCCTGTTCCAAACAAAAACAATTTAAAAAATTTAGTATTTTTAAAATTTCCCGTTTTCCCGGGAAAAAAATATTATTTTCTCGGGAATTCCCGGCAAACTTTTCCCGGGATTTCCCGGGAATTCCCGAACCCCATACCCTAGTAGTTACATAACTACATATCTGGTAATGATTTTCTACACTGGGGACTTTTAAGGTGTAATAGCAATTAAAGCATATCGACATTTAAAGCAGGTGACATTTATAAAACTTTTACCCCTAAATTCATAAACGCTTTGTAAAATTATAGGAGGTTTATTGAACAAATTTTTTATGAAAATGACGTTTTGTATACCTGCTATAACTTTACAAAACATTTATGAATTGAGGGGTTAAGGTAAGGGACAAACCTCTGTTAACGAACCTCTTGATTGGTATGTTTTAAACGATAAAATATGTTAATATTGCAACAAATTTTATTAACATATTTCCTTGGTGCACGGTGCAAAAGCACGCGAGCGACTTCATAGAGCCTTAACAATACATTTTAATTGTTAACTTTTATATATTTGCATTTAGTGAAAAGAAAAATTCATATTTGGGTCATAGTCCAGGAGGTTCAATGGGATCCAATTCTTTATTTCCTTCCCTTTTTCAATGGGAACTGTAATTGAAGTATTTTTTAAAATATGTACGAATAATTACAAAATATGTAAATAATCGTAAAATAATAAAGTACGTTAATAAAATTAACTATTTTGTTTTTTTAGAGATAAAAAATGGAATCTCTAACAAATTCGTAATTTACAAACAAATGCATTTACAAAGAAAAAAACAACATTATATATACATTTTTGGAAGTTGTTTTAAAACACATACATTCGAAGCAGAAAAAGAGCACTTATCGCTCCATTGTAACCAATTTAAAAGTTGTTTGTTTTGAATGACTTACACATATTTTTGCTGGGTAACTACTAAGTTGTTAGCGTGCCTTGGGACTATTTTTTGGAATGTCAGCTATACTTGGTTTATTTAATCGGAAATGAATTGATGAGTATTGAAAGCAACATGCGTTTGTCTTCTTGCACGCCTACTCAAATTCATTGTTCGGTGATTGGTTTCTATTCGATACATATCTACTTCGTTAGCATTTCCTCTTTCTTCTTATGTAGGGTAGAGGGGGGATAATTCGCAACTTTTTTTTCAAAGCACTGTCATTTCTTAACCCCTAATTATTTTGTAAAAATTACTTTCAATTTGAATATCTACATATCTTGGCTTTAATTTCTATGATTTTTATTCTAATTATTTGCATATTTTCTATTACTTTTTTAATGATTCACAAAGTAACCCAAATTGGCGTAACTGCCCCAAAGCTGGGGGATATTCGCCAAAAGAGCTAGATACAATTTCAACAAAAAAATTGGTTAATACGGCAAATTAAATTTTTCAATGAATGAAATAAATTATTTAGAATAAGTTCTTTAAGATATGTGATTCTTCTTAATCAATAAATCTCCACTATATTAAAAAAAATCATTTAATTTAATTATAATATAATGATTCTTCAAAATTACAAAAAAACTGAATAATTAATATAAATTTAAGAATGGACACGATTGTTCTAATTTACTATTAAACATATTTTAAACATATAGAAAAGTCTTATAGAGCATTTTAGGCAAGGATGCACCAACTCTTTGTAGCTCCAGGGGCCATCTGGTGATTGTGCCCCAGAGACAGGCACTAACATAAAATTAATATTTTTTCACACCTTTTAAGCATTTATTAAAATAAAATTATTATTATTTGAAAGATTAGGATCATAGGTCCAACATAATGCTAAATTATTTTTTTATCACACGAATTGAGGAATTTATTGCAAAATGTAGCTACTTTTAATTATTTTTTGGCACCCCAAAAAACACAAAAACACGTCTGTCTACGACCACATGTTATATAAATTCGTCAAAGTCGATTTCAAGGAAAGGTAATTGAAAAATGCACAAAATATATTTTTTCCAATTTTTTATCTCCCTTAACTTTGGATAAAAATAGGATTATTGTATGTGCCCCACTGGCACGTTCCTACGTTCTGAACGTGTTAGTGACAATCTATTCCGTTCAATTTCATTCCGCCGTTCGCGGTATCCTGCAGTTCCATTAGATCGAAAATGCGTTTGCTTTGTAGCATTGCATGTTTTCCGAACTAAATTGCTGCGTCTTATTGACGGCATTGCAATATGACAAAATTTATTCAGTTTGTTTATAAAATAAATATAAATTTCCGAAAGCTTTTAATATTTTTCTAATATTATGACAATAGAATCAGAATTTATTTTTCGTCAACCAAATATGTTACCATTCGTTCCCTGTTCTATTCCATTCCGATCCATATTCCATTTCGTATCCTGTTCCACTGAGGTCGATCATGCTGACCAAAGAAATCACGAAGTGCACGAAATGCATTTTGATTTGAACGCCCATTTCCGTAAAAGGCTTCAACAATCTTAACACGCTGCTCAATTGTGTACATCTCCATGGTTGAATTTGTCAAACACTGAAACAAAGAAATGTCAAATTAAGTTGGACAAAAAACTTAACGTGTAGGTGTGACTCACAATTAACATCGTGCATTATGGTTGGACCACCATTTATATAGAAGATACAGATTTGATAGGGACTTTTGAGAAAACAATTTAAGTCGACTTAAGAACATGTTCCAAGATTTTTGTGGACAACGTAACTTTTTAATTCGCATATTGCTGTGTGTCTCTCATATTTTCTATACTTATACACTAAAATAGTGAAACCTCTAAAATAACGTTTTTCGAAATCTTATAAATTTCCGTTTGACAAAATCAGTTTTTGCAGCATTAAGAGATTTCACTGTAGTGATATTTTCCGGCCAAAATTTTAAAAAGAAAGTAAAAAATTGTAACAATTATTTTCTGCATTTGTGCATTTGTATGTATGTATATATGTACAAGCGAATTCCTAAATCATTTTGACGAAACAAATTATTTGTACTTGAGCCTTTACATTTCTTTAAAATTTAAAAATCCCATTTCGAAAACAACTTAAGTTGAAATGAGTTATAAGATCACAAACAATTCTTTCTAGGTTTTTTTTCCAAATTTGCTTTAGGCAAAATAACTTAATTTTTAGATAAAATTTTTACAGAGTCGGTTAAAAATTAAATTAGCATGAAAAGAAATTCTCTATAATTTTTTAGTGGCACGAGTATTAAGCAACAGCAAAGGTGTTTGTGCTTTCTTGTAAAATGTTTTTTTGTCAAAATCCCAAAGAGTTTAATATTTTTCATGAAGTTTAACGTCAAATTTAAAAATCATGCAGATCATTTAGATCTGACAAGAACCTTTAATCTCAGTTATATATTTCCGTAAAGTTTGTAGTGAGTAAACCCGATATAACAATATATGATTTTCTATATGTTTGCACCAGTTCAGCTATTATTTTATATCACTATATAAAATCTGATTAAATTATATTGCGCCATTATTCGGATACATGATATTATGCAATTAAAACTGAATTGATGCAAACTTATGTAATTATATAGGCACATTTCTCGGATAAAATTGTATAGTCACTTCCCATTGAAGAAAATCATTACCAGATATGTGGTTATGTAACTACATACTTGGTAATGGTAACTACAGTAATTTTGACTTAGCTGCACAACCAACTTTTGCAAGAATTTTTGTGCAGGTAAGCTAAAAACACAGCTAAGTCAAATTGTTTACCTGCCTTAATGTGCAGGTATACCAATACAGACTGAAAACATATGAAGCTAGTGATGACAACTTTGTGCTTTGCACCAGATCTTGTGATTTTTATGGTTAAAAAACAACTAAAGTAGGATATTTTTGTCACAAAAAAAGTTGACAACATATTTATTTTATGTGTGTTTTTTTTTTCTAGAATTGAAAAATAAAGCAAAACACAAGAGGCAGCTAACGGTGATCTTTTTTATGAAAATAATGTAAAACTGCCAAAAATATGAGGCAGTTATCTTAAATGCGCAGGTACAAAAAGTGCACTTAAGGAAGACAATTGCGTACATAATTTTGTAAAATAGAAACTAAACAAAAATTTTGTGCAGTTAAACCAAATGTGCACTTAAGAAAAAGGCAGTTAAATCAAAACTACTGCAGTTACTTTTGTTATTACAGTTCTTATTACCTTTATATAGCGATGTCGCGAAAAATAATGAGTTAGTGTTACACACCAGCATACGAAAAATCAAAAAATATATCGTTACCTATGTGCTTACAAGTACTGACAAAAATAATGGGTCTAAAAATAGATTTTCAAAAAAATAAATTATATAAAAAATATATTTTTTATTGTATTTTTTTTTAATAAAATTTGCTGGTGCGGGAATCGAACCTGGGTCAATAAAAAAAGTAAAAAAGTAAAAAAGGTTTTACCATTTAATATAATATATAATTATACATAAAAATATCTTACATCATACAGCCAAAAAAAATTTATAAGAGGGCATATATTATTATATCTCAAAATATATGGCTTATATGCCAGCATATGTGATTATATTTTATGTTATATATGATCATTTATAATTATATATGACAATAAATCTGTCATATCTCATTATGTATAGCATATATGGTTGATATCTAATCTTATAAAAGACAATATATAAAAATATATGGTTATATAAGGCACCACATAAGGGAAATATAATTATATATTACTATTCATGGCAACATATATACTCACATAATTTAAGATAAAACAAGATATTACTATGTATGAATACATATACATTTTTTTGATCGGGGAGTTTCAACTTATTAGTTCCCTACCCGAGTAAAAACAGTTACATATAGTCGTATAAAATGCGATGATGTTATATCTGTATAAACATACTCTTTCATCCGAAAAATGGCCCGATGTAATTGTATCAGTTGTTTATCAGTTTTTATCTAATTGTATTAGTTTAGATCTCAACTAATGAAACTATACATTATTCAGATGAAATTATATCCAATTTTTGACCTGATACAATTTTACCGGTTTATATCTAATGGTATCTGTTTAGATCGTAGTTGGTACAATTTTATATAAATAAAATATATTTGTATCCGACATTTGCCTTATATAATTGTATCAAAATTTTAAAGCAGATATAATTGCATCAGGTCAAAATTCAGATATAACTATGTAAGTTTGTATAGTAATGTATCTATTTGGATCTAAACTAATACCATGCGACATAAACCCATAAAATTGTATCAGGTCAAAAATCAGATAAAATTTCATTTGCTTAATATATAATCTAATGAGTTAAGATCTAAACTGATACAACTAGATAAAATGTGATAACCAACTGACACAATTATATCGGGCCATTTTTCGGATGAAATGGTATATGGATAACATTATGTTATATATTACCATATAAAGCTCCATATTAATTTTTTTAATAGGGTACCCAAGTCAGAAAGTTTTGATATAGTCATATATTATCATATAAAATTTTGTATAATTATACATATATTATATATAATTTCGTAAAATTCTATATAATTATATCTTGGTATATATGTTTCAATATATAATTATACAAAATTTTATATGATAATAAATGACTATATCAAAACTTTTTGACTTGGGTTGTTAAGCATAAAAAGTCTACCTACTATCGGAAAAAATGTTTATAAAATCAGATATATTTGTGTCGATTTAGGTATAATTTGATGTTCTGGATGTGGAGAAATCTTGGATCAAACTGTACCAAATTATATCTAATTTGATATAATTAGACACATGTAGATGTCCCATTTTTCAAATTGTATGTCTTTGTATATGGAGACTTATGAAATAAGATATAATTATATAAGACACCATTATAGGATCCCGAAGGATCCCATTAAAATTTAGTTTAATATTTTTTAATTAGTAAATTTTATAGTGATTCGATTAAATAATAAAAGTCGAATCAATATTATTTCATATTTTGAAAGCATATAAAATGGAATGAAGTTTAAAACTATGTTCCAAAAATACGAAAAGCATGTAGGGAAGGAGTCCCTACATTACTCCCCTTTCTTAAAAATAAGATAACTATGAAAACAAAAACAGAAATACATATTTAATAAATTGTATACTGGAGGGGAAATCTCATGCAGTGCTTGAAAACATGTATCAAATTATATTAAATTGATGATTAATAAATTAAGTTTATTGATTGTGAAGCTTCTTGAATAGAACGTTGCTTTTGATGCTCTTATGTTGTTCAATTCCACTGATGTGTTCAATTTTTATTGAGTAGAACAATAGTTGTTAAAATGGCGTGCTTCAAATGATGTTAATCCTTCGATCCAATTTACTTATGTATCTTCATTATAAAATCTTGTATAAATGACCATATATACATTTATTTTTTTGGAGTTCCAAATTCCTGAATATTTTATATTTCACATAGGACTTTGAATGTAATCGAATATTAATCAAGTTTTATTGTATTTATTTTGCATAAACTGTGCAAGAAGTCTTCTTGATGTCGTTATGTCGTCTCGCCTTCCTTAAAAAACTTTAATCAGTGATTCATGTAAGGATTGTTTGAAATAGTTAAAAAAGTGGTATCAATATGAATTGGGCCCCCAGTTGTAGTTTCACGGATTTTGATTCTTGATGTAACACGGTCGTTCACAGATATAAGATGAATACAAAGTTTGTGTAGCTTATTTCGACTTCTAGTATAAACCTCAAAAATTCTTAAAAACAGTTTTTGATTGGAAACAGATCCGTAATATTTCCAAATTTTCCTTGTTAGGTTCGTTGCAGGATCGCCAATATAGGATCCCGAAGGATCCCATTAAAATTTAGTTTAATATTTTTTAATTAATAAATTTTATTGTGGTTTGATTAAATAACAAAAGTAGAACCCAGCAAACAAAGATGATCATTAATGATTTAGAAATGAGCTCCAAAAACATAAACATTTTTCCACTTTTTCCTATGAAATTGGTCCGTCCAAAAGAGCCCCCATGTACTCAGAAATGACTCAGAAAAAAGAACGTATAAAATCGAAATTTTCCTCATAAATTTAAATAATTTTGAAAACTCATTTGAGTCCGAAAAATTAACCCTCATTTTGAAATAGCTTTTTAGATTTTGAAAGCATATAAAATGGAATGAAGTTTAGAACTATGTTCCAAAAACACGAAGAGCATGTAGGGAAGGAGTCCCTGCAACCATATTATGATTTTTATAGTGAATTTAATAATACAAAATAAAAAAACTTATACTGGAAGACTTTTGATGATAAAAACTTAATATTAGGTAACATGTGATTTCAGTTGCAAATATTTTGACCACCACTGTGTATGCACATATTCTTGTTTAGTTTTACGACATATTTTAAGCACAAAAAATACGCTTTTAAATGCAATTACTTTCTAACCTCATTTATCAAAATAGTTGGTTATTTAAAAACACTAATTTGCACAGCATAAGAACCCTACGGGAAATTTTAACAAACTGTCACCGAACTGGCCCCTTTATATGAAATAGACTGGTCACTTTTACATGGCGTTGTCATGGGAGGTGGAAATTGACCCTTTGTGACATGTCAGAAGACAAATCGCAGGAAAGGTCCCTAAACTTTGTTTTTTATGAGAGTTCAGTAACCTGTCCTAGGATTTGTCTTGTGACATGTCACAAGGGGTCAATTTCCACCTCCTATGACAACGCCATGTAAAAGTGACCAGTCTATTTCATATAAAGGGGCCAGTTCGGTGGCAGTTTGTTAAAATTTCCCGTAGGGAACATACAGCACCTACATAAATAATCTTCATCCGTACAAATCGGCTTCAAAATCAATAGCATAGTGCATTTAAGTATGAACTATTAAATCGACCCTAATGCGTTTCGGTCGCCAACCCTGGCTTTCCCTAAACGTATCGTTTCTGTTGTTAAATATGTTATTCAGATTTTTTATAATGCTTTGTACAAAAAAATAGAAAATATTTCATGACATTTCGCTGGTTAAAAAATATTGAAATAAGTTTATTGGAAATTTGACCTCTTACTTTGTTCTCCTGTTTTATAATAAATGCATTTTTCTTGTTTCTTCAAAGAAATGCAGGACACGCATTGACAACTTTAAATCGAACTGCTGTACGAAGGTTCTTTGAATTTAAATATTGTTATTAAACATAACAAATAGTTGGAATAGTTTTCTTCTCTTTTTTATTACTTCGTACACGTCAATACTTACCCAACAATCATTTATAAATTTGTGTAAATATATGTCTAAAACTCTGTTCTTAAAAAAGTTGGAAGTTCAATTTCGCCTAAAGAACTGTCAGAAGGAAAACTAAAAATGTAAATTTTATAATAAGCCTGTAGTAAAAGTAGTAAGAAATTCAAGCAAACGAACACACTGAGTTTTTTATGTAAAATGCTGATGAAAGTAAATTGTTTGGTGGGCATGTTTTCTTATTATACAACCATGAGAATCTACGAATATGGAATCATTGTATTTAGTTTGCAGCATTAAATGGTTTCATTGACTGCATCATAAGACAATTAAATAGTTTTAATTTTGTAAATATATGAAGTTAGTAACTTGTAGTTTAACAATACATAATAAAAATTTATATCTGCTGTGATATTTGCAATATAAATTGTAAGTAATTAATGCTGAACTAATTACGCAACTTTAGTATATGTGTTGTGTATTGAAATACCTCATCTGGTGATACATGCAGTTATTACAAAATTGATAGCGGTGGACAGAAATTATTTCTCGAAATGCATATTTTATGGCAAAATACAAAAATGTCAGTAATGGGTGCTTATTACTAATATCTAAATAATAAGCAGTAGAAAGGTCTTCTTCATATAATTCGGTGTCAAAACTCATTATTTTTATACGACAAGGTCGTTTTTTTAAGTACCCAGTCAGAGAAATACAACCGGGAAAGCGGTGGCAAAGCACTTTAACAGGTGGCACAAGTACCTACTGGCAAAAAGTGCTTTCCCATTCCCAAAATGATAACATCATTAGGCAAAAGGACTGGCTGTTCAAAAAGCGCCGGAAAAGCACTGGAGGATCAAAATTTTGAACGTTGGCAAAACCAATAAATAGGTGGTCTGGAAATATATTTTCCAAAATAAAATTTAAAAAGTTTATATCGTCGGCTTGCCTGCAAATAGCGCTATGTGTTTTTTAACAAGTTTTGAGGACAGTGAGAAAACTTCGAAAAAAAATAGCCTTTTAAGATATTTTATTGGCATCTTGTGCCTTAATGATTCACGACCTCATTTACTAAAATCTTAAAAGGACATTTTTTAACAGTGAATACTTTCGGGTTAAAGGGGGGAAAAAAGATGTCTAAGCTCTTATGTACAACTCCTATAAGGCGGGAAATTGTACATATGCAAAATAAAAAGAAATGGCGGTTTATTTTGTAACGATATAAAAATGGGGGTTTTTATTTAACTTTAGGTTTGACGAGTTTAAGTTAAGTTAAATTTAAACACTAACGGTGGGTCTCATACTGTAGGTTTAACTTTAACTTAACTAAAAACAAAATAAAATGTCAAAAAATGTACACAAAACAACAACAAATTTTTGGGTTAACTATTAACCTAAGTTTAAACTTGCAGTATGAGACCCACCGTAAGTTTTTTCACAATTCAGTTTTAGGGTAAGTGTTTAGAAAATTCAAGTAAAGTTAATTTCATTAAATTACAATTTTTATTTTTAGATTTACGTTTGCAATCTAGCTTTAAGTTTTAGCTTTAGATTTAAGTTTTAATTTGTTTTTAACAATTTGAAGCATAAATAAATTTATTTTATGTATATCACTTTATGATTCAGTTTAGGGTAAATAATTACACAAATTTTCAAATTTACGTTCGGGTTTTAAGATTGCTGCGACACGATCAACAGGCGATGGTCCTCGGATGACGAATAATAAAATTTGACTTTAAATTGGCTGCATGTTTTTTGACATGCAAATGTCATTAAGTGGGAAGGGTTGATGTTGGCCACTTTGGTACAATCGTACGGTACCTTTTGTTCATAAAGTGAACAAACATTTTTTTCGCTCTCCTGAAAATCTATTAAAAAAAACACATAGTACTACTTTCCGGCAAGCCCACGATATGTATTTTTTTTTTATGGTCCTGTCGTGATTTGAACCCAGGCCGTCAGATTGGCAGACAATTGATTTACCCACTGAGCTAACAAGACATCATAGGCGTACCTAGACCATTTTTCTGGGGTGGGCAAGGGCCCAATTTATGTTTGGCTGTTTATTTGCCCATTCTCAAACCCTTAATCTTAAAAAACACTTTCGACATTATGCTTGCGATTTTTTCATACAAAGAAGACTTTTAAAAATAACTCCCTCCCTTTTAATAAAATTTTCAAATGTTTTTTATAGAAAACTCTGAAAAATGCATCCTTTTTTCTAAATAAAACCTCGTGCAGGGAATGCTATACGCTCAGAATAGTATAAAATTTTGATATTTGATGGAGAAAAGAAATCTAAGATCAACCTGTCTCATATTTTCTTCCACCTCTGACGAATCCATTCTTATCCCATATTTTTCACTTAAATTACCGAGGTGACCAAAAACTGACATTTTCATCGTAGAATTTTTGCTTCTACAACAAATTGAAATTTCCACAAAATAGTACACTCATAGAAATAAATCTGTAAAAATAGCAGAAAAAGTAACTAAAAATTAGTTAAAAATGATGCTGCAGAAGAAACTTTTAAATTAGCTTATTTTGTTTTTTGCTAATTACAAGTAAAATAAGAACAGCAAAAGTAAACCTGTTAAATTTACAGTTTTACAATTTTTTTAGTAAATATTTCCTAGGGAATTTGACTTTCATTTGGCATTGGAACCTGAAAATTCCCACGGAGTCGATGTTTGGCAAAAGATGGGTAAAACAACATACATACTCCATCTCGGAAACGGATGGGGAAAAATTTTAAATATTGACAAAAAAACTAAAATTTTTGAAAATTGAAATCACCTAGAAATTAAATTACTATTTAAAATATGTAACTTAGTTTAGAACTTAGAACTTGCGTTAAAAATTAAATTTTCTTTTATGGTTATAAGCCATTCTTAAAGCGGGACATGACATTCGCGGCAGAGAAAACAGACTTTTTTTTAAAAATTCATAACTCAGTCAAAAACAAACATTTTTCCAAATTTTTTTTTATTATTGTAGAGAATTGAACAAATTACAAGAAAAAAAATTCAAAAAAAATATATTTTTCACTCTGTCGAGATAAACGCGTTTCACTGGTTTCGAGATAAACGCGTTCAAAGTTTGTATATATACCAGCTGCCGTACGTAACATTAAAAATGCGCTCTCACTAATCCGGCTGTAACTTTTGAACCCGTAGGAACATTTACATGAAATTTTTTTTTTTTGGAATCTTAAGAATATTTACTAAAATACAAAATTAAAAAAAGTCGATTTCAAAAAACGGTCAATGTCATGTCCCCCCTTAATTGTAATATTTAAAAAGTTTCAAAAACCTTTCCTTTTTGCGCTCTTGGAGATACTTTTATAAAATTTTGTGCCTCTGACTATTTTATAAAAACATTTTTATACTGAAATTTTCTTTCTTTCTTTATCAGTATCAGGCAATTAATAAATTAATTTTTCTGCTGAATTATCACATAAAAGGTATGTTCCTTTATGTTACCGCGGAAACCATTCTTACCAAAAAGCGTTCCCGTACTCGAAAATTGGGCAAATGAGAACGCTCAAAATGGTGTATTTGTATTTCTCTTTTTACTATCAACTTCGGAAAATTGTAAAAGGGACAACTGGTGTAATAATAAACAAATAATACCGTTGTGTAAAAAAATTTTAAATTTTAATTAAGTAAAGAAATACGCAAAATAAAACTTTTATATATAAAAATTAACTGAACAAAATTAAAAAAACTTTTAAACGCAAAAAATATGTGCATCTGTGATATTTTTCAGCCTAAAACTCTATGCATTTTAATTTTTTTCTTTTAACTGTACATAGTTTTCCTTAGTATTCAAAAAAAAAACGGGAAAAATTAACCAAAAAAATTTTAAAAAGCCCCTCGATAGAAAATCCTAGCTACGTGCCTGATAAAAAAGATTTTTAAAGGAAAATACAATTTGGAATATTTTGATAAAAAAAACTATGTTTTTTTGCGGACCTCAGATTTGGATTTAGCTCACAGTTTGTCTTTAGAAAAGTATAATTTAGTGCCCGTGTCAGACATTTTTCGGTCTTAAGTTTCCTGAAATACTAACATGCTCTCACCAGTGCATGCTCTACCAAGAGCCTACTCAACACGTTAAGTAGGTATTAATCCAATAACTTTTAATAATCTCTATATATAAAAGAATAACGTGACTGACTGACTGAATGACTGACTGACTGACTCAACATCGCCCAGCCCAAACCGCTGAAGCTAGGAAGTTGAAATTTGGTATGTAGGTTCCTCTTTCGGCGTAGACGTCCGCTAAGACGGGATTTTTGGAAATTCCTACCGGAACGGGCAAAAAGGGGAAAAGTTTCCCCCTTGGCGGCCTGCCAAAACCCCTTTGGCTAGAAAGCTGAAATTTAAGATATGTGTTCCTTGGAGTATGGGCTAACTTTTCTGGAAAGTGCTTTCTGGAATTTTGGACAGGGACGTTGTAAAAATGGGGGTTAAAAAGGGGAAAAAGGCCCCCCTTGACGGCCTGCCCAAACCGCTGGAGGTAGGAAGTTGAAATTTGGTATAAAGGTTTCTCCACTATCGTAGACATCTACCAAGACGGGAGTTTTGGAAATTTTTACAGGGACGGGCAAAAAGGGGAAAAAGTCTCCCCCTTGACGGCCTGCTCAAACTGCTGTAGCTATGAAGTTGAAATTTGGTATGTAGGTTCCTCGACCGGTGTAGACGTCCGTTGAGACGGCATTTTTGGAAATTCTTATCGGGAGGGGCAAAAAGGGGACAAAAAAAGTACCTTTTTCCAAAAAAGTACCCTTTCCCAAAAAAAGTACCTTTTCCCAAAAAAAGTACCTTTTTCCCAAAAAAGTACCTTTTTCCAAAAAAAGTACCTTTTTCCAAAAAAAGTACCTTTTTCCCAAAAAAGTACCTTTTTCCAAAAAAAGTACCTTTTTCCAAAAGAAGTACGTTTATCCAAAAAAAGTACTTTTTCCAAAAAAAGTACCTTTTTCCAAAAAAAGTACCTTTTTCCAAAAAAAGTACCTTTTTCCAAAAAAAGTCCTTTTTCCAAAAAAAGTACCTTTTTCCAAAAAAAAGTACCTTTTCCAAAAAAGTACCTTTTTCCAAAAAAAAGTACCTTTTTCCAAAAAAAGTACCTTTTTTCAAAAAAAGTACCTTTTTCCAAAAAAAGTACCTTTTTTTAAAAAAAGTAGCTTTTTCCAAAAAAAATTCTTTTTTTAAAAAAAGTACCTTTTTCCAAAAAAAGTACCTTTTTCCAAAAAAAAGTACCTTTTTTAGAAAAAGTACCTTTTTCCAAAAAAAGTACCTTTTTTAGAAAAAGTACCTTTTTCCAAAAAATGTACCTTTTTCTAAAAAAATGTACCTTTCCCAAAAAAAAAGTACCTTTTCCAAAAAAAGTACCTTTTCCCAAAAAACATACATTTTTACATAAAAATACGTTTTTCAAAAAAAGTACCTTTTTCAAAAAAAAGTACCTTTTCCCAAAAAAAAGGACCTTTTTCTAAAAAAATGTTCCTTTTCCCAAAAAACATACATTTTTTCAAAAAAATACCTTTTTCAAAAAATACCTTTTCCAAAAAAAAAATACCTTTTTCTAAAAAAATGTTCCTTTTCCAAAAGAAGTACCTTTTCCAAAAAAAGTACTTTTTTCCAAAAAACATACATTTTTCCAAAAAAAAACACCTTTTAAAAAAAAAATACCTTTTCCAAAAAAAGTACAAATAAAGTACTTTGTAAAAACAAAGTATCTTTTTCCAAAAAATTTCGTTTTTCCAAAAAGTACCATTTAAAATAATATATAATTTCAAAAACACTACTTTTTTTCCTCCCCCCACGGATATCTCCACTAAAACAAGGTTTCTTGATATTCGGCATAGACGTGCGCTAAGACGGGATTTTTGAAAATTCCTACCGGAACGGGCAAAAAGGGGAAAAGTCTCCCCATAAACAGTCTCACAAATTGGAAAAGTGCCTGCCCAAACCACTGGAGGTAAGAAGTTGAAATTTGGTATAAAGGTTCCTCCACTGTAGTAGACATCGACTAAGTTTGTATTTTTAGAATTCCCTACAGGATATCCCAAAAGGAAACTCGGTATGCGAGTTCCTCCTTCTGTGTAGGCGTCCGCTTAGACGGAATTTTTGAAATTCCTATCGGGAGGGGAAATAAGGTAAAAGTCTCCTCCTGACGGCTTGCCCAATCCCTTTTGGCCAACCTAAAATTTTAAATATGTATTCCTTGGAGTAGGACTAACTCACCGGCAACGTAATTTTTCTATTTTGGAACAGGAACATAGTAAAAATGGTGGTTGAAAGGGAAAAATGTCCCCACTAACCGCCTGCCCAAACCGCTTAGGCAATGCAGTTGAAATTTGGTATGAATGTTCCTCATCCAACGCAGATAGCCGCGAAGATGGAATTTTTGTAAATTCCTAAAGGGAGGGGCAAAAAGAAGAAAAGCCTCACCTTGGGGGCCGGTAAAAACCCCTTCGGCTAGAAACCTGAAGCTTAAAATGTGGGTGTCTGGAGTAAGGGCTAACTTATTAGAAAGATACTTTTTTGAATTTTGGACAGGGTCGTTATAAAATGGGGGCTCAAAAAGGGAAAGTTGCCCCTTAACGACCTGTCCAAACTGCTGGAACCAGGAAGCTGAAATTCGGTACTTAGGTTCCTCTTCCAGCCTAATTCCAACCGGGAGGGACAAAAAAAGAAAAAGTGTCCCCCTTGACAGCCTGCTCAAACTGCTGGAACTAGGAAGCTGAAATTCCCTGTCGATGGATTTTCGGAAATTCCTACCGAGAGGGGCACAAATAGTAAAAGTTGGCTAGAAACCTGAAATGTAAAACATATGTTACTTGGAGTATGGGCTCACTTACCGGGAAGGTGCTTTTTGGACAGGGACATTGCAAAAATGGGGATTAATGAAGCGAAAAGTGCCGCTTAAAGGCCTGCCCAAACCGCTGGAGGTAGGAAGTTGAAATTTGGTATTAAAGTTCCTCCTCTATTGTAGACATCCGCTAAGATGAGATTTTTGGAAATTTCTACAGGTAGGGTCAAAAACAGGAAAAGTCTCCCCCTTAACGGCCTGGCCAAACTGCTGGAACAAGGGAGTTTAAATTCGGTATTTGGGTTCCTTCTCCAACGTTGACGTCCCCTAAGATGGTATTTTTGGAAATTCATACCGGGAGGGGTAAAAAGGGAAAAAAACTTCCCCCTTGACGGCCTGGCCAAACTGCTGGATATAGAGACCTAAAATTATGTATGTAGTAGGTTCCTCCTCCAACGCAGACGTCCTCTAAGACGGAATTTTTGGAAATTCCTACCGGGAGGGGTAAAAACCGAATAATTCTCCCCCTTGATGGCCTAACCGAACCCTTCGGCTAGAAACCTGTAATATATAATATGTTTTCCTTGGAGTATGGGCTAACTTATCGACAAGGCATTTCTAGGACTTTGGACAGGAACGTGGTAAAAATGGTGGTTCAAAAGGGGAAAATTGCCCCCCCCCCCTTAACGTCTGCGTCTTTAGCTAGAAACCTAAAACTTAAAGAACAAGTGTATATGAAACACTAAAATTAAGAAACTAAATAGGAAACGAGTGGAATTGAAACACTACACAAGTGGAATGAAATGGATATAAACGTTGAACGAGTGGAATTGAAATTATAGACAATGCAAATGGATTGGAAGAGGGAATTACCTGTTCAAACACTATCCACGGAATATGAAACTTATGTAGCATAGAAACATACTCTCCAAAAAGTTAAACAAATTTTCTAAAAGAGAAAAAACCTTAGAAAAGGAATGGAACTTATATATTCAGATATTTAAACTTCATGTAACGAAGCAACGGTGGAAGAAACCGACGCAGTAAATTTTCCAACTAAATTTGTGAATTTACTTGAATTGCCAGGTCTACCTTTACATAAACTGGAATTAAAAAGAAAACTTTAAGACACGCTAACAACGTAGCGGGCTTTTCCCGCTATTTTTAATATTATAAAATGCTTTCCAACCCTGCTTTACGTTATTTATTTTCATTCAAAATACAAATGAACAAAACTACTTACGGGTCTATCTACCTAAGTTCGCACTTTACCAAATTATCTTGACATACACACGTATATTGCAAATTATTATGGATTCATTACTAACAATCCACTTTCATGAGAAAAAGTGATCAAATATTTATTTATTTTAAACCCATTGTTGTGCAGAATTATTTATTTGTGGTGGCTGGGTGAAGGCTTTTATTATAAAAACTGTACTTTAAATAAAAAGCGAATTTAAAAAAAATTGTCGGGGGGCGCAGCCCCCCCCCCCCCTAAACTTTAAGGCACGCAGCCCGCTAGTTAATCATATAATCGTTCCATCAAAATTATCTTGGTCCTTTAATCGGGCAAAATAAACACGCGAATAATTGACAACTCTAATATTTTCACCAGTCACAGGCCAGTACTTTGAGACCAGTCCTATTTTTAAAGGTTTCAGGACAGGTCATCGGTTAGGTACTTTCAGACTGGTCCTGTTTTCAGCAGTCATGGGACAGGTCCTTTCAGACCGGTACTTTTTTCACCGCTCGAGGGACGGGTGCTCGCATCACAACTGACCCCTGTTTTCCTACAGGGTACTTACCTCGAAGTAGTCTACAGGGCCTTAACATAAACTCGAAAAAATGATACCAAAAACATTTTTATAATACTACGAAACTACCTAGAGAATAAGCAATTTTATGTCAAATATAAAGACCAGTAGTCTAATGTAATGACAGTGAAAGCTGGAGTTCCCCTGGAAAGGGTCCTCGGTCTAGTACAAGGCTGGCAAAACTATTAAAAAAGCATCTTAAAATTATTTTTTGTTTACACAATTATGGCTAATAATCAAATATCTGTAGTTTTATTAAACGTTGTTGAATATTAGTAGATTTAAACCACCATAAAAATTTTATATTTCCAAAAGTTTTTTGGATTTCTTTTTGAATGTAATTAACAATCTAACCTTCTAATATCAGTGTTGAACTATTTTAAGAAAATATTTTTGTCGATTTTAGCAGGAAAATATAATTTGCATTAAACTAAATTTAACTTGAATATAACTATAATTTTTATTATGTACCATTAAGCAAAATTTTTTGCCGACTCAGCAGAGTAATTTCTTATTTGCAATTAACTACCCAGTCAGTAAAATACAAACGGGAAAGCGGTGACAAAGCACTTTAGCAGGTGGTACAAGTACTAGCAAAAAGTGCTTTCCCATTCCCAAAATGATAACATCATTAGACAAAAGGACCGGCTGTTCAAAAAGCGCCGGAAAAGCACTGGAGGAACAAAATTTTTAAACGTTGGCAAAACGCTGGCAAAACCAATAAATAGGTGGTCTGGAAATATATTTTCCAAAATAAAATTAAAAAATTCCATATGTATTTTTTTTTTGGTCCTGCCGTGATTTGAACCCAGGCCGTCAGATTGGCAGACGATTGCTCTACCCACTGAGCTAACGAGACATATAATATTTAATGGCTAAACACATAAACGAGTGATAATAGCTGGACAACTACTGGCTGTGCCAAAATGCTAGTACTAGCAAACAATTTTTAGTAACTAGTATGCCAGTGTTGCGAGGGCAAAAAAAAAGTTGGTCTTGAAGGAGCTTTCCCACAAACAAAAAAATTGATTTTATAAAACAAAAAAAATTTTAAATTAAAAAAAAATCCAGAAAAAAATTTTTGCTTGCAACCGGATTTGAACTCGGAAACTTCCGACTACAAACATTTTTTAACGAAGCGTCAGCATTTTTATACAATCATTGGTTTTCCAGTGAATTTATTTTTGTACGCCTGGTAGCATTGGCTAGGTAGCACTGGATAACCACTGGTTGCAAACCTTGGCATATCACTCTAAGCCAATTCTTTGCCAGTGGTTTTTTTTATAAACCACCGAAATTTTTGTAAAAAAAATACTGGTAAAACGCTTTTCGCAAACGCTGGCAAAGCGTCCCAAATGAGTGTTCTGCCAGTCATTTATTTTTTTAGCGTGGTTACCCAGTGGTATGCCAGTGCTTGATTTTTTGTACCACTAGCGATTTCTGACTGGGTATTTACAATACAACTAAAAATTTGTAGATTTAAAAGATTTTTCCCGCTATTTATTTTACTAATATTCAGGAGATATATTCTGATTCTGATTTTAAAGATTTTGCTGTAGGTTCTTTCTTAATTAACTTTCAACTACTTTTTCTGCTATTTATAACTATTTATTTCTCTCAGTGTAATTATAAATAACACAAAAATAGAAAAAATAGAATTTTTATGAGGATTTTTTTTTTATTACAATACCTGCAAAATTTATGAATCCGAAAAGTTTGTTTCGATTACAATTGCGGGGAAAATCGCCTTTGATAAAAGTTTTTAAAAAGAAAATATACTTAAGGTGGCACGTCACAAATTTTTACAAAAAATGTGTCTGTTTTTGGCACGCAACGAGAAAAATCTTGCCACACCTGGTCTAGTACTTTATCTTTTGTTCACATCCAAAATTCCAACTCCATTCCAAAATAACTCACCAATACCCACGGATACTAAAGCAAAATACCTTGGGATGTTCTTAGATTCCCAACTTATTTGGAAAGATCATCATTCGAAAGGGCAATTACACTGGCCACTAGGTAGAGAGTCAAAGGCATCAACTCAAAACAAATTGCTAATCTACAATACAATAATATATCCTATTTGAAAGTACCGAGCAGAAGTATTTGCAACTGCAAGTAATTCAAATGTAAAAATTATGCAAAATTATGTATTCGATCTAAAATTCTAAGAATAATTGCAAATCCAAAATGGTAGGTACATCTCAGATGATAACCTTCATCGCGATTTATGCGTTAAAACCATAAAAGAAGGTATTCGAAATTGCAGCTTAATTCATACCAATCGCCTCACTCTACAATCAAACCCTGCACTAGAGATGGGCTATCTAATTGGAGGTGTGTAAATTTTGGAATAGTGAGTTAAAATTGATATTTGCTTTAAAAATGTGGCAAATTTATAAGCCGCAGGGGGAAAATTATATGCAAATCAATGATTTTTTAAACACAGACCTCTTGTTCATGAAAAGACCTTTCAGAATAGTATGCATACTTTATATGTATATAAAGAAACTGGAAGTAAAAAAGTGTTGGTGGTTTTTTGGAAAAAAAATCGCCAAATTTTTTCTTATTCTTAAATTCTATATTTAGACGAATGCATAAATTTTTCTAATTTACAACTACATACAAACATCAGAAAAAATAATTTCCCACCATTTGGACAAGAAAAAATCTTTTTTTATGAAAAATAAAAAAATTAAAGCATTTTAGAAATCGCTTTCGGTGCGGGTGGTTTTTTTTTAAGAAATTGATTTAAAAAAAACTGTTTTTATTATCAAGACAATATTATCTTCTACACGCAGAAAAAAAAACGGGTGGAACTTTATCTAAGTGCTATTTAATTATACAACTACATAAGTTCGGAGTAAATTTTACAATTTTCTAGCAAAATATGTATATGTGACGCGCAAAATAGAAAGGGATCTAAGGATAGAAAGGGACCTAAGGTCAGGAGAGCATGGGATCGGTCTCAGATGCTCAGATGTTGTCCAAAAAAAAAAAAAAAATGATTTTTTTACCCTTAGGTCCCTTTCTCTATGCGCTGTCACATATGTAATTTTTCGGATATTTTCCGCTACACATGTATATATTTTGCAAGGATTGAATATATTTTACAAAAACATTTGCATAGTTTATAAGAACTTTGTAAAACTACCTTGAAAATTATGTAGTTGTATAATTACATAGCTCTTAGGTAATATTCCTCCTGTTTTTTTCTGGGTGTAGGTCTTGCTTTGGGAGTTTGCACCCCAAAAAAAGTTATACCGCTATTGCACTTATGCATGTATGTATGTATATACAGATAGAAGAAGATATACAACTCTAGCAATTTTGTTTATTGGTGCAAAAAACCATATTCATATAACTGTATACATAATTGTAAATTAAAGGAAAACACGTAAATACTCATAAATCTACTTGTTCAAATCTAATTAAACTTATACACATATATGAGATAAATATATTTATGTGTTTACCTACGGACATTATGTGCATTCGCGTTCTGAATAGTAGAGTTTGCTAAAACCCGAAAAGTTTGAAAACCGCGGTTTCGGTT
Source organism: Leucophora obtusa (assembly GCA_949987735.1). Taxonomy (NCBI): domain Eukaryota; kingdom Metazoa; phylum Arthropoda; class Insecta; order Diptera; family Anthomyiidae; genus Leucophora; species Leucophora obtusa. The sequence continues at coordinate 99,117,760 of OX465298.1, forward strand.
ATTTTTAGTTTTTTTTAATATTGATAAAATTGTTTTAAAAAAATTAAATATCCCAGTGTAGAAATGGTAATGACATATCATTATTTTTTGGATTACCAGTATGACACCGACTTATTTTCTGCGTTATTTTAAAAAATATAATAATGAGTTACTAATAAATACTTACTTTTTTCATTATCTCAAAATAAAAAATAATGACTTATTTTTATCATTATTTCAAAAATAAAGTAATGTTCTAGATTTTTTTTTAAATTTTTTTGAAATCTATTTTTAGACTCAATATTTTTTCAACACTGGTAATGATATATGTAACTACATAATTTTTGATTTTTTGTATGTTGGCGAGTAAGCTGAGTTGTGCGCAGCAAATCAATTATGTTTTTATCTACCAAATATTACATGTCGAGATAGCTCAGATGGTACAGCTACAGACTGGCAGTCTGGAGTCCAAGGTTCAATTCCCGCACGAGAAAATTTTATTAAAAAAAATTTTACATTAAAAAAAAATTTTTTTATAAAACTTATTTTTTTGAAAATCTATTTTTAGTCAATACTGGTAAGCACATAGGTAACGACATATTTTTTGAATTTTCGTATGCTGGTGTGTAACTCATTATTTTTCGCGACATCGCCATACAAAGGTAATAAGAAATGTAATAATAAAAGTAACTACCCAGTGAGAAAAATACAAACGGGAAAGCGGTGGCAAAGCACTTTAACAGGTGGTACACGTACTGGCAAAAAGTGCTTTCCCATTCCCAAAATGATAACATCATTAGACAAAAGGACCGGCTGTTCAAAAAGCGCCGGAAAAGCACTGGAGGAACAAAATTTTTAAACGTTGGCAAAACGCTGGCAAAACCAATAAATAGTTGGTCTGGAAATATATTTTCCAAAATAAAATTAAAAAAAAGTTCATATGTATTTTTTTGACCCTGCCGTGATTTGAAACCAGGCCGTCAGATTGGCAGACGATTGCTCTACCCACTGAGCTAACGAGACATATAATATTTAATGGCTAAACACATAAATGAGTGATAATAGCTGGACAACTACTGGCTGTGCCAAAATGCTAGTACTGGCAAACAATTTTTAGTAACTAGTATGCCAGTGTTTGGAGGGCAAAAAAAAAATTGGTCTTGAAGGAGCTTTCCCACAAACAAAAAAATTGATTTTATAAAACAAAAAAAAATTTTAAATTAAAAAAAATCCCAAAAAATTTTTTTGCTTGCAACCGGATTTGAACTCGGAACCTTCGGACTACAAACATTTTTTAACAAAGCGTCAGCATTTTTATAAAATCATTGGTTTTCCAGTGAATTGATTTTTGTACGCCTGGTAGCATTGGCTAGGTAGCACTGGATAACCACTGGTTGCAAACCTTGGCATATCACTCTAAGCGAATTCTTTGCCAGTGGTTTTTTTTATAAACCACCGAAATTTTTGTAAAAAAAATACTGGTAAAACGCTTTTCGCAAACCCTGGCAAAGCGTCCCAAATGAGTGTTCTGCCAGTCATTTATTTTTAATACCATGCTTACCCAGTGGTATGCCAGTGCTTGATTTTTTGTACCACTGGCGATTTCTGACTGGGTAGTTACCATTACCAAGTATGTATCTGGTAATGATTTTCTACACTGAGATGCATAAAACTTAAGCATCGTAACATAGTTTTACACGTTATAAGATATTTGTTAAAATTCAGTTAAATTTCTCACTCGAATAAGGGCAGGAGAAAGAAAAAACGCCGAAAACTCTTATACATTTAAATTTTTGATTATTATTTTTTTTGACACAAGAATCCAGTTACAATCTTATACAAAATGTTACATTTTACACGCATTTCATTGATACTCGTTTCAAAAAAAATATCAGTTATACTTTCTTTTTATTTTACATAGGCCCGTTAACTTATCTCAATTTATACCCTGGTTAAGACCTTTACTAGCCTTAACCACTGTTAAACATATTTTTTGAATAACTTATCTAAATTTTAACCAAGCATATCTTCTAACCAATGCTAAAATTTAACCATAGAAATTTATGTGGTTAAGAAACTTAACCAAGGCTATTTTAGAACAATTCACCCTAAATAAGATATTTTAATACATTAGACTTGTAATGATGACTATTAAAAAAATTTAAAGCGCAGTTTTAACGAAACTTTGACTAACCAAACTTTGACTAAGAAAAACTTATAAAAATTGCATCAATACTTAAAATCGTGCACAAATTTTTGCTATTTAGGTTTCTGTGATAGCTTACAGAAATTGGCCTCATATAAGCAAATAGGAAAAGATTTTAGGAAGCCAAAATCTGTCTTGAATAATTAAAACCAAAAATGGTGACCAATATTACAACAATTTGACACGAATTATACACCTCTACAAAATGAAAAGTCGCTGTTGGTGGAAGCTTGATACATACTTTTAGTATTTTATTTGCTGATTCCAAATCTCTATTCCGAATTCTCTATCACCTCTCAATTTTGAGAAAATCGTGATTAATCATAGGGATAAATATTTAGTATTGGTTAGTTACCCATCCCAGGAAAATTTTCTGTTCCAAAGAATCGGTTGTACAATAGCTACTTTTCATTCACAACCCCTTCTACTGTCGATTCTAACACCGATTCTTTTTGTTTGAAATTGTCACAAAAGCAACCCCTTCTATGGCTCCAAAGTGGAACCGGTTGCCCTAGAATCAGTTCTGGAACTAGTTCTGGAACTGATTCTACGTTACCCACACCTTCCATATAGGATCCCAGGAACTGGTTCCGGAACCAGTTCCATGGAATCGGTTGCAGTGGAACCAGTTGTAGAATGGGTGTGGTTGGCTACCGATTGTAAAAAATTTTCCTGGGATGGTTAAGGTAAAGTTAACTTCTCGAGAAAAGTTAATGGGCCATAAAGTAATAAATTTAAATTAACGTTTAACCGATTTACGTTTTCAAAAATATTAAACTATTAACGTCGATAGATTGGAAGAATGGCAGTAAATTTTTGTAAGCATCTAAGCGGAAAAGTTATTTTAGAAATGTATAATTAGCGATAATTATCTGCAATGAAAGTTAGCATGTATAAAAAAAGTACACTCAAAATAATACGTCTGTTGGCTGGACAGAAAAATTTGTTACTTTAACAAAATTTATTCCTGTTTTTTGGCTTGAAATAAAATTTGTTGCTTTTAACAAATTCTATTGTTAAATTTAACAAATCTAAATTAAGGTAAAAAATTTGTAAAACTACAGTTTTATACTGAGTCGTAGAATCCATCCAAATTTAGGGTCTCGGGACCCTTCCCGGGCCTAGTCCATATTATGTGAAGGCATATAAGGGCACTCCAGTGGAGCAAAAAGTTTGTCCGTTTTGCTCTATCTCGCAAGGCCGCGCCAAGGACCATTTTTGGATAGAGCTAACCCCTTTCGCTGGGGTGCGGTTAGGGGTAGTCGAAATTTTCATCAATTTTGCTCTATCTCTCTTAGTTTTCGAAATATGTACCATTTTAAAAAATAGGGAGGGAAAGGTATAGCGCCATCTTTAAAACTTCGGATACATTGGTGGCGTCATCTACCGGGTAATAACAGTAACATGAAAATATTATATTTTAACAATAAACTTTGTAAAGTTTAACGAATGGGTTCTTAAAAATTAGTTTTAAATAATCTTGACAATTAACACTCAAAATTAGTTGAATTACTAAAGATTTTTAGTATTGTGTTAAATGAAGATAACTAAAATCTTTGCTTAAAACAGTGTTTCAACTAAAAATTTTTTAAAATTTAGCCAAGTCGATTTGAAACAGTTTGGCAGATTTTTCTACTGACAAAAACGAGTAAAACAGTTAAGCCGGGCATGCCGACTATATAATATCCTACACCAGTCTGGTTAAAAGCCAACTAATCTTTGGATCCGAAATTCGAATGGGTTAAAATGGACTTGTGTCAAAATTTTCTATAAAACGATAAAAGAAGAGAAAATCGAAAATATAGCACATATGGCGATAGGTCCAAATATGGACAGATGCTATCAAGAATCAATAAGCTTTGTCCTTGGGACCATGTGAATCAGCGAACCAAATTTCATTGAAATTTCTTCGTATTGGGGACCTTTTTATGTGCACTAGGTCTAAATATAGGCTTCGTCCTTGGGCCGACATAGGTCGGTGTACCAAATTTCATCAAAATATTTTAATATTTGCGACCTGTACAGTGCGCACAAGATAGACAGACGGACGGACAGTCGGACATCGTTAAATCGAAACAAAAATTGATTCTGAGTCGATCGGTATACCAGAAGGTGGGTCTAGGTCCAATATTTTTTGGTATTACAAACATCAGCACAAACTTATTATTCCCTGACCACGTTCTGGTGTAGGGTATAAAAATGTGTTACCCTCTGTGAGTTTATTACTGAGTTATCCTTGGCTTGACTGAAAGAAGTACGCGAACAAACTTATTGTAATCGGTAATTCTTGAAATGTAGTAAACACAATTAGTACGGCAGACGAAATTGGAAAATCTAAATTATAATCAGTATTTATGGATAGTAAAGTAAAACAAAATAGTTATTGATATTTTAAATGTACAGTTTTCCACGGCTCATTTAAGAGAAAATTTGAAAAATATTCCATATCGTCGGCTTGACTGCAAGTAGTGATATATGTTTTTTTAACTAGTTTCGAGGAGAGTGAAAAAACTGTTAAAAAATAGCCTTTTAAGATATTTTATTGACATCATATACCTTAATGATTCACGACCTCATTTACTAAAATCATCATTAAGGCATATGATGTCAATAAAATATCTTAAAAGACTATTTTTAACAGTTTTTTTCGCTTTCCTGAAAATCTATTAAAAAACACATAGCACTACTTGCAGTCAAGCCGACGATATGGAATAATTTTAAAATTTTCTCTTAAAAAAAATTACAAAAAGCCAGCATAAAAATGCTTAACTTGGGGTGGGAACATCGTAAAAGGTCGAATTATGCCAAATTATAACCCTATAGTACTACCCTATAGTTCTACTAATTTTATTGTACTACAAATCGGTAGACATCTGTTGCTAAACTTAACAAAAAATACCACTGGTCTAAAAACAGCAAAATTTCCCGTAATAACAGCAAAACTTTTAGTAGCCTTATAGACTTTTTTGGTTGAGCGGAATAGCTTGTGCCTGCAAGCAGGAAACTGATAATTTTTAAGTAAAACCAAATGTTAATTTATCAATTTTATGTTTAAATTATAATAAATATGACAAAAACTATCAGTAGTACAATCACAATATATTTTCCATAACCGATTGAGATTTATTTGAAAAGTAATAGGTAAAGACAGAGAGTATATATAATAAAGAGATTGGGGGACTCTCTATCACTGAGAAAGCATTTGTTCTATTATGTGCCTTGGAACAAGAACATACTCAAACCAATATCACCCAGCAAACGTGGCAACACGAAGAAGATTCTCTGATCATATCGCCAGGAAGGAAACATTTATTGCCGGCAATATCAATTTCATATTCCGGAAGTTTCCTCCATCGGAAACATTTGTTACCCTAAAACAATAATTCCAGGCAATACGAAAGCAATAACTGGAATTGAAGATAAAAGGGTGATATCGCTAAATAAACTCCCGGGTACAAAAAAAAAGATTTACTTTTTTCATTATTAAATTTAAGCCAATAATAACAAACCAACTTATAAATTATCTTGATTTCATCTTAGTCGATTTTTCCCGCGCAATTAATCTTGCCTTTTCACGAGTTTATTTCCTATATATCTTTTGATTGTTTTTTTTTTTTTTTTTTTTATTTAAGTCTATGGAAGTACAATCCCTACAGACTATTACAATAATAACAATAAAAAGATTTAAGTAAAAACATGGAATACATTTGAAAAACCAATGAAAACTAATTGTTAAGGAAAATAATGATGTCCCTTTTTATAGAATCCACGCTCTTTTGAAAATCAAGGAGATGGTAAATTTGATTAAATTCAATACAAATACGGCGAAGTGGATCCGACTTAGCATAATTTGTACGAAAGTATTTAACGATAAGGAATTGATAATATCTAGATAATCGATATGGAGTATTTATATTGATTTTACTTATAAGGAAATCCGAATGTAAATCACCATTTATCAAATTTAGCAAAAAAGTAACATTTAGCATTTTTCGACGACTTTGAAGTGTAGGAAGCTTTATAAGAGCAAGACGGCTTTTATAAGGAGGCAAGTATACGGAAGTATCCCAACCAAGTCCACGAAGGCAAAATATTAGAAATTGTTTTTGAACGGATTCAATGGAATTAGAATGTACATTGTAGCAAGGATTTTTGTACAAATTTAGTTTTAATTTTTTCCAATTTGACAAAATATTTCAAACAAATTTGCTTTATCTTCCAAATGATACAAAGGTGATATTGCCGCAATATTGTCATAAAAAGTTGTGACAAAAGATAAAATTTTTGAAATATATTTTTTTTCCAAATATCGCCGAATTATTTTCAAAATGATAAAAGGAAGACAATTTGTATGGCTCAAAACATCAATTGTAACCAAGGATGGAAAATAATAATTTAGTTATTATAAATATCAAGAATTGGACCTTAATTATACTTTTCTAACAGTATTATAGCCCTAGAATATGAATTTTAAAAAACCATACGTAAAAAATTGCAAAATAATATCGGAATGCGAAAAAAAGGCTTTGGGGTTCTGCAAACGATGCTAAAATTTTCTTTTTTTGCAACTAACCACCAAACTTTGTTTTATGAAATGGACATTATACTCCGTAGATTATAAATTTAAAAACCCGCACTTAAAAAATTGCAAAATAATAGCGGAACGCGAAAAAAGACTTTGTGGTAGAAAAAAATAATTAAAAAACTCAATCAGCGATTAACAATCTGCAAATAAATATAATGACGCAAAAATTTTCTTTTTTGCAAATATTTTTTTCGCGATTTTTTTTCTTTTCAAACTAAGCACCAAACTTTAGTGTATAAAATAGTCCCTAGATTATCAATTTTAAAAAACCACACTTAAAAATTGCAAAATATTCGCGGAAAGCGAAAAAAAGGCTTTATGGTACAAAAAAATTAAGAAAAGTTATCAGCGATTTAGATTTTGCAAACAAATATATTGATGCAAAAATTTACCTTTTTGCAAATTTTATTTTTCGCGAATTTTTTTGCAACTAGCCACCAAACTTTGTTGTATGAAATGTGTATTATAGTTCCTAGATTATAAATTAAAAAAGACTTTATGGTACAACAATTTAATTAAAAAACTTAATCAGCGATTTACATTCGGTAAATAAGTACATTGATGCTAAAAATTTCCTTTTTGTAATTTTTTTCGCGTTTTTTTTTTTGCAATCAACCAGCAAACTTTATTGTATAAATCGGTATTATAGTCCCTATGTTATATATTTAAAAAAACCGCACTTGAAAAGTTGCAAAACAACGGCGGAATTCGAAAAAGGCTTTATGGTACAGAAAATAAATTAAAAGAGCCAATCAGCAATCTACATTCTGCAAACGACTATATTGTTCCAAAAATTTTCCTTCTTGCAAAGGTTTTTTTTTCGCAATTTTTGCTAATATCTAAATATTTAATTTTTTTTTTCGAGCTAAAGAGGAAGCTATATTTTAGTTATTTACATTTTTACATATGTATGTAAGAGCGATCTAACATTTTTTAGTATAAGAGCCCGATTGAGTGAGCCTTTTCCTTCCCTGATTAACCAGTCGGAGTTCGTTCCGTATTTTAATTATTGAATAACAATTTCAGTTGAATGTGTGTTATTTGTGTAATCTGAAAGGATATTCAGTTCTTATACAAGCAGTGTTGCCACTTTTTGAATAATTATTCAAAAACGGGACTGTTTAAACATTCGTTGGATAATTTTTGAATAATGACATTTTTGTATAGTTTTTGTGTAATTTCACTTTTTATAGAAATTTCCGTGAATTTTTCACAAGTCCCGGAGCTTTTAAATAAATTAGTTTTTTTAAAGTTTGTCAGTGAAACATTTACCACAAATCTCCATTTTCTGGTGAATTACTTTTGTAGATTTTTTCAACACTAAACCCAATTTAGAAGAAATCAAAAATGGTGCTATGTATTTTTTTGTTTTGTTAAAAGCATCGCCTTTTAATTATTTCTCTTCGTTTGCAAGAACATTTAAAAATTCATCGAAAGAGTGGTAAAGTTTGAGTTTGTTATGATTGTGACTTTCTAATGTCTGAAAATTTTGTTTTTGTAGTTATCATAATATTGGGCTTTGTTGACCAGCCAAAAATTTTGTTAACGCAGCAAGGTGGAGCAGAATCAGAATATTTTATAATTCTGTAAATCCAACATATTTCAGATTTCAATAGAATAATATGAAATTTTTTTTAAAAAAATGTTATATTAAAGGAATTAGATATGCTATGGGAGTGTTATATTTTTATTTTTTAAAAGAAAATTTGTTGATACACATACTGCAAAGAAATTTCATGTTAAGGTCTGCCTTGCTACCATTAACATAAAAATTAAAGAAAACAGGCAAAATTTTATAAATACGATGTTTTTGAAATTTCTCCTGTCTTGCAGACATTTAAAGCTAGGGTTGAACAGGGCTTATGCTATCACAATACGGATGCCTTGGAGGATCTACTCCAGCTTTTTTTTTTAATTCCAGCTTTGTACTCAGAAAAAAATTGGTTTAATTTAAATATAAACGGTTAAATTTTGAGGAGTATGGGAGAGAATAATTAGCAAGTAAGTAATATTTTTGCACGCAATACATCTGAATGAAGTAGCCTTTAATATGGATAAAATACCATTTTTTTTAATATTCAAATTTAAAAACACGCTATTTTAATCCTGAAAAAGATATTGCATTGAAATTCCCTTTAGTTAATAGAATAATTTGTAATAATATTTTCTGAGAAATTGGCCTGGATTTGCTTTTGAAGCAGGCAAAAAAACGGAGCAGGTTATAGCAAAAATGATAAATTTTAGTTTTAAAATGCAAATAACTTTTGCACTTTGTAGATGATAGAAATTATACGTCTTTTAAAACCGGTTTGTAAATAGAAAAATGGCAAAACTTTGGAGTCGAATGGCATAGCTCCCGAAGTTTCGGCCATCCACAACTTACAGTGTGAAACTTCATATCAGTCGGTAAGAAATGGCGAAATTCTTCCCAAAATATTTGTATTCTTCTCCATTGTGCCCAGGAGAGTTTATTTTGAAATAATATGAAATATATATTTTTTGTGTAATTTCATACGGTTTTGGATAATTTTTGACCTACAGCTGTGTAATTTTTTGTTTTACTGGTGGCAACGCTGTATACAAGTTAAAATGTACCCAAAATGACTGGAGCTGTTCAGTAACAGTTAGTTAGGCATCTCAACTAATTTTTTACTAAAAATATGTTTAGTATAACTTTAGTGGAGATATCCGTGGGGGGAGGAAAAGAAGTACTTTTTTTGAAATTATATTTTTTTAAATGGTACTTTTTGGAAAAAGCGAAATTTTTTGGAAAAAGATACTTTGTTTTTACAAAGTACTTTATTTGTACTTTTTATGAAAAATATATTTTTTTGGAAAAATGTATTTTTTTTGGAAACAGGTACTTTTTTTGGAAAAGGTACTTTTTTTGGAAAAGTTAAATTTTTTTGGAAAAAGGTACTTTTTTTTGGAAAAAGGTACTTTTTTTTGGAAAAAGGTACTTTTTTGGAAGAGGTACTTTTTTTTTGGAAAAGGTTCTTTTTTGGAAAAAGGAATTTTTTTGAAATTTAAGTGAAAAACTAAACAATTTAATAATTGCTATCATCCATGCCCTACCCATAAAGTGGCAACACTGCTTATGTTATTGATATAGATGTGTGCAGACCTTTAAAAATATAATTCCTTAATTCGTATGTTAAACCTCAATTTTGCAATAAGTTGATCTCAGTGAATTTTTTTTTACCCCGATGTAGTACTTTTCAAGCTGATTTGAAAAAAAAATCCGTGGAAAGACCTCTGAAGGGAGTTTATTTCTGTGCAAAGTTTGGAAATGAACTTAGCTATATCTAAGTCATTTATAGTCGGATTGGAACAATATATATATACCATTGGAAAGATAGTAAAAATATCTTATGGAGGACATTTTTTTTTGTTTGTTTACCCATTACCAGCGAATGAGATTTATTTTTAAGATTTTTTTAAAAGAAACCGTTTTTATAAAAACCACCGTATACTACCACATAATTTTTTACTTATTAATATATTCTCAAGATTAAAAACTTTTGAGATGTAGTTCATATTTTATCACTTCAAACACCGAAGATATTAGAAGTCAAACCTAATTTTTTTGCAGATGGTACAAAAGATACAACTTTGAATATAACCAACAATTATACTGAATTAACTCATCGGGAATCGAACATATTTTGGGAGTAAAAACATTTTAAACCTATTGTCGGTATTGAGATTTTTCATTCGTCAAAAGTTAGACATACTTTGAAAGAAAAAAATCTCACGATTTTGACCTCTAATATCTTCGGTGTTTAAAGTGATAAAAACTTGATCTATATATCAAATGAAAGCTTTTCGTCTTGATGACATACTAATAAACACAATTTTTGTTCCTATATAGGTTTTTTATGGAATAAAAACATTAAAAAAACAAAAAAATTAAAATTCCTACTCCCAATCATAATGGGTCAACAAAAAAATGCTATCCTAAAGATTTTTTTATTACCTTTCCAATGGTGTACATATTATTCCAACCCTATCATAAATGAAAAAAATATAGTTAAGTTCATTTTTAAACTTTAAACCGAAGTAACTCCCCATTCAGGCTTTTCGGTGAAAAAAAATTTCTTCGGGCCCCCAAAAGAGAGTTATATCAGTAGTAAAAATTTAGAATCAATCGGTGAGGTGTCTCTAAAGCCAACATACGTCCAAATTATTCAATCGAATCAAAATTGAATCAACACAAATAGGAACAAATCTTATCTCACTTTATTCAATGTCCAATCATTGATTTAAAGGCATTATGAATTATTCAGTAATTTATAAAATGAATCCAATTTTATGCATATAAATTAAAAAAAAATTATCTCTTTCAAGGTCTGGGTGTGTATGTATGTATTTTTTTCTAATTCAGTAACAACAACAAGACACAGCTAATATATTTTTTCATGTTAATATGGAAAATTGTAGAGGTGCTTTTACATTTTCATTCATAACTTTTTAAGTGTCTGGACCAAATATGACCATTTTCAATACCAAACTGCTTAAGAAATTGGACAAAAATTTTGACTAAAAATTAACATCCTAGGAAGGTTTGAGCGTGATCGTGATTTCAACAGACAGACAGACGGACACGGCTACATCGGTTTCGCTATTGATAACGACCAAGAACATATATTTTTTTGATGTCCCAGATTTTTTTTTCGATGAGTTACAAACGGAATGACATACTGATATATAGCCTCCTGCACAGTGGGATGGAGGGTATAAAAATTTATTGTGATCCATTCAGTAAAGTATCCTCTTCCTGAAAATAATAAACGACTAATTTTCAAATCAGCATTCAACTTAATTTGTGAGTTTACAAAAAGCTGTACGAGTGCTTAGGTATATAGTATAATACCATTGAATTTTATGTGGGGGAGTTGGCTCTTTCTAAGATATCATAGAACTTACTGTGGATGAGTTTTTTGGAAGGACCGTATATATTAGGGACCGGTTTTGTGGCAGTAGGTTACCTGTTGAGATTTTCCATAGTACAATGATATCTTTTCCAAAAGAAATTGCATTTTTAATGCCCTTTCTGTCCATAAATTCTTATATTCTTCATTATTATGGCGAGAAAATCCACAAATCCTTATGTCTACAACAAAATACCTCCGATACTTTTTCGATAGAAAAGCTCTTAGACTCTCCATTAGGTACTGATTTGTTCTGTAGAAAAGAGAACTGGCTTTTGAGAATATACTGCTGGTTTTAAAGTATATTTAAATTGCGGGTTCTAAAGTATATTTATATTTATTGCTGCTCAGTTATATTCATGGATGGTAACCGAAACGATGCGGTCATCGGTAAGGTTAACGCTATTTCAGATTATTTCGGTAACGGTATTTTAAGGGTAACGCTATTCCATTTATTTCGGTATCGGTATTTTAAGGATAACGATATTTCGCTTATTTCGGTAACGGTATTTTAGGGGTAACGGTAGTCAGTTGAAAGGGTTTTGAATCGATAATGATATTTAAGCGGTATTGTCTGCCAACCCTGGTTATATTGTAATTGGTATTATATTTAAATTATATTTTTTGTTTGAAATAAAAAAAAACAAAAAAAAAATAATTCAATATTTGAATTGGAAACAGTGTAAGATATTTTAAAATTCAGTTGCAGCTACTGAACTATTTTTGCTTAAAGTTACACTCAAAAAAATAAGTTAGTAGAAAAATTAGTAAAACGTCTTGTATATCAAGTTTACCCGTTTTCAGCAAAAGTTTTAGTTATATTTTTTTAGCACTAAACTAATTTTGAACTAATATTTTACTAATTTATTTTGCTACAAAAATTGTGCTGATAACCGCAATTATAGCGTGGACGACAACCAGATAAACAAATGTAGATGTCGCAGCTTGTCTGGATATAGTACGAAAATGATAAAAAAGAAAAACAATTCTACACAATTTCTATATTTAAATTTTCAGCAAATAAATTAACTAAAGTAAAATTTCATTACAAGTTTTTTGAGTTATTTTCAGTCTACTAATATTTAGCAAAAAGTTTAGTGATTTTACCAAGGATTTTTTTCATTTGCAATCGACTAAGTGTTAGCCAAATTTTTGTTGAAGATTACTATTTTTTTGGTAAAAATCAGCTCGCTGATTTTCAGCAAACCTTTTGCTGAAATTACCAACTTTTTGGCAAGCACGGTTCTGACTAAAAATTTGCTGACACAGCAACATTTTTTTCTGACTTTACTGGCAACGAATATATAAATAAAGTTCTACTGGGTTTAGCGAAAAACTTCATTAGCAAAAATTTAATGAGTTTTTGCGAGCTTTAATTTTCTGACATTAGGGTGTTAGCAACTGAGATCTGGTGGGTAAATACTAGAACGGGATACTTGAGGTCAAAATGTCCTTAGAGCAAAACACTGGTCTCCTCGAGAGAAAAACATCGATGTATCATACTTTAAGATCTGACTGTAAATACCAAAGATATAACGAAAAATGTAAAATGGCGACCCCTACGTTTGGCAAAAAAAAATTTTTTGAAACCTCCTTGCAAAAATTCTTCATATTGGAGGGTGTACGGCGCACTTTTTTTTTTTTTTGCCTGTAAGGTGGTACGCTCTATTGTGTATAGCAATTGTATATAAAATTTAAAAGATTTGAAATTTGCAAAAATTTTGTCTAACTTACATGCCCCCATACTTCTAAGAAATTGTAATTATTTATTTGCCCTTAAAGGCCGGACTTACCATTAACATGATTATAAAATAAAACGAAATTGATTAAGATAATGTTGTATGATAGAAAAACACACATATACATACAATACACACACATATACGAGTAGTTAATTTATTTGTAAAGTACATCATAGTAATTATTTAATTTATTTATGTGAATTTTAACAATCATATTCTTATATGTACATAAATAAATAAAAGTTGTTTCTTTTTTGTTTTTGTAATTTTATATAAATTTGAAATTGTTGTTAGAAGCTTAAAAACAACTGACTGCATTAAAATAACAACGCCAGTACATACGATTTCCACGTCCTTCACCCACACCAACAACGCCACCACCGCCACTACTAACAACTCCGCCGTCAATGTTGCCACCGATATCGCCACTTCTAAATCCATTTAAAAGACCACCACCTAGAGCTAATGATGGTGAAGAAGCTAATAATGATGATACACCTTCTATTCCTAAATCGCCACCCAAATCCAAGCCCATGTTCGCTCTTCTCTGAAAGCTCTGTGCCATTAACTGAAATTTTTCTTACTCATGCCCAAAAATATCTCAAATCAACTTAAGCTTTAATAATCCAACTTACAGTTTCGCCTGTAGCACGATTAATTGAATTGAGATCTTTAAAATCATAATCCATCATGACAGTTGGGTCGTCATCACTGTACATGGCAAGATAGGGAGTATCTAAGTACATAAACCAAAGAGATTATTATGAAAAACAAAGAAAAAATGAACGAACAATTAATTTGTTAATGTGAGTTAAGTCGTTGAGCATTCGCAAAACTTTGGATTATTTTCACCTTTGGTCTTATCCTGAATATTGTCATCTTTATCATCTTCCTCAATGCGATCAATGACTGGGTTTGGTAGATTTTTATTTTGATTTTTGTTGTTATAAAATTCACTTAATCTGGTACTACCTTTGTGTTCCTTTTCCAGAGCGTGATGAAGAGCAACCATTAAACGATCTAACAAAAGTGCAGCTCTTTTTGGTACAACCATCTGAAATTATAATTTAAGTAATTCCTATTATTAATGCCTACAAATAAAGCTTTTTCAGCCATTGAAATTAATAAAAAGCTTCATAATTTTTATGAAACAAATTTTTGGATTGAAACCTTTTTATTAAAAATATGAAACTTTCATACATAAAATGAAATATTGATAAAAAGAACATACAGCCCTACTATCAATTTTTTTTCAAAGGTATATTTTTGTTAAAGTCGACTTTATTTTAAAGCAAAGGTTTTGTTTTAACCGTACTATACAAAATATTTAAAATAGAACTTTTAAAATAATGCCAAATATATAAATTAAAAAATTTTGTATATTTTTATTGAAACCCAAAAAAATGGGTTTCAATATTTTTTTAAACTTTTTTTTGGAAAAATTTCACATTATTAATTAAAAATTTCATAAAAGCAATGAAAAACTTTCATTAAAAATAGTTTGATAAAAATTATGAATTTTTTTTAGATAAAACTCAATAAATTTTTAGTTCACTTTATGAAGAAAACTTCATTATTTTAATGAAAAATTTATTAAAACTTGTCTAAGAAAATTCTCTCTGTGTACCTCAAAGAATCTAGAGACAAACTGAAATGCCAACAAGTAAAAATGAAATGGAATGGCGTCAAAATTTGTCTGATAAAATGATAAAAAAAATCACCTAATGTTAGCTGCGTTTAAGAGAAAATCGGAAATATTGTCCATATCGACGATAGGTCCAAAAATGGACCGATCCTATCTACGTCCAATAGGATTTGTCCTCAGCATTAAAATATATTCGTATTTCCGACTTTTAGCGTGCAAACAAGGCAATTTTGGAGGACCTTTATATGGGGACTAAGTCTAAACATAGACTAATTTTAACCAAAATCAAAAGGATTCGTCCTTGATCTTAATATCTGCGACATGTAGAGACTACATGGACAGACAGATGGACATCGTTAAATCGTGTTACAAACATCAGTATACCGATCGACTCAGAATAATTTTTTGTTTCGAGTTAACGATGTCCGTCCGTCTGTCTGTCATGTATTCTTTTGCGCACTCTACAGGTCGAAACCATTAAGATATGTTTATGAAATTTGGTACACCGACCTATGTTGGCTTAGGAACGAAGCCTGTCTAAAATTTACTTGTTTGCACTATACAGGTGGCAAATATTTTAATGAAATTTTGTGCACTGATTAAAATATCCTTACGGACAAAGCCTATAGATTTTATTCGTAATCGGTGCATGTTTATACCCAGTTCCCGTATAAAGGTCCCCCAAAAATGGGCTTATTCGCACGCTGAAGGTCGCAACTATTACGCTATTTTGATCAAATTTGGTATACCGACATATGCCGGTCCAGGAATTAAGCTTATTGATTTTGTGCCCATCTAAAGTTCCCCCCAAAATTGGCTTATTCGCTAGCTAGAGGTTGCAAATAAGAAGATATTTTGATGAAATTTGATACATTGATTCACATGGGCTCATGGACAATGCCTATCTAGATAGGATCTGTCTATATTTGGACCTATCGCCAATATGGACTATGTGTCTGACTAGATCTTAAACACACCAAACATTAGGTAAAATCAAAATTTCTTACCCTTATTCCATTTTTTTTAACATTTTATAGAAAAATTTTGGCACAATGCAATTTTTATTCCAAACATTAGTTGGCTTTTAACCAGACTGGTGTAGGGTGTCATATAGTCGGCATGCCTGACTTTAACTTTCTTTACTCGTTTTAATTTTTTATTTAATAGGAGACGGGTTTAACAGCACAAACTAGCCCCATTTAATTCCCTACACGATCTGTATGCTATGATGGCTTTGGTCCAGTTAATTTTATTCCCATTACATCAAAATCTCATATAGAATAGAGACACAATATTGCGGCTGTGGATTCATGGATTCTCCTATTTTTACATATATGAATGTGTGTTTGAACTTTATTTTATTACGATTTGCTTATTTTAATTCTTATTTTAAATTTTTATAATTTTTTGCTAAAAAATTTTAAGTTTTGTATTTTCAACGTTTTTTATGCTAAAGCTGTTTTAGTTTTAACAATTGGTATTTCATTTAATTTTCTATCTTTGTCAACCCTGGTTAAACGTTGTGCCAAAAAATTTTTTGATCAAAAAAAAAAAAAAAAAAAAAATAATAAATAAAATAAAAATTAATATAAAAATAATTGATATTTTATTGGTGTTAATTTCTAAAATTAAAACAATAAGGAAAACCTAAATCCGTGGTCGCTGAATAAAAGAAAAATATCTAATAATAATAAACTGAGTGTGATTAATCAAAAGAACGATGGTGGTAGCACACCATTGTGCGAAAGAAGATTAAGCCTCAATGGTCGGAACATGTATCTATCATTGTCTGAAAATACAGAAAAATTAAATAATCCTAATTACAACAAAAATTACCTATCAGCTAAACCAAGTAACATCAATACACTCACAATATTTTTTCCTTAAAATCAACCGAATATGTACATGAAAACAATAGAAAATAAGTTAAAAAAAGGACTACCCACTTTTCGTTTAAAACAATTGTATTTTGTCGTTTATTTTTAATTGTTATTTTATTAACTGGCAAAGTCGGTAAAAATAATAGATTTATCGTTTATTTTAAAATTAAATGTATTCTAAAAACTGATTGTTTTTAACAGAAAATTTTGATTGAATATTTTAACTTCTACGGAAAGTCCGTATTTTGTGTATTTTATTTCTTGAATGACTGATAGAAAAAGTTAAAAAATATATTTCTTTGCAATTTAACTACTTATTCAATTAAAACAACTTTACTGATTTACTTTTTAAACAACTGTTGAACTTTTACGGTAAAGTTATTGTGAGTGTACAGCTTGCCGCAATCTGCTTATAAATCTAAATACTGCCGACTCCCCTGCTGCTACAAATAATATAAATACAGTCACTCTAGCGTCGGCTCGTTCCCCGAATGAAAATATGGCATCACCTGGAATTAAAAGTATTTTAACACCTTTACTCCCACAAGACAATAGTGGAAGTTTGTCTTCAAACACACAAAAACGTACGGTACAGACCGGAATGGATATGTACATTACCGTTCTTAAAAGGAGGCGGAGCCCCGGATTTTCCAAATCTGTACAACCGGCAAAACAGATACGAGAACAGGTAATAAGTAATGAAACAAGTAATCGTTTTGTGCTACTTGACTGTGAACCAGGTGCACCCGAAGCGACAGGTAAGTCGTTTAAACCACCGCATATTTATTTAAGAGAGAAATGCTCCGATGAGATAGTGAATGGATTAATTAAAGTTGTTGGCGATAAGTCTTTCCACGTTGTTCCAATCAGAAAAGGTAACATTTGTGAAACAAAGATTCACGTATATTGCGAGGACAACTACAGAAAGTTGGTTAAGCATTTTGAAGACCGGAAGAAGAGCTTTTACACCTATCAATTGAAAAGCAGTAAAGGCCTGCAAGTTGTCATTAGGGTGTGGACTCTGGTGTCAACCCCTCTGATGTCAAAAGTGCACTAGAAGGCGAAGGTTTTAAAATAAAATCTGTAGTTAATATTCGAAACAGAGAAAAACTACCCCAACCCCTGTTTCGTATTGAACTAGAACCCAACGATGTTTAATTGAAGAAGAGTGAGATACACCCAATTTACAAACTGAAATATTTACTACATCATAGAATTACAGTGGAGGAGCCCCATAAAAGAAAAGGCTCCATGCAGTGTACTAACTGTCAAGAATTTTGCCATTCTAAAACGTATTGCCAGCATCCTGCAGTTTGCGTGATTTGTGGTGAGCTACACAGCTCAAAAGACTGTAACAAGTCTAAAGGCGACCCAAAATTGAAAAAATGTAGTAATTGTGGTGAAAATCACACGGCCAATTACCGAGGATGTCCTGCATACTCAATTGTTAAGCGCTCTATTGCCAGAAGGCAGTTATACAACAGAGAACCCCAGAACATTCAAGAGCAATTTAACTCGCAACCCCAATTGCACAATCTAGAAATTTTTAAACCGCAGCCCCAATTGCCGAACGCGCAGCATTTTACGAACTAAAATCAGACCTTTACATCTATTGTAAAAGGTCGTACATCATCTGGAAATTTTCAAGAAAATATATATGATGAATCTAATTCTAATATGAAAACAAATCAAAATAAATACCAAGGTCAAAAATCGGACTTTAGTGGACTTGAAGCAGCAATTGATGTGTTAGTACAAACGGTCCCACATTTTACAAAATCCATGAACAATATGATACAGGAGATGATGAAGATGCAGTCTATGTTACTGCAGGCTTTACTGAGTAAACCATGAATACTCTGAAAATATGTTTTTGGAACGCTAACGGCATACGCCAACATAAAGAAGAACTCAGTTATTTTCTAAGAAGCAAACAGATTGACATAATGCTTGTTTCTGAGACCCACTTAACCCCTCGTAGTAATTTTCCAATTAATGAGTATACATTTTATGACACAAAAGATCCCAGAGGCAGGGCGTGTGGAGGCTCAGGTATCTTAATAAAAACTCGTTTGAAACATTATCTCATGTGTGATCTTTGTGAGGATTATCTTCAAGCCTCTTCAGTATTTATAGAAGAAAATAATATGAACCTACACTCAAAAAAAAGTCAGTAAAGTCAGCAAAAAATGTTGCTGTGTCAGCAAATTTTTAGTCTGGAGCGTGCTTGCAAAAAAGTTGGTAAATCAGCGAGCTGATTTTTACCAAAAAAATATTAATCTTCAGCAAAAGTTTTGCTAACACTTAGTCGACTGCAAATGAAAAAAGTCCTTGCTAAAATCACTAAAATTTTTGTTGAATATTAGTAGACTGAAAAAAACTCAAAAAACTTGTAGCGAAATTTTACTTTAGTTAATTTATTTGCTGAAAATTTAAATATAGAATATGTGTAGAGTTGTTTTTCTTTTTTTGTCATTTCCGTTTCCAGACAAGCTGCGACATCTACATCTTGTCTATCTGGTTGTCGTCCACGCTATGAATGCGGTTGTCAGCACAGTTTTTGTAGCAAAATAAATTAGTAAAACATTAGTTCAAAATTAGTTTAGTGCTAAAAAAATATAACTAAAATTATTGCTGAAAACGGAATTTCAGCAAAAAAAAATTGCTAAAAATTAGTACACCTGATATACAAGACGTTTTACTAATTTTTCTACTAACGTATTTTTTTGAGTGTAGTCATCTCTTCGGTTTATTTTCCCCCGAAATTTTTTCCCCGAGGGGCTGTGTATTGTTTGATACAATTAATAAAATGGGTTTGGATGTGATCTCCAGCGGCCAACCCACACACTGGCCATCAGATCGAAATAAAATACCGGATCTCATTGATTTTGGAGTAACTAAATTTGGTGCACTTAGAACTCTCTTTGGAACTCTCTTCTGATCATACACCCACTATTGTTTCCCCTATAAACCCCCGAATTGTATCTCCAACCGGTGACTTAGCACTTACAGGCAAAGGAACAAATTGGCTAAAATATAAAAAATTTATCAGTACTCATTGCTCGGAAAATATATTGCTAAGAACAACAGAGGACATTGATCTCTCACTTAGGAATTTTGAATCCTATCTTAAACTTGCTGCACGACTTGCTACCAAACCCCCCCCCCCCCCCGACAATCCAGACAAAATTCAATTTTTTCAGTTGATATTGAGCGACTCTTAAATGAAAAAAGAAGAGCTCGTAGAGAGTGGCACCTTCACAGATCTCCTGCACTTAAGGCTCGATTTAAAGAATGCTCAAACAAGTTACGCAAATTACTTGAATTACAAAGAAATAACTCACTGAATGATTTTTTGGAAAACCTGGAGGCTACGGCAAGAACGTACTATTCATTATGGCATGCTACAAAGAATCTAAAAAGACCTGTTATATGTAAACCTCCAATGCGTAAATCTGACGGAAGCTGGGCTAGAAATGATACGGAGAAAGGTGAATTGTTTGCAGAACATTTACAATCTGTATTTATGCCAAACGATCCAAACACAATAGTCGAGTTACCACCAATTTTGCCACGGCACGTAGAGGTACCCATTCGTTTTGAGTTGCGAGAGGTCGAAAATGCTATCTCAGAATTAAACCCAAAAAAAGCTTTTGGTACCGATAAAATTAGTAATAAAATTATCTTGGAGTTACCCCAGATAGCTGTAAGAATAATACTTTTTATTTTTAATGCAATATTACGCCTTGAATATTATCCACCAGTATGGAAGGTCTCCCTCATTAAAATGATACCCAAGCCAGGAAAAGATCTCACTAAAATTGAATCTTATAGGCCTATAAGCCTTTTATCTAATTTATCAAAACTCTTCGAGAAACTTTGGCAAAGAAAATAACGATAACTGTAACTCAACATAACCTAATTCCTGCTCATCAGTTCGGTTTTCGTAAAAAGCATGGCACCATTGAGCAAGTTCACAGACTTGTTAGTGAAATACGAAAGGCCTTTGAGGATAAGAATTACTGTTCTGCACTCTTTATTGACGTATCGCAAGCCTTTGATAAAGTTTGGCACGAAGGTTTGTTATTTAAAATTAAAAATATACTGCCACGTAACACACATAATATTCTCGAAAGCTATATAAGCAATCATAAATTTGTTGTCAAGGAAAGTGATTTCTTCAGCTCTCCTCAAGATATTCGGGCCGGTGTCCCTCAAGGTAGCATTTTAGGCCCACTCTTGTATCTTTTGTATACTTCTGACATGCCAACTGATAGTAATACTAATACGTCTACATTTGCTGATGATACGGCTATCTTGAGTTGTCACAAAAACCCATATGAAGCCTCTCGAATATTGCAGGAACACGTATTTGAACTGGAATCGTGGCTGAAAAAGTGGAAGATAAAGGTGAATGAACAGAAATGTATTCATTTGACTTTTACTTTAAGAAAAGAAACATGCTCTTTTATCAAAATTAACAATCACAAAGTGCCCCAACACTCAAATGTCAAATATCTTGGTATACATCTTGATCGTCGTCTCACGTGGAAGAACCATATCGACGCCAAAATAACACAAATAAAACTTAAAGCAATAGAACTTAATTGGCTAATTGGAAGAAATTCTAGACTTGGCCTTGATTGCAAGTTGTTGTTGTATAATTCGATTTTGAAACCTATATGGTGCTACGGCATCCAAATCTGGGGCACTGCGTCTGCATCAAATGTTCAAAAACTTCAAAGGAAGCAGAACAATATTTTGTCTGCGCACCATGGTATATAAGAAATGCGAACATACACTCAGATTTGAATGTTCCCACCGTTAATGATGAAATCGCGAGATACACCTTAAACTACTTAAAGAGGCTGCAACTGCCCCCAAATTCATTGGCTCGTAAACTGCTTGAGGATAAAGGACACCGACGCCTCCTAAGAAGGACCACCGCTGATTTGGCTCTATAGAATAAATGTATATTCTTTATAACAAAATGTTGGTTTTTAATTTCTATTTAAAAAATTAAAAATTAGTTTTTTCGACCTTTTTAAAATTAAACTTCTAATTTATCGTTTTTAACTTTTTCTATACATTTACTTTGCATCAAATTAAAAAAATATTTAATGTTTAAAATTAAAATTTAGTCTGGCACTGGTTGGGCTTAATATTTTAGCTTTAGTACATAAGATTTGATAAATTTATTGTTAGTTCACTGTTGTGAAGATTCAATAAATAAAATTATGAAATAAAAAAAAAAAATTTAATTTTCTTTTTAACTTAAGGGCAATTTTATAAATTTTTAAATATATTATCAGAGTTTTTGAGGTAATTTTCTTATTTTTAATTGATTTTTTAATTTAATTATGGCCAACGCAAAAAACGAGTCAACTGCCATTAAATGACCTATCACGAGACCGGTCGATCGGGGGCATACTGAAGGCACTTCCACTATATTTGTGTGTGTGTTAGTATTGTTTTCTATTTTTTTCTTTTCCATTTTGTTTATTTGCTTGTAGTGTTTGTTTTTTCTTTTTCTTTTTTATTTGAACAGAAACGAAAAATATATAACTTTACCATCAGCCAGCCACCACGCATAAGCAACATTGGCTCAGACGGTAGAGCGTTTGCCTTACAAGCAGGGGGTTGTGTTATCGAGTCCTACTTCGACGCCAAGTAGATTATTTTTTATTAGTTTATTTGAAAAGCTATTTTTAGACACACCACCTTACTGTCACAAGGTGTCTAAACTGTGGCAATTGGTCATTTCCAATGACAACGCAATGTTAAAGTGATATGTCTCTTTCAAACAAAAAGATCGATCAACGACCGGTCTCCGCCCCCTTGGGACCTGTCCTGCGTGTCATCTGGGACCGGTCCCTTTCCCCTTAGGGTAAGTACACGCACACGACATTATTTGTAAATTTTTTACAAATACCTACACTCAAAAAAAAAGTCAGCAGAAAATGTTACTGTGTCAGCAAATTTTTAGTCAGGAGCGTGCTTGCAAAAAAGTTGGTAATTTCAGCAAAAGTGTTTGCTGAAAATCAGCGAGCTGATTTTTAACTCAAAAAATAGTAATCTTAGCAAAAGTTTTGCTAACACTTAGTCGATTGCAAATGAAAAAAATCATTGCTAAAATCACTAAACTTTTTGCTGAATATTAGTAGACTGAAAAAAACTCAAAAAATTTGTAGATAAATTTTACTTTAGTTAATTTATTTGCTGAAAATTTAAATATAGAAATTGTGTAGAGTTGTTTTTTTAATTATTATTTCCGTTGTCTGTACTACATCCAGGCAAGCTGCGATATCTACATCCTGTCTATCTGGTTGTCGTCCACGCTATAATTGCGGTTATCAGCACAATTTTTTTAGCAAAATATATTTGTAAAACATTAGTTCAAAATTAGTTTAGTGCTAAAAAAAATATAACCCCAAGTAAAAAAAATTATATGGAGCCATATGAAGTTATATTTAATTATATATAATCTTTTATGTAATTAGATATAATTATATCCGAAAAATGAGAACATCTTATTGTATCGAATTGTATACAATTGTATACAATTTGGTACAATTTGATAGAATTTTATGCAATTCGATACAATTGTATCCGAATTTTGTCCTCATCCAATTACATCAAATTATATCTTTTTGTATAAAATTATATAAAATGTTATAAAAGTGGACATAGTTTGATACAATTATATATAAAAATTGACCTTATACTTTAGATCATATTATATATGACCACATCTAACAATATACAAAAATTATTTTTTTAAATAAAAAAGATATGCAATATCTGGAGATCAGACCTGAGGGATTTCAATTACAATTGCAAATAAATGTAATTGAAATTAAAAAAAACTCAATTACATTTCATGTAACTGTAATTGAAAATTTTCAATTACAAGTAATTGTAATTGAAAGTGATTTCAATTACAAATTTCAATTACATTTAGAATTGAACTGTTTTTTGTTAAAATTTTGTAGAAAAAACTGACTGGGATAGGTTGGATAGGCATGGATAAGTATAAAAAGAATACGTCATGTTGGGCTGACCCCTCACTTGTGCTTTTTGTCATTATTTCGAACCCGGAAATCCGGCGTGCTAGGTCAACTCCTTACTCACTACACCACAAACACTATGTCTGTTCCCGTACTTTACCGCGGTTACCCAAACTAGCCCAAAGGCGTTCCCGTACTCAAAATAGCGTGTAAATTGTTGTTGTTTGGGCTGTTTTGGGATCCCGCGGGTACCCGCAGTAACGTACGGGACCGCACATACTTATTAATTTTAATGACTAATTTTGAATTTATATGTTTTATTTGGAAAACAAATACGGTATAAAATTCATTTACCAATACCAATTAATAGTTGTGTGTGTTATCAATACAATCCACAATTCGGTTGGTTCTACAGAAACTCGAATTTAAGATCATATTTGATTAGGATACCCGTATTTGTAGTTACCACTTTCGAATATTGAAATTTTTATAATAAACGTTATAGATAACACTAATTTTCTTGTATATTCACTAAATAAATGGCTGCTTCTACTTCATAGAATTATTAAACTGATACTAATTTTAAAATTGATTGTAGATACCAATAATTTGTTAAAAGAATTGTTTTTTAGTTAATTTTCCCTATTTTTAATACCTAGTAAAATATTTTTGGTATAGTTTTCAATTATAGGTCACTCCAAATAAAATAACGTCCTGGCAAATTCATTTTAATGGTTTTGATCGAAATCCAACCAATCTTTCTCCTGTGTGGGTAAAAGGTTCGATGCATCTTAAAATAATATCTCAAAATATGAATTATGTATTTCATATTTTATTTCTGTGAAGAAACATAAAATTCTTCAAAAGAAAATAAAATTTTTATATTTTAAATTGTTGACAAATGAAAATATTTGTTTGTTATGTGCTTTTTATTACACGACAATTTTGTCAAGGTTGTGCTGTGACAATTTTTCTCAGAATACCAAAATTATAATAATTTTCATTCACACAAGTTTTGTGACAATTTTGTTATTGTTATAAAGTTTAGAATAAAGCACCGTAAGTTGTTTGAGTTTCACGTGAAAAAACTGTTATACTCCAAAAACAAAAACGATTTTTCACGACAATAAGTTTCACGTGAAAATTTGAAAACAAACTTTCACGCAAATTTAATGCACAAGACTATTATTTTTCTTGGGGAAAAGTGATATTTTGTGTTTATTGTAATTGTGGCTTTGTTATAAAATTAAAAAAATGTTAATTTTTATAACTTAGCCCCTGTTTATGAAAGCAAAGTAACGAAAATTTGTTTTTGTTTCGCATATATTTTCGACGAAAGTAATTGTCAATTGCTATCGTTTAGAGTATTTTCGTAATAGATAAACAGGCCCTTAAATTGCAATTTGAGGTCTTTAAAGTTCGAGTGAAATTTTTCTACGTGAAAAACAACTTACGGTGCTTAAGGTTGTAAATGTATAAATATTTGAAATAAAGCTGAACATATTTTTTTGAAACATTTGCATGTTGTTTAGTTTTTTTTTTTGGCACTTTTAAAGCTTTTTTGGCACTTTTTTGGCATCATTTAGGCACCAAACGAAAATTCTCAAATACCATCAATGTCACATACCTTATATTATTAACAAAGTGAACATAATAACTCGCATATTATACCCTTTTATAAATCGGAATGCTAGTCTGACAATTAATAACAAAAAACTTATATTAAAGTATATATTCCATGCAGTCATGTTCTGTGCAGCTCCAGTTTGGTCTACAAGTGCAAGTTGCCATATCAAAAAACTCCAAATAGCTCAAAACAAGTTATTAAAGTTAATTTATAATCTACCGTGGGTTTTTTCTACCAAACGCCTCCATGATATTGCTGATATAGATTTAGTTAACGACAGAATTAAAAAGCTTACAGAAAATTTTAATTTCAGATGTTTGAATTCTGATTTCATACATATCAATGAGCTAGCGTCATCTTAAGATTCCTTCTAGTCTGTAGTCAATAAGTAGTTTTAAGTTAATTCAAATAGCTTTTTAGACCAATCTTTGTTCCTCCAATAAAATATTGTTAATAAGTATATAAAATTTTTATGGTAAATATTTTTAATTATTAAGCTGAAAAAGAGAAATCTTGAACACTTTATATTTATTGATAATTAAGTGAAAATGTAAATATTTTGAACAAATAAATTGAATTGAATTAAAAATTAATAGAGCTCTGACCATCAATTCTATATATTTCGGATATGCTGATTATAATGGCGTACTTTATTTTTCGATAAATGGTACAGATTTTTGCTAAATATCTTTAAAGTTTGGCGGTTTTCCATTTAGTTTTTTATATATAAAAATTTTGAAATGCAATCAAAATAAATGTTTTGGGGTGAAATGTAGGTACAAGTACTTGCTGAGTTTTATGGTACTTGCTAAGTACTTCTGGTACTTGCCAAGTCCTATGGTACTTGCTAAGTACTTTCGGTATTTGCTAAGTACTATGGTACTTGCTAAGTAATTTTGGTATTTTCCCAGAATTTTCTGTAATTGAATTTGCAAATTCTGTATTAACCATATTTTGGTAAACAAGAAATGGTTTCAGAGTTTAACCATTTTAAAAGACGATTTACAATGAAAAATTTTACCATTATAGAGTTAAATCACACATTTTTGTAACGAAATTTAACATTTAACTGAATTTTTCGCTGGTGTTCTAATAGTTTAAATTTTTTGAAAATATCCAACAAAATGTCGCGTGTCACCTAAAACCTACTCGCGTGCCACTACTGACACACGTGTCATAGTTTTGCCGGCCCTGTTCTATACCTATACAAAAAATATTTGAATGTATGTGAAAAAATGTGTTTGTTGACAAAAGAAGAAGAGTTTGATATGTATAAGGTCTATGACTTTCAAGGCCTAGTGGCAATGGCATGTTGTTTTTTCTTTGTCAATGCATTTGTTTGTAAATTACGAATTTATTATTTTTTTATCTCTAAAAAAAACAAAATAAATTTGTTGTAATGTTAACATATTTAATCGTTTCAAACAGACCTATCAAGAAGTTGGTTAACAGAGGTTGAGTATCCTACCATCCCTTAATTGCCACTAGGCCTTGAAAGTCATAGACTTTATAAATATTAAACTCTTCTCCTTTTGTCAACAAACACATTTTTGAAAGTTGTTTTAAATACTTTCGAAACAGAAAAAGAGCACTTATCGCTCCATTCTAACAAATTTAAAAGTTGTTTGTTTCGAATGACTTACATATATTTTTGCTGGGAATAAGTACTTTTTTCCAAAAACTGCTATTTTTCTTCATCAATATAATCATATAAAAATATATGTTTCACAACACTCGACAAGTTATAATTGTATAAAATCATAAATGATTATATAAAAATCATATCTGATTATATAAAAATTATTTTTACTAGGGTATTTAAATAAAAACTAAAAATCAACATTTTTGCCACAATAATCCTAACAACAATTGATGTAAAACGAAAGTTGGAAAAAATTACACTCTAATATACATGCAAATAATAATAGCCATTGGCTAAAAACATTTGTATAGAATAAATCATATTTTGGCCACGTATTTAGTTACAAATTAAAGAAATTGATACACAGAATGTAGTCAAAAACTATATACATATCTGTAGACTTTTAATAAAAGAATTTAAGGAGTGTTAATTCCTAAGGACACCATTATAAAGGAAATATTGGATGAATTGCCAAAACTCAAATAACAATCCCCTTTACTATCTAAAAGAAAAAGTCGATTTTAAATTACAAAAGTCGACTATTATTTTAAATTTCGTACCACAAAAAATATTCAAAAGTACCTAAAAATTCTGATTTAAATTCGAAGTTTCCATTTGTTTTTATTTTATATTTATTTATTTTGCTTTTATTGTTTTTAAAATTTTGTTTACATTTATTTACAGTTTCCTTTTTATTTTTGAACTTTTTGTTTTCTATAAAAATAAAAAAATTTTTTCAATGTAGATTAGGGTCGTTCATAAAAACAAAACTTGGATTTTGCTATGGGCCAACCGCAATATAAATTAAGCACTGTGAAAAATTAACACATGATTTTTTTTAATTTTTTATTAAGGTTTAGGGGTCGCTACCGGGCCCTAAAGTTTAGTATTTTTGAGAAAAATCGCTGCCTCTATTCCTTGTTCATGAGTGCGTATTAGATATGGGCACGTGAGCGAATTTGTACTCACACTCACTCACGCTCACGTGAGTAAATTTAACTTTCAGTCACACTCACGCGTTATCACGCGTGATTCACGTGAATCACGCAAATTCCCGAAACAAAAGCTTCCCAGAAAAAAATAATATTCAAAAATCAAGAAAAATTAAACTTGAAATTGCGCCCGGTATAGGGTTTGGGGTTCGGAAATTTCCGGGCGGGGGTTGGATATGCAAATACTAGCTAGCCAAAGCAGAAACACAATAATGGGTGCTCATTAATAACACCTAAATAATAAAGTAATTAATCGAGTAAGTAGCACACAAAGGGTTTCACTAGTTACCAGGCTATTTACTCGCTGAATTATTAAGAAATATCCTGTAAAATTTTTTTAAATCGTTTTCAAACCAAACTAATTCTGCAACTGGTTGCACTGCAACCGATTCTATGGAACTGGTTCCGGAACTATGACAGACTTAGACTAATGTAGAGTAAGTTCTAGAACTAGTTCCAGAACTGATTCTATTGCAACCGGTTCCACTTTGGAGCTATAGAAGTGGTTGCTTTTGAGACAATTTCAAACAAAAATCATCGGTGTTAGAATTGATAGTAAAATGGGTTGTAACGAAAAAAAATCCTACAACCGATTCTTTGGAACAGAAAACTTTCCTACACTCAAAATAATACGTCTGTTGGCTGGACAGAAAAATTTGTTACTTTAACAAAATTTATTCCTGTTTTTGGTTTAAAATAAAATTTGTTGATTTTAACAAATTCTTTTGTTAAATTTAAATAATCTTAATTTAAGTAAGAAATTTGTAAAACTACAGTTTTATCTGTAATTATACTGAGTCATAGAATTTATCCAAATTTAGGGTCTCGGGACCCTCCCCGAGCCTACTCCATAGCGTTTGGTCTATCTCGCTTAGTTTTCGAGATATGTGGCATTTTATGTAGTGAAAATTTTTATTAAAAATTTCCGAGGGCCAAGGCCCCGCCAAGATACATTTTTGGATAGAGATAACCCCTTTCGCTGGGGTACGGTTAGGGGTAGTCGAAATGTTTATCAATTTTGCTCTATCTCTCTTAGTTTTCGAAGTATGGGCCATTTTAAAAAATCGGGAGAGAAAGAAATAGCGCATCTTTAAAACTTCGGATACAGTGGTGGCGCCATCTACCGGGTAATAACAGTAACATGAAAATATTATATTTTAACAATAAATTCTTTTAAATTTAACGCATGGATTCTTAAAAATTAGTTTAAAGAACCCTCATTCATCTTAAAAACACATTGACACGGTGCGAAAATATGATTTAAATAACATACATTTAAATTTAAATTTAACGGTTCGTTGTAATTCAAATAATCTGTGGTTATCATACACAGAGTTGAATATAATCAGCTGAGATATCTTAAGAATTAAGGTTCAAAGCAAAAAAGAGTAATAATAACAAAGGATAAAAATAGCATTGTTAAATTTCGTTGATGTTAGTCTAAGCTGAGTTGTTGATAACAAATTAGATTTGCTTTCAACTGTCACATAAGTAGACAGTTATTAATTATTAACCCATTCAAGGCGAAAGGCACTGATGATGGCTTTGTAGCGAAAGCCGAAAATACGTATTCTGTCTTGCTGGTCGTATCGAATTCTTTCAAGAATTTTTATTCTTTGTAATTTACTTGTAAAAATTGTATCATCTTTCTTTAATATGAAAATAATTTAACCAGAAAGTGATATTAATTTATGATCGAGAGTCAAACTAGGGAACATTCATTTAGTTTTAAATAATTTTGAAAATTAACACTCAAAATTAGTTAAATACTGAGGATTTTTAGTATTGTGTTAAATGAAGATAACTAAAATCTTTGCTTAAATCAGTATTTTAATTAAAAATTTGTTAAAATTTAATCGCGGAAGCCCGAAGAGTGGTCTCAGATATAGTTCACTGATGTCTCGAAACAGGCTAATGGTGACACGGGGGAAGGTATCTTTGGACCCAGATTCCAACGTGCTCTACCAATGGGCGAGTACCCCTCTGTTTTTCAGGCGGAGATTTTCGCCATCTGCGTATGTGAGAGAGTGCTTGCGGAGGGGCACGGTTAGATCCCGCATCTACATTCTCTGAAATCCAGGCTGCGCTAAAGGCTCTAGGAGCGTACGGGGTATCATCTGGGCACTATGGGCTCAGATACCAGCTTCACAAACAGGGCCGGACAGACACTGATGTTTGCAGGTTTAGTGAGCTGGATAGTGAGACATCGGAGCATATTCTCTGCGAAAGTCAGAGACTGTGTGACAGGAGACTCAGATTTCTGGGTGACCGTTTCGCGTCATCTTCGGACGTTTGGGAAAATTCTCCTAACGGGATTATTGGCTTCATTGGTAGCCTTAATCTCTAGGGAACTCTATGCAGCACAAAAGATCTATATTGGTCGCGGTGCGTAGCACAGTGGTTCCAAAAAAAGAAAAAATGGTAATAATTATGGATCTTCTAAACTACTGATCCAATCAAACAAATATGTTTACAAGAACTGAAGAGAAAGATCCAGGCTTTTAGAAAATTAGTATCGTAGCCACCCTGTGCTACAGGGTATCAAAGTTGACCATCGCGGGTATACAAAACGTTTATTGTCGTGCAACTTTTACAAATGTAACTTTTACAAATGTATATGTTAAAAACATATAAAAACAAGTAAAAACATGGCATATTTTTAATTTTAAGTACTGAAAATACAGATTTTAAGCTATAAATTCGATACTGGTAGTTTTAATAAGTAAAATTATTATCTATAAATTTTTTGTAAAAAAAACACCCAAGATTATAAAATAAAAAATAAAAAAATTGTAATTTTTATATAAAATAATAAATACCGGTAAAATACCGGTAACTACCCATAAAAATAACGGTATCGGTAACGATAACGGTATTTAGAAATT
Organism: Leucophora obtusa; assembly: GCA_949987735.1. Classification (NCBI taxonomy): domain Eukaryota; kingdom Metazoa; phylum Arthropoda; class Insecta; order Diptera; family Anthomyiidae; genus Leucophora; species Leucophora obtusa. The sequence continues at coordinate 99,148,881 of OX465298.1, forward strand.
TTTTTAGAGGTATCGATAACGGTAACGGTATTCAATTTGAAACGGTATTTTAGCGATAACGGTATTATAACGATAACGGTAACCAACCTTGCTAAAAGTTTAAAAAATATTTAACTTTGAATTTCAAAATTTTAATTTTTTTGGTTTTTTCCCAATAAGTTTTTTATTATCAGAACAAAATATTCGAAATTATGTTGTGTCATTGTTATGACCTTTCTTAATTTCAGAATAAAAACTATTTTCAATTATCTCGAGCCGTTTAGCAGTGATAGTTTTTTAAAATCAAAACTTTTATTTTAATATTTTGAAATAAAATTGATTGTAATTTTTTTTTGTTTTTTACCGGGGTGTTTAATATTTGAAATAGTTTTTAATATTTTTTTATATATTATCAAATAAGAATTATTTACCTATTCAACGATATATATCAACGGTGGGCAAATGCGGCCCTTTGCTGATTTTTGTGCGGCCCTTGTTGAAATTTAAATTTAGATTTTTTTTATTTCAAACATTTTTTTAATATCTTATTTCGCAATGTTCTAAATTTTTTTATTTCGAAAATTTTTAGATAAAAAATTAGGGCCAGTTTTATTGTCAGGGCTATAATCGATTTGAAAATTTCTTACTTAAGAGATATTTAAGGAACAATATTACTCTTTGGGCCAGTTTAGTTAGAAATTTCTTACTTAAAAAGAATTTAAGACAAAAATCGATCTTACTTCTGACCATAGTCGGGAAGTATTCAGTACCTCAGTACTTAAGTACTAGTAAAGTACAAGTATTTGGCACTTGTACTTAAAAAAAATAAGTACAAGTACTTTGAATGTACTTGTACTTAAGTACAAGTACTTTAAATGTACAATTTTCTCCGCTCCTCCGATGAATTGTATTATGGGACACAAACCCATGGAATCTACAAGAGTCCGAGAATATTTTCAGCCATAAAAGTTGTCCATAAATTTGGTTTTTTATAAGGTAAAAATTTAAAAATAAAAATTTTTCGTGCGCTTTCCAGGAAAATATAGGAATGGTCAGGGATTGAACTGTGCATAGAATCGAAGGATAAAACCGTAGATTCCGTAACTATTTTCTTATCAAATATCGAATGTAGGTTTTAGAGAAAAAAATGGTTTATGTGTTAAAAACAATTAATTTAATGCCCAATCCAGGTCAAATTAGGAATGGTCAGAAGATACACTATTTCTTCAAAGGACGACCATCATCTGTAAATGCAAAAACACTTTTCGTTTTAAAAATCGAGTGCAGGGTTTGAATTATATTGTAATTTTTTAAATTGTACCAAATTGAAAATTTTTAAAAATGTTGCCTTAATTTTCTTAGCTCGTCCGATCATTTGGAAAATGAGTCACATACCAACGGACTCTACTTGACTCCAAGAGTATTTTAAGGTATGTCCCATTTTGGCGAATCGCCGTTGTGTACTATAAAAGGTCTTCCAAAATCATCCATAAATTTTAATTTTTGGCAAATTTGAAAAATATGGCAGTATTATTTTTTCTGCTCCTCCGAAGATTTGGAAAATGGGACACATACCTATAGAAACTACTTGACTCCAAGAAAATTTTATGTGTGTCTAATCTTGGCGAATCGCCTTAGGGCCTTACAACCGGCCATAAAAGCTATCCATAAATTTGGTTTTTTATATGGTAAAAATTTTGAAATAAAAATTTTAGGTGCGCTTTCCAGGAAAATATAGGAATGGTCAGGGCCTTAGTTATGCCTGAATTTGAAGCATGAAAACCGAGGATTCTTAATCTATTTCTGTTTAAGAAATCGTGTGTAGATTTTAGAACAAAAATTGGTTTATGTGTTGTAACCCAGATTTCCGGAAATATTTAATTTAATACCCATTCCAGGCAAAATTAGGAATGGTCAAAAGATGAACTATTTTCTTGAAGGTCGGCCACCATCTGTAAATACAAATGCAATTTTAATTTTTAAAATCGAGTGCAGATTTTAAAATTTCCCAAAAAAACAATTTTACGGACTCTCCAGCACGTACGGATTCATGAATCCGGCTTTTACGGCACGTTAACTGTCCGTAATGTACGTATCCGTTAATGCTTGTACGTATACGGAACATTAACGGACCATATAAATGGATTTTCGAACACAATACGTTTTAACTCCGTATTGGTGTATCCGTTTCCGTAACCTTAAATACGGATTTCATCGGTTTGTTTACAAAATAAAAAAATATATTTTTGTATTATATAATGGGAATATATGGAGAATATCCAATAGAGGGAATTCTTTCTATCACACCATTAATCAAACAACATCAAGTAACAAGGTAAGATTTATGAAACTTAGTGTTTTGTGTATAACATGTGAGAATTTGCATCGTGTACACGGTCAATTAAACCATAACTAATTTATTGTCTCTTTTCCATATAGATGTTGGATTTTACTCCGGGTCCCTAAGTGCTGGATAAATAGGTAAACCGAGCTGGATGTGCTAAATATTGTAATTATAAATAATAATTATTAATGAATTTATAAAAAAGAAAAATAAGTACTTTGTATTGAAAATAATAAACATATGGTCTATTTTTGTTGAAAAAATCGGTAGGATACGGACAAGGAAATACTCCGTTATTACACGACATAACGGTCCGGAAACGGTCCGGCATTGACGGACTTTCAGCGGACTAGTCCGTTTTTTACATGACATAACGGTCCGTAAACGGTCCGTCATTGACGGACTTTAAACGGACTTGTCCGTTTTTAACACGACATACCGGTCCGTAAACGGTCCGTCAGTGACGGATTTTCAACGGATTCGAATCAGTTTCGATGTTCCTTATGATCCGTTTTATGGTCCGTATACGGATCCAGAAAACGGTACGTATACGGAGTTGGATTCCGTTTATGACGGACCGAAAACGGTGCGTAAACGGAACGAATTGTTTCTTGGGTTATTATAATTTTTGAAATTGTATCAAATTGGGAATTTTTAAAAATGTTATCAAAATTTAAAAGAATTGTCAAAAATTAGATAAAATCTCCCAAATTGTAAAATATCGTAAAAGTTTTGAAAAAATCGTTTTGAAAAAATTGTCAATATGTGAAAAATTATCAAAAAAATCGTCAAAATTTGGAAAATTGGAAAAATTTCGGGAAATTTTGAAAAATTGAAAAAAATTAAAAAATTTTAAAAAAATACCAAATTTAAAAAAGTTGTCAAAAATTGGAAAAAATTGCAAAAGTTGCCAAAATTGAAAAAATGTAAAAATTTGTGAAAATCGACATAAATAAGAAAAAATCGCCAAAATTAAAAAAATTGTCCAGGTATTAAAAAACGAAATTTCCAAAATTTATTTCTCGAATTTATTTTTCCTTGTTACAAAACCGTTGTAGTTTTCATTTAACTCATTTGGTTTTAAAGATACTAGCGATATTACAAATAAAAGCCCTTTTCTCTCTACGAGGCTTAGTTTTTGAGAAAAACGCGATTTTAAAATCTAGCAATGCAAGATTTTGGCAATTCTAGCAATTTTTTCCAATTTTTGACAACTTTTTGAAATTTTGGTAATTTTTTAAAAATTTTTAATTTTTCAAAATTTCCCGATTTTTTCCAATTTTCCAAACTTTGACGATTTTGGTAATTTTACACATATTGACAATTTTTTCAAAACGATTTTTTCAAAAATTTTACGATATTTTACAATTTTGGAGATTTTGTCTAATTTTTGACAATTTTTTTAAATTTTGACTATTTGGGCAATTTTTTCAAATACTGACGATTTTTTCAAGTTATGACGATTTTTTTCAAAATTTTTCAATTTTGCCAATTTTTCAAAATTTTCCGATTTTTTCCAATTTTTAACGACTTTTTGAAATTTTAACGATTTTGGTAATTTTTTCAAATATTGACAATTTTTTCAAAACAATTTTTTCAAAATTTTTACAACATTTTGCAATTTTGTCTAATTTTTGACGATTTTTTTTAAATTTTTCAAATATTGACAATTTTTTCAAGTTATGACGATTTTTTCAAAATTTTTCAATTTATGCAATTTTTTAAATTTTGGGCGATTTTTTCTAAATTTTAACGATTTTTTTAATTTGGCGATTTTTTTAATTTTTGGCGATGTTGAGAAATTTTGAAGATTTTTTAACATTTTGTCGATTTTTAAAATTTTTTTATAAAATCTACATGATTCAATTTTTTTTCTTCAATTTTTGCCATTTTTTTTAATTTTTGACGATTTTTTTAAATTTTGAATTTTTTCACTTTTGACGTTTTTTTTAATTTTACAGTATTTCTCACTTTTGATAATTTTTTTTAATTTTGGCCATTTTTTAAAATTTTTGCATTTTTGTTTTGGCGATTTTTTCTGATATTTGAAACTTTTCAATTTCAGCTATGTTTTTTCAATTTTTAAAATTCAAAATCTAGGGACTATAGCTGCGTTTGTGCAGTATTCCTATCAATGATATCTCGAACAATTTTGACAGTAGAAAGCCGGAATACGTTGAAAAACTGTCAAAATCGTTCTTGATAACACTGATAGAGAGTCACACAAACACAGCTAATATTACTGTTGGATATAGTGTAACTAAGTTACCGTTTTTGTTTTTTATAATAACTAAATTATTTTAATGGGAGCGAGCATTGTTAGCGGCTCGATTTCAAAAAACTCAATTAAATTTCGTTAAAGAGCTACTCGATAAAAAAAGCACTATGAAATTTTTTATACTAGCTGCTCGATTTAAAAAACTCATTCAGTTTTGTAAACGAGCCTTTTCATTTTTATAAGCTCTTTATTTTTTTTAGTTGCGAGCTTTTTTCATTTGAGCAGCTCTTTTAATTTTGGCTTCCGAGCTTTTTAAAAAAATGTATATATTTATGGCTCACTCGAGCTTTCTTTCCATCCCTGGTATAAATACCAGGTTTACGCTATGTAACATTAATATACGACGCTACATGAATCCCACTAATCTTTTTTAGGCTTGTTAACTGGTTCTTCCTGAGTCTTTTATTAAAATTTTTAATTTTTTTGTATTTTTTTTTTAAAAGACATAAACAGACAAAATATAGTATCATAGTACTTAGCGAGTACCATAGTACTTAGCAAGTACCTATAGTACTTAACAAGTACCATAGTACTTAGCAAGTACCAAAGGTACTTAACAAGTACCATGGTACTTAACAAGTACCAAAGGTACTTAACAAGTACCATAGAACTTAACAAGTACCAAAGGTACTTAACAAGTACCATAGTACTTAACAAGTACCAAAGGTACTTAGCAAGTACCATAGTACTTAGCAAGTACCAAAGGCACTTAACAAGTACCATAGAACTTAATAAGTACCACAAGTACTTAGCAAGTACCATATAACTTAGCAAGTACCAAAAGTACTTAACAAGTACCATAGGACTTAGCAAGTACCAAGTGTACTTAGCAAGTACCTTGGACTTAGCAAGTACCAAGTGTACTTAGCAAGTACCTAGTACATTTTAAGGTATTGGTACTTAAGTATCAAGTACTTCCCTAGTAATTGGTACTCATTACAAAGTACATTTGAAACTTGGTACTTGTACTTAAAAAATTTCAAGTACAAGTACCATGGTACTTGTACTTAATGTACTTGTGCCCATCTATGCTTCTGGCTATGAAACTGGCAATTAATTCTTTACATAATAAATTTAACATCTTTTACGCTACTGTCGACATTGACAACTACTTTGTCACAAATTTAAATAACATGTAATTTTGTATTTTAAAAAAATTTTTGTCACATTTTTCAAGTTTTATTTTTGTTTTCATCACATTTATGAAGCTTTTTATAAATATGATGGAGGTTTTTCTTCGAGTGATACTTATATTCAGCAAAATTTTTTTTGTAATTTCAGCAATAATTTCTAGATTACAGTTTGAAACAATTTTACTAAAATTTACTAGTTTTTTCTAGTAATTTCTTTGTACTATAAATCAGTAAATTGAGTTGCTAAAATTACAGAATATACCGCACGGCTAAAAATAGTTAAATTTCCAGTAATAACATCAAAATTTTCAGTAGCCTTTTCAGACTATTTTATTGTGTAGACGAGTTTTCTCAGATTTTACTTTAGTAGAAACTTTGTTTGAAAATTTCTTACCAAAGTAAAGTGTAGAGTTTTCTAAAAGCCGAAAAATTTGAAAACCGCGGTTTCGGTTTTCTAAAATTATAAAAACCGCGGTTTCTAAAGCTGTTTTTTCAAGAGTTTAAATTTTAGCAAATTGTTTAAAACAATATAAAGTTAAAATTTTATAAATTTCGCGGACTACGAAATAGTACTTTTTTAGAAACACGCTGTGGAAATCCGATCTGAATATATGAAACTCAATATCTCTTAAACTACCTGACTTTTTGTTGACTTAACTTATATTATCCATAATAACAAAAAAATTCTTTAAACTAATATTTAATGGAGAAAATGTTCATTGCAATTAAATACAAAATTTTGTAAAATAGGAGCTGAGCTCTTTTCGAAATTCATGATTCAATAATATCGCAGCGAAAATTTTTCTGAGCGCTCAGAAATTATGACTCGTAAGAGACTCTTAAATATGATCATTTTCAGAGTGCTGAAATTTTCGATTTTTCATTACTTCTAAATAACTTAAAAATTAATCTTAAATGACTCATAATAGCTAAAAAATTATAAATTTTCCAATAATGCTCATAATTCAGGGTCTTTTATGAGTCGTAAAAGTGCGCTCGGAAAGAGGCTTCATCGGTGAAGAAATACTTCCTCATATAGCTATAATTTCAGAAGGTCTTAGTGCTCTTTTATGTGTCTTTTCGGGTTCTAATTTGATACTGGAATGCAATCTAGTTATTTATTTTAATTGGTTAAAGTCATTGTTAAAAACCGACTTATTTTTGTCAGTTTTCGGTTTCGGTTTTGAGGCTTGAAAAACCGCGGTATCGGTTTCGATTAAAAGCGAACAGACAGCAAACTCTAGTAAAGTGTTATTAAAATTCGTACTTTGTGCTGACTATAATACTGCAACGCATTGGTCTTAAATTTAGAACTGTGCTTAAAAGTTGGCGTTTTAATTCATCAAAAAGCACTCAAGTTTGTTATCATCGTTTAAATTTAGTGCATAGTGTTCCTTTAAAGGGGCGAGATTTTTTTTGTTGTGCGCAACGAAATTATTAAATTAAAACCCGAATTAAGGATATAATTCTTTATACATGTTTTTTTTCAGTATAATATTCAGTATTTTATAACTCGTTTCAAAATTTCATTGGCCGATTCCGCGATACCGCAGGTTAATGCAAAAAATATGAAAAAAGTGTTCCAAAAATGTTTAATTCTACTTATCTAATTAAAAAATATCAAAACAGAATTTGAAAAAGTTGAGTTTGCAATGAGTTCTTGTGGAACCAGTTTTGGAATATATTTGAGAACAGATTTTATTCTTACATGAAAAATAAAATAAAACATTAGTTTTGTCCGCTTTCCTTTAATGTAAAGATTTGTAGTTTTACTTTTTTAATGTATAGTGCCGCCCTTTATAATTTACGAAAAACCACAATATCGCCCTCGGTGAAAAATCCGTGCCCACCCTTGATATATATAATGTTTATATAATTTATTCCATCGAGTCAAACTAATGCACTCAAAAGAGACATCTCAGGTCAAAATTTATTATTCGATAAATTTTTTCATGCTTAGTAGACTGGCCTTTATTTGTAACGTTGTTCCGAATCCCCCTCTACGAGGCTTATTTTGTGAGGTTACTAGAAAAACTATTCCAGAAAAAAATTCAGCTTAATCGAAGAATTTTTAAGCTATCCCTGGCCCTTCAAAGTTTTAAATGCGATTTACAAGGGGGAAAATAGATTTTTTGGCTTATTTTGAAAATACTGGCTCTTAAATAACTGTATTTCTGGAAAATGTTAATAGAATCGTAATCTAGACTGAATTATTTTTCTTAAAAGGCATAAAAATCCAAAATCGGTTGGAAAATATTGAAGTAATTGTAATTCGCCCAGACCATTGTAGGGTTAAAATGGCATATAATTTTAATAATTTGGGTAATATCAATAATTTTTGTTTTTTAGCTAGCTCTAACATAATCTCTTTAAATTTTTTAGTAATTCAGTTAAAGGATATTGTTTTCTGAAAATTTTGTGAAACCGAGACTACGTTAACCTTTTCTATACCAAGTTCAATTTTAAAAAATTTGAAAAATTCACTTTTGACCTTGATATAAAAAGGGTTAACGTTGTCAAGTTTCACAAAATTTTCAGAAAACAATATCCTTTAACTGAATTAGTAATAAATTTTGAGAGATTATGTTAAAGCTAGCTAAAAAAACAAAAATTAATGATATTACCAAAATTATTAGCATGCTCAATAACATGCTTGTGAGGGAAATTTTTAATAGATCGTTAGCTGAGACTTCAATCTTTAATTTGATATAAGTCTCGGGCTAGACGTCGTTGGAGATCAATATATTCAAGCCATAGAAGTTGTAGAAAATAAATATTTTTGGACAATTTATTGTAGCAAACAAAATATTTTTTTAATTTTAAAAAAAAAATTTTTTACAAATATATTATTTATAACATCCAATTGTATAAAAAAAAATCATAATAGTGTCATTACAAAAGTATTTTAAAAGCATGAAGCGATAGAAGGTAGCATATGAGTAGCCGAGATGCAAAACTCGTTCGTTACAAAAATAAAAAACCAGATGACAATTGATTCAGACTGTTCTTTTGGCGCTTTGTGAGAAGATTTTGCGATTTTTCAACTGGTGAGTTTTTAATCAAGAATGGCATAATATTTAAGAATTAAAAGCATTCAACTCATTTGGTTAATTTAATTAGCCGCAACAAGTTTTTTGATTCTTCCCAAAATTTTTTTAATGTGTAACGAACGAGTTTTGCATCTCAGCTACTCATATATAATACGGTCATTTCAAACGCATTCACTTAGGTCAACTTTGAATGTCTCTGGACAAAAAAGTAATAAAGACATAAGCCTAATATTTTTGGTGCATGCTAATTAGATTGTTTATTACAAACTGTGGGAAAATAAGATAGATCAGAAGACATGAAAAAAATTAATTAATGCCGTTCTTAAACCAGTGTGCGTAGTGCCTTCGTATCTAATATACACTCTTATAAATATTTATTCAAATTTACTACAATAATGGTAGGTAACTGAATGCCTACCTTATTGGCTCTAAAAGTACTAAAAGTGTGTAAATTTAAATGTTTGGGAATTTTGTGTTCAATACAATAAGTGTGTGTAAATTTAAAATACATGTGCCTGAAAAAATACAAATAAATAGAAATAGCTACATTAAGATGCTTACACTCATACAAATAAGTCCGTAAAAATAGCAGAAAAAGTTACTAAAAATTAGTTAAAAATGATGCTGCAGAAAAAACTGCTAATATTAGCAGAATCAGTTTGCTAAATATTAATAAAATGAAAACAGCAAAAAAAACTATTTAATTTACAGAATTTTAGTAATATTTGGGATAAATTTTTGTTAATTGCAAATAACAATTTAACGCTGAAGTCAGCAAAAAAATTGCTAAATAATAGTAAAATGAAAATAGCAAAAAAAACTGTTAAATTTACAAAATTTTTGCTAAAATTTTCTGAAATCAACAAAACATTTGCAGATTACTAGTGGACTGGAAAAAGATAAAAAAGGAGCAAATGAAATGAAAATTAATAAATAATAAATAAATGTGTATTTAATGTGTCAATTAATTGAAATTTTTTTCAATTGGCATTATTCAATGCCTAAATGCCCATTTATAATTGATGAAAGAAGTATTTGTTTTCATGTTTTAATAAAAGAATAAATTAAGAAAAAAAATTAAAAATTCGCGTATTTCTTATATTTTTTTTATATTAAAATGCTTTTTCTTCAAATATGTGTACATTTCATTACCATTGTTTTCATCAATGCAAATTGAAAAAAATTTCATTGGCATTGAATGGTGATGAAATTGTTTGGCTTTGACATTGAGATAAAGTAATGCCAATTATATTTCAATGCCAATGAAAATTTCCCAAGAATGATTTTTTGTAAAAGTGGTAATATTTATAGACAATAATATGTTAACCCATGATACAACCATACTAGGTAGATGCATTAGAACAACAAACACAACAAACAACAACAAAAAATGTAATCGGCTACTTTTGATACATAGCGAAATCATACGAAAAAATCCCTGAACTGTCATAATAAAACCCTGAACTGTCAAACTCTCCCTAATGCATCTACCTAGTATGGTTGTATCATGATGTTAACCAATACAAAATGTTTTTCAGAGACCCTTCTTTTGATTTTCATTGTTTGCTGATCGGATATGTACTTCGGAATTTTTTTGAGTTTCCATTTTCACCTCTAAAGCTCCACCCACAGGAAAGAAGGTGTCGCCGATTAAAAATATTGTATTCTTTAAATAAGCTTAAAAGTACAATATTAGGGGAAAAAATTAGGGTCATCCCCGAAACTCCACTTGCTCCCCAGAGATACTTTTAACCACAATTTTTATATTAAAATGGTTCGTCCAAAATAAACCTTGATCTTTGAAAATTAATGTATTACGATAAATAGAAACTTTTCTCATAAATTTTAATAATTTAGATATTTTATAAGTAAGACAAATTTTCAACCATTTCAATTTAGCTTTATTTAAAAACTTTTTGCATTATTTTTGTCGAGTTAAAAATATGCAGTCATTTTTATGAGTCATTTAACATTATGTTTATAAGCGCTCTAAAATTGGTGGTTTAGTTAAAAAAAATTTGTAAAATTAGCAACTCTTCTTTTAAAAATAAGTAACTAAAATTCAGCAAAATACTGTAAAGTTTGCAAATTTATTGTTAAAAATTAGTAACTAAATTCAGCAAAAAAAAATAGCAAAAAAGTTTGTAAGTTAGTAATGTGGAGGTAGCAGAAAAATTAACTAAAAATTAAATTTTATCTAAAAATTAGTTAAAAGTTTGTTAAGTTGAAGTACTAACAGTTTTACTAACTTTTCTACAAACTTTTTTCTATGAGTGTAGAAATGATTTTATCTGCGCTTTTAGTTAAAACTACGGTTTTTAAAGAAAAAAAACTATAAAATTCTTTTAATATTTTATTTCAACATATTGTAATAGATTTTAATACACATCAATATTGGTACCTTTTACAACCAAAATCTTCTTTATAAGGCTGCACATGAAAATTATTCTTCTTCTTTGATTCGTCTTGAGGACAATGTCATGGTTGAGAGCTTTTATCCACATGTAATTCATTATTTCAACAGCATGTTTTTTGACATCTTCACTGCAAAATCTGATACAAAGACACGATTAGAACTTCGTTACATTCTTTTCAAAGAACCAAAAAATTACTTACCGCACAACTGATATTTTCAGCTATAAATTCAACTGCAAAATTAGCGCCGAATATTAAAATATTTGCTACATATTTCTATTTTTAAATCCTTTTATATTCCATTGGTGTCTGTATTTATTTTGTTAATAAAAACAATTTTTTGACAACTTTTAGTCAAACACAAATAGTTTTATAGTTATGCACAAATGTGTAAATTTAAAACATGATAGATATCAGAGATGGGAGTAATTAATTACTTGGTAATGACCATTGCGGGTTTTCATTACCATTAAATCTATAAAATGAAAATTAAAAAAAAATTCATTACACACAGAGATTCGTTGTGTCAACCGAATTTGTTGCCAACCTAATTTTGGTAGTTATGTGTACTATAATTTAAAAACTATTTAACTGTAGCTCCAACCGAATTTATTTGGTAATTCGGTAGATCCGACCGAATTAAATTAGTGGTTCCTACCAAATTAATTTCGTTAAATAAAACACCGTTTCCAATGATTTTGTTTTTTTAATTTCTTGAAATTACAAATATTAGAATTAATAAGTAAATTCCTAGTATACTTCAAATTTATAATAAAATAAAAAGGGATAAATTAATATGTAAAAAAATCTATTTCACACAAGTAAAACGTCTTTGAAAATCAGTCTTTTTCAAACAAAGAACTTTGAATCTGTGTTCAATTTATTGCTACTTCACACTCTGTACTTCTTGATTTCGATGTTAAATCTCCTGGTTTCAATGTTGTTTATCCTGAATATTAATCGTTGTCTTCAAATTATTGAAATACGATTTTTGTACTATAAGTATATCTTTTATGTACTCGTACATACAAATAAACGTACCTAAGCATATCCAATTACACGCGTCCAATATCATTTATGTGTATATTATGATGTTTGTGTTCATGTAACGCAAAAATTCAAAATATTTATTAAGAATGCTTCATTCAATTATTTATTTTCTTCAAATTTTCTCTAAATATTTTTTTTTAGTTTTCTGGTTTTATTTTGACAATTAAAGTTTTTTCAATAACCGATAATATTGGTTGTGATTACCGAAATATTTAAAATTGTAAATATTTTAAATAATTGGTTTATATGTTACTAACTTTCGGTTATTAAAGCATTTTGATTAGTTGTGATCACCAAAATTATTGAAGAAATTTTAATGTATTTTATTTCGGGTGTTATAACCGATTATCTACAGCAGTATTGACATAATTTATGTTAACGTTGGTTAATGTGACCAACAATCAATTCTAAATTAAAAGTAAATATTTTTTTAAGATTAATTGATCTAGTTTGGTTAATGCAACTAACATGTAATTGGTATTCCTTATTTATTGGGTACAATGTAATAATTTGGTATTTTAATACTATTGTCGCTGTCGAATTGATTTTTAATATTTAATTTTTGCCTTAATTGGTTAGGAACGCCGAATTTTGAGGCAAAATATCACAAATACAATTTATTTACTTATGCAATTGATATTATACCACTGTATTTCAAATTATGTTGTAGTAGTATAATTATGGTAATTCTATTGGATTTTCAACTAAATTATTTTCTGTGTGTACCATTACAAAATGTAATTGCAATGAAAAAAATGTTAATTTCATTTGTTTTCTTTACATGTACTGAAACTAGGGTTTATGTCCCGGGAATCCCGCCCTTTTTTGAATCCCGCAATCCCGGGAATTTTATGCGGGATTTCCCGGGATTTTTTTTTAGTCTTTTACAGTAGTTTTAGCTAGTTTCATTGCAATTTTAGAAGCTTTATTTAAATTTAAAGCATTGATTTTTTTAAACTAATTTAAATAAAGAATATTTAAAATTAAAAAATACGGTTTAAAATTTAATAAACTGAATTAAGCCAAATTGTTTTAGGATGCCAATTGAATTTGGTTTAGTTAAACCGAAAAATATTATATTAGCAATTACCAAATTTACAAACTAAAATACTTGTCCTTCGGGAATTTTTTCTTCTATTTGTTCAAATAAAGCAATATTTATATAGGCTGTTTTAAACTACAAGATTCTCGGAAATATTTTGCAACATTGCCTATATGTTTTGCACGTGTACTGAAGTAAAATCGTACCGCAAATCTTATAGTGCAAACCAGCCTTATACAACATTTCAACATCATTATTTCAGTTCCAAATACCTCCAATAAACTAGGGATTAAAGTTAAAAAATAGTAATTTTTTCGTATTTTCAATTAACATAAGTATTTTGAGTTTCTTTTACTTCAAATAATTTCATTTAAAGTTCAATTGCTATTCCTTTATTTTAAATATATTTTTTAAATATTATTAGTTTTTAAAATAATAAATACTTCAGATGCTATTTCAAATTATTTTGAATTTTTTATATGCTAATTTAAAATGCAACTAAATATGAAAATTAAAAAATTTCTTTTTAAGGAGTTGTGGCATAAAAAATTTCTATTTAAGAAAACTAATTAAAGTTATGAAACTATTTAATATTTTAGTGTCTACTTTTATAAAACAATTTAGGCGAATTTGCCTAAAAATTTATGTGAAAAACGCTCACTTTTAAACTTTTTTATAAAACTAATTCTAGACGGATACTTCTGAAAATCTGCATAGAAAAAAACAAAATATCTAGAAATAGAAATTTTTGGATTTCATGTATAAGAAATTTTTAAGCAAAAAATTGATTTTAGTTCTGACTATAAAACTGGTCCGACACAAGTTTGCACCCATTAACAATTCCAATATATCCTGAAAAAAGCGATCAAAATAATATAACCGTGTCTTTCACTTTTCTATATCAATTCGTTTAACAGCTTAAACCGTGAAATTAATATTTAGGTAACATATAACTAAGAGTTTTTTTTAATTAGGACGGCCTTCCATATAAATATATTACATAAATACTAATTCACGATTTAAATTGCTAAAAGAATTGACCTGGAAAAAGTGGAAGACATGGATATTTAGCCCTCCTTTCAGAACATTTTCTCATGGATACAACCAAAAGAGAAATTTTGTCGAACGGTGTTTAACCAAAAAGTAGTTTTTCAAGTACATTATATGTCGAATTTATATATTTTCTAACGAGCGGGAATTCCCGGGATCCCGGGAACTTCCGAAAAAAATCCCGCTGTCCCGGGAAATGAAAAAGTCCGGGAAAAGAAAAACCCTAACTGAAACGTTTTTATAATTTTCATTACAATACGCAATGGTAGTAAAAACAAAAAGGCATTTTCATTTTGTCTACACTAGGTAGACAAATGAAATTTCATTACCATTAGTTAACATAATGATGTAAAGAACGTTTTGTTCTTTGTTCTACACTAAAAAATTTTTCTTTATGGAAATTTTTTTCGCAATTCCACGAAAAAAGACTTTATGGTACAAAAACTGAATTAAAAAACCTTATCAGTGATTAACATTCTGCAAACAAATATATTGCTGTAAGAAATTTTCTTTTTACAAATTTTTTTTAGCGATATTTTTTCGCGATTTTTTTTTTAACTAGCCACCAAACTTTGTTGTATGAAATGGGCATTATAGTCCCTAGATTACAAATTTTAAGAAACCGCACTTAAAAATTTCAAAAATAATGGTGGGACGCGAAAAAAGACTATGATAAAAAAAATTTAATTAAAACACTTATTCAGCGACATACATTCTGCAAACAAATCTATTGCTGTAAGAATTTTCCTTTTTGTAAATTATTTTTTCCCAATTTTTTTTACGGTTTTTTTTTTAACTAGCCCCCAAACTTTGTTGTATGAAACGGGTATTATAGTCACCAGAATATAAATTTTAAGAAACCGCACGGTGCTTAATATAATTGCGGTTGGCCCATACCAAAATCCAACTTTTGTTTTTATGAACGACCCTACTGTTTATATTTTGACTTTTAAGCCATATACATCGGGGCCTAGATCCTCCAACATACATTTTTTTTATCCTCTTCACCAAAAACATTCCGTGAGTGAAAAACATTTAAGATTTTTAATTTTTGTTCAGATATAAATGTATCCGAATAATGGCGCGATATAATTTGATCTGGTTTAATATAGTGGTATAAAATTATAGCTGAAATTATACAAACATATAAAAAATCAAATATTGTTGTATCCGGTTTAGACATTGTAAATTTCACTGAAATCCTAATATTTTTACAGAAATAATTACCTGAGAGTTTGTCAGACCTAATACTTCATAAAAGCTAGTAAACTTTTTAGATTTTGATAAAATGACATTTTACAGGAAAGCATTTTACAGGAAAGCAAAAATTTAAACCGTTTATATAAATTTTTTAGCAATTTCTTTCCATTTTTATGGAAAGAAATTTTTATTTTTAACAGCCTCTGGAAAAATGATCTCCAAAAAAATAAATCCTTTTGGCTAACGAGATTTGAAAACAAAACTTCTAATCAATTGCTTGAGATTTTGTAATTCATTTCGACTTAGGTTGTATTAGAAAAGGAAGTTTTAAATTTTAAAGAAATTTAAGAGCTTAAGGAGAAATAATTAGTTTCGTCCAGGGACGTAACAGTTATAACTGATTGTTTTACAATTATTTCTTGTTTGAATATTTTTAATTTTCTGTTTATTTGCTCTGTTTGATTTTTATTTTTAATTCAAACAAAAACAATCCAAACACGATTTTTATTTTGTCAAAAATAATAAAAGTTATTTTGTGATTTTTTTTTCTTTATCAAAAAATAGCAATTAAGAATATAAATCAAAAGCCATAGAACCAATGACTTCGACAATTATAATATCCTGATGATGTCAACTAGTGTTAATAAAAGATTGACCAGTGATTTAAAGTGAGTAAATATGTATATTCCAGCAACTTCCGGCATTCAATTTAGGTCAATTTTTAATTTTTATTTTATTATCAAATAAAAAAGTTAGTACTTAATTTTTTCAAAAAAGTCATTCTGTAACTTTTATAAAAAGTTTTAAAATGAAAATCAAAAAACAACAGAAATTTATAGAGTAAAATATAAAAATTGAAAAAATTAAAATCTTTGCCAAACTTTGTGATTTTTTGTGCAATATGATTTATAAAATATAGTGCATTATTGAAATATTATAATTAAATAAATTTGGGTGGTGACTTTTTAAGAAATATAACAGTTATTTTGGGTCTCTGGTTTCGTCAATGATTTCAGATTTCACTTATCCAACAGTGACTACACAAATGCAGAAAATAAATGTTACAATTTATTACTTTCTTTTTAAAATTGTGCACGGAAAATAGACTATAGTGAAAACTCCTAATGCTGCAAATGAAATGGAAACTAATAAAATTCTGAAAAAAGTTGATTTTAGTTTTTCACTTATTTTAGTGTTACACATTATTATTTTAGTGTAGAAAATATGAGAAACACAGAAATATGCGAATTCAAAAGTTATGTTAACGACAAAAATCTTGTAAAATGTTCTTAAGTCGACTTAAATTGTATTTCCAAAAGTCCTTTGATATGACTACATACAAAATGGGACAGAAAATTTGTCTACTGTTTGATGTAGAATAAAATTTTATAGAAAAGGCAACTGTCAAATTTTCTAGTAGGACTCTGAATGGGGTATATATAATTTTATCCAAAACGAAATTGTGTTTTTTTTTGAAATGGTATCATATAAAAATAAATATTATTTTGGTATATATAATGTCAATTGGATTAATCGTATCTAATTGTAAATGCAATATACTATTATATACTGATCGATATGTAATACGATGCAACTAAATATGACATCATATTGCAATTTTTTGAGAAATAAAAAATTGTATATGGAGCAATTCCATATGAAAGCGATCACCTTTTGGACAACCCCTCTCCGATTCTAAAATAAATAGTCTCAATCGATTGCCCAGCAAAAAATAATGTACCTACATATTTTTTTTTTTTTTATAGTGACTGGTTTAGTGGTGGTGTACACCACTGTCATGTGACAAAATTGAAGAATTCTTCATGAAAGTTGTTTTAAAAAAAAACTACTAAAGCGATCGCAACGAGTGATAGCTCGTTGGAAAGGTATTGAATCAGGCTTTAATTGAAAAATAAAATTTTCCTAATTTTTCTCAGAAATTTACCTTTTTTCCCATGAAAATTAAAATTTCCCATGAAAATTAAATTTTCCGATTTTCCACAGAAGCTCCTAAATTTTCCGGCTAATTTTTTTTTTTTTTTGGATTCCTCATAATTTTTGCTTTAAGAATCAGCAATAAAAAAATGGGCCCCGACTCCTTGTTTGGACAGGAGAGGAGCATTTAAGAGACCACCTTGTTCTCATTGTTTTTATATTTTTTATAATTGAATTATTTGTAATTATTTAACATTGTTTTATTTTATTATTAAAAATACATTTTAAAAATTATTTTACAGTTAAAAATACATTTATGAAGAAAAAATCTTTCTTATTTTGCTGCTTATACTTAATTACAATATTTATTAAAAATTTCAATTGTCTTGGCATCATTATAAAATTAAAGTAACTTTAAATTTAGCACGTCGGCAGACGAAGAGTACTGCTTTACATTAATTGACATATCAGAAATATTTGGTATGAAGCAATGAAACTTTTGCGTTCCAGTTATAGTTTCGACATTATTATATCTGTTTTGAATTCGTCGCTCCATGGCATCGTGTTCTTTTTGAGTGCATAAAACTGTGTTAATGGCAATTTCCTTGCTTTGAATCCACGAAAACAAATGTTGTACATTTAAGATCTGGTCAGTATATGGCCTTTGCAAACTTGCCTTAGTCGCCATGCGTTTTAGGGTTCCCCCTAACGCATCGCATGGGCCCTTACCGTGGGTAAGGGCCCATTGTTCTTCTTCAATTATGCAAAGATTGTAAAAATTTTTTTTATTCTTGTACTGAGAAGCCGCGCCGTCTGAGAAAAACGTTACTTTGTCGATTGCATCGAATTTTGATCTTAAGAATTCAAACAGTTTCATTTGAAATAAATAAACGGACACATAATTATGAGCTAAACTCTCCGCGACAACAACAAGGCTTACGGTCTGTAGTTCGTTATCTTCGTTTTTGAAATAAATGCAAAAAGGATGCACCGTGCACTGGTCGTTTGCCCAGTGATAAGCCTGAATTTCATCCTGAACGAGAAAAGTGTAATTCTCGGCAAAGTCGCTTATCACAATGAATTCATTTTGGGCTAATTTCTCCTTACTTTCCTCTATAAATTTCGATTGCATCTCGGATATGAAATGGTGCGCCTTCAGTTCATTCAACTTGAATCCGAATTCCTCGATGAATTCCGGAATCTGCTTTACCTGCTCTGGGTCCTTGAGCCAAATTTCTTGGTGGGAGTCGCCAATATGCCCTTCTGTCGAACTAATTCTTTGCTTCTTCTCGCGATGTAAAAAGATGTTTGAAACTGTTCAGAAATCTTGCGTATAGACCATGATTGAGGCAGCACAGATAAAATGAGATATTTCTCCGGAAAAGTGGTCGCTAAATTGAATTTTCTTTTCAACTGCTCAATCATTTGTTTGCCGTCATCAACGTCATCTGCTTGACTGCATTCGTTATCAGAGCCTTCATCAAATATTGTCGCGATTGCACTCATAACCTTGCCTTTTTTCTCTTTCCTGTATTTTTCACTTCGCAACTTTCTTTTTGTAATAGGCGATTCACCTAAAGTGGTAATAGCCTCATTCAAAGGATTCAAAGACATATTGACCATCGGAATGTCTGCCTCACTATCAGATGAAACATTTTGTTCAATTGTCATTTCACTCTCGGATTGTGGTTGCATTTGTTTCAATGCATTTGCTTGTTGAGACAAATCGATTTTACACTTGGGGCAAATGAATTCTGCTTCTTCACCGTATTGTATATTTAATTCATTCATGTATCGCTTCGAAACACCAGTTAATTTTAATACTTTTATCTTTTTCGAACGATGTACACTAGAGTGGTCCAAAAAAACATGAAAGTTGGAATTCGCGATCTCCACAATGTTGCCCCTATTCCTTAATGTCTAAAAACTCTCTGTGCCAAGTTTCAGCTAAATCCGCTGTTATTTAGAGGTAGCACAAAAAGTTGTCTTTTAAGAATTAGTAATTTATCTCTAGAGTAATTTATACAAAAAGTAGGGTTGACTTTAAATTTAATTATTTCTTAACCTGTACGCTATTATTTAACAATTTTTTTTAAATCTGGTCTTAATTAATGTGAATATAAGGAATTTGAAATCAAAACTTAAAAAAATTAAGCAACTTTTAAGTAATTCGTGGTTTTTTTTAAATTTACACAAAAAAATACATATTTTAGTCAAATTTTAGAAATTTTCCGAAAAGATGTAATTAAAAATTCAACTTGTTTTTGCCTTGTATGCGCAAATTTCTCAAATCTGATCTTTATTTTAACGCAGATTATGAATCAGCAATCGAAACTTGAAAAAATTTTGTGGTTTATGAATTATTCGCGGTTTTTGAAAATTCAAAAAAACTCAAGTTTTTTGAGATATTTTCCCAATTACCTGTAAACGGTGTTATCGAAAAATGCAATTTGTTATACTTTTGCAATTTACTTACCAAGGACCTTCATTATATATAACACTGATTTTAATTTTAAAAAGGATAACAGATATCCTTGCAAATTAAGTTAAAATTTGACATTTTTTAATATTTCGCTATTATTTAGATTGCTATAATTTTATTGCTACCAAAAACCCTATCTCACATAATAGGACATTCCACAGATATATATTAATGCAAAAACGAAATTTTTATATTGGTAAATATAAGAAAACATCCTGATCGAAGTTGATCCTTTTTTTTATGAAATTTTAAAATTTCGCGAAATCCGCGACTCCGATTTCAATTTTGATTTCATATTCGTAATGTACACCTAAAAATATATTAGATTTGATATGTCGCGATCATAATAATTATATTTAATTTTTCTCATTTTTTCCATTATTTTTAATTAATTAAAAATAATAGAACAAGTACAACCTCGAAACTTCAATTGCGATGTGCTACCTCTAAACAAAACTTTTTTGGTGATTTTTTTGATCAGACTACATTTTTTTTCAAAGTGGCATATTTGTAGGGGTGTGGAGCGTGAAAATTCCAACTTTTTTTTTTTGGACTACTCTAATGTCCACTCTTGTTAAAAGGATTGCAGCAAAATTTATTCATTTTACTTTAAATTGTCTTTACAGCTTCACTCTTTACTTTACAAAAAAAACACTTTAACACTTTCACGTTTAGTATTCAACTAAAATTTGACTCAGAGTGTGTGAAGTATTTATATTTATTTTTTGGTAAAAAATAGGTAAAAAAAAATAAGCGATATTTGCTTTTCTTTAATAGGAAAATTTGCGTGAACTACTGGTCATAAAATGTTTTTTAAAGAGGGACTTAATTGGTTACTGCCAATAAGCCGACCACAAGGTCATAAAATGTTTTGTAAATTTTTAAATTACCAGGTAATAAATATTTCGCCATATTTATGGAAAATCCGTGTTTTATGACTTGTTTCTGCACGTGTCATTTTAGGCGAAATATTTATAACCTGGTAATTTAAAAAATTTACAAAACATTTTATGACCTGTAGCCTCAGTCGGGTTTGGTGTGCCATTACATGCCACTGCTGCTATTATCCATGGATTTATGGCCGATCTTGTGAAGGCGGGCAGACCATATTCACTACACACTCAACTAGGGGCTCTTAAAAAAAATTGATTTTTTCTTCATAAATGTATTTTTAACTGTAAAATAATTTTTAAAATGTATTTTTAATAATAAAATAAAATAATGTTAAATAATTACAAATAATTCAATTATAAAAAACTAGCGGGCGCAGCCCGCTACGTTGTTAGCGTGCCTTAAAGGTTAAGGGGCTGCGCCGTTAGCGTGCCTTAAAGGTTAAGGGGCTGCGCCCCCCACAATTTTTATTAAATTCGTTTTTTTATTTAAAGTTTTTTTATTTAAAGCCTTCACCCAGCCACCACAAATAAATAATTCTGCACAACAATGGGTTTAAAATAAATAAATATTTGATCACTTTTTCTCATGAAAGTGGATTGTTAGTAATGAATCCATAATAATTTGCAATATACGTGTGTATGTCAAGATAATTTGGTAAAGTGCGAACTTAGGTAGATAGACCCGTAAGTAGTTTTGTTCATTTGTGTTTTGAATGAAAATAAATAACGTAAAGCTGAGTTGGAAAGCATTTTATAATATTAAAAATAGCGGGCAAAGCCCGCTACGTTGTTAGCGTGTGTTAAAGTTTTTTTTTTAATTCCAGTTTATGTAAAGGTAGACCTGGCAATTCAAGTAAATTCACAAATTCAGTTGGAAAATTTACTGCGTCGGTTTCTTCCACCGGTGCTTCGTTACATGAAGTTTAAATATCGGAATATATAAGTTCCATTCCTAAGGTTTTTTCTCTTTTAGAAAATTTGTTTAACTTTTTGGAGAGTATGTTTCTATGCTACATAAGTTTCATATTCCGTGGATAGTGTTTGAACAGGTAATTCCCTCTTCCAATCCATTTGCATTGTCTATAATTTCAATTCCACTCGTTCAACGTTTATATCCATTTCATTCCACTTGTGTAGTGTTTCAATTCCACTCGTTTCCTATTTAGTTTCTTAATTTTAGTGTTTCATATACACTTGTTCTTTAAGTTTTAGGTTTCTAGCTAAAGACGCAGACGTTAAGGGGGGGGGGGGGGGGCAATTTTCCCCTTTTGAACCACCATTTTTACCACGTTCCTGTCCAAAGTCCTAGAAATGCCTTGTCGATAAGTTAGCCCATACTCCAAGGAAAACATATTATATATTACAGGTTTCTAGCCGAAGGGTTCGGTTAGGCCATCAAGGGGGAGAATTATTCCGTTTTTACCCCTCCCGGTAGGAATTTCCAAAAATTCCGTCTTAGAGGACGTCTGCGTTGGAGGAGGAACCTACTACATACATAATTTTAGGTCTCTATATCCAGCAGTTTGGCCAGGCCGTCAAGGGGGAAGTTTTTTCCCTTTTTACCCCTCCCGGTATGAATTTCCAAAAATACCATCTTAGGGGACGTCAACGTTGGAGAAGGTACCCAATTTAAGATCCCTTGTTCCAGCAGTTTGGCCAGGCCGTTAAGGGGGAGACTTTTCCTGTTTTTGACCCTACCTGTAGAAATTTCCAAAAATCTCATCTTAGCGGATGTCTACAATAGAGGAGGAACTTTAATACCAAATTTCAACTTCCTACCTCTAGTGGTTTGGGCAGGCCTTTAAGCGGCACTTTTCGCTCCATTAATCCCCATTTTTGCAATGTCCCTGTCCAAAAAGCACCTTCCCGGTCCAAAAAGCCCATACTCCAAGTAACATATGTTTTACATTTCAGGTTTCTACCCAACTTTTACTATTTGTGCCCCTCTCGGTAGGAATTTCCGAAAATCCATGGACAGGGAATTTCAGCTTCCTAGTTCCAGCAGTTTGAGCAGGCTGTCAAGGGGGACACTTTTTCTTTTTTTGTCCCTCCCGGTTGGAATTAGGCTGGAAGAGAAACCTAAGTACCGAATTTCAGCTTCCTAGTTCCAGCAGTTTGGACAGGTCGTTAAGGGGCAACTTTTCCTTTTTGAGCCCCCATTTTATAACGACCCTGTCCAAAATTCAAAAAAGTATCTTTCTAATAAGTTAGCCCTTACTCCAGGGACCCACATTTTAAGCTTCAGGTTTCTAGCCGAAGGGGTTTTTACCGGCCCCCAAGGTGAGGCTTTTCTTCTTTTTGCCCCTCACTTTAGGAATTTACAAAAATTCCATCTTCGCGGCTATCTGCGATGGATGAGGAACATTCATACCAAATTTCAACTGCATTGCCTAAGCGGTTTGGGCAGGCCGTTAGTAGGGACATTTTTCCCTTTTAACCACCATTTTTACTATGTTCCTGTTCCAAAATAGAAAAATTACGTTGCCGGTGAGTTAGTCCTACTCCAAGGAATACATATTTAAAATTTTAGGTTGGCCAAAAGGGATTGGGCAAGCCGTCAGGAGGAGACTTTTACCTTATTTCCCCTCCCGATAGGAATTTCAAAAATTCCGTCTAAGCGGACGCCTACACAGAAGGAGGAACTCACATACCGAGTTTCCTTTTGGGATATCCTGTAGGGAATTCCAAAAATACAAACTTAGTCGATGTCTACTACAATGGAGGAACCTTTATACCAAATTTCAACTTCTTACCTCCAGTGGTTTGGGCAGGCACTTTTCCAATTTGTGAGACTGTTTATGGGGAGACTTTTCCCCTTTTTGCCCGTTCCGGTAGGAATTTCCAAAAATCCCGTCTTAGCGCACGTCTAGCCGAATATCAAGAAACCTTGTTTTAGTGGAGATATCCGTGGGGGGAGGAAAAAAAGTAGTTTTTTTGAAATTATATATTATTTTAAATGTTACTTTTTGGAAAAACTTAATTTTTTGGAAAAAGATACTTTGTTTTTACAAAGTACTTTATTTGTACTTTTTTTGGAAAAGGTATTTTTTTTAAAACGGTGTTTTTTGTTGGAAAAATTTATGTTTTTTGGAAAAAGGTACTTTTTTTGGAAAAGGTACTTCTTTTGGAAAAGGAAAATTTTTTTAGAAAAAGGTACTTTTTTTGGGAAAGGTACTTTTTTTTGGAAAAGGTACTTTTTTTGAAAAAGGTATTTTTTTGAAAAAATGTATGTTTTTTGGGAAAAGGAACATTTTTTTAGAAAAAGGTACTTTTTTTGGGAAAAGGTACTTTTTTTTGCAAAAGGTACTTTTTTTGAAAAACGTATTTTTTTGGAAAAATGTATGTTTTTTGGGAAAAGGTACTTTTTTTGGAAAAGGTTATTTTTTTTGGGAAAGGTACTTTTTTTGGAAAAAGGTACTTTTTTTGGAAAAAGGTACTTTTTTGAAAAAAGGAACATTTTTTTAGAAAAAGGTACTTTTTTTGGGAAAAGGTACTTTTTTTTGGAAAAGGTACTTTTTTTGAAAAAGGTACTTTTTTTGGGAAGAGGTACTTTTTTTGGAAAAAGGTACTTTTTTTGGAAAAAGGTACTTTTTTTGGAAAAAGGTACTTTTTTTGTAAAAAGGTACTTTTTTTGGGAAAAGGTACTTTTTTGGGAAAAGGTACTTTTTTTGGGAAAAGGTACTTTTTTGGGAAAAAGGTACTTTTTTTGGGAAAAGGTACTTTTTTTGGGAAAAGGTACTTTTTTGGAAAAAGGTACTTTTTTTGGGAAAAGGTACTTTTTTTGGAAAAAGGTACTTTTTTTGGAAAAAGGCACTTTTTTTGGAAAAAGGTACTTTTTTGGGAAAAAGGTACTTTTTTTGGGAAAAAGGTACTTTTTTTGGGAAAAGGTACTTTTTTTGGGAAAAGGTACTTTTTTTGAAAAAGGTACTTTTTTAGAAAAAGGTACTTTTTTTGGAAAAAGGTATTTTTTTTGAAAAAGGAATTTTTTTTGGAAAAAGGTACTTTTTTTGGAAAAAGGTACCTACTTTTTTGGAAAAAGGTACTTTTTTTGGAAAAAGGTACTTTTTTTGGAAAAAGGTACTTCTTTTGGAAAAAGGTACTTTTGGAAAAAGGTACTTTTTTCGGGAAAAGGTACTTTTTTTTGGAAAAAGGTACTTTTTTTGGAAAAAGGTACTTTTTTTGAAAAAAGGTACTTTTTTGGAAAAAGGTACTTTTTTTGGAAAAAGGTACTTTTTTTGGGAAAAGGTACTTTTTTTTTGAAAAAGGTACCTACTTTTTTTGGAAAAAGAAATTTTTTTTGGAAAAAGGTACTTTTTTTGGAAAAAGGTACTTTTTTTGAAAAAAGGTACTTTTTTTTGGAAAAAGGTACTTTTTTTGGAAAAAGGTACTTTTTTTGGAAAAAGGTACTTTTTTTGGAAAAAAGTACTTTTTTTGGAAAAAGGTACTTTTTTTGGAAAAAGGTACTTTTTTTTGGAAAAAGGTACTTTTTTGGGAAAAAGGTTCTTTTTTTGGGAAAAGGTACTTTTTTGGGAAAAGCTACTTTTTTGTAAAAATGTACTTTTTTTGTCCCCTTTTTGCCCCTCCCGATAAGAATTTCCAAAAATGCCGTCTCAACGGACGTCTACACCGGTCGAGGAACCTACATACCAAATTTCAACTTCATAGCTCCAGCAGTTTGAGCAGGCCGTCAAGGGGGAGACTTTTTCCCCTTTTTGCCCGTCCCTGTAAAAATTTCCAAAACTCCCGTCTTGGTGGATGTCTACGATAGTGGAGGAACCTTTATACCAAATTTCAACTTCCTACCTCCAGCGGTTTGGGCAGGCCGTCAAGGGGGGCCTTTTTCCCCTTTTTAACCCCCATTTTTACAACGTCCCTGTCCAAAATTCTAGAAAGTACTTTCCAGAAAAGTTAGCCCCTACTCCAGGGAACACATATCTTAAATTTCAGCTTTCTAGCCAAAGGGGTTTTGGCAGGCCGTCAAGGGGGACACTTTCCCCCTTTTTGCCCGTTCCGGTAGGAATTTCCAAAAATCCCGTCTTAGCGGACAACTACCCCGAAAGAGGAACCTACATACCAAATTTCAACTTCCTAGCTTCAGCGGTTTGGGCTGGGCGATGTTGAGTCAGTCAGTCAGTCAGTCAGTCAATCAGTCAGTCAGTCAGTCAGTCAGTCACGTTATTCTTTTATATATAGAGATAAAAACAATGAGAACAAGGTGGTCTCTTAAATGCTCCTCTTCTGTCCAAACAAGGAGTCGGGGCCCATTTTTTTATTGCTGATTCTTAAAGCAAAAATTATGAGGAATCCAAAAAAAAAAAAAATTAGCCGGAAAATTTAGGAGCTTCTGTGGAAAATCGGAAAATTTAATTTTCATGGGAAAATTTAATTTTCATGGGAAAAAAGGTAAATTTCTGATAAAAATTAGGAAAATTTTATTTTTCATTCCAACGAGCTATCACTTGTTGCGATCGCTTTAGTAGTTTTTTTTTAAAACAACTTTCAATGAGGTCCCTTATGAAGAATTCTTCAATTTTGTCACATGACAGTGGTGTACACCACCACTAAACCAGTCACTATAAAAAAAAAAAAAATATGTAGGTACATTATTTTTTGCTGGGCAATCGATTGAGACTATTTATTTTAAAATCGGAGAGGGGTCGTCCAAAAATTTGCCAATTTTGATCGTTTTCATATGGAATTGCTCTATGAATACATAAAATTATGACCGATTATATACACTGGTGTAAAAAACGTATAAGGGTATATCAAATAATACATTATTATATACAAACGTTTTTAACCGGGCAGTCATTTTGTGTAGCAGTCTGTGGCTGAGTGAGTTAAGTGACCGACTACAACTCCAGCAATCTGGATTAAAAAAGATGATATTATCCCGATTAAAAAAGATGACATATCTAATTTGATGAAATACAATAACTAATCAGATACAATTTAATCCGAAAAATGGTGAATACAATTGTATCTACGTGGATTAAATTGGATTTAATTACTTTAAATTATATACAATTTAATCCGAATTTTGACCAGACATTATTGTATTAAATAATATCTTAATAGTTATAATTTGATGCAATTAGGTCCAATTTGATCAAAATTTTTGAATTTTTGTTTTTATTAAATATTGCACTGAAAAACAATGGGGGATTCACGTAAGGTTTCGTGTATTGTGTAAACTAAGCAAATCTAGTAACTTTTAGGGTCTTTATGTGAAACTGCATACATAAAAAGTATTTACTTATTACTGAGTACTTATAGGAGCTATAAGCTGTATTTTGTCTCATGCCTATCAACGTTAAGTCTTTAAAGCAAATCTAAGTTAAACCGATTGTAGTATAAAAATTTTTTAAACAGGTTATGTTTATAATGTTTCCGTTATAATCGAAAGTACGTCAGCAAAAGTTCCTAGGAAGTAACGCGAATAAGTTACGTTAGATGTGTGTTATCCGTGTTGAAAGTTAACGTGCATACGAAAAGTAATGTGTTAGTATTTGTCTTAAAAGCGTTTTTATGCACTTTGAGGTTTTTTATGAGTTAACGGATATAGTTAAGTCGAAAACACAGCTATAGTATAGTTCAAGAATAATCCAGAAAATAAAAATATTCTAAATAAAATGAAATTTCAAATAATTTTCCATAAAACATTACTGGATTTTTCACTGAAGATGAGATTTTTATTTTGAAAGTGAGAAAAGTTCAAATGAAGCTTTAATTTTTGGGCTACTCATTTTAAAATGAGAAAAATACATTAAAATTGTGATAACAAATTTGACATGAGTTTTTAATAAAATTAAATGTCTTGAAATAATCGTTTAAAAATGTTTTGTTTTAATTTTCATTTGTATTTCATGATATCCTTCAAGCCTATTAATAAATTTGGTGCTACGTTATTCCTAAACCAAAATAATTACTTCGAAGAATTGGCTAACTTTTATTAATATGGTCCAATATTCAATTTCAAAATAAAATAATCTGTTGTTTCGATGTAAATTTATAACATTTTAAATGAAAATGAATTTCAATTTCAATTTACTAAGATATTAAGAGTTCATTTAAAACAAGGATATACCATAGATTATATAGGGAAAATAAATGTTTCTCTTTTTTAAATCAATTGGTTTGTTTTGTTGCTATACATATCTGGTACGAAATCCTATACAAAGTCTGACTGAGTATGTTAAGTATTAACTCTTTTAACATAATATTTTCAACGTCAATAATGTATGGGTCATCACTCAGATTCTATTAAAAAATATTTTACCGGTTTTTCGTTTTCATGTTATTATTTTTTAAATCATTTGAACTTTATATCAAAATTTGTTTTTGTAAAATAATATTATCCAATTAAAAATGGATTGTAAATGAAATTTAAATTGAACATGAAACTGGGCTATATTTGGTCTTACAATTCAAATTCCATGGTCGAGATCTGATTAAATATGACAACATATGTAAAAGATATATTTAGATATTGGGTCATATACAAATTTTTCGAAAGACGAAAATTACGTCTTATTATATATAGTGCCATACAACGAGACATAATTGTATTAAATAATATAAAATAATGTATAACCCGTTTTACTCGGGATATGAAATAAATATTTTTTTAATAAATAAATATTTTTTAATTAGGTTGTTCATAAGGGGTGTGCTATCTGTTGTATCGTTGTATCGTCCTAACAAAAAACAGAGTTGTTAAAATTTTTATTTGTGTTTAACAACGATTTTCTATTCAGTTTTCTATCGGTTAGCCCACTCAAACATAGGACTCTAAACATACGTGAAAATGTTGTATCGTGCTATTCTCAAATGTTGTATTTTTTCAATTTAATTTTTAACAACTCTGTTTTTTGTTAGGACGATACAACGATACAACAAATAGTACACCCCTTGTGAAAACCCTTAATGTTTTGTGTTATTTTTAAAATTTTTTTAAAATTTAATTAATTCCAAATATATCATAGGATAAATTTTAATTTCAAAAGATCCAATTCGATCTGCTAAAATTGGCTTATCCATTTGTTTCTAATTGGATCTTATTGGATATTGCTGGAAACCTCAATTTTTGGGATGAACTTGGATAAGATTAAATGTTGATCTACATATATCGAATGAGATATGACTACATTTGCTAGATATAATGTTTTTTTTATCGGGATGTTATTATTTGTTTTCCACTTAGCATAAGTAGACAATTATCAATTATTAACCGATCAAGGCAAACGACACTGACGATGGTTTTGCAGCGAAAGCCGAAAATACGTATTCTGTCCTGCTGGCCATATGGAATTCTTTCAAATTTTTTATTCTTTCTAATTTACTTCTAAAAATTGTATCATCTTTCTTTAATGGGGTCATTTTGTAAAACGAAACTTTGCTTTCGTTTGAACATTTTTTTGTTTTAAATTTTGTAAAACTCAAAACCAAAATCTTTTTTTTCAATCTGGCAATATTATAATCGAAGACAAACTCCTTAACAAAACGGTATTTTATAAGAAGTAAGTAAACGTTTGCAAACGAATATTATGCCATATTCAAACGAACAGAAATAGTTGTCGTTTCCTATTAAAAAGTTTTTGCATAAAAAGTTAGGTAATTGCAATTTTAGGAATAAAAATTTCATAAATATGGGTTTAAAACTATGAAGTAGTTAAATGTGATACTCCTATATTTTTTATTCTCAATAAGAAATAATTCTTTTAGGGTCATATGCATAATCACTTTTTAAATTTTAAACGGCTTATAAAACAAATTTTTCACACAAAAATCGTTATAAAAATCAAATTATTATGCATAAGCACTTAAATTTATATGCACATTAGTGAAAATTTGGGCAATTTTAAAAATATCTGATTTTAGATGCGCTATGACACGATTTACGTTTAAAAAAATGTTTCTTTATATATAAACTTCTACGTTTGAGAACAAATAAAACAAACTGAGGGGTTTTAAAACTAAAAACTGACAATTCGAAACTTAAGGGCCATCTTAACAAACCATACTTTGTACTCCTTCGGTATCCGGTAATGGAAGGTTCTTCTTATTTAGGTTGATTTTCTGTACAATTTAAATTTTTTCTTAAATATATTTGTTTCATATTATTAGGAAAAAATGTCCAAAAATATATCATAAAAAAAACTACTAATAAAAAAAAAAAACTGCCCCACACAGGATTCGATACCTGGAATCTAAAAATATTAGAACTAAAAACAACAACTCATTTACCAATCAGGCTAAACAGACTTGGAAAACTCTATTAACAAATTTTTATTTAAATAATTTGTAATTCCATGTCACAAATATTATTTTTTTGTCTGGCAATAATAACTCGCAAATGGCAACGAACGCAAACTACTACCCGTTTTATAAAATACCAAATATTTTCGTTTACGTTTCAAACGAAAAAACGTTTTTCATTCGAGTTACAAAATGACCCCATAAATTTGAAAAATAATTTAATACAGAAAGAAATATTAATATATATGATCTAAAATCGAACGAAAAACATTAATTTACCAAATAAAAGATCAACTATACATACCCCTCATTCAGTTAAAAGTAACTTCAGATTGCAGTTGATTTAAATGCAAATGCGGTCTACGCCTTTTTAACTGCAAATGCAGTTATTTTAACTGTAATTTGCAGTTGATTTTACCTACATAATTCCCTCAGTGTATTATTTTTACCGGAACGTTATGTTGTCTTGAAATACGATTTATTGGACCCATATTTGAATGCTTGTGCGAGAAACATCGACGTTATAGAGTTTCAAAAAACTCTACCATTCGTACACTCAAAAAAATAAGTTAATAGAAAAATTAGTAAAACGTCTTGTATATCAAGTAGACTAGTTTTCTGCAACATTTTTGCTGAAATTGTGTTTTCAGCAAAACTTTTAGTTATACTTTTTAGCACTAAACTAGTTTTGAACTAAAAGTTTACTAATTTATTTTGCTACCAAAATTGTGTTGATAAACACATTTATAGTGCGGACAACAACCAAAAAAAGAAAATATAGATGTCGTAGATATATTGCGGAAAAGGAAAAGATACTATTGTAAAAACAGAACTATAAAAAATACACCCGTGAAAGATTTTTTATCTGTCTTTCATACATAAAACAAAAAGACGCTAAAAGAATACATAAAAATATAACACAGTAAGATAAAATATGATTTAAATTATAAACAAAATAAAATATTTAAATGAATCGAAAATAAAATAAATGTGAATGTATAAACAAAATGTTTATAAATAGTGGTTATGTGAAATCAACAAGTATAAATCTATAGAGAGACTACCGTCCTCACCAAATTTTGTTGTTGTATGGCGAACTTGGGAAAGGCTAAGAAAACATGTTGATAATGTTGTTAAGAGAAAAAATGAGTTAGAAGAGCATTTTGGGAAACATTTTTTCGTTTTTTGCTTTGCTGGGGTTTTTCAATGAGTGTAGTAAATTTTTTTCAACTACTGTTTTTAATAATTTTTGTTAATATTATTTTAAAAATTTTTAAATAATTTATTTTATTATACAAATAATATATAATTTAACTTATGTTTATAATAAATTTTGTTAATATTATTTGAAAATTTTGTAAATAATTTATTTTATTATACAAATAATATATAATTCATTTTCACCGTTCTTGTTAATTTAAATGTATATTGTTTTTGTTAAAATAAACTATATTTTAAAAAAGTAAAACTATATTAACTATCAATATTAGTTTAAAAACACCCAAAATTTTTTTTCCATGTTGAGGCAACATTGGAATCTCTTAAATTTTCTTAAAAATTTGAAAAAACTCACTCAACCGCAATGCTTTTTATATAGGGAAATTTGTAAAAAACACTCAATCTCTCATTTGTTTACAATGTTTACCAACATGTTTTAGTTTTCTTTCCCGACTTCACGAACAAAAATAAAGAGTGAAGGTGCTTTCACAATGATAGAGTGACTCTACTCTGCCGCACAGATTAAAATGTTAACTGTTCGAAATGCAGAGTAGAGTTACTGCAAAACTTATTTGACATTTTAGTACTTACTTCATATTTTCGCCACTTTTTTGCCGGAATTATTACGGTTTTTAATTTAAATATGTTTTTATTTTAAATCATACCGAAAACACCTCAAATTTCATATTTATTTAATATATTTTGTTATTATTTTTTTTAATTTGTTGACACTTAGATATGTGAACAAATTAGAGATGTGTTTTTTTGGGTATATTTGTCATGTTAAACAGTTAACAGACCAATGTTAACTCCAGAGTGTAGCAAATCTGTACTCCAGAGTCAAACCAGTTTTACTCTGGAGTGGAATAACAAGAGATAGCACAATACAAAAATGTGTTAGTATGAAAGAGAAAAAAACAAAATTTTCTACAGATTGCAGTATTCCGTCATTGTAAACGCACCTTAAAGGTTAACAGAGGAAGAGTGGTATAGAAACCCACTGGTGAAATACAAGGATAGACATTTCAGTCGTTTGAGGAAAAAGGTTTTTAAGATGAGTGAGGGGTATGTAGAGTTGATCTTTTATTTGGTAAATTGTAACGAGTAATTTCTCTTAATTGTAATTGTAGCGAATACGTTTCAAAAACTGGCAATATTTATTGCGGGTGGCAACGTATTGATTGGCCAATGGGCAAACAGCTTCTAGATTCCCACTTAACGAAATTCGTTCAGTTGCTATTGGCCAATCAGAGTCTAGCTTCTAAATACTAACAGAAATATCTTTATGTTTTTAGTTAAGATACGAAAAAACAGTGGAAAAGCGAAGAGGTGTTTTACTTTCAAAATAAAATAAAATTTGACTTTTTTAAGCATTAAACCTCAGGTGTGGGGTATACTTCCCAAAGTAATTAAAATAATAAAAAATGACAACCCGTTTTTCCAAGCAACAGTTACTCGATGGATTAAAAAATGCTGGCGTGGATATTCCAGCAAATGCTTCCTCTGCGCGCCTCCGTGAATTGTACGAAATTGCAGTCATCAGCAATGCTTGTAAGGATGGTGAGGACACCTCTGCTGCATTAAACGAGATCACTGCCGCAACTGCTGCTACTGCTGTTTTGAGTCTTGAAGACCCAGCTACAAATATTAAATCCGCTACCCAATCTTCCGAAGCCACTGGGGCTACCCCTAAGATCTATGCCAAATATAGCGCCGATGTTAGTCTGAAGTCGATGCCAAACTAAATTTCGATGTCAAATCCGATGCTGCTATGAGGTCTGATCCTACCGCTGCAAAAAGTCTGCAGTGCTGGCAATGAAGCCGCTGACTTAGTTGCAAATTCTGCGAAAGAGACACGAATTGTTGAAGCTACAGCACGCCATTGCTGCATTAGAGAGTGGTAAGTCATCGCAGCCCGAAATAACACGAATAACGGCGCCATTTGCCAACTCAAGCCGATTTACTTTTCGAGACATTGAGCATGCCATTGTGAAATTTGATGGCAAGAACCGAGCATACAGTGTGTCCGACTTTCTACATAATTTCGAACGTGTAATGGATATGGTTGCCGCTGAAGAATTTTTTAAATACACGTAACTCTGCAACTCGTTGGAGGGCACCGCGAAACTTCTTCTAAACAAAACAGATATTATAAGTTATGCTCAGTTAAAGGCAGCGCTGATTAAAGAATTTGGCCGCGCCATAAATCGCCGCGAAATTTATAAAATTTGGGGAGGTACAAATAGAACAAAAAGGACAAAATCCGTCGCTGTGTTTTAGAAATGGAAAACATCGCCTCCCGCTGTGACCACATCGATGAACTTGAACTGATTAGCTTCATAATTGACGGCATGCAGGACAATACTCCGGAGGCATTCTTGCATATGAGTGCTCGTACAATGAATCAATTTGAAGAGTCTCTGGATTTATATGAACAACGTCGTGCAAATCAGTGCCGTGACGCTGCACCACCAAAGCCAAGAGTGGCACCAACAAAATCAGCTGAGGCCAATGCTGCTTCTTCTGATAGAACCGATATCCGATGGTACGCAGATGTACGCAGATGGGGCACTATCAAAGCAAATGCCCATATGATAAGAGACCCAATGGAAGCTGTTTCCACTTCTGGCAGATGGGGCATGATCACCGTAGCTGCCCCAATCCGAAGAAATTATTGATTCTACGGAAAAAAGAAGTTGCCGCTATAAACTACGATGAAACTGATGTCAACCACGAATTTTTTGGAAATGCTATAATCGCTGTTAATAATGTAAGTGTTGCCTTTTGTGATAATAGGATCAAGTGCATAAGATTTATGAATTGTTTTTCTCTTTTTGATACCGGTAGTACAACTCATTTTTTGAGGAAGTCTTTCGTTCTATTTAACGTAAAAAATGCCGCTATGAAATCGATATACCGAGCTCTTGGCAAATATGGTTTGATGACTTATGGAACAACTGAAGCAAAAATCGGACACAACCATGTCATTCCCACTCATGCTGTGACGCGATTTTCTCAATAAGTTTAACATTCAATTGTATCAAAAATTAAGGAAATGCACTTTTTCAAATAAATATAATGAATTTACCGATAAAAAACAATCATATTCCTGTTCACTTTATCTGAATAGGGAAATCGAAACAAAAAATCAATCAGCTGTTATTAGTGATGTAGAAAAATTATCTGTTTGCAATGTAGACAACTCGAAATATGACTTTAGTGTTTGTAGCGAGTTAAAAAATTATGATGATGTAGGAAAATATATATTTGACCCTTGTGACAGAGAAATGTTACCAATTGATAGTTTAAACGAAGATTGTATATTAGGAAATGAAGTTGACTGTAATGTTGCTGAATTGTGTAATTTGGAAAATTTGTCAAACGAAATCTGTTGTTTTGATGTGGTACCGTCGGTTGTTGACGTCAATCCAAGTCTCAGTTAGAAACATTTTGAAGAACTGCATGAAGCTATAAACAGAAGTTATTTTGAAGCAAACAATGTTGAGGTAAAGCCTTACAATTATGAAATGAATATTAGATTAACTAGTGATGTCCCATTTCACTCTTTGCCTCGCCGTTTATCTTATTATGAGAAAAATGATTTGCGGAAAATTACAGACGAATTGATGGCGAATAACGTTATTAGGCCCAGTGAGTCTCCTTATACTTCCGCTGTAGTTTTAGTGAAAAAGAAGAATGGGGAAATACGTAAATGTGTGGACTACCGCCCTTTGTATAAATTAACTGTTAGGGACAATTTTCCATTGCCACTTATTGAGGATTGCATAGAATATTTAGGTGGGAAAAAATAGTTCACCACTCTTGATTTACGGAATGGCCATGTCAAAACGGCCAAAGATTCTATAAAATATACAACTTTTGTAACGCCATGTGGTCAGTTCGAATACCTACGTATGCCTTTTGGTCATAAAAATGCACTTGCCGTATTTCAGCGGTACGTATATAAAATATTTAGGACATATTTTTCTAGAGCAAGCACTGCTGCTGAAATGCGGTATCATAGTTTTGATTTAGAAACGTTGGCTATCATATATGCCTTATGCCGTTTCAGGGTATATCTGCAGGGTATCCGCTTTAGGATTGTAACCGATTATAGTTCATTGATGCTAAACTTAGGGAAGAAAACAATTGAACGCTAGAATTGCACGTTGGGCTCTTGAGTTAGAGGACCGGGGTGGTGTAGGTATGGGACACGTTGATGCCCTTAGCCGCTGCCAAATTTCTGGAACTGATGATGCTATGGATGATTGCACCGATGCTGTGGAAAATCGGTCGGAAAGTGAGAAATGTGAACTAATTGCCGCAGTAGATTCCGGGGAAATAGATTTCTATGTTCAGGTTGCTCAAAATCGCGATGAAGCAATGGTTAAGTTGAAGAATAGATTAGAAACGGAAAAGGAAGAACTACATTCGTTGTATTATGTAATCGGCTCCAGCCCGTATTAACAAGCATAATCTCTATAGCATTTCGAAGAAACCCATTCAATTCGATACTCTACATATAGATTATTTCGGGCCTCTGCCCTCTATTAATTCCAAGCAGAAGCATATTTTGGTTATAATTGATGCTTTCACGAAATACGTTCGTCTTTATCCGATCATTTCCACAAGAGAAGTTATCGCATGTTTGGACAAATATTTTAGTTACTACAGTAGACCGAGGCGTATTATATCTGATCGCGGAACTTGTTTCACTTCTTTTGTATACTTATTGAAGAATAATATATCACATATTAAATTTGTTAATGCAACTCCCCAGGCAAATCGTCAAGTAGAGCGCGTAAATAGGATAATAAAGGCAATGTTGAACAAAATAACCGAACCTATCAATCATGCTAATTGGTCCAGTATGTAGGGCAAAATAGGGTACAGATTAAATAACACTATTCATTCAACTACTAGGGAGACTCCTAGTAGATTGCTGTGCGGTGTTGGGCAAAGAAGTGAAGAAGTTGATGAACTCACGGAATATCTTAAGAAAAAGCTTGATGCAACTGCAAAATGCAGTGTTGCCATTTCAGTGCTTTTCGGGTATTTTTTGGTGCTTTTTTCCTTCCCGTACCCGGTGATTTTTTACAAATACCCGTTTAAAGAAAGCGGGTATTTACGGTGCTTTTTCATATTTCAAGCAGTGCTTTTAGTGCTTTACGTACAGTTTTAATTTTTGATAATTGTTCTCGTTTTTTTAAATTTTTCTTGAATTTTCTGTCAAAATTTAAATAATAAAACTAACTATGCAAGAAATACTTGATTGCACAATGTTTGTAGTAAAATTTTAAATAGTAACTTCGTTACATTTAAACTTTAAAATTTTGAAATATTAGTTTGGTGCTTTTTTACCCCTTTTTTGGTTATTTTTTGAACCTTTTTTACACGATTTTTCAAAGTTAAAATTTGTTTGTAAATTCTTGATTTACATTTTTCAAAAAATTGATACCGTGCTTTTTTACCCCATTTTCGGTAAATTTTTACCCTTTTTACCCGTTTTAATAATGCTCACGGTGCTTTCCTGCCTTCAAGAGTTGGCAACACTGGCAAAATGTAATTTGAATGAGATTCGGTCATCTGCTTTAGATGATGTAGGAAAATCACAAGAATACACTAAGCGACATTTTCAACAACATAGCAGATACAGTTATTGGGACAAATAAAAAATTAATTCCGAAATACTGTGGTCCATATATAATTCTTAAGGTTTTGCCACATGATCGTTATGTGATTATAGATATTAAAAATTGTCAACTTACACAACTACCATATGATGGAGTTATAGAAGCATCTAGAATAAAAAAATGGCTAATTGAAGAGACAGCTGAATGATTTTAAGGTCCCCTTAGGGAATTGGCAACACTTAGATTATTCTAATTAAGTACAAATGTTACAATCGGGGTCGATTGAATTATCAGGTCGGCCGAAGTTGTAACGAGTAATTTCTCCTAATTGTAATTGTAGCAAATTCTTTTCCAACACTGGCAATATTTATTGCGGGTGGCAACGTATTGATTGGCCAATGGGCACAGAGCTTCTAGATTCCCACTTAACGAAATTCGTTCAGTTGCTATTGGCCTATCAGAGTCTAGCTTCTAAATACTATTAGAAAGATCTTTATGTTTTTAGTTAAGATACGAAAAAACGGTGGAAGGGCAAAGAGGCTTTTTACTTTAAAAATAAAATTTGATTTTTTTAAGCCTTAAAAAATAAATGTTTTTTGGTTTGATGTTAGATCATAAATTAATATCACTTTCTGTTTAAATTATTTTTCAAATTAAGGAAAGATGATACAATTTTCACAAGTAAATTACAAAGAATAAAATATTTGAAAGAATTCGATTAAACCAGCAAGACAGAAAACGTATTTTCGGCTTTCGCTACAAAGCCATCATCAGTGTCATTTGCCTTGATTGGTTAAACATTGATAATCGTCTACTTATGTGAAAGTTGAAAGCAAATCGAATATGTTAACAAGCCAGCAAAACCTTCTATTACCTAGTAATAGAAGGTAATTCTTGGAAGGAAATGTAATAAGAAACCAAAAATTGTAACTACCCAGACAGAAATTGCCAACTGTACCAAAATCAAAACACTGGCGGAGCACTGATTTTGTAAAAATTACTACGCTTTGTTAAAATAAGGTAAAGGCGGAAGGTCTCGGGTTCGATTCCGGTCACGAACATACAAATTTTTTGTTTTCTTTTTTTTTATTTTTTTATATTTTTTTTTATAAAATTACATTTCTTTTTATTATATTTAATTGTTTTTTTAGAGCTGATTTATAGGAAGAAGAAGAAGAAAACGTTTTTATTGAAAAATTTAACAGACACAAGGGAATCACCATACCGCCGCAGTTTCGTCTCATCCAAAGACTCGTCAGTGGTTAGTTTATGTGTCAACTGATCAAAGTAATTTTTAATTGTTAACTTGTCTCTATATGTGTATTGCCAATACCGGGGATTGATTAATTGTTTTTTATAAAATAATTTTTCATAAATTTTTTTGACCATCTATATTTTGGTTTTCCTGAGGTCAGCAGACGTTATGCCAATGTTTACATATTAGCCATTGTTATCATTCATTTATTATTTAAGCTATGTTGTACTACATGTCGCGTTAGCTTAGTGTGTAGAGCGATTGTCTGGCAATCTGACGGCCCGGGTTCGAGTCATCGAGACCATGTTTTATTTAAAATATTTATAATTAACATTTTTATTCTAAATCATTTTTTTTTTCACAAAAAAAAGTTCTTTTTTTAAGTTTTTTAGACCATCAATTTTTTGGTTTTTCCAACATCATGACAATGTTGGCCGCTTAGTGTCAATCAACCTTTTGCCGACGCTTGTAAGTCAGCTACAACTTAATGTTATCGTTGATCTAATTTTTTAGCTATTAGATATTACAAGTCTTGTTAGCTTAGTGTGTAGAGGGTTCAATTCCCATCATAACAATGTTTTCTAAAAAAAATTCTAAAAACATTTTTTTTAATTTTTTTGAAAAAAAAATTTTTGAAAATCTATTTTTAGACCATCTTTTTTTCAATTTTGACAACGTTGTGAAAACGTTGGCAAGTTAGCGCCAACCAACGGTTGGCCGCTGTTACTGTCAAGATTGTTAATTCCACGTTCTGCCAACGCATAACCGACCATCGCCAACGGTATGCCAACATTGTGCCGATTGTATTTTTCTGCTTGGGTACTTACACTTTGGACGCATAAAACATTATTTTAACATGGGGGTTTCATTGGAGGTAAATGGTTGCCTAAATCATACCGGTATAGGCTAAAATAAGTGATTACGAAGGAAGTACTGAAATAAGTTGTTACTTGTAATATTAAATTCACTAGTTAACTAAAATAAGTACATACTTGTATGGAGGGAAATAAGTCGTTACACATTAGTACATATTTCATTAGTTACATATAGGGAATAAAATAAGACGTTGACACTAATGCTTTTTTTTAAAAGTACATCGATCCGAGCAGAGTAATTAGATTAGAACTTTTTATTAAATCGTACTTTCGCATCAAAAGTAGTTATATAATGCAATACCAATAACTTATTATTTTTACCATTATTAATAAGCTATTTTATAACTCAATATCAGTAATATATTATTTTAAAGTCTCCAAATAAGTAGTGATATATCTCTATATCGGTAACTCATTATTTCATACCTCCCACATAAGTACTGAGCGTGAGTGAGTTTGAGTAAAAATTCACTCACGTGCCCATCTCTAGTAAATTGTGTTCCCGCGGGAATCCGTGCTGACTGCGTGGGACCAACCTAATGTCTTAGTTGTACCAAAATTGACACTGCTAATTGTGAAAAGTGAAAAAGGTGAATTTTTGTAAAAAAAAAAAAAAAAATAATGTTTTTTGCAGGGATTCTTTTGAAGTGCGCTATACCGTTGAACCATCCATTTCCATGTTAAGAAGCCTCACTAAGAATTATTTTCTTCAAAGTTGCGGAAGCCCATAAATATTTATCTTAATTTATTCTTATAAACCCCAAAATTTATAATTCTCTAATGAGGAGCGCTCATAAATAAGATTTTTAAACGGCTCATAGAAATGATTATTGTTTTTTGAAAACACTCTTTTTTTGGTAGAAAATATGAATCCTCAGAAAACAATCCAAAAACTTGTCTCTACAATCTAAAAAGCTGTCTCAAAACGAGGGTTCATTTTTCGGACTCAAAGAAGATTCCAAAATTATTTAACTTTATGAAGAAAATTTCAATTTTATACGTTCTTTTTTCTGAGTCATTTCTGAGTACACAGGAGGCTCTTTTGGACGGACCACATTCATATAGAAAAGTGGAAAAATGTTTATGTTTTTGGAGCTCATTTCTGAGTCATTAATGATCATTTTTGTTTGCTGGGGAATTTAAAAAAAAAAATGCTAGTAAGGCCCGATTACAGAATTTCCAGTTAGTAAATAACTAAGATTTTAACTGACACATTTATTGTGGTTTTCCATATAAAATTTGAATTTAACTGTCGGCTAAATTTTAACTGGACATTCAGTAATCGGGTATAAGTGCGCAATAAATTTGAGAAGTGTCATATTTCATTGTTTTTGATACTTACAGGATATTCGTCGTAATTTGATTCTAGTTGATCACTTGCACTAAATATCTCTTCTGGCTGACCGGCTGAACCACCGATACCTGTGCCAGATATAAGAGTACGTTTATCAGCTGGCAAAGTTTCAGGAGATGCCATCGAAGCGGATGAAAAACGTCTATTATAATTTTGATTATTGTGATGACAGACATATGGGTGGATATTTTGTAAAACCATTATCAATAATAAAAATCTCCCAAAGTTGTGGCATGATAAAGTTTGATAAAGTTTAGTTTGTAGTGGAGAAAATTGATGATACATTTTGTATTTGTAAAATATATTTTGTTTTCTTTTAATCTTTATATTCACAAATACTATTTTTTATATAATTTGACTTGTTGAAAGCACTTCTTATATGGTTAAAATTTGTACTGAATGGGCTGCAGTTGTTGCAAGGTCCTTTTATAGATTGAAAGGAACAGAAATAATGAAGTAGTTGGTCATTAATTGTGATGTATTGTTTATTATTTTTACAATTTTTATATCAATATTTTAACCATTATAAATCCCTGCTATTTTGGCTTTTTTATACTCTTCATTTCACTTTGCACAAGGGTATATTATGTTTGTCATTCCGTTTGGAACTTATCAAAATATATACTTTTAAATAATGAAGTCGATCTGGCGATGTCCATCTGACTATTGCTGGTTATATGTAAAATTTTTGTTGATATGTATTACGAACAGTATGGTATTGAAAACGACAGAGGGACACCAGATTCAATGTGTAAATCAAATTTCTTTTAAATATAATGGTTTGGTTGCAGCAACCGAATTATTTGATTGGTAAAATTATATGTATTCCTCATTAAATTAAATTACAATGCTGTATTGCATGGATTACAAATGCATATTTTTGATAATAAAACAAAATTTTGAGCATATTTTAGCATTTTGTTAAAGGCATATTTGTAGCATATTTTCATCATCAAAAAACTTCTTTTCCACACAAATTAAAATTTTTGGAATCATTTTTTTTTTAATTCAATATTAGGGTTAAGAACAAAATATTAACAAATTAAGTGCAGTAAAAGATAAAAAGTAAATATTTTCTAGTGTTTGCCACACCGATGTCGAAATACGAGTCCCTATTGCAAGTTTTAAATGCATACTGATTTATAATGTGCGTTATTTACCTATAGAAAACAGTAAGAGCATATTTTACGTTTTTAAGAACATTTTTAGGCGATTAAACCTGATCTTTTAGAGTATATTTCTGGTTGCCCTGGTAATAACAATTTCACTAAAAAGCCCTTAAGTGT
This sequence comes from Leucophora obtusa, assembly GCA_949987735.1. Classification (NCBI taxonomy): domain Eukaryota; kingdom Metazoa; phylum Arthropoda; class Insecta; order Diptera; family Anthomyiidae; genus Leucophora; species Leucophora obtusa. The sequence continues at coordinate 99,190,611 of OX465298.1, forward strand.
AGTCTCTTAAATTTGTTTACGGTTTTTCCTTCAGGTTTTAGGTAAATTTTTCTTCGTGAAATTTATTGAGTTTCCAAACTCCTCACAAGCAACGTTATGAAGGGAATAAAAGATTCGGTACATGCAAATTAAAAATTACCTCTTCTTTTTGTTGTTTTTTGGTACAAAGAAAAGCTTTTCCTTTTGATATTTTTTATACATAAATATTTCTATTAGCAACGATTGAAAGAATGAATTCTTTTGGCAGTAATGTTTTTGAAATGTTAAATAAAACATGCTAAAAATAAATTGGTTATAGGAAAGTTTTTTTCAAAAGCTTTTCTCTATTTGTTGCATAAATAAATGTAAATTATATTTGAAATTTGTGATAATTGATTTTAACCCATTTTTTGCCGACCGGTGATTATAATCACCAGGTCTTTTACTACTAATAACTTGCTTTTTATTTAATTTATTTTTTTTTTTTCATCAATTACAATATTATGGATTCTTTTTCTTTTATGAAATACTCAGTATAAAAACGGTCTTTATTTCCACTTCAGAAATATCAGTCGTGTATACATATTCCGTCAATGGTGATTACAATCTCCACAAATTTTTCGGAAAATTGGAAAATTTACTGACTTAAAAATTTAGAATTTTTCAGAGACGATTAAGAATTTTCTTAATTAGGCCCATTATAACTTTGATATAAATTTTTATCAAAACCTGTCGATGGGAACTAGTAGCGGCGAAAAGTTAAACCGAACAAAATTACACCCAATCCAAAACAAATAACACTATGCAAAACCCAAACAAATAAAAATTTCCAATAAACTTTGGTACATTGAATAGCAATCAGAAATCGAGGTGCATTTAATTTTTTTAATTGTTTAATTATTTTTTTCTTATTTTTCTAATTTTTGTAATGTAATTTCTTTGTGAATGCTGTTTTTATGGAAGTAATTTGTTTAAGCAACGTAAGTTGTTTTTCATGTGGAAAATTTTCACTCGTACACTCATAAAAAAAGCCCGTACAAATAGTTAAAAATTCTGCTAAAATAACAGGAAATAGTACCTCAATTTGCGCCAGCAGAAATTTCAATGATATTGAGAATCATGCCCTGCTAAATTTAGGTGACATAATTTTAGGTAAAAAAGTTAGTTCAAATACAATAATTTATAAGAAATATTGTGTAATGGAAATGAAAATTACTCAGTTGAAATCAGCACATGTTTTTTGCTAAATTTTAGTTGGTTACAAACAGGTAAAAAATTCAGTTAACATTCAAAAATTTAGAAGAAATTTCGTTTAATAGAAATGAAAGTGGGTCAGTTGAAATCTGCAAAACATGCTGCTAAAATTACAATCACTTTTTGTTATTAATTGAATTAAAACAAATTAATGTAAATATTGTTAATTTTAATCCAAAAACACTATTTGCATTAAACATCACTTTTATTTTCTTGCCAATATGTGTGCCACCGGAAGTTGTGTTATTTGGTTCCTTTTTTCGTCTACCTGCGGGTAGAATTTAGATGAAAATGTTAAATGGCTGAAATAAAAGAAAAACAATAACATATTTAATAGTATTCCCGTAAATAAATATAGTTTATATTATAAAACAAACCTCTATTATTTTATTTTTTTAATACAATTTTAACTGCGAAATGTTAATGTCCAGTATACCTCCGTTTTCTTTTGCGTTCCTTTGCTGACTAACAGAAACAAGAGAAAACATGCTGGATGAGTTCCTAAACGTCAAAACACATTGCAGTGTTTGCGGTTTTACTACTGTTTCGATACAAAGCAAACAAGTGTGTTGCTTACATTGTAATAAAAACATGTCAACAAAGCATCAACAACATTTGTGATGCACAGTTTGCTTTTTATATGCGCATCAATTGCATTTACGAATGCTTGACTTTGTTCAGTTGCATTGCAAATGACGTTTTGGAACTTAGCCGCTCTTATCATATTATTTTATCACTAGAACTTTCTTAACAAGCGCCATATTATTTTTATTTGTATTGGGAAGCGTCATCAGTGATGACTCATCACACACATTAAAATATACTTACTAGAAATTTTCTAATTTGTATTGGTCGGCAAACTCACTAATACACACTTCACCATCAAGCACCATCAATCACTGTACACTAGCGCCCCTACCGTTTTCTTTTGAAAACACAAATATTAAAAAAGTTGCCGATAAATTTATATATATTATGTGATACATTGTCAAAATCATTTATAAAAAAAAATAGCTAAATATCAGGAGGAAAAATTTGTTCAAGTACAGCAGAAATATGTTTTTGTGGTGAAATTGGATAACTAACAGCTTTAGCTAAACAAAGGATTTAAACGAAAACAACAGGAAAAATTAGTTCAACTGAATTAGAACGCGTTTAACAGACTTTTGTACTAACTTTTTTTATGAGTGTACTTAATGCGTCACTGGTTACTTTAAATTCGAAAAATTAATAATTTTTTTATTTTATTAGAAAGATCCAATCACAATAAATACAAAATGACACTTTTTCACAAGAAAAGTAATAGTCTTGAACATAAAATTTGCGTGAAAACAAAGTCTACACAATTTTCACGTGAAACTCATTGTCGCGAAAAATTATTTTTTTTTTATATGGAGTATAACAGTTTTTTCACGTGAAACTCAAACAACTTACGGTGCTTATGGGATGACAACGTTGGTTCTTTATCATTTTATAAGGTTGTATTTTATTTCTGCTGCTATGGAAAACTTTTAATCGCTATAATATTTTATTTTATCCGCGCTGTTAAGGGAAATATGATTTATATGGAACTTGTTTACCAAAGGCGGCTTTACACGAATTACATGAGAAAGCCATCACAGACCTTGCACAAATATTATTTTAAAGCCCCATTAACCATACGTAGACCTAACGTGGCGTATCTAATTATGGGAAATGCAATGACCTAAAATAGTATAGTTGACAGTTTGTCTCTTTTTTACTCATAATCTTAGATTGGATCAGCCGATTTGTTACGTTACGTATACTAACTCCAGCTTTATGCCGAAAAATTGTATTTATCTATTTCAACAATGGACTAAGTTTAATTAAATAACTAAGAAAAGTTAAGGAAGTTCAAGACAATAGCCGTTTTTTCTAATCACTTGGATTTAATAAATCCAAAAAGTATTTCTAAAAGTGCTCTGCAGATGGGGTTAGATTTTCCCTATTTTAAAAATAATTTTCTGTCCGACACTTCTTTCACCCTAATTTTTAATAACGAATTCGATGATGAAGGATTTTACTTTAACTTTTAATTTTTAATTATATTTTATATAAAACAGCGATAAACAGTCTGCCTTTTCAGTTTTATCACTTCAATTTATATTTGTACACAATTGAAAAATTCCATTACAATATTTAATATTCACTAATTGGATTTAATTAAATTACTTACTGTAGAGTGAAAAATTGCCATTTCTATTTGAGCTATTTCTCCAAGATCGAAAATATGTATTTAGTGCGGTGTAGTTTTTTTTCTTAACATATTTCATAAAAAAAAATTAATAAAAACCTTTTATTTGTTAGTTTTTCAATTTTTTTGTTTCTCTTTTAATTTTCGTTCATATATTTTTCCGTCATTAAAAAAAATAGGCTGTTTCATATATTTGTGCTTTTATTATATTATCCAAAAAAAAAGCTGGATTTAATAAATCCGCTTTTTGTATGAAAAATTCTAAATCCAGGTGATTAAAAAAAACGCTAAATATTAATTGTAAGTACTTTCTCAAATGGATTCGAAAGTGCACAAAATAATAATTTTTTGTAGTTGCTTTGTTTTTTCTTTTATATTTTAAAAGTTGAATAACTCTTCTAGACGAGAACAAGAAATTCTCATTGAGTTTGTAATTTAACCTAAAGCCCGTACGACACGTGATGCACAGTTTGTTCCAAAGGAAAATCGCTAAAATTTGTCAAACATTTTTACAAACACAGAAAAAAGATAGAAACAGGCCTATAAGGAGCATAGGGCCTCAATAAATTTCTTCCATTCAGATCTATCGGGCCAAGTTTTTCACATTTTACTAGCAACAGTTTGGATTTGTCTGCGCCATATATCAGCTGGTCGAGCTTGTCTGCGGTGGTCCTTTACGGATGGTATGGCCTATCCGGTTCCACTTTCGTTTTCGAATTTCTATGGCTATTGGTGTTTGTCGAGTTTCAAGCCACAAGTTTTTATTTCAGATGGTTTGTGGCCAAAAAACACGTAGTATTCTATGAAGACATTTGTTTGAAAACACTTGTAGTGACTACATATCTTTAGAACTAGCATTTCAGGACAGAGATCCATATAGTTGAATATGTTTATTTTAACACGACGCGAAATTGATGACGTTTTCCACACCCTGGTGAGCTACCCAAAAGATTGAGTTGCCTTTTTAATTCGACTTGAGATGTCTGCGCTTGAGCCTCCAGTATTCGTGATAACAGCCCCAAGATAACAAAAGGAGTCTACATCCTCTAGAGTTTCGTTGCTAATCAAAAAGGGACTTACGTTTTCTGATCAAATTCTCATAACCTTTGTCTTGCTGATGTTTTGTTGATATTTCCGATAGTTTCTGAAGCTTCATTGACATATCAGAATAGCTGTGGGAGAGCAGGCAGATATCATCCGCACAGTCGAGATCCTCCAACCTTTCGTGAACACCCCCAATAAAGACGAGGTTTTCGATCTTTGCTTGACTCATAACAATATCTAGCATGATATTGAAGAGTAGTGGTGACATTTCACTAATTAATGTAATTCCTCGCCAATTGCTTTGGTTCGTTAAGTCGCCCTTTATTGGAATCTTTATTATTATGCCTTCCTTAAGGTCCTCTGGTACTATTTCCATCGCCCAAATATCTACAATAATTGGAAAAAAAATCAGCGCTTGTTTTGGGATTTGCCTTAAGGAGTTCCGGGGAAATATTGTCACTTCCAGGGCTTTTGTTATTCTTGAGAGATTTAATGATTTCGGAAATCAGAGGAGGAGACGTATTTATATCAAATTGGGTGTTGTGAGTTGGGCAGTAACATATAAACAGATTATTTTCAGGCCCCGGAACTAGAGCAGGTTATCCTTGGATGTGATGAGTGTGCCTATGTTCTTCTTTATGGGTTTCCTGAATACTGAGGTGGCGGTATGTGATAACTTCTTTACCAGTCTGTTTAAGTCGCTGGTAAGGTTTGTTTCAGTCGCTGCTTATGCTTCGAGAGCAATACCATTTGTCCAAGCTCTTTTGTCTCTAAGGGAACTGTGCTTAACTTGACGGATAATTTCCTTAGGCAGGAATGAAATCCGGATAGAGGCATGCCTTCATCAGATTATTTTTCATAATTTGTTATTTTAGTTTAGTGATTTTAGCACACTTAAATTTTATTTTTTTGTAAATTTTATTTACTTTCAATTGATGAAATAGAGTTTCCTTTACATTCGTTCAAAAAATACTGAAAATGGTGGAGTTGGAGTACTCTCCTCCTATGACAACTTAATATTAAAATCATTAGTGTTTCAGTTGAATAGATGTTCTTCTAGATAATTAATTGTAGTGCTTCTACTGCGCTGGCATTTCTTCTTTGGCTGGGTATAGTAATAGGTGACGAAACTTATTCATGTGAATCAGAAACTAAGGAACAGTCAATAATGTGGTCTTTTTAAAGTTGTTCGTAGTAAAAGTGCTTCTAAATAAGAAACTGATGGCGTATTTCGTTCCTTTAGAGAATCAGAAGGCTGTTAATGCAACCAAAATAAGAAAAAAAATTTTAAATAATCGAATCATACTACATCACGAGAATGCGATTGTTCGTAAAGCTCTTTTAACAATTGATTATGTAAATGAAAAAATATTGAAATTATGACTCCCCAGCAAAACCTGTCATAACCATGTAATGAGTTTTAGGTATTGAGAGGGAAACAGTTAAAATAATTTTGAAATAGCGAGTTAGCACATGGAAACCGTAACGGCATGGCTTTTAGTAATCACATTTTTTATGTCTACATTATTAACATCAAAATGTGATGATAGTATGTACATTAAGGGAGTCCAAAAAAAAATTGGAATTATAGTTATCCACAAAAAATTCTCTAAAAAGTGTTCTTTAGAGATCGCATATCGCAATTGAAGTTTCAAGGTTGTACGAGTACTTGTTCTATTTTAATTAATTAAAAACAATGAAAAAAAAATAGAAAAATTAAATGTAATTATTCCGATCGCGACTGAAATCAGAGTTGCGGATTTCGCATAATTTAAAAATTTCGTACAAAAAATGCTCCAGTTTGATCAGCACATTTGCTTATATTTAACGCTATGAAAATTTCTATTTTGCATTAGTATGAATACATGGAATGTTCTCTTATATGAGATAGGATTTTTGTTAACAATAAAATTATAGCACGATAAAAATAGCGAAATATTAAAATAAGTCAAATTTTAAATTAATTTGCAAGAATATCTGTTATGCTTTTTAAAATTAAAATCAGTGTCATATATAATGAAAGTCCTTGGTAAGTAAATTGTTAAAGTATAACAAATTTTATTTCTCGATGACACCGTTTCCAGGTAGTTACGAAAATAACACAATTTGAGTTTTTTAAAGTATCAAAAACCGCGTTTTTTATAAACCACAATTTTTTTAAATTTAGCTTGCAGATTCAAAATCTTCATTAAAATATAACAAGTTTGATTTTTAATTACATTCATGAACAAGTTTGATTTTTACTTACCTACATATTTTCAGAAAATTTGGAAATTTTAACTAAAATATGTATTTTTTTGTATAATTTTTAAAATAACCGCAAATTACATAAAATATACTTAATTTTTTTAAGTTCTGATTATATATTCATTTTCTGCACATTAATTAAGACTAGATTACACAATTTTAAAGTTTAAGCGTAAAGGTTAAGAAATAATTAAATTTAAATTTAACCCTAGTTTTTGAATAAATTACTCTAAGTAGAAACAAATTTCTAATTATTAAAAGATAACTTTTTCCGCTACCTCTAAATAAAAGCGGATTTAGCTGAAACTTGGCACATCAAATTTTAAAACATTAAGGAATAGGGTCAACATTGTGGTGACCGCGAATTGCAACTTTCATGTTTTTTTTTGGACCACTCTATTGTACATATAGTATAATTTATTTTACATAAACTTCTATAAGTGTGAAATCAAAAAATGTGGTAAGTTTTTGGGCCAAATTTGTGAGAAGCAAAAAGTGTTAATATTTATGTTTTTTCTTAATGGAATCAGCAAGTTTAGTCATTATAAACCCACTTGCAAAAAATCTCTTCTACAAGTTGTCGCAATAACTTTTTTTCAACAATTTTAATTCTTTTGTAGTAACGGAGTTTACATTTCCACAAGCAAAAGATACATATAACAAAAACGAGTAAAAAGGTTAAAGTCGGGCATGCCGACTATACAATACCCTACACCAGTCTGGTTAAAAGCCAACTAATATTTGGATCCGAAATTCGAATGGGTTAAAATGGGACTTGTGTCAAAATTTTCTATAAAGTGAGTCAGCGAACCAAATTTCATTAACATATCTTAATATTTAATCAGCGAGCTGATTTTTACCAACAAACTAGTAATCTCAGCAAAAGTTTTGCTAACACTTAGTCGATTGCAAATGAAAAAAATGTTTGTTTAATTTTTCCAGTTTTTTTTTCTTTATTGGGAAGCTTACAAAGAAAAAAATTTATAACCTTTAAAAAAACTCGTTATTTTAAATAAAGTGTGCTCCTTTACTTTTTGTGTAAAGTTCAGTAAAATGAGAGTACTTAAGCATAAAATCCTTTATATAAATGACAAAATTGCCCAAAAGTACGGGAACGCACAAAATCTCTTTTTCAACCCAAAACACTATTTAAAAGAAAAAAATTAAAATGCGTATAGTTTTAGCACAGTTAAATTTTATATATAGAAGTTTTATTTTGTTTATTTCTTTGCTTAATTAAAATTTAAAATTTTCACAATTGTGTTATTTGTTATTTGCACCAGCTGTCCCTTTAACAATATTCCGAAGTTAATAGTAAAAGTAGAAAGAGAGGCAGATAATTTTATAAAAATATCTGTAAGAATGCAAAAATATCTATAAGGGTGTAAAGGTTTTTAAAACTTGTTTAATATTACAACTGAGAATGGCTAATAACCATAATAGAAAATTTAATTTTTAACACATTTTCTAAGTTCTAAACTATATAACTTAGTTTCATTTTCATTTCAAGTCTAATTTGATTTCTAGGTGATTTCAATTTTAAAAATTTTAGTTTTTTGTTAATATTTTAAATTTTCTGCAATCCGTTTGTGATATGGAGTATATTGTTTTACTCAGTTTTTGCCAAGCCTGGATTCCGTGCGAATTTTCTAACAAAACTTGGTAGAAGGATATGTAGACGTAGCTCTAAAGATATGTTGGTAAAAAATGAGTTAAACAATTTAATACTGTATCTCAAGCTTTGTTACTTGATTTGACCATTGAAATTAAATTGTAACACTTTTTGGAAAAACTTTTAATTTATTTCGATATTAGTTTTAAAAGATTTGAAAGAAAAAACTGATATGCAAGTGCTATCCGATATCCCGATAAAAATAAGTTTAAAAAGAAAAAACTAATATGCAAGTGCTTGTGCAAATTTAAATGTTACTGACACTTTAGAAAACATTGTTTTCTATTGGCGTTTATACATTAATGGATGTCAGTCACTACATTGCTAGATCTGTCAAAACAACAGAGTAGTATATTAGAAGATGACAAAGTAAATTGTGGTAAATTCTTTGTTGTTTTTGTTTTTTCATTGATATTTTGAATGTTTAATAACGCTTCTACACGAGAACATGAAATTCTCATTGAGTTTGTAATTTAACTTAACAAATATTTCCAGAAATTCTAAAAACAACGTCCCATGACGATTTCCTTAGGCAAGAATAGAATCCCGATTGGGACATGCCTCCAACAGTTTATTTTTCACAATTTGTAAAATACGTTTCGGATTTTAGAACATTTAGTTCCTTTAATGCAATTAATGTATATCCCGATAAAAATAAATTTAAAAAGATTTATTACAGTTTAAAAGATTATCGGAAAAGTTAAATATTAAAAGTAAATTACATCATTATTATTTTGATTTCCAATGGAGTGCGCCATTTCAATATGATCTTAGACTAATTTGAAAGCGCAAAAATAATTTCAAGCCCGATGGTTCCAACGCGAAATGAAAGTAAAATTCCATAGGATTTTGCAAAGTTGTCCGGTATTTTATTTTATGGCCTCTTGAAATATATGTGTGGCGCGACAGCCCAAAAATGTTGTACATTTTTAGAAAATAGGAACTCCCTCGCGTTCACGAATAAGTTAAATTTCAACTGTTCTTTTCGGTTCTTTTATTTTATTCTGAATTATCAAACAAACCACTGACATATTATCAAACAAACCCCTTAGTAAATCCATTTCGCTAAATATTAGTAAGATAAGTACAGCAAAAATGCAACTGTTAAATATATGAAATTTTACTCATATTTGAGTTAAATTTCGTTTTATTGAATTGCAAATTTACCTTGATAATATTGGTTAAAAAATATTGCTGAATATTAGTAGTAAAGAAATTCGTTTATATTCAAAAGTAAATTTGTGTTTAAATTTAATTGAGTTGAATACAAATAACGGTCTCTCCTGCTACAGTAAACAGAAAATTTGCTAGAAAATAGTCGATTGCTTTCTGCAGTGTAGATTTTTATTCGCATTAAGAAAATCAAAAAAAAAAAAAATAATTAGTTAAAATTCTTTGTGATGGTTTAGTAGACTAATTTTCAAGAAACTTTTTGCTGATTTTAGCAGGGTAAATTGTCATTTTCGATTAACTAAAATATAGCTGAAATTTTGTAAATTTAACAGATTTTTTCTTGCTCTTTGTATCTTTCTAATATTTAACCAACAGATTCTGCTGGATTCTGCTGTTTTTCCAGCAAAAATTTTTAAAGACTTTTATATTAGTGTATGAACAACTAAAAAAATGTATCGAATGAACTAGAAGAACACACTGGTTCAAAAATAAAATTGATTGAAATGAACTGTGAACTAAATACCAAATTCTAGTCATTTTACTCCGATTGTTTGTTTGTAGAAAATGTTTTATTTTGTGTGAAATTTCCGGGTGTGCTCACATTTTTACTTACAATTTCTAAACCGATTTCGACAATTTTTAACTCCAAATTGCTAATAACAAACAACTTGAATAAAAATAAGCAAGTGATAGTGCGTCTTTGTAACGTGAACGTCATTAAAATAGACACAAATTAAAATCCGAGCTAGACTCGCAAAACCATTTGAGGGTTTTTTTTAGCAACAGGGTACTTTTATTTCGCGTTAGAAACAATGAGGCTTACCGCGACGATCATTTTGCAAGATCTTCTAAGTCCGTAGAATATATTCTTGTTAAATATACTGCAAGAAGCTTATTGGGGCAAATCCGAATTTTTATATGTATTTAATTTACAGTCAATTCCAGAATACATTTCGTCTGCTTGCCTGCAAGTAGTGCTATGTGTTTTTTAACAGGTTTTCATGAGAGTGAAAAAACTGATTTATATTATACTTTTAAGATATTTTATTGACATCATATACCTTAATAATTCACGGCCTCATTTACTAAAATCATCATTAAGGCATATGATGTCAGTAAATATCTTAAACGGATAATATAAATCAGTTTTTCGCTCTCCTGAAAACCTGTTAAAAAAACACATAGCACTACTTGCAGGCACGCCGACGATTTCTTCTTTCTCCTACAGAACGCCTTTTCCTGGCGAGTTAATAATTTTAATTATAAAAAATTATAAAAAGCCAACATTATAATGCTTAACTTAGGATGGAAGCAAAATTGTAAAATGCCGAATTATGCCAAATTATCATCCTAAAGTAATAGCTTGTGCCTGCAAGCAGGAAACCTGTAATTTTTAAGGAACACCAAATGTAAATTTATAAATTTTATGTTTAAATTATAATAAATATGACAAAAACTATTAGTAGTAACAATAAAAAATAGCCACTTATCAATTAGAAGGTAGAAAAAAATTTCAGTTTCCTATTTTCAGCCACATTTTATAATTTTTTTTTCTCAGTAAATGAGAGGACTGCATTCTCTTTATTTGCTAACCTCTTTGATTATGCCTAGCACACAAAATTATTCAGTATTTTTACAAAAAACCAATAAACAAAAACAGTTTCTATGGGGACGAAACAGCATACAAATTTTTTATAGAAAACAGTTTTCGTAATTCGATTTCGAGTCTATTTTAATTATGAAAATTTCAGAAACTTGGCCATTTGCTATTTGATTTCAACAAAAAATAAATATTTTTTATTACATTTTTTAAAAAACGTTGCTACTTTCCAGGTATGTTGTTACCTATTAAAATTTGTCAAATCATTTCGGGGGGGGGCGTTCGAGCCCCCAAGCCCCCCCCCCCCCCCCTAGCTACGTGCCTGCTTGATATACAAGACGTTTCATTGGTTTAGGAGAAACACCAAAACCTCCTCGGAGATTATGGAATATTAAAAAAAATTAGACTTCGTTAACATATATCGCGATTATATTGCTATGATGAATAGTTTATGCATCACATTATCTCTAAAGTCAATTGAAAATAATGTGTCAAAATAATTAACTATAAAATTTTTTTTTACTTGTTCGCGAAATCAAAATTTCGATTGCGATGTGTCGCGCGTAAGCGTTGTCCGAATTAGAAAAGAATTGGGGACCACATATCGATAGTCGACATTTCGACAAATATCTGCCACCCTGAACAAAACGTACTTAGGACCACGTATTTAACTATAACTCAGACACGAATCGAGATACCACCTTGAAATTTCCTACAAATGTAGAAGGGGGTTTAGTGCACATTTTCAGATGTGGGTATTTGCATATCTATTTGTATACCCGATTAAAGAAAATTGATATGGGGCTTTATATAGTCATATATAATTTAAAATTTGTCTTTATAGAATCTTACTTATCATAAGTTTGCATTAATTCAGTTATAATTTGATAATATCAGATATAATGGAGTGATGCGAATAATGGAGCGATATGATTTGATCACATTTTATATAGTAGTATAAAATTATAGATGAACTAATACAAACATATAAAAAACCACATATTGTTTTTTCAATACAATTTCACTGAAATCCTTAATATTTTCGGGAATAATTCCCTGAGAGTAACGTTAACGCTCAGGTAATTACTTGTGTTAATGAAAACTATTAAACTGATTACGGCTGCCGAATTTGTAGTCGATATTTTCGACTCTATGCAAAATGGTTTTCTTTAAATTGGAAAGAAATTAATGTCTGATTTTGTATATTTTATGATCGGATAGTTATTTATTTTAAACTCAATTGCAAAATTATTGAAAAGTTGTGTTTTTATAGATTTTTAAACAAATTCGATTTATTCTCGAATTTTACTACGACAACCATAATAATGCCGAAATATATCTGTGGATTTTGGCAAAGAACATTTAACAGAAGGCACCTACACCATTAGAGTTATTTGAAACTGTATGTATAGATTTTCCAACCAAGTTTAGAAACTTGTGTTATAAAAAATATCATATAGAATTTTTTTTTTTGGAAAAATTACCTGCAACAAAATAAGTTCTTTTGCCTGCACAGAAAGAATGTACAAAATTCTAATTAAATTATTAAACATGATTCTCATACCGTTTTGGTAAATAAAAACACTTTTTAAAGAGGCACCAACACACAGTGGTTCCAAACCAAAAAAAATGGTAATAATTATGGATCTTCTAAACTACTGATCCAATCGAAAAAAAATGTTTACAAGAACTGAAGAGAAAGATCTAGGCTTTTAGAAACTAGGCATCGTAGCCACCCTGTTTTATCACAGGGTGTGCTACAGGGTATCAAAATTGACCATTTCGCGTATACAAAAGCTTTATTGTCGTGCAACTTTTACAAATGCGAACCGATTTTGCTGATTTTAGACTTTTTGGAATTTATGTCATAAGATAAATAAACACGCTTTAAGTAAATAAACATGCTTTAAGTACCATAGTATCTCTTATAGTTTAAAAAATATTTAACTTTGAATTTCAAAATTTTCATTTTTTACCTTGATTTTTTTTGTTTTTTCCCAATAAGTTTTTCATTATCAGAATAACATGTTTGAAATTATATTGTCATGACCTTTCTAAATTTCAGAATGAAAACTATTTTCAGTTACCTCGAGCCGTTTAGCAGTGATAGCTTTTTAAAATCTAAACTCTTAAGCGTGTCCTTAAAATGGCATTTTTTTTTGCAAAAAGGTAACCCCCGTTCATTCACTTTTAATTCCATTGGTCGAAAATGATGAATTTGTGAACAAAATTTAATGTTTTTGAATGTGGCAAAAAAAGTCACGCCACTTAGATAAATTTTTTTAATTTTGAACCATAAACAAACACGCTCCAAAGGATTTGCCCCTGAAAATCCTTTCGTTACTGTTAACGGTTATTTTTACATAAAAAGTTAAATTTCTATGTAATATTTTGAAATAAAATGGATTGTAATTTTTTTTTTGTTTATTACTGGGGTGTTTAATTTTTGAAATAGTTTTTAATATTTTTTTATATATTAACAAATAAAATTTATTTATCTATTCAACGATATACATATAAAATGTTTATATAATTTATTCCATCGAGTCAAACTAATGCACTCAAAACAGACATCTCAGGTCAATTTAATATTCGATAATTTTTTCGTGCATTGTAGACTGGTCCTTATTTCTAACGTTGTTCCGAATCCCCCTCCCCGATGCTTATTTTATGAGTTTACTAAAAAAAACTATTCCAGAAAAAATTTCAGCTCAATCGAAGAATTTTTAAGCTATCCCTGGCCCTTCAAAGTTTTGAATGCGATTTACAAGGGGGGGGAAATAGCTTTTTGGGCTTATTTTGAAAATACTGGCTATTAAATAACTGTATTTCTGGAAAATATTAATAGAATCGTAATCTAGACTGAATTAATTTTCTTAAAAGGCATAAGAATCCAAAATCGGTTAGAAAATATTGAAGTAATTGTAATTCGCCAGAGTAAAAAGATTAAAGTCGGGCATGCCGACTATACAATACCCTACACCAGTCTGGTTAAAAGCCAACTAATGTTTGGATCCGAAATTCGAATGGGTTAAAATGGGACTTGTGTCAAAATTTTCTATAATGTGAGTCAGCGAACCAAATTTCATTAAAATATCTTAATATTTGCGACCTGCAGTTTGTAACCAAGCCAATTTTGGGGGGACCCTTATATGGGCACTAGGTCTAAACATGGACCGGTGTTAACCAAAATCTATAGGCTTCGTCCTTGGGCTGATATAGGTCGGTGTACCAAATTTCATCAAAATATCTAAATATTTGCGACCTGCAGCGTATAAACAATATAATTTTGGGTGGACCCTTATATGGGCACTAGGTCTAAACATGGACCGGTGTTAACCAAAATCAATAGGCTTCGTCCTTGGGCTGACATAGCTTGGTGTACCAAATTTCATCAAAATATCTTAATATTTGCGACCTGCAGCGTATAAACAATATAATTTTGGTAGGACCCTTATATGGGCACTAGGTCTAAACATGGACCGCTGATTAAGTGGCCTGCGACACATCAGTTGCCTGGGGAAATTTTTATAACTCGGCTGATTTTTAACCGTTTTAAGTTTTTATTGCTTTATTACAAAGAGAATTCACTTTAAATTACGATTATTTAGTGTTTTTAATTCGAATTAGTTTTAAAATATCAATGTTTTCGAGAAAATGCACAAAAAGTCATATTTTTCTACATCTTGGGAACGTAGTTTTACACCCAAATAAATATTTCCGGTAGCACGTTAAAAAACTCAAAATTTATTTTCCTCCATACAAGTAAATTTCTTAATCTAATATGCAGTTTCATACACAGAGAAGATTCGTGGTGACAACCGAATGTATTAAATGGTTCCATTGCGATCAGAGACTATTAATTATAGAGATAGGAAATCAAAACTTACACTACTCACCGGTAGGGGGCGCTGAAATTTAGTATCACCTGAGCAACTATTTAGTATCACTTTAGTATCAGCTGAGCCTATATTTAAAAACTCAAAAATTGCTGAAAACTGCGCAAAATAAGAAAAACTCAAGCGTAAAATATGTTTAAATAATAAAATTTGAGAATTCCTTTTTTTTATTTGCTTTTTTGTTTGTTATTATCTCTACCCTAGTATAAATGATTTTTATATAATCAGATATGATTTTTATATAATCATTTATGATTTTATGCAATTACTAGCGGGCGCAGCCCGCTACGTTGTTAGCGTGCCTTAAAGGTTAAGGGGGGGGGGGGGGGGAGGGCGCAGCCCCACAATTTTTATTAAATTCGTTTTTTTATTTAAAGTTTTTTTATTTAAAGCCTTCACCCAGCCACCACAAATAAATAATTCTGCACAACAATGGGTTTAAAATAAATAAATATTTGATCACTTCTTCTCATGAAAGTGGATTGTTAGTAATGAATCCATAATAAATTGCAATATACGTGTGTATGTTAAGATAATTTGGTAAAGTGCGAACTTATGTAGATAGACACGTAAGTAGTTTTGTTCATTTGTGTTTTGAATGAAAATAAATAACGTAAAGCAGGGTTGGAAAGCATTTTATAATATTAAAAATAGCGGGCAAAGCCCGCTACGTTGTTAGCGTGTCTTAAAGTTTTTTTTTAATTCCAGTTTATGTAAAGGTAGACCTGGCAATTCAAGTAAATTCACAAATTCAGTTGGAAAATTTACTGCGTTGGTTTCTTCCACCGGTGCTTCGTTACATGAAGTTTAAATATCGGAATATTTAAGTTCCATTCCTTTTCTGAGGTTTTTTCTCTTTTAGAAAATTTGTTTAACTTTTTGGAGAGTATGTTTCAATGCTACATAAGTTTCATATTCCGTGGATAGTGTTTGAACAGGTAATTCGCTCTTACAATCCATTTGCATTGTCTATAATTTCAATTCCACTCGTTCAACGTTTATATCCATTTCATTCCACTTGTGTAGTGTTTCAATTCCACTCGTTTCCTATTTAGTTTCTTAATTTTAGTGTTTCATATACCCTTGTTCTTTAAGTTTTAGGTTTCTAGCTAAAGACGCAGACATTAAGGGGGGGGGGGGGGGGGGGGGGCAATTTTCCCCTTTTGAACCACCATTTTTACCACGTTCCTGTCCAAAGTCCTAGAAATGCCTTGTCGATAAGTTAGCCCATACTCCAAGGAAAACATATTATATATTACAGGTTTCTAGCCGAAGGGTTCGGTTAGGCCATCAAGGGGGAGAATTATTCCGTCTTTACCCCTCCCGGTAGGAATTTCCAAAAATTCCGTCTTAGAGGACGTCTGCGTTGGAGGAGGAACCTACTACATACATAATTTTAGGTCTCTATATCCAGCAGTTTAGCCAGGCCGTCAAGGGGGAAGTTTTTTCCCTTTTTACCCCTCCCAGTATGAATTTCCAAAAATACCATCTTAGGGGATGTCAACGTTGGAGAAGGAACCCAAATACCGAATTTAAGCTCCCTTGTTCCAGCAGTTTGGCCAGGCCGTTAAGGGGGAGACTTTTCCTGTTTTTGACCCTACCTGTAGAAATTTCCAAAAATCTCATCTTAGCGGATGTTTACAATAGAGGAGGAACTTTAATACCAAATTTCAACTTCCTACCTCCAGCGGATTGGGCAGGCCTTTAAGCGGCACTTTTCGCTTCATTAATCCCCATTTTTGCAATGTCCCTGTCCAAAAAGCACCTTCCCGGTCCAAAAAGCCCATACTCCAAGTAACATATGTTTTACATTTCAGGTTTCTAGCCAACTTTTACTATTTGTGCCCCTCTCGGTAGGAATTTCCGAAAATCCATCGACAGGAAATTTCAGCTTCCTAGTTCCAGCAGTTTGAGCAGGCTGTCAAGGGGGACACTTTTTCTTTTTTTGTCCCTCCCGGTTGGAATTAGGCTGGAAGAGGAACCTAAGTACCGAATTTCAGCTTCCTAGTTGCAGCAGTTTGGACAGGTCGTTAAGGGGCAACTTTTCCTTTTTGAGCCCCCATTTTACAACGACCCTGTCCAAAATTCAAAAAAGTATCTTTCTAATAAGTTAGCCCTTACTCCAGGGACCCACATTTTAAGCTTCAGGTTTCTAGCCGAAGGGGTTTTTACAGGCCCCCAAGGTGAGGCTTTTCTTCTTTTTGCACCTCCCTTTAGGAATTTACAAAAATTCCATCTTCGCGGCTATCTGCGATGGATGAGGAACATTCATACCAAATTTCAACTGCATTGCCTAAGCGGTTTGGGCAGGCCGTTATTGGGGACATTTTTCCCTTTCAACCACCATTTTTACTATGTTGCTGTTCCAAAATAGAAAAATTACGTTGCCGGTGAGTTAGTCCTACTCCAAGGAATACATATTTAAAATTTTAGGTTGGCCAAAAGGGATTGGGCAAGCCGTCAGGAGGAGACTTTTACCTTATTTCCCCTCCCGATAGGAATTTCAAAAATTCCGTCTAAGCGGACGCCTACACAGAAGGAGGAACTCACATACCGAGTTTCCTTTTGGGATATCCTGTAGGGAATTCCAAAAATACAAACTTAGTCGATGTCTACTACAGTGGAGGAACCTTTATACCAAATTTCATCTTCTTACCTCCAGTGGTTTGGGCAGGCACTTTTCCAATTTGTGAGACTGTTTATGTGGAGACTTTTCTCCTTTTTGCCCGTTCCGGTAGGAATTTCCAAAAATCCCGTCTTAGCAGACGGGATTTTTGGTCTTAGCAGACGGGATTTTTGGAAATTCCTACCGGAACGGGCAAAAAGGGGAAAAGTCTCCCCCTTGGCGGCCTGCCAAAACCCCTTTGGCTAGAAAGCTGAAATTTAAGATATGTGTTCCTTGGAGTATGGGCTAACTTTTCTGGAAAGTACTTTCTGGAATTTTGGACAGGGACGTTGTAAAAATGGGGGTTAAAAAGGGGAAAAAGGCCCCCCTTGACGGCCTGCCCAAACCGCTGGAGGTAGGAAGTTGAAATTTGGTATAAAGGTTCCTCCACTATCGTAGACATCCACCAAGACGGGAGTTTTGGAAATTTTTACAGGGACGGGCAAAAAGGGGAAAAAGTCTCCCCCTTGACGGCCTGCTCAAACTGCTGGAGCTATGAAGTTGAAATTTGGTATGTAGGTTCCTCGACCGGTGTAGACGTCCGTTGAGACGGCATTTTTGGAAATTCTTATCGGGAGGGGCAAAAAGGGGACAAACAAAGTATCTTTTTCCAAAAAAGTACCTTTTCCCAAAAAAAGTAACTTTTCCCAAAAAAAGTACCTTTTCCAAAAAAAAGTACCTTTTCCCAAAAAAAGTACCTTTTCCCAAAAAAAGTACCTTTTTCCCAAAAAAGTACCTTTTTCCAAAAAAAGTACCTTTTTCCAAAAAAAAGTACCTTTTTCCAAAAAAAGTACCTTTTTCCAAAAAAAATACCTTTTTCCAAAAAAAGTACCTTTTTCCAAAAAAAGTACCTTTTTCCATAAAAAATTCCTTTTTCCAAAAAAAGTACCTTTTTCCAAAAAAAAAGTACATTTTTCCAAAAAAAAGCACCTTTTTCCAAAAAAAGTACCCTTTTCCAAAAAAAAGTACCTTTTTCCAAAAAAGTACCCTTTTCCAAAAAAGTACCTTTTTCAAAAAAAAGGTACCTTTTTCCAAAAAAAGTTACTTTTTTCCAAAAAAAGTACCTTTTCCCGAAAAAAGTACCTTTTTCCAAAAAAAGTACTTTTTCCAAAAAAAGTACTTTTTTCCAAAAAAAAGTACCTTTTTCCTAAAAAAGTACCTTTTTCCAACAAAAGTACCTTTTTCCAAAAAAAGAACCTTTTTCCAAAAAAAACTCCTTTTTCCAAAAAAGTACCTTTTTCCAATAAAAGTACCTTTTTCCAAAAACAGTACCTTTTTCCAAAAAAAGTACCTTTTTCCAAAAAATGTACCTTTTTTCAAAAAAAGTACCTTTTTCCAAAAAAAAGTACCTTTTTTAAAAATGTACCTTTTTCTAAAAAAATGTACCTTTTCCAAAAAAAATGTACCTTTTCCAAAAAAAAAAGTACCTTTTCCAAAAAAAAGTACCTTTTCCAAAAAAAGTACTTTTTCCCAAAAAACATAAATTTTTCAAAAAAAATACCTTTTTCAAAAAAAGTACCTTTTTCAAAAAAAGTCCTTTCCCAAAAAAAAGTACCTTTTTCTAAAAAAATTTTCCTTTTCCCAAAAGAAGTACCTTTTCCAAAAAAAGTACCTTTTTCCAAAAAACATACATTTTTCCAAAAACACACCTTTTTAAAAAAAATACCTTTTCCAAAAAAAGTACAAATAAAGTACTTTGTAAAAACAAAGTATGTTTTTCCAAAACATTTCGTTTTTCCAAAAAGTACCATTTAAAATAATATATAATTTCAAAAAAACTACTTTTTTTCCTCCCCCCCACGGATATCTCCACTAAAACAAGGTTTCTTGATATTCGGCATAGACGTGCGCTAAGACGGGATTTTTGGAAATTCCTACCGGAATGGGCAAAAAGGGGAAAAGTCTCCCCATAAACAGTCTCACAAATTGGAAAAGTGCCTGCCCAAACCACTGGAGGTAAGAAGTTGAAATTTGGTATAAAGGTTCCTCCACTGTAGTAGACATCGACTAAGTTTGTATTTTTGGAATTCCCTACAGGATATCCCAAAAGGAAACTCGGTATGTGAGTTCCTCCTTCTGTGTAGGCGTCCGCTTAGACGGAATTTTTGAAATTCCTATCGGGAGGGG
The DNA here is from genome assembly GCA_949987735.1 of Leucophora obtusa. Lineage (NCBI taxonomy): Eukaryota > Metazoa > Arthropoda > Insecta > Diptera > Anthomyiidae > Leucophora > Leucophora obtusa. Next base: position 99,210,486 of record OX465298.1, read on the forward strand.
AAATAAGGTAAAAGTCTCCTCCTGACGGCTTGCCCAATCCCTTTTGGTATAAATGTTCCTCATCCATCGCAGATAGCCGCGAAGATGGAATTTTTGTAAATTCCTAAAGGGAGGGGCAAAAAGAAGAAAAGCCTCACCTTGGGGGCCGGTAAAAACCCCTTCGGCTAGAAACCTGAAGCTTAAAATGTGGGTCCCTGGAGTAAGGGCTAACTTATTAGAAAGATACTTTTTTGAATTTTGGATAGGGTCGTTATAAAATGGGGGCTCAAAAAGGGAAAGTTGCCCCTTAACGACCTGTCCAAACTGCTGGAACTAGAAAGCTGAAATTCGGTACTTAGGTTCCTCTTCCAGTCTAATTCCAACCGGGAGGGACAAAAATTTCATTCATTTCATTTTTAAAAACGTTACGTGTTTTTGTAGAAAATGGTAGCCAAAATGTGAAGTTTTTCTATTTCAGAAATCATACAGAAAAGAGAAAAAAGATTTGTTCTGACAGCTAAATTTGTAGCCAATCGATTGGTTAGATTGTATCTACAGAAAATTGATTTAGACAATGCACTTTGCTCGTGATAACAGAAATTTTTTGCCTGAATAAACATTGACGTTCATACTATCCTGGGGTCATATTTGACTCCATTCGTAGCATGGCTATATTTCATCAATCTGTTACAAAAAAAAAAGAATAGAAAAGGAATTGTAACAGATCATTGAAATTTCTAAATAATGGGTCCGTTTCCTGTACTTAAAAAACTGGATTTTTCATGGGAAAAAAATTTTTGTCTTGGGTTCTGTATAGGGAAAAATGTGTAAGGCTTTTTTGGATGGTATGGTGGTTAACCGAAAAAGTTTGTTGCCTCAACCAAACCATTCTATTGACAACAAATTAGGTTGGCTGCAAAATCTGTTTTTTTTTTTGGATGATAAAATTTAAAAATTTTACTGATTTGAAGTCAGAAAAAAATAGTCACCCTCAATATGATCCACTTAGCCAGGCCTACATCCTACACGAAGTCATTATTATTGTTATTTGGCAAATCTTCTTCTGTATTCTATTGTAATATATTTGTTTATTAAGCTAATAAGGCATTTGAAAAGTGTATAACCAATATATAAAATAGACTCCTTCAAAGCACTGATATCGATAAAATTTCTGTTACTGCTGTTCTTGACTCATTTGTTGTTACAATCCAAAATCCAACATTAATGATGTTCATGTTGTTGTAATTATATTGTAGTAAGATTAACGTTGAGCATGTTGTAACAACATTTCTTCGACTTGAAACATACAGAAGCACTTAAGTTCATCTTCCAACCAATACCCACATTTCTAGTATCACAATATTCAACTGGTGCTTGTTTCAAATGTTCCTTCTTAATACACTCCATTTCATAACTACAGCCGCACTATAAAACAGCTGATATGTGAGGTTCTAAATAATTGATACATATAAAAGACCATATAACTAAAACTTACATCTAAAAGACATACATTTCCACAAAAAAAAAAAAATTTTTTATAGTAGATTAATTTCCCTGCAAAAAGAGAATATCCACTTTTTAATGCATGACTTTTTTCTCTACATTCAAAATAAGATAATGCAAAAATAAAATAAACAAATACAACAACAGGTAGCGACATTATGCACATGCATAGTTTTCTACTGAAAAATTGTTAAATTTACAGCAGTATCGGATCTTTCCTATGACACGCATTATTGTATTTTTACTAAAAACATTTAGAAAACATTTAAATCAACTATTATACTTTAAAACTTTTGGAATAAGCGTGCCATTTTTGTGTTGTTTGTGCCAATTTCAACTTTTTTGAGCAATTTTAAACTTGCCCTGTTCATAACTATAGCCGCACTTTCAGAAAAATGGATTTGGAAGTTAAAGCATTTGAATAAAAAATTAAATAAAATAATTTAATGTAAGATAAAGTCGACCTGATTTTAATTAATACCAAAAATCCCATTTGGCATCCACCATTGTCCACTGTCCACCAATTTTGTTCATTCATTGGTCTACAACAGTGTTGCCATTTTAGCATATTTAATGCTAGATTAAGCATTTTTTAAAATCATTTAGCATGAAAAAAATGCATTTAGCATATAGCATTTTTTTAGAATTTTTCCAAAAAAATTTTGCATATTTTTAGCATTTTTTAGATTTTTTTGCGTTTTTAGAATATTTTGAATTAATTTGGTTTTTTGCTATAAAAATATTATTTCTTTTGACTATTGACTATTTTTATTAATAAATAATCAAGCTCGAGGTTAGTCTTAAATAAGATTATTCCTTTCTTTTTATTTTCAATATTTTGCTATCCTATAGACAGCATCTTATTCGTATTTCCAGAAGATGCTGTTCAGAGGATAGCTAAATATTCAGGATAAAAATAAAGGAATAATCTTATTTAAAACTGACCTCGAACTTGACTACACTCAGATAAAAAAGTTTTTAAAAAAAATTGTAAACAGTTTCCAATCGCACTATACTATTTTTATACTGATTATTAGTACAATTTTTATTTTTAGTAATAATTTTTGCTATTTTCTTATTACAAATTACGGATTTTTCCACTAATTTTCGCTGCTGATTTCAGCAAAACATTTTAGTAATTTTCCAAAACCGAGTGCTAAATTTAGCAGAAAAATATACTAACCCAGGAAAATTTTCTGTTCCAAAGAATCGGTTGTAGAATAGCTGATTTTCATTCACAACCCCTTCTACTGTCGATTCTAACACCGATTATTTTTGTTTGAAATTGTCCCAAAAGCAACCCCTTCTATAGCTCCAAAGTGGAACCGGTTGCTCCAGAATCAGTTCTGGAACAGATTCTACGTCACCCACACCTTCCATATAGGATCCCAGGAACTGGTTCCGGAACCAGTTCCATGGAATCGGTTGCAGTGGAACCAGTTGTAGAATGGGTGTGGTTGGCTACCAATTCTAATAATAATATTGATATATTCTTAGTTTAGAAATAACACCCAGAAAATTGTATTGCATCTCCAATGCATAAAACGGCAATAACTGGAGAAGCGTTTGCAATTTTGACTCCAAATTTCAAGTACAATGAAGTATTTATACACTTCTTACAATCGAAAGAAAAAAATTTTTTTTTAGATTTTACGTTTTTTTTATTTTTTAGTACAATTTTTTGCTAATTTCAGCAGATTGATTTTAAACTACAGTTTACAGCAATTTACTGAAATTTAGTAGCTGCAACTAATTATTTATACTAATTTCATTGTACTAAAATTGTGATATTTAGTAAGTTTTTTAACTGATTTTAGCAAATCGATTTTGAATTGCATTTTACATAAATTTTACTAAAATTTAGTAGCAGCTCCTAATTTTTTCTACTAATTTTATTGTACTACAGATCAGCAGACATGTGTTGCTAAAATTAGCAAAAAATACCGCTGGCCTCAAAACAGTTAAATTTCCTGTAATAACAACAAAATTTTCAGTAGCCATTACAGACTTTTTTGGTTGAGTGTATTTATGAATAAATTACAACAAAAAGGTCGACAAAAAACAAATTAATTATTAATTGCAGTGTATTTATTTTTTTTTAAGTGTAACACCTGTACACTGTTTCATTAAATCATACCAAAAATCTTACAATGACAGAATTCACAGTTTGTACAATATTAAGTACTAAATTAGCATTTGTCGTAAATTTTACAATTTCCTATGGGTTAAACTTCAAAAATCATGCTATTATACAACGATAGCACATTAGCGCTTAAACTGTGAATACCCAATACCCAATAAAACAATACCACAAAAACTATTAAACCTGACCGCAAAATTATTTTTTTAAATAATTTCGTGCAAATAAGCCCAAAGATGCAGAACTTGGAAAACGGGAAACAGAGCATGCCCTATAAATCATAAAATTAATTTGAAGTACAACCAAAAAAGTCTGTAATGGCTACTGAAAATTTTGCTGTTATTACGGGAAATTTAACAGTTTTGAGCCCAGCGGTATTTTTTGCTAATTTTAGCAACACGTGTCCACTGATTTGTAGTACAATAAAATTAGTAGGAAAAATTAATAGCCTCTACTAAATTTTAGCAAAATTGTAAACTGCAATTCTATTTGATAAAATCAATTAAAGAATTTACTAAATATCAATTATTAAAGTTGTGATGCAGTTTTGTCTGAGGCTGGGGTAAAACTCAGTTTGTCCAGGTTCATCAAAGGTCTGCCTCCTTTGAAATAAAACAGCAATCGTTTCTTTTGTTCAATTCAATTGTACGATCCTGTATCGCACACAGTTTTATTTACCAAGATCTTAAACTACTTATTTAATCTAATGACTGTTATTGTTTAAACGTCTTCGATGATTCGGTGCTCAGGATGATCTTCGGCAACTCTGGCAGTGGTTGCAGTTCCTCCCAACGTCGATAGCTCTGTCACTGGTTAGATATGATTAGGTATTGAACTAAGTATCTCACGAAAATAGTAAGCAGGTGAGTCGGGTTAATTCGGGGAAACGAGGGAATATGATAAATACGATTAGTAAATATTTCTAAGTAACTCACGAGAATAGTAAGCAGGTGAGTCGGGTTATCTTGGGGAAACGAGGGAATATGGTAACTACGATTAGTAAATATTTCTAAGTAACTCACGAGAATAGTAAGCAGGTGAGTCGGGTTAATTCGGGGAAACGAGGGAATATTGTAGATACGATTAGTAAATAGTTCTAAGTAACTCACGAGAATAGTAAGCAGGTGAGTCGGGTTAATTTGGGGAAACGAGGGAATATTGTAAATACGATTAGTAAATAGTTCTAAGTAACTCACGAGAATAGTAAGCAGGTGAGTCGGGTTAATTCGGGGAAACGAGGGAATATGGTAACTACGATTAGTAAATATTTCTAAGTAACTCACGAGAATAGTAAGCAGGTGAGTCGGGTTATCTCGGGGAAACGAGGGAATATGGTAACTACGATTAGTAAATATTTCTAAGTAACTCACGAGAATAGTAAGCAGGTGAGTCGGGTTAATTCGGGGAAACGAGGGAATATTGTAGATATGATTAGTAAATAGTTCTAAGTAACTCACGAGAATAGTAAGCAGGTGAGTCGGGTTAATTCGGGGAAACGAGGGAATATTGTAAATACGATTAGTAAATAGTTCTAAGTAACTCACGAGAATAGTAAGCAGGTGAGTCGGGTTATTTCGGTAACTCCGACCTTGTTGGCTTATTCGTGTATACTTCGCCGAAGGACGAAGTATAGTAAAACTCCAACTGGGTTCGGGTTACCTCGGGAACACGAGGAGATGTAAATACGATTAGTAAAATATTTCTAAATAACTCACGAGAATAGTAAGCAGGTGAGTCGGGTTAATTCGGGAACTTTAATCGGGCTGGCTTATTCGTGTATACTTCGCCCACGGGACGAAGTATAATAAAACTCCAACTGGATTCAAGCTCCCCCAGGCTATACAACTTTTCCCTTATAAATAATACATTCTATTAACCTAATAAGAATTATTAGAATATTTGCCCAGCCCAGTGAAAATATATCGTTGGTTAGGGGTATCAGCATTTCCATTAGGTATGTGAATAAGTAGGTTATTTGTAACGGCACGTTACAAAGTATAATGAAATTAGTATAAATAGTCCCGCTATTAAATTTCAGTAAATTGTTGTAAACTGTAATTGTTATACTAAAAAATAAACAAATTGTAAAATCTAAAAAAAAAATAAAATCAAATTTAATAAAAAAAAAGTTTTTTTTTTCTTTCGATTGTAAAAAATGTATAATTACTTCATCATACTTGAAATTTGGAGTAAAAATTGCTAACGAATTCTTGTGAATAAGATTTCCTAGTATCCATTTGTTGTTGCATTAGTATATTTTTTTGCTAAGTTTAGCACTCGGTTTTGAAAAATTAGTAAAATGTTTTGCTGAAATCAGCAATGAAATTTAGTAAAAATAAGAGAATAGCAAAAATCAGTACAAAAATAGTAAAGTGCCATTGAAAACCATTTACAAATTTTTTACTAACTTTTTTATCTGAGTGTAGATAATGTTAATGGGAAATTCATATTACCCGCCAAAGTATTTCATTTTTAAAATAAAACATTTGAGGTACTTGAATTTATCCGCGTGTAACTTTTTGAAATAAAATATTTTCTGTGAAGCAGTTGGGAAATCGAATAATAAGGAGATTAATGCTGACTGCACATTTACCATTTTTACTTTGGCAGAAAAATGGGCGCTGTGGTGTAATGGTTAGCGCGTTGGACTGTTACACGTGAGGTTGCGGATTCGAGCCCCAACCAAGGCAACATCAATTAATGAAAAATAATATGTATGAGTTTTTTCTATCCCTCATGCATATCACAGCGTCCTCCTTCGGTGTTCCCATAGCACTTAACCCCACCGAAGTAAAATAATATAACAGGGCTATGAACTACAAGCTTCAACAAAGTTCGCCAATTCAACATCAGATGGCGCGCAACAACTGTTCTAAAAATTCAACATCTCGCGCAATTACAGTGTTGCCATATTTGAAGCCCTTCATCTTTCACTTCTTCTCTGTCCCCTTACCAAAGGAAGCTTCTCTTTAAAAAAAAAAAAAAAAAAAATGGGTGTTTCACATTACATTACGTCCTCGTAAAAAAAATAATTTCTTAAACTTATTTAATGGTTTTTTGAATTTTATTACAAAAACTTTTGAGTTGTTTTTATCTTCTTTTATATTAGTTTAGTTAACAAAATGAACTGAAGGCATAACTGTAGGTCACTTACATATTTTCAATATAATTCTAAAAAGTTATTTTTAGCATTTTTATCACAAAAATCTAGCATTTTTTCTTAAATAAGTTTTGGCAACACTGGTCTTCAAACACGAGTTTCTGCCTTTTAAGATCAAAAACTGTTTGATACTATCGATTTTCTGGAAAACAATTACCTACATAAAAAAATTCCGTAGGTATTCTAAATTCGGCACTTATCCTGAAAATAAATGGGTCATTCCATAGCTTTAGTATTTTCAGTTTGAAAGCATCCCTGAGTAAGTGGATTTTTAAGACCTGTGCGTTGTCAGGTTGAAAAATTAGTTTTTGTGAAAATTTTTTCTTAAAGAAAATGTATAAATTTCTCTTCCAAGATTAAAGCATACTCCAATGATCTCATCCATGACACAGCAAAACAACAAAGCAGCTTTCCTGTTACAATAAAATATTCCCCGAACCACTAACAAATAACCCAGAAATGAATGTTTAGAAATGCCAAAATTTCTTCTTCAGATGAATCCAATAGTTATTAATGTCATCTATACTTTTCAGATTTTAATTATTTCAATTGATTTTAATAGCGTTTAAGCAATGAATTGAAGAAACTGCACATTTTGTAATTTTATTTACTTCGTTGTGAAAGAACTACTTATTTGTTGTGAGGGTATGGTTGATTTGGTGTTACCTGGTACACGGATGAGATCACTGAAGTACTCTTAAATCGTGGGGAAAAAATTGATGCAGTTTTTAAGAAAAAATGTTCATAAGAACTGATTTTTCACCCTTGCAACGCATCAGGTCTTAAAAATCCACTAACTCAAGGATGCTTTCAAACTGAAAATACTAAAGCTATGGAACGACCCATATATTTTCGGGATAAGATCCGAATTTACACTCTCAGAACAATTCCGTTGTGGCAACGGAATTTTTTGATAACCGAATTCGATTTCAATTCGGTTGGGGCAACCGAATTACGAGGTTGCAGCAACTGAGCCAATTCGGTTGGAAAAAATTCGGTTGTCACAACGGAATTGTTTTTAGAGAAAATTATTTTCCAGAAAATCGATAGTATCGAACAGTTTTTGATTTTAAAAGGGCAGAAACTCGTGTTTGAAAACCAATGAATGAACAAAATTGGTAGACAGTGGACAATGGTGGATGCCAAATGGGATTTTTGGTATTAATTAAAATCAGGTCGACTTTATCTAACATTAAATTATTTTATTTAATTTTTTACTCAAATGCTTTAAACTTCCAAATCCATTTTTCTGAAAGTGCGGCTATAGTTATGAAACACTACACTCAAAAAAAAGTTAGTAAAGTCAGCAAAAAATGTTGCTGTGTCAGCAAAATTTTAGTCAGGAGCGTGCTTGCAAAAAAATTGGTAATTTCAGCAAAAGTGTCTGCTGAAAATCAGCGAGCTGATTTTTACCACAAAAAATAGTAATATCAGCAAAAGTTTTGCTAACACTTAGTCGATTGCAAATGAAAAAAATTCTTGCTAAAATCAGTAAACTATTTGCTAAATATTAGTAGACTGAAAAAAAATCAAAAAATTTGTAGAGTAATTTGACCTTAGTTTATTTATTTGCTGAAAATTGAAATATAGAAATTGTGTAGAGTTGTTTTTTTTAATTATTTCCGTTGTCAGTACTACATTCAGACAAGCTGTGACATCTACATCTTGTTTATCTGGTTGTCGTCCACTTTATAATTGCGGTTATCAGCACAATTTTTGTAGCAAAATAAATTAGTAAACAATTAGTTTAGTGCTAAAAAAATATAAGTAAAACTTTTGCTGAAAACGGAATTTCGGGAAAAAAAATTGCTGAAAACTAGTAAACTTGATATACAAAACTTTTTACTAATTTTTCTAGTAACTTAGTTTTTTGAATGTAGTCAAAAAATGGCGATCTAAATTAATCTACGTAAATTTTTTTTTGTTGAAATATACATATGTCTTTTAGATGAAACTTTTAGTTAAGGTCTTTTAAGTGTCTAAATTATTTAGAACCTCACATAAGTATCAGCTGTTAAATAGTGCGGCTATAGTTATGAAACGGAGTGTATATGAAAATATAATATTACATGAATGTGTAAAACTCGCACATTTATGAATAGTTAGCAATTTACAATATGAATTTAAATAAATATTTATATGTATACCAGTGTAGTCACCAGTAAAACAAAAAATTACACAGCTTTAGATCAAAAATTATCCAAAACCGTAAAAAATTATTTATTTTTTTTTTATTTATTTATTGATATTTACATTAAGGTGTTTACTTAAGTCCAAATTCTAATATGATATTATCATATTAGATTTTATTTGTTGTTTCAAAAAGGGGGTTGATCATTTTCATGATAGACAATACAATTGTTTCATAGGCATCACCCTATGTTTCATCACATCAACCCCCTTTTTGAAACAACAAATAAAATCTAATATGACAATATCATATTAGAATTTGGACTTAAGGTAGAAGAATATTCTAACTAAATATAAATATTATAATTATTCCAAAAAATTATCCAAAAAATTATTGTTGACCTTAAAACAAGTATTATTTGTAATAGTTCCGGTATACGAGTATCGAACATATGTCAGCAAAACTTTTTAGGAAGTAACGCGAAGGAGTTACGTTAGATCTTAGAAAGTATAAACGTTGAGTTTTTAACGTTGATAACACGGTGCGATAAAAAAATTTTTTCAAGACACTTTTAAAGTGACCTAATGTAGGTGTTGCCAGGTTTATTAGGCACAAAATCGTCGAAAATTTTGGAAAATATCGTCAGAGCGTTTTGAAAAATTGTTAAAAAAAATAGTTCAAAATCATCAAAATAAAATCTATTTGTGTAACAAGGACCCTAAAAACTTACAGCGTAATTCATAAACTTTTACAACAGTCTTATTGCAGCATTTTAAGCTAATTTGTGAAAAACAGGATCCGCAACTGCTTAATAATGAAAAAAATAATAAATATTTATAGTTGCTACTCATTAACTTTAAACCTTTAATAAAGTTTAGAGTGAGGATGTCACTATTTAATTGTTAATTATTTCATTTTCAGACATTAAATGATTTATTAAAGCCAATCTTTCCGCAGAATGTATGGATTCCAACAACCTTCATCTATCAAACTGAAAAAAGCTACCACAATTGCGTAGCTGATAACATTTTCCGTAAAAATTTTCAAAAAAAAATGTAAAAATAAAAGCAAAAAGAAAAACAAAACATACACTCAGATAAAAAAGTTTAAAAAAATCCAATCACACTATACTATTTTTATACTGCTTTTTAATACAATTTTTATTTTTAGTTATCATTTTTGCTCTTCTCTTATTACAAATGACGGATTTTTTTTTTACTAATTTTCGCTGCTGATTTCAGCAAAACACTTTACTAATTTTGCAAAACCATGTGCTAGATTTAGCAGAAAAATATACAAATTTAAAAATTTTTATTTAGAATCTTCTTTTCGAATCTTTTTTCACTTGACTATTGAATTTTCAGTGTATCACAGTGTAATTATCCACGTTGATAGTCAACGTGAATACGAAAATTAATGTATTAGTTTTCGTCTTAAACATGTTTTTATTCGCTTGGGAGTTTTTTATGAGTTAACGGATATAGTTAAATCTAAAACACAGCTGAGAACTTATGAATGAAATTGTTTTTAGTGATTATTGTGAAACCTATTAAGACGCTTATGGTAGTATAAATATCTTTTCAAAATTTCTTTTAGTTCAAAAGTTATAACAAATTTTCATTATACCAATTTTATACAAACACCTTAAAATCTGAAAACTACGAATTTCAACAAAAGCGGCTACGCCAAAATTACGTACATAAAATTTGCTACAAACAGACACTCCCAATTTTAGATTAAATTTATTTCCCAATAGCTTACCCCCTTTTTAATGAGCGCGAACATTAAATTTAAATAAAATTTAAATTAAATATAAAAATAAAATCTGTTTATGCTTTGTTCCCATGCAATTTCATGCGACCTTTGCTGTCCTTCATATATGTTTTCACTATAAAATATAAATTTATGTATGACATTCAAACTAGGCGCTATATGTGTTCAGATATAGACATTAGGATGTCCCTTAAAATAATGATTTGTCGATTTTCGTTCATTACACCCCCCAGTTTTATTGGAAATGGTCGCAAATGGAAGTAGTAAATTTTTTTTTTTGGAAAACGTTAACCCTTGCCGAAAGTTGGACGAAAATGGCCCATTTTGGAAAAAATGTTTTATTATTAAAAATTCCCAAAATTCGAAATTTATAAAAAATTTATTTTTTATTTCATTTATTCATTTAATATATATAGTCAAAATGATTCAGATGTGGAATTTTAACTTCATCGGATATCATTAACCCACTTTAACCTGGAATCCAAAATGACCCACGAATTTGATAAAAATGCAAAAACGTGTTTTTTTTTTTAATTTTTCAAATATTAGAATTTGGACTTGAGGTAGAACAATATTCTAACTAAATACATATATTAATTTTAAAGATTTTTAAAATGCCTAATTTGGAGATGCCAATTGCTATTTGTACCACATAATAGTTGATATTAAAGAAAAAAAATAAATGGGAAAAATGATAATTCGAGTTTGTGTTTGGAGCGACTGCATTCCAGGACATTTTACAAAAATTGCTTATTTTGTCAAAAATTTAACAAAATTTTTATGTTTTCATCAAAGCTTACATAGTTTTCGGAAAAGTATCACTTAAATTTGGTAAGACTCTAATTATCTTTAAATTTGTTTAAAAAATCGTTAACTCTTAGTGGCCTGGGCCCATAAAACTTAATATTAATAATGACTACGAGATTGTAAAGGCATTAAATTGACAAAAAAAAATCTGAATTAAAATAACTATTTTATGTAACATGATCAATATGGCCCGACTAAAAAAGATATTATATAATCATATATCACCATATATAAACCCATATATACGTCCATATCTAATTTGATCCGAATATTGGAATATATAATTATATCAAGCGAGATAAGCATATTATCTAACCTGATACAATTTGATCCGAAAAATGGGTCTATCTAACTGCATCATATTATATAGTAATACATAAAATTTGATGAAGATTTTAAAATAAAATTTTAGTAAATATTGTTGAGATCACTTTTCATTCATATTAACTACTAATGCTAAATGTTTAGAAAAATTTTTGCTAATAAACTTGGAAATAGCTGACAAAATAAAACATTACAAAAATTTGTCGGAACAACTTTTTCTAGGTTAGAGTTTTGGTCTTTCTTATAAAATTTGTGTCTTATAAAATAAAAAAAATAACAATGAGTGTTATTTTTGTTCGGTTTAAGATCAAATATTACAAATTCTAAATAGAATTTACAATTTTTATTTTACAACCAATAGAGAAAAACGTATGAAAAAAAACTTTCCTAGAACCAATAGTTGACAATTAATGCATTTTCAAGTGACACCGCTCACTAACACTCATTGTAAAACATCTTCAGATCAACTAAAAATCTACAATAAAAAAAATAACTTTCAGAATTAATTTTTTTTTCACGGAAAAAATAACTGAACTTAAACCATATTTATTTCAACATATGTTTTTCTAATTTTTATTTTTAAATTTAAAAATTGCAATTAAACTTTATAAAATTTTGTATAATTAGATATCATGTCAGATATAATTATATATAAAATTAATACAATTTTCTATTCACTTTAAGTATATATTTTGATATAAGATTGTTTATAAAAGCTTATATGCCATTATATATAATTATGTATGAACTATATTTGCAGATCTCTTAATATATGGCTGGAGACCAAATCGCATATGATTATATATAACGTTATATCAAACATATTTATAAAACCACAGTGTTAATATAAATGTATATTGTTATATAAAGCCACGCATATAAACATTTAAATTTATATCAAATCATATAAGATTATATGAAAACTTTTTTAGTCGGGGGGGTTAATTTTTATACTTTTGGCCAAAAACGACCCACTAGGATATTTCCAGAATAACACTTCATAATTTTCGGAAAACAATCACTTTAAATGAATGAAAAAAAAATGTTTCCATTTGGAAATACGTTATTCTGTAAATTTCCAAGTGGGTATTACAAGTTAGACAAAATAATAATTTTTATCTAGGGGAAAAAAGATTTTTTTTATCAATTTGAAGTGATATTTTTTCGAAAATTATGAAATGTGTTATTCTGTAAATTTCCTACACAGAAAAAACAGTAGGCACCAACAATGGGAATTTGTCACATTTTCTTTTAAATTGAAATTTTATTTTCAAAAATTTTTTTGTTTGAAATATTTGTAACTCGTTTGTAAATTGTTATCTTTCATATAAAAATTGTTTAAAAATAAAAATTCAAAGTTACAAAAAACAGAAGAAATGTTTTTGGATTTAAAAATTTCTTTGTTGGTGTCTTTTTAAAAAGTTTTTTTTTTGTCTTTACAAATTTGGTATGAGAAAGGTGTTTAAAAATTTAATTAGGATTTTGTAAATTCTTTCTGTGTAGTGGGTCGTTTTTGGAACATGTTTGGATATAAATGGATACATGCATGGAGATTTATGTATCCATGTATGGAAAGGCATGCATGTTTATGAACATGCACGAGAACACATTAAACCTGCATGGATCCATTTATGCTAATTTTTACCTGGGAAATTAAACATTTTAAAATTTTTGGTAATGTATTTTTAGATTCACTTTTAAATTTTAGAAAAGTTCTGGCTTAAATTATGGGATTTCTCGGTTAAGAAATAGCGCAATACAATCGTCATATTTTATTAAATATCATCATCCAAATTAATCTTTGATATTCCAATTTTCATATGTGTTAAATAACAAATAAATATTTTCCACTAAAATATGTATTTATTTGAATGAATTTGCGTTATTTTTAATTACTTCTAAAGTCACCTTTGTCCTAAAATAGGGTGACCATTTTTTTCTGACTTCAAATCAGTACAAATTTTTTAAAAATATTCACAAAAAGAAAAGAATTATATTAAAATTCTTTGGTTAATTTTATTCTTGCCAGCGAATTTCTGTTGTCAGAAACAAATTACATTGTCTAAACTAACTTTATGTAGACACAAAGGGCATATTCGATTACCACTACAAACCAAACGGTTGGCTACAAATTTCGCCTTGACAACAAATCTGTTTTCTCATTACTAATTTCTGTCATAGAACACCGTTTATATTGTTGCTGTTTTTCCTACATAAAATGATTTTAAGACAATTTTAAGGTTTTGTGAACTGTTTTCTATCATATAACCCTCAGATTTTAGATATTTTTCTTTTCGAAATACCCACATAAAAACATTCAGATTTTAAGGACTTTTTCTTTAGCTTATGATGACGTTTCCTACACCCAGAAAACAGAATCGTACTGATTACCATTTCGGTTGCTACAACCCAATACTTCTTAGGACAATTGCAATATTGTTGCCACAGCCAAATAACTGTTTTATCAACTGATTTGCTATTGTAGAAACCGAAATATTTTTTATTTTATTAACAGAACGGTAAAAATTTGATTTTAAATCACTAAACGGTACAAATTTTATTCAAATCACATAAGGGAAAGATTTTTTCTGAAACCACTGAACGGAAAGATATTTTTTAAATCAATGAACGGTTGAGTGAAACCGTTCATAAATTGAGTGAGTTCTTTTTTCGATTTATAAAAAATGAAGGCACTCGTCAGTAAATTAATTAATTGGATTTGATAAAATTAATATTACAATTGAATTAATTCTTAAATCATTATTGGAATTTAACGTGTTCAATTAAATGAATTCCCTTGATTAATTCGTTTACTTTAGACAAAAATTTTATTCGATTTACGGGGATTCAATTTGTATTTTGATTTTTCGTATTGAAAAAATGCAATATTTTTTTTAAATGTTAAAAATCAGTACAATCAGTACAAATTTCAAAAAATCAGTACAAATCAGTACACGATTTGTTCATCAGTACACGTGACTAAAAATCAGTACATGTACTGATCAAATCAGTACCAATGGTCACCCTATCCTAAATAGACTTTATTTGTACATGATTAAAGGTTGTTCCCAGTACAGGGAATAAATTTAATTTATTTTCAGTGATATCGTTCTATTTAACGCTTCCATGAATTTGTTGTATCATAGTCAATCTATAAAATATATAATCTTTGTCGATACACAAAAGTAGGGGGTAGTAATTAACTGCTGAGTTTGTGGTACATGCCTTGTAAAATAAAGTAGTGTACGAATCAAAAGCAAACAACTGACAACTTTAATTGATGCTGTTGAAAAATTTTGAAGTTTTTTGTTTTTTCTTCATTATTTTTCAATAAATATTATAACTTTCTTTGTTTTCGCTTTTTATTGTTTGTTTTTTATTGTTTTAGTAATGCTGTATGAACTTTCTTTTATCCCTCTTTTTTCAAGTTTGAAACCAATATAAACGTTTGAGTAAAAGAAGGGACAAAATTGACATTTTTCAAATTGAAATTCTTTTATTTGTATTTGTGTTTTCTATAAAACACAATAGGTCGAATTGATTCAAAAGTCAATTAAATATATTTTAAATATATTAAAAAAAAGTTAAAATAAGTTTTTAAAGGGTGCGATATACTCACGCATAACCTTGTAATGATAACTCGTTACCTTCGGCATTATTCCAAAACAAAAGGTAACATACGGGAAATTTTAACAAACTGTCACCGAACTAGCCCCTCTATATGAAATAGAGTGGTCACTTTTACATGGCGTTGTGATAGGTGGGGGAAATTGACCCCTTGTGACATGTCAGAGTAGTAATTCTAAAAAAGCTGTAAAAATATACTAACGGATACGTTGGAAGCAATGAAAGAAGTGATTTTTTGAAGTTGTTCAGAATAACTTCTAAAAAAGCAGTAAATATACACTAATGGATACTTGTGAAGTAGTGAAAGAAGTAGTTTGTAAAGCATTACATCCATTTTTTTTTTTGCTGGGACCTTTTAAAACTAATATCGAACAAGAAAACCGCAGAAATAAATTAAAAATTAGTCAAAAAATATTAAAATATAATTTCACTGTTAAAATTAAGTAACATGTAACGTGCCGTTACAAATAACCTACTTATTCATATAGCTAATGGAAATGCTGATACCCTTAACCAACAATATATTTTCACTTGAATGGGCAAATATTCTTGTAATTCTTATTAGGTTAATAAAACTTATTACTTATTATGGAAAAGTTGTATGGCCTAAGGGAAAGCTTGAATCCAGTTGGAGCAGTGTTGCCATTTCAGTGCTTTTCGGGTATTTTTGGTGCTTTTTTCCTTCCCGTACCCGGTGATTTTTTACAAACACCCGTTTATAAAAAGCGGGTATTTACAGTGCTTTTTCAGATTTCTGGCAGTGCTTTTAGTGCTTTTTGTACAGTTTATATTTTTGGTATTTGTTCTCCTTTTTTCAATTTTTCTTGAATTTTCTGTCAAAGTTGAAAAAATAATACGAAATATCAGTGTTGCCACTTTTTGAATAATTATTCAAAAACGGGACTGTTTACACATTCGTTTGATAATTTTTGAATAACGACATTTTTGTGTAGTTTTTGTGTAATTTCACTTTTTACAGAAATTTTCGTAAATTTAATTCTAAGGGTGGGTGCGAACTGGCTAAACTAATTCTAAACTTAATTCTGGTTTAGAAGTTTCTTTGAAATAAGAAAATTTTTTAAAACAATTTTCAAAGAAACTGTAAACCATTATGTCGATTTGTATTCAGTTTAGAACAAATTTAGCCACCTTGCACAGGGCCTAAGTCTAGATCTAATTAGGCGATATTTAGATATAGAACTGTTAAAGTTTTATAACAGTTTTAGTGCTTTAAATGTAAAGAGAATTTTTTTGTAGTCTAAATGGCGCCCAATAATTCACTATTTTTATGATATTTGTAGGTAAACTGTTAAACATCATGTTCCAAAAGTCAGCAAAATCGGACAAAATTTTCGGATATCCATTAAAAAGATTTGGGAATTTTTTGTGAAAATGCAAAATCTTTATTTTCACCCACGGGAAAGATTGGTTCGAATTCGATCAAAACAATCAAATTTATTTGGTAAGAAGTTATTTTATTTGATATTACCTAAATCAATTAATAAATCAGAAATATAGTATTGGGATTTAAAAAAAGGGAAAGGAACTAAAAAACAAACCTATTATCCAACTATTGATATTTCCATTGAACTTTAAAATTAAAATACGTTTTTATGTTGTGTTCAATGGAAATTTGAGTACAAAATGGTTGAACTTGTAGGGCCCTGGGAAGAGATTAACTAGCAACTAGGAAATATTTATTTATAAAACACATATAAATGAAAGTACCCTTCAAAGAAACTTACATACCTACTATATTTGTTCTGAAAGAAACTTTTAATCTAGACAAAGATTCTTCAAACAATCTTAAAAAAAGCAAAAATGTCGTTTTTTATATTCCAACTTGAAAAGCACGCCATTTAAGACTAAAACACATATTGGATTGACATTCTCTTTAGTTAGTAGATAAAGTTGCAACAAACAATCAAAATTTTTTAGAAAAATTAGTCTTGATTCGGCTTTGAAGATGGCAAAAACCGGACCATGTTATTGTAAAAATTTAAAGTTTCAAATGAATAAATTTCACGCTTTAAGAGAAAACCCACAGGCGTTTATTTTTTTCCGAGTGTATGAAGTGTCATAGGAATCCAACCAGCCGTTAACCTGAATTATATCCAAAATATTTTGGTTCTACCCCAGGAGAGTTGGTCCAAAGGGCCTCATATTTTGTACTTTATAATTTTTTGTATATAAAATAGCCATTCATTGAAATAATGTAACAGAAAATTTATAGTTCTTTTTTGTGTAATTTCCTATGGTTTCGGATAATTTTTGACCTACAGCTGTGTAATTTTTTGATCTACTGGTGGTAACACTGCGAAATATACAAAAAATACATTTTTTCACAATGTTTGTAGTACAATTTTAAATAACAACTTCGTTATATTTAAACTTCAATATTTTAAAATATTATTTTGGTGCTTTTTTACCCCTTTTTTGGTCATTTTTTTAACCTTTTTTACACGATTTTACAAAGCTAAAATGTGTTTTTAAAATCTTGACTTAAATGTTTCAAAAAATTATTATCGTGCTTTTTTATCCCATTTTGGATAAATTTTTACCCGTTTTCAAAATGCTCACGGTGCTTTCCTGCCTTCAAGAGTTGGCAACACTGAGTTGGAGTTTTGCTATACTTCGTCCCGCGGCCGAAGTATACAAGAATAAGCCAACCCGATTTCAGTTCCCAAATTAACCCGACTCACCTGCTTACTATTCTCGTGAGTTACTTAGAAATGTTTACTAATCGTATTTACATCTCCTCCTGTTCCCGAGGTAAACCGAACCCAGTTGGAGAAATATTTACTAATCGTATTTAACATATTCCCTCGTTTCCTCGACATAACCCGACTCACCTGCTTGCTATTCTCGTGAGTTACTTAAAAATATTTTACTAATCGTATTTAACACATTTCCTCGTTTCCCCGAAATAACTCGACTCACCTGCTTAATATTCTCGTGAGTCGCTTAGACATATTTACTAATCGTATTTACAATATATCCTCGTTTTCCCGGAATAACCCGACTAACCTGCTTACTATTTTCGTGAGATACTTAGAAAGATTTACGGGTCATAGTTCAATACCTAATCATATCTAACCAGTGACAGAGCTATCGACGTTTGGAGGAACTGCAACCACTGCCAGAGTTGCCGAAGATCATCCTATGCACCGAATCATCGACGACGTTTAAAGAATAACAGTCTTTAGATTAAATAAGTAGTTTAAGATCTTGGTAAATAAAACTGTGTGCGATACAGGATCGTACAATTGAATTGAACAAAAGAAACGATTGCTGTTTTATTTCAAAGGAGACAGACCTTTGACGAACCTGGACAAACTGAGTTTTACCTCGGCCTCAGACAAAACTGCATCACAAACAGTATTTAAAATGTTTGACCCATTTTTTACCAACATATCTCTAAAGATACCTATACCTATCCTTCTACGAAGTTTTTTCAGAAAATTCGCACGGAATCCATGCTTGGCAGAAAATGGGTAAAACAATATATACTGAGAGAATTATCATCACTTCAGAGAATTATCATCACTATGAATTTCTTCATAGTTTCAATGAAAATTGTCACTGGAAATCGTCCATTGAAACTTTTCATAGAATCTATGAAACAGGTTTCATTAAAGTCAATGTTTATGAAAAGTTCATAAAATTAATGAAACTCTTCATAAAATTAATAGGTCACTCGTCCAATGAATAAATCATTCAGCCAATGAAGAGCTTCATAAAATCTATGAAGCAATTTCATTTACTATTATTTATTATAGTTGGTTGTTGTCGTTGTTAAGCTGAAGTGTACTTAGCAAATGCAAAAGGCGTAATAAAATCGTAGTATATTTTACGGATGTACAAAATATACCTAAAGAAAGAATTCATTAAATTAAAAAGTTTCATAAAAAAAAAAGTTTAGAAAAAATTAATATGATTTATAAAAAATTTCATAGTCCAAAATTTATAATAAAAAAATAATTTAAAAAAAAATAAAAATTATAAAAGATTATTCTCTCAGGAAATGACGATATTTTCTAAAAAAAAATTTTAAAAAAAAGTAAATAAATAGTATTGATCAATTTCATATATATAAAGAACATTTTCATTAAATTTATGGAGATCTAATTTATGAAATTCAATGAATTTTTTTAATGAAATTATGAAATTTTATGAAAGAACAGATATGAAAAATTTCATAGTATTAATTAAATATTATATACATAATGAAATTCTTCATTGTTTCTACCATAAAAATTATATCATTAATATCATGAAGGATAATCCTCTCAGTGTACTCCATATCACAAACGTAAAACAATATACTCCATATCACAAACGGATTGCAGAAAATTTTAAATATTGACGAAAAACTGAAATTTTTGAAAATTGAAATCACCTAGAAATCAAATTACACTTGAAATATATAATTTAGATTAGAACTGCGTTAGAAATAAAATTTTCCTTTATGGTTATTAGCCACTCTTAACTGTAATATTAAACAAGTTTTAAAAACCTTAGATTCTGACAGATATTTTTAACTTCTCTTTTTACTATTAAAAAAATTGTAAAAGGGACAGCTGGTGCAATGATAAACAAATAACACCATTGTGAAAATTCTAAATTTTAAATAAGCAAAGAAATACACAAAATCAAACTTCTATATATAAAAATTAACTGAATGAAGTCAAAAAAACTTTTAAATGCAAAAAATATGTGTTTTTGTGCGATTTTTTTATTTATTTTTATTTTTGCTTTCTTTTAAATAGTTTTGGGTTAGAAAAGTGATTTTGTGTGTTCCCGTACACTGATAGAATTTTCGTTCATAGCATTAATAAATCGATTTCATTAAAATGGAATCATTGAATCGATTTCATTAAAATGGATTAAATTCATTAACTGAATGAAAATTCATTGTTGTTATGAATTTTTTCGTTAGATTTTTTTTCTAATTTTTCATAATTTCATAAAAAAATTCATTAAATTAATGAAAATTTCATAAACAAAAAATTTAACTTATAAAATTGATTTCAGGTACAATTTTACCTCTTTTGGTATTTCCCTATATACCGGGAGTTATATCGGCATATCATCTTTAAGGGAACAAGTTGATTTTTTCCCCCAGATAGTACTTTTTGAGCTGAATAGGAAAAAAAATTTTTTTGTCGGAGACTCTTATTTCGGGTCAAAGTTAAAGCATGGACTTGCCCGTATCTCCGCTATTTATTATCGGATCAATATATAAAATATATATATGTGACGCGCAAAATAGAAAGGGACCTAAGGGTAAAAACCGGTTTTGTTCAGGAGAGCATGGGATCGGTCTCATTCGATGCTAAGATGTTGTCCACAAAAAAAAAAAATTTTATTTTTTTACCCTTAGGTCCTTTTCTCTATGCGCTGTCACATATGTATATTAGAGTGTCCCTTAAAAATAGATTTGTCATTACACCCCCTAGTTTTATTGGAAATGGTCCCAAATGGGAAAAAGATCATTATCCCTCCACACCGTTGCCTTGTATCTGAATGGCAGTTTTACCTGCATGCTTCACGTCTTTGGAATATTCTTCCACATACCCAACAACTTAATAGCAACGCAAATAGTTTTAAACAGTTTTTATTTAAGTTTTTTAGTTAAATATAATTTATGTTTTTGAATAATTGTTCTAATATAAATATGTTAATTTTAATGTAATTTTTTGGATATTGCATTCCTGTACTTTAAATATAAGATTAAATCTTGTTGTACAGGAAATGGAAAATAAAATAAATAAATACAAATAAATAAATGGAAGAAATCGATTTTTTTTTTTGAAAATGTTAACCCGTGCCGAAAGTTGGACGAAAATGGCCCATTTTGGAAAAAAAGTGTATTACTATTAAAAATTCCCAAAATTCGAAATTTCGAAAAAAAATTATTTTTTCTTCCATTTATGCATTTAATATATTCAAAATGATTCAGACATGGAATTTTGACTTCATCGGATATCATTAACCCACTTTAGCCTGGAATCCAAAATGCCCCAGGAATTTGATAAAAATGCAAAAACGTGTTTTTTTTTTAATTAATTTTGAAGATTTTTTAAAATGCCTAATTTGGAGATGTCGACTGCTATTTGTACCACATAATAGTTGATATTAAAGAAAAAAAATAAATTGGAAAAATGATAATTCGAGTTTGTGCTTGGAGCGACTGCTTTTCATGACATTTTACAAAAATTGCTAATTTTGTCAAAAATTTTAAAAAATTTCAATGTTTTCATCAAATTTTACACGGTTTTCGGAAAAACAGCACTCAAATTTGGTTAGATTATAATTATCTTTTCATTTCTTTAAAAAAATTTAACCCTTAGTGGCCTGGATTCAGAAAAGACCCATGGAACTTAATATTAATTATGACTACCGAGATTGTAAAGCCATTAAATTTATAAAAAAAAATCTCAACTGGATAAAAATAATTATTTTGTGTAACGTGATCCATATGGGGTTAATTTTTATACTTTAGGCCAAAAACGCCCCACTAAGAAATTTACAGAATAACACCCAGTGTAGAAAATCATTACCAGATATGTGGTTATGTAACTACATACTTGGTAATGGTAACTAGTTACTTTTCTTATTACATTTCTTATTACCTTTGTATGGCGATGTCGCGAAAAATATGAAGTTATGCTTACACACCAGCATACGAAAAATCAAAAAATATGTCATTACCTATATGTTTACCAGTACTGACAAAAATAATGAGTCTAAAAATAGATTTTCAAAATAATAAATGATTTAAAAAAAATATTTTTTATTGTATTTTTTTTTTAATTAAATTTGCTGTTGCGGGAATCCAACCTGGGTCTACAGATTGCCAGTCAATAGCTCTACCATCTGAGCTATATCGACATGTAATATTTGATAGATAAAAACATAATTGATCTGCTGCACACAAGTAAACTTACTCGCCAACATACAAAAAATTAAAAAATATGTGGTTACATATATTCTTACCAGTGTTTAAAAAATATTGAGTCTAAAAATAGATTTCAAAAAATTTTCAAAAAAATATAGAGAATTATTTTCTATTTGAAATAATGATAAAAATAACTCATTATCATTAACTCATTATTATATATTTTAAAACAATGCAGAAGGTAAGTGGGTGTCATTACTGGTAGTCCAAAAAATAATGATATGTCTTTACCGTTTATGCACTGGGTTATAGCATTATTTGGGGGGAAAAAATGTTGGCCTCAAGGGGGGGGGGGGGGCGTCTTTAGCCCCCATAGAGCCCCTGTATCCGTGCCTGTGTGTATATCCCGATAAAAATAAATTTAGAAAAAAAAATACAGTTGTTAAAGTTTTTATTTGAGTTTAACAACGATTTTCTATTGGGTTTTTTATCTGTTAGCACACTCAAACATAATTTATTTAATTTTTTTAACTGACCTAGAAATTAATTACAAATCTAAAAGGGTTTCTTTTTTTAAAAAAATATTTTAAATAAAATTAAAGAAAATCCATATTTATATGTAATTTATTTTTTAAATAAAAGACAGAAAAAGTTTAAAAAGTGCTTACACATAAAAATTTTTAAATATTTTAATACCTTTTCTATGAAAAATTTGTTTAATAAGCCGTTTATAAAGTTAAAAAGTGATTATACCTATGACCCTAAAAATATATCTCTTTGTATTTTAACTGTATAATAATTTAGAAATAAATGTACGGATAAGTTTTTAAATAAACTACAGTCAGTTACTGTAATAATAACCATCAGAATTAAAGAAATATTTCCTTCAGAAATGCGTTTTTATGCCGATGAGCAGGGCAGCGACTTTCATGAACTTAAAAACCTAAAAAAATCTATGGAAATATGCACTAAAAACCAAAAAATATACACTAAAGATCCAAAAATAAATGCTTACCAAAAAATTAACTTTAAATTTATCAATTTTTAAAAATCATATTTATTACTCGAGAGCGTTGGTTAAAAATTAAATCCAATATAAATGTCTAAAGTAGATGATAACTTGATGTTTTCCTTCTATTTAAGTTTGCAAATTCTTCTTTTCTTTATTTTTCATTAAATCTTATTTTTAGTTTTTAAAAAAATATGCAAATCTATGGGCAAATCTACGGAACCGAGCGATTCCATGTAACTCGGGATTTAAACCATTTTGATAACAATATATAATATTTGGGATGGTATCAACAGTTTCGAGGCAACGAATTTAATCAGGCGGACATCTTAAATTTTATATTTATACTGTTAATGTGCTCTACTCAATTAAAAACTACCCTAATTTACCCCAATTTTGCTTGTAACTTTTAAAAGTTTTTCAACTCTTTTGGGTATAACTTTTTCAACATAATAGGAAATCGCCTGAAACCTTTGGTGGATAATAATTCTGATGTTAGAAAATCTCACACTTTTTAAAAAAAATAGGTGCCCTTAATTAAGAACAAATGGTAGGTCTTTAAAATCTGTAACTTTGTTTTTTTAAAAAAGAGTAATTTCAGAGATTTTTAATTTTTTCGCTTTCAGCCTCAATATAATTGAAAATATTTTGATACTGGCATATAACTGACAAATAATCAAAATAAATGAGGCCAAATTGATTAGTGTGCCTTCAGAAATAAAGAAGATATGACAATAATAATCTCTTCATGTATACGATTCATACGTATACGATGGAAATCTATTAACTGATCGACAATCCGGGTTTAGATCTAAGCATAGTTGTATAACAGCATTAACAGATGTTGTCGAAGATATCAGAAACAATCTGGATCATAATAAAATTTCGTTTTTAATATTACTTGATCACTTTAAAGCTTTTGACACCGTTGAGCATCAAATACTCAGTTTAAAATTAGACAAAATGTTCAATTTTTCACCAGCGGCTGTAAGACTGATATTGTCTTATATCACTGATAGGACGCAATATGTTTTCAATAATGGAATTATCTCTAGTCCATTATCTGTTTCCAGAGGAGTACCACAGGGTTCAATACTTGGGCCACTGCTGTACTCTTTATATGCCAACGATCTTCCAAAACAAATACAATATTCTAAAATACAAATGTATGCAGATGATGTACAACTATACCTGAGTTGTACCAGATCTTCAATTTGTATTAAAGTTGCTGAACTTAACAACGAGCTTAACAAAATTCTTTTTTGGACTTCGTCAAACGGTTTGTGCCTTAATCCGAAGAAGTCAAAGTGCTTAATAATATGTAAGAAGTCTGTTAAAATTAATTATGATATAAATATATATCTTGGTGACTCTAGAATTGAAATTGTAGATACTGCTAAGAATTTGGGTGTTGTTTTTAATCGAACACTTACTTGGTCGGACCATATTAATCAAACATGTGGAAAAATATATGGCATGCTTAGAGGCTTATGGACAACTCAGCACTTTACACCACCAAAGATAAGAATGCTGTTGGCAAAAACATATTTAGTGCCAAATCTCTTGTATTCATCTGAGCTCTTCGCAGGCTGTAATGCGGATGACAAAAGGAAGCTCAACACTACCTTCAATAACATCGCACGATATATATTCGGTCTATCTAGGTTTGATCATGTATCCCAATACTTCCGTCGCATTTTAGAAATCTCCCTTAATGATTACCTAACATTCAAAAACCTAGTCTTTTTACATAAGGTTAATTATACCAAGGAACCGGAATATCTATTTCACCGGCTGATACCCACAAGATCGCCAAGAAACAGTAGCTTTATACAATTTAAATATCGTGACACAGTTTCTAAACAACAATTTTTCATTTATACCATCCATCTCTGGAACCATCTTCCAACCGACATTCAATACACCAGCAACGCAATAAAATTTAAAAAATTACTAATGCAATATTATACCTAAACTTACTACTTCATTATCTATTATTAATCACATTGTTTTTTTTTTGTTTTTTTTTTTTCATTTTAAATATTTTATATAAATTTTTATCTTATGTTATAAATCCTGCATATTTAGTTCATATTCAATTTTATATTTTATATTTTGTCTATGTTTAATTTTTAATTGATTTGTTCGATAATTTATATAATAAGTAAGATGATATTGTACTAGATAAATGTTAACATATCAGATTCTAATACTTTAATTCATAAGATATTGTATCTTGTTGTGTTAGAAAGGCAAATATTTAATAAAAATACAAATACATGTCTGTGCGTAAAGAACATAAAATTTTATATTTTTTGGAGGGCACATCCGCAGTTTGAGAAATAATTAGTTGCATCCTGCCTGATCGGTATATAACAGTAATACTAATGGGTGTAAGTGCTAAACAGATCGTACTATTATTTTGGTATCCAGAGCCATTTTAAATTCAATTTTGTAGCTTACATACAACCATAAATTCCCAGTGTAGAAACGGTAATGACATATCATTATTTTTTGGACTACTAGTAATGACACCCACTTACCTTCTGCATTATTTCAAAACATATAATAATGTGTTACTGATAATGACTTATTTTTATCATTATTTCAAATAGAAAATAATTTTGTAGATTTTTTTTTTAATTTTTTTAAATCTATTTTTAGACTCAATATTTTTTAAACACTGGTAAGAATATATGTAACCACATATTTTTTGCTTTCTTGTATGTTGGCGAATAAACTTACTTGTGTGCAGCAGGTCAATTATGTTTTTATCTATTAAATATTACATGTCGATATAGCTCAGATGGTAGAGTTATTGACTGGCAATCTGTAGACCCAGGTTCGATTCCCGCACCTGCAAATTTTATTTAAAAAACGAGTGAAAAGGTTAAAGTCGGCCATGCCGACTATGCAATACCCTACACCAGTCTGGTTAAAAGCCAACTAATGTTTAGATCTGAAATTCGAATGGGTTAAAATGGGACTTGTGTCAAAATTTTCTATAATGTGAGTCAGCGAACCAGATTTCATTACAATATATTAATATTTGCGACCTCCAGTTTGTAACCAAGCCAATCTTGGGGGGACCCTTATATGGGCACTAGGTCTAAACATGAACCGCTGTTAACCAAAATACATACGCTTCGTCCTTGGGCTGACATAGGTCAGTGTACCAAATTTCATCAAAATATCTTAATATTTGCGACCTGCAGCGTATAAACAATATAATTTTGGGGGGACCCTTATATGGGCACTAGGTCTAAACATGGACCGGTGTTAACCAAAATCAATAGGCTCCTTGGGCCGACATAAGTCGGTGTACCAAGTTTCATTAAAATATCTTAATATTTGCGACTTGTAGAGTGCGCATAAGAATGCATGGACAGACAGACGGACGGACGGAGGGAGGGACGAACGGACAGACAGACAGACAGACAGACAGACGGACATCGTTAAATCGAAATAAAAAAAATTCTGATCCGATCGGTATACTATAAGGTGGGTCTAGGACCAATATTTTTTGGTGTTACAAACATCAGCAAAAACTTATAATACCCTGACCACGTAGTGGTGTTGGGTATAAAAAAATACAATAAAAAATATTTTTTTTTTTATATAATTTATTTTTTTGAAAATCTATTTTTAGACTCATTATTTTTGTCAGTACTGGTGAGCACATAGGTAACGAAATATTTTTTGATTTTTCGTGTGCTGGTGTGTGACCATAAGTCATTATTTTTCGCAACATCGCCATATAAAGGTAATAAGAAATGTAATAACAAAAGTAACTAGTTACCATTACTAAGTATGTAGTTACATAACCACATATCTGGTAATGATTTTAAACACTTGGTTCTTTTATCTGTGGATGTGCCAAAATACAAAAAAATCCGATCTGTTTAGCACTTTCACATAATGGTAGTTATGATAACATCTACCGTTCCAGATTGATTGGACTCCATAATTCTTAAAACTGTGGGGGTGCCTTCAATTTGAAATTAACCTTTTAGCGACTTTTGGAGAAGGATATGCTATAGAGAATACAAAGTTCATCCAATCCATTTAGCACTTTCACATAATAATAGTAATTACAATATGTACCATTCGAGACATATTTGATCACATAATTCATTAAACCGTGGATGTGCCATTCAATTTTGTGCTGCAATTTTGAAGAAAATTTATATGGGCCCTAGGTCCAAACATATACCGATTTAAACCCAAATCAATAGACTTCGTTCTTGGTCCGATATAAGTTGGTCTACCAAATTTTAGCAACATATCTTAATATTTGCGACCTGTAGCATACGCACAAGATTACATGGAGAGACAGACGGACGGACGAAAAATTCAAAAAACAACATTAGGGGAGAGTCGTGTACCTTGGTACTTTTGAAAATCCTGTGTCAATATCTCTAAAATTAAGATAGATGCGAAAAATATTTTAATGCAGAAATATTAGTGTTGGTGTTGTTATAGATTGCAAATAATAAAAACTTTAATAATTCTTACGCATTTTAAGAAATTTAAATTTTTTTAAAAAAGCGGAAAAGTATTCCAAATTACAAATTGGCGTGTACCTTGGAACTCGTAAAAAATGAAGGGAATTTCTTAAAAGAATACCGCCCCATAATGAAATTTATTGCATTATTTGCAGTAGAGTTAATATCTACTTGAAATGAAAACATCATTTTTAAAAAATGGCGAAAATCTTAAATCAAAGCTTATTTTGAAGCGAATTAAATTCAAAAAGTACAGTTAGCCTGTGGAACTTCAATTAATCATGTATTGAAATTTGTTGGATACACAGAAGAGGAAATATTCAAAAAGTTACAAGGTACACGCATTTTAATTTTTGCAAAAAATATATTTTTTTTCTTATTTGTACAATATAGTTAGGAAATTTACTGATTACTGCATTTAGAAAACGACAAACTTTATATTGATTTATGCCCGTAACTTGAAATATCTTGATTATTTTTAAAAAAATAGTTTAAATTTTTTTAAAAAATTTACTTTTGTCGATCCAAGGTACACGCACCCAATTTTAGGGTATCCTATAGACTTATCTGAAAATTTGAGTAGTTTAAAATGATCATTAGATAAAAAATAAAAATAAAAAACTTCATAGAAGAAGACTTTACAGTAAATCATTAGCAAATATGAGAAAAATGCAAAGTTCCAAGGTACACGACTTTCCCCTACTTAAAATCAATAATGCAAATATAGCGCGACTATGCGTTTTCGAATAATCTTACTGTGATGATTGTAAAATTTGTGTCATCCTTTTTCATTAACTCGAGGTAAAAGTATGTAAAAACCACTCAAAAATAGCCAAAAAAAGGTTTTTGTTAACTTTGACCTCAATGTTCTCAAAAACAAGATGTGTTGGAAAAATTTGCGAACCAAATTCGGACTCAGCACGGAAAGGTTACTTGAAAATGTGTAGTCTCATGCCCGAAAATTTCAAAAATTTAAAATACTTATTAGCGAAAATGTGTGCGGTTTTTAGTTTATAACTTTTTTAGCACTCAAAAAAATTGATTCACGCGAACAGATTACTTCTTTTTAATGTATTTTAAATAAGTTAATCTAAAAAAAATGTGTGCCACTAATTTGAAATTTTTCATTTTTAAAATCTGAAATCGATCTGTTTCGTAGATTTTCCCATATGCAATTTAATGAAAAATATGCAATAAAAATCACAAAATTTGCAAAAAAAATATGCACTTAAATGCATTTACAACAAAATATGCAAAAATATGCAACAACAAATCGATGCCATTTTGTTGCAAATTCTTTGATTCGGAAAAGTGGTCAAAATCAGATTTGGATTAACGACTACAAACATGCATTTGCATGAAAGTCGCTGCCCTGCCGATGAGTTTTTCTTGAGAAAAACTTACAGATTTTTTCTTTTCAGCCATCTGAATCAAATATTTTCCAATTATAGAAAAACCATGTGAACATTTTTATTAAAAATCTGTCAATTGTACATGGACTTCGATTTCTCTTTTATACTGAATTTAAAATGAGCAAAAACCAGATGGTTTTTGTACAAAACTAAATTACAAAAGCCAATTCATTTACACTGAATTTTTAGTTTTTCTTTGTCACATCACTTTTTTATTAAGCACTTTTCTTTATGTTTTTATGGTTAAATTAAATTAAAAAAATTATTAACACATTTAAAAGTGTATAACAACACACAATTTTAAAATAAAACTGAAATATTTAAAAAAAATTTTAAAATATATTTTTGACACTTGCTTTAATTCTATATTCGTTGTAACAGGGTGTATCGAAAATTAGTTATAAAAGAAATCGGGTGTATCAAAAATACAAATTTCAGATGTTTTTACTTGGTTTTTGGCAAAAACCAGGTAGAATCTGGTTTTCAGTTTGTATGAAATTGTATGGAAAAACTAAAATAATTTTATAGTTTTCGGCTCAAAACCTAAAAATTACCAAAAACTACTAGTTTTGCCCAGTCTAAATATACTATTATAGAAACGCTATAAAAATTATATTCATTTGAAAAATTGAAAATTAGTCAATCACGAGTGCTTTTTCACCTGACTAAAAGTCAGTAGATCAGTAAATATTTGTATATAATAATTCAAACGTAACGTACTTCAGAAAAAATAAATAAAATAAATATTTAGTGACAAAAACGTCATCTACAGCTCAGCATCCCCAAATCCTAACATTGACCAAAATACGCATGCGTTAAAATATTCACAGCATCTGTCAAAACAAAATGAAAAAAGTTTAAGAGAAAAACGAAAATTTTCACAGGGACAGGGCTAAATAAATTATTTTAAAATTGTTGCTTTTGAAAGAAAACTTAATTAAATTGTTCTTAATAATGAAATAATAACAGTTAATAAATATTTAATTAATGCATTCACTGTGCCACAATCAAAACGAAAATACAACCGAATTAAAGTCAAAATAGACATTGCTCAAAATGCGTCAATATGTAAAACGTAAAAATGGTAGTGAAATAAACCTGAGTTATGAGTAAGTTTTTCATCTTGTGTGTGTGTGTGTGTGTGTGTGTGTTTAAAATGTATGTATGTATGTGTATGGATAGAGGAATGTCTGTCTGGCTGCTTTGTGTAAGGATTATTTTTTGTTTGTTGATAAAAAGGATTTCATATTTTTGAATGCAAACAAATTCGGATTTGAATTTACAATTAAACTAAATAAATTATTTTATATAAATCTTATTATATATGGAATGCATGTGGATAAGAATTACAAGTTACATATGTATATTCGAATAGGTACTCAAGCATATTTGAGTCAATTGCGAATTGTAAATTTATCTATGCATTCATAGGCACGCATTAGAATGCAACCGGGCTGAAAATTGGAATTTGATGAGATTCACTAAAATAGTTCCACATGGTATAAGTAATTCCTTTGTTCTTCAATACAGTGATGTAAGATAGTTATCACACTGCGTGTCTATTTAATGTTTTTTTTACCCGATAACTGAATTAAGTAGGACATACCTGTGCACTAGGGGTATAACTGTTTCCCCGCAAAAAATTACATGGCAAAACGACATTTGCAATATTGTACTGATAACAATAAT
Source organism: Leucophora obtusa (assembly GCA_949987735.1). NCBI lineage: Eukaryota > Metazoa > Arthropoda > Insecta > Diptera > Anthomyiidae > Leucophora > Leucophora obtusa. The sequence continues at coordinate 99,241,446 of OX465298.1, forward strand.
ATTTTTTCATAGTCATTTTTGGAAAAAAAACCTTACGAACCGAGGTCAGTTTCTAAAATAACACATACCCAGCAAAAAAAATTGCAAGTAGTGCTTTAACGTATGCAGAATGAAATATGGACTGACACATTAACAATAACAAAAACTTTTATTCAAATATTTCACACTTAGAACTAATATATATTAAACTACACAACTTAGCCTAATTTTACAAAAAAAAATTGTAACCAAAGCGATTGGCCTTTCTTATATTTTGAGGCACATTTCGCATTACCTTCTGGATTCTTTCTGTATTCATTTTCGCCAGCTCTCTCTCAATTTTTCTTATAAGGCTGTCCACGTTTTTTGGTTTGTAACCCTTTCCATACACATTTCTTTTCAAATTCGCCCAAAAAGTTTCAATTGGTCTGAGTTGGGAAACGTTTGGTGGGATTTGATCCTTAGGTATAAATGCCAAAGCAGACTGTGTGGCTCTGGCATAATGAGACGATGTCAAGTCAGGCCAAAATATGATTTTGTCATTTTTATGGTACTTATCGATAAAATTTTTAAGTACAGGAAGATATTTGTCGATATATACTTGAGCGTTAAAAGCTAAGCCCGATTTTATGAACACCGGCTCGCTGATGCCACGCTCACTAATTGCCAGCCACAATAAAACCTTTTTGGGGTACTTAGTTTTAGTAATATTTGTTACATTATCAGGTGGTCTGCTATTAGGGAGCTTAAAATAAAATTTTAGTGTCCATTCATGACCTTCCACTGTAAAGTAACTCTCATCATCCATAATACAAATGTATGATGACTTTGCAGCAAACAGTTTTTGTGAGAGAACACGTAGACTTTTTTTAATAACGAGTGACTGTTTTTCTGAGACTGCTGGAACCTTTTTTGGCACATTTTATTACTCCCATATCAGAAATATATTTTTTTACAGTTTTGTCGTTGACATTATATTTCTTCGCCAAAAAACGATACGATTTTGCCGTACGCCCCACTATTTCAGCCTTCAATTTAGCCCGAGTTTGGCTGTTCTGCAAAGCACCGGAGCCGCGTTTTCGTTCAAATGATTTTCCACTCTCGAAAGCATTTATTGTTTTATAAATAAAAGATTTTTTAAATTGCATTTCAGTAAAATGTCTAAAAATTTCATATTTTTTTTTTTGTATGGATTTTTTTCACAAATTTTACAAATTAATTTGCGACGTTCTACTTCCTTTAATGACATGGTGGCTACTAATTTGAATCTATTGATCTGATTTCTAGTATAATTATTTTAGGAATAGCACCGTTATTTTTCTCATATTTTGTTTTCCTATTGTTTTTTGTTTTGTATCAGCAATGCCGGTTGGAAATTAGTCCATATTTCATTCCGCTTACGTTATAAACTATTCTTTTAATGCTTCACAAGTATCCGTTAGTGTATTTTTACTGCTTATTATATTGTTATTCTGAACAACTTGAAAAAATCACTTCTTTCATTGCTTCCCAAGTATCAGTTATTACATTTTTACAGCTTTTTTAGAATTACTTCTGAACCACATCCAAAAAATCACTTAAGTATTGCTTCTAAAGAGTAATTGCTCTAAAAGTGATCGTAGAAAGCAAGGTTGGTTACCGTTATCGTTATAATACCGTTATCGCTAAAATACCGTTTCAAATTGAATACCGTTACCGTTACCAATACCTCTAAAAAAGTTTCCAAATACCGTTATCGTTACCGATACCGTTATTTTTATGGGTGGTTACCGGTATTTTACCGGTATTTATTAATTTATATAAAAAATTCAAAATTTTAATTTTTTTTGTAATAATCTTGAGTTCTTTTTATAAAAAAAATGTATAGATAATAATTTCAATTATTGAAACAACCAGCAGTGAATTTAAAACTTATAATCTGGGCTTTTAACGCTTGAAATCAAAAATATGCTAAGTTTTTATGTATGTATGTTTTTAACACAATTTATAATACCGGTACGTACCGGTATTGCTGTTTCGATAACGGTATACCGTTACCGAAACAGCCTTAAATACCGTTACCTTTACCGTTACCGTAATAAACAAAATTCGATACCTTTACCGTTACCCTTACCGTTATTCGTTTCGGTAACCAACCTTGGTAGAAAGTGATTTTGGTATCATTTGGCATTTTCAAACAGAGGGTCCCGGGTTCGATTCCCTGCGGGACCAATATTTTTTTTATTTTTTTTTATTCTATTAAATTTTTTTTTTATATTTATAATTAATTTGTTTAAATTCAATATTTTTAAATTTTTAAATATAAATTTTAAATTTTTAAGTTTTGTTCAGGAGAGCCATTTTAAAGATTTAAATACGTGTATCTTTGGTGTACCATCACTGAGCGTGTTGGTATTGGTCTCATTTGAAAGCGACACATCTCATTACGTCAGGAACGTGTTGGTCAACCTTGAAAACGTGCGTAGGTCGTCCCTACCTCTTGTTTTGTGTAGTTGGTTTTTACTGTTTTCTACCTAGCGCGCTGTTTCCATGAGTTTGATATCAATTTTGCGCGCGGTTTTTCGAATCCAGCTTTATTTTCTGAAATTATTAATTGTGAATTATAATAAATACTCATTTATAATTCTTTTAAATCGTGAATATCACTCTGCTAGTACGAAAATTTTTTCACATAACCTTATTATGTTATTCGCGAAAATAATTTAAAACTGATAACATTCTTACTGTTTGTTTTAGGATGAAATGGTGGCCGAATTCGAAGAAGTAGATTTACTTTATCGTCGACTTCACTTTCATAAAACGCGCATATCTCTGGGAGGGAACACTTTTGGGGCATGGGCTCGGTCTCATTCGATGCTCAGATGTTGTCCACATCAAAAAAAAAAAAATTGATTTTTTTACCCTTACCCAGCAAAATCTTTCATTACCAAATAAGAGGTTATATAATAGAAATTCATAGCTCCGCACAACTTATTTTTTGGCGTCTAAACTCATTATATTTGTTTGGCGTGGTCGTTTTTATAAGTAGTCACGCTTACGAAAAAATGAGAAATAAGTAGTTGTGAGATTTTGAATAATAAGCGGTTATTCGATTGCTTACTTGATTCTTAAAAATAAGGAGTTAAGCAAATACTATTAGCTTAAGGAAATACATTCAGAAAAATTTAAGTTTTTTCTAGTGTGTAATTTTGGGACTCGTCATAAAAATTTAAACATTAAACATATTTACATATAATAAATAAAAATGTATAAAATTTAACTGTGTAAAAAGTACTTATTTAAACGATTACGAGTAAGTCATTATTTTATATTAAAAAGCAATGAGTACAATAGGCCGTTATTAGGAAGTCATTATTTTATATTATAAAATAATTCAAAAGGTAATGATATATCATTTTTGGTAATGCAGATAGTAATGAGGTGTCATTACCAATATTTTGCTGGGTAGGTCCCTTTCTCTATGCGCTGTCACATATGTGACCATATGTGACTCCGAGAAAAGGGACCTAGTGTGTGAAAATAAAGTTTTGAGAAGAACGCATTTAAAGTTTCATAACGCATTATCACTTTGAACACACCTTCAGTTGGGAGATGCCATTTGGTATGGTTAGTTATGATTATCAAAAATCTAACTCATTTCATCTTATTCTACACCCTTTTAGGTACCAGAATCCACTCTTAAGTCCGAACACGGTTTTTGACACACTAGGTCCGTTTTCTCGGAGAAGGTCACATATATAAAAAAAAATGGTGAGAAATTGATTTTTATGTACCTGTAAAACCAGTACTGAAACCAATATTGAATTGCAGTGCACCTTTTACACTTGTTTAATAAGTACTTTTATTGAAGAGAATAACGAACAATATCTCGCATTAACAAAGTGGTGCTTTTATGCCAGTCAACTTTCATATCAAAGAATAGCTCAGCGACTAGAAATCGTGAGGTCGCAAGTTCGATACCCGGTGGCGGCAATAAAAAACTTTTGTAAAATAAAAAAAATATAATTTTTTTTTTGTGAAGAATTTTGTTTTAAGTTTTAATTGGTGAAAAAGAGCTTCCTTTGCACTCGTTCAAAAAGTACTGAGCAAATGTTAAAGTCGGAGTACTCCTCTCCTATGTAGGGTTTTTCTTTTCCCGGACTTTTTCATTTCCCGGGACAGCGGGATTTTTTTCTGAATTTCCCGGGATCCTGGGAACTCCCGCTCATTAGAAAATTAATAAATCTGACATATATTGTACTTGAAAAACTCGATTTCTATTAAAACACCGCCCGACAAAGTCCATCTTTTGGTTGTAACCATGAGAAAATCTATTTAATATATTCTGAAAGAAGTTCTTAATATAAAATATCTTCTACTTTTTCTAGATCAATTCGTTTAATAGTTTAAATCGCGAATTAATATTAAGGTAATATATTTGTATGGAAGGACGTCTTTGAAATATTTTAACTAAACATTAGTTCTCCTTTCAAACGGTAAACGAATTGATTTAGAAAGAGTGAAAGGCATGGGTATTTTATTTTTATCCCTTCTTTCAGGATATATTGGAATTGTTAATGGGTGCAAACTTGTGTCGGACGGTGAAATAACAAATTTATTGAAATGAAGTTTTAAAGAGATTTAAAAAAATATTTTTAGACTATTCTTGTTCTTTATTTTCCCTTTTGCGTTTTATGAAAATTTTAAATTTGAGCCCTGGTTTATATAGTCAGAACTAAGATAGATTTTTTGCTTAAATGTTTCTTAAATATGGAATCAAAAAATTTATATTTCTAGATATTTTATTTCTAAGCAGAATCTCAGAAATATTCGTCTAGAATTATTTTTATAAAAAAAATTTTAAATGTGAGTATTTTTCACAGAAATATTTAGGCAAAGTCGCCTAAATCTTTTTATAAAAATAGACACTAAAATATTATTAAATAGTTTTATAACTTATACTGTTATTTTTTGATTATAAATTTTTTATGCCACAACTACTTAAAAAAAAATCATTTAATTTTCATAGTTGCATTTCAAATTAACATATAAACAAATCCAAAATAATTTAAAAAAGAATTTGATGCATTATTTTAAAAATAAATAAAATTTTAAAACTACAATTTACTTCAAATGAAATTATTTGAAGTAAAAAATACTTATATCAATCAAAAATACGAAAATATTACTAATTTTGGAGGTATTTTGAACTGAAATACAGATGATGAAATGTAGTGCAATTGCTTTATTTGATCATCATTTTAAACAACAAATTTTATCTGAAGTACGAAAAATTTTGTTGGTAATAAATGGCTAATAAAATTTGTTTTTGGTTTAACTAAACCAAATTCAACTGATATAAAAAAAATATTGAATTTGAAATCGCATTTTTTAATTTTAAATTTATTTTATTCAAATTAATTTTAAAAAAATCAATGCTTTAAATTTAAATTAAGCTTCCAAAATTGTAATATACTACTAAAACTTCTGTAAAAGAATAAAAAAAAAATCCCGGGAAATCCCGCACAAAATTCCCGGGATTGCGGGATTGAAAAAAGGGCGGGATTCCCGGGAATTCCCGGGACATAAACCCTAGTTGTAACTTATTTTTTTGGTGATGCCATACCCCTGGAATGCTCCAAAAATATAACAAGTCAAAGTATACTGCCACCCAAAATTTTAACTGAAGTCGACATTAAGTGCACCATACATTTTCAATATTTTTGATAAATTTTTATTGTTTACAAATTAATTGAAGGTCTGTACCATGTACTGAAAGTTTATCAATTAAATGGAAAAATTCAAAATGTTTTCGAGTTTTGTTGGCCAATATTGAAATGTTAGTTTTTTTTAAATTCGTTTTTTCTTGTTGGAAAATAAGTAAATAAAATTAAAAAAGCATATAAATTATTGTAAAATAAAACAATAATTACTGCAAACATGGTTCAATTTTAAAATCTGCTAAATTTTGCAATTTTTCATAGGATGGAAAATATTGATAAATTTTAATTTCATTTATATTTTTCTAATAACATTAAAAGTGTGTGTGAAAAGATCAATAAAATTTAAATAAATTATATTGACCGTCTGTGCTAGGCTTTAACAAAAATATACAATTGGAAAATTGAGATAGTAAGGGCGATATACATAATTTGTATTTCAGATCGAATATTCTGAACATTTTTACTTATGCAAAATGTGTGACTATTTTGGAATATGAATTAACGTCATATAATTAGATTTTTAAATCAGATTAAGGGATTTTATAAGATTTACAAAATACGAAAATAAGTAAGGTTTTCAATTAAATTGCAGTGATATCGTAGATCATTCGCATAATCGAAATAAGCTAATATGGTTCTTATAGCCCAAAATATATACTTTAAATCCACATTAAAAATTATCCCCAGTTTATTCAAGTATATGAAAAAATGAGAAATTTTAAAGAAAAAACTGGCTTTTTCCTAAAAGTTAAATATGCGAATATTTCAAGAAGTAGAGCTAATTTTAAAATTTGGTGATCACGTTCGTGATGTGCATCGTAAAATCTATGAGAATTGATGTGTTGCATGTCCGATGCATTTTTGTTGTTTTACTGTGTTATATATTGTTACGAAATTGGATTAGTCTACACTGAGAGAATTTTTCTGGACGAGTTATAATGAAATTTTTTAGTAAAGTAATGAAGTTTTCTTCAGAAATTATATGAAAAATTTCCTAAATATGATGAAAAAGCTTCATATATTTTATGAATCTACTTTTAATGAAACTTTTTCGTTGAGTATATGAAAGTTTTAATAAATGAAATGAAAGTTTTTAAAACATTTTATGAAAAATTCCACTAATTCAATGAAAGGTTTCAATGGACGAGTTCCTGTCCAACTTTGTTAATTTTATACAAAAATTCATTAATATCATGCAGATAATTCTCTCAGTGTAGTATAGAAAATTCTGGAATTTTAGAAGAAAAATATCCCGAGAAACGGGATTTACTAAGCCCGTCAATCGGGTAGCACTACATTTAAGTATAATGTTAAGTGGTTTTAGTATCGCTGGAATTTTCTGATAGGGTTCTATAAATCGACTTTCGACTAATCGATTAATCGAATTTTTGCGAAAATTTTCGACTTTTTGAAAGTCGACTTTCTTGTAAAGCAAAAGTCGAAAAGTCGACTTTTGCTTTCGACTTTTCGACTTTTTTTCTTATTACCATATGGCTTAAAAGTAAATTTTGTTTTTGCTGATATAACACAATAGAAAAAAATTAATCAAGTGTTGCTAATTCTATTGGAAAACAAAACAGTAAATATGACATAAAAAACTCTAAAATGTCTAAGACACACAGTGGTTTTAAACTGAGAGAAGTGTTAATACATATACAACTTCTAAACTAATGGTCTGATTTGGACAAAATTTATAGAATATTGTAATAAGGCCTTTGGAAAAAATTGTAGTCACGCTCTTTTATTAATAGGGCACCTATTTAGCACCAGCGCGCCAAAGTAGACCACCTCGAGTGTAAACAAGCTTTCGGAACCTTTGGTTTCTTAAATTTTCAGCCGATTTCAATGACTTTAGACTTTTTGAATTATACTTAGGGCGAGTAACTTTTTTCGAATATTTAAGATTCAAAACTATGGTTAAGCACTAAACTCAGTTTATTTTGGGATAAGTAAACAGGTCTTAAATAGAGCAATTCCATATGAAAACGATCAAAATTGGCAAATTTTTGGACGACCCCTCTCCGATTTTAAAATAAATAGTCTCAATCGATTGCCCAGCAAAACATAATGTACCTACATATTTTTTTTTTTTTTTATAGTGACTGGTTTAGTGGTGGTGTACACCACTGTCATGTGACAAAATTGAAGAATTCTTCATAAGGGACCTCATTGAAAGTTGTTTAAAGCTAAAGCTACTAAAGCGATCGCAACGAGTGATAGCTCGTTGGAAAGGTATTGAATCAGGCTTTAATTGAAAAATAAAATTTTCCTAATTTTTCTCAGAAATTTACCTTTTTTCCCATGAAAATTAAATTTCCCCATGAAAATTAAATTTTCCGATTTTCCACAGAAGCTCCTAAATTTTCCGGCAAATTTTTTTTTTTTTTTTGGATTCCTCATAATTCTTGCTTTAAGAATCAGCAATAAAAAAATGGGCCCCGACTCCTTGTTTGGACAGGAGAGGAGCATTTAAGAGACCACCTTGTTCTCATTGTTTTTATATTTTTTATAATTGAATTATTTGTAATTATTTAACATTATTTTATTTTATTATTAAAAATACATTTTAAAAATTATTTTACAGTTAAAAATACATTTATGAAGAAAAAATCAATTTTTTTTAAGAGCCGCAAGTTGAGTGTGTAGTGAATATGGTCTGCCTGCTTTCACAAGATCGGCCATAAATCCATGGATAATAGCAGCAGTGGCATGTAATGGCACAGCAAACCCGACTGAGGCTACAGGTCATAAAATGTTTTGTAAATTTTTTAATTACCAGGTAATAAATATTTCGCCTAAAATGACACGTGCAGAAACAAGTCATAAAACACGGATTTTCCATAAATATGGCGAAATATTTATTACCTGGTAATTTAAAAAATTTACAAAACATTTTATGACCTGTGGTCGGCTTATTGGCAGTAACCAATTAAGTCCCTCTTTAAAAAACATTTTATGACCAGTAGTTCACGCAAATTTTCCTATTAAAGAAAAGCAAATATCGCTTATTTTTTTTTACCTATTTTTTACCAAAAAATAAATATAAATACTTCACACACTCTGAGTCAAATTTTAGTTGAATACTAAACGTGAAAGTGTTAAAGTGTTTTTTTTGTAAAGTAAAGAGTGAAGCTGTAAAGACAATTTAAAGTAAAATGAATAAATTTTGCTGCAATCCGTTTAACAAGAGTGGACATCGTTCGAAAAAGATAAAAGTATTAAAATTAACTGGTGTTTCGAAGCGATACATGAATGAATTAAATATACAATACGGTGAAGAAGCAGAATTCATTTGCCCCAAGTGTAAAATCGATTTGTCTCAACAAGCAAATGCATTGAAACAAATGCAACCACAATCCGAGAGTGAAATGACAATTGAACAAAATGTTTCATCTGATAGTGAGGCAGACATTCCGATGGTCAATATGTCTTTGAGTCCTTTGAATGAGGCTATTACCACTTTAGGTGAATCGCCTATTACAAAAAGAAAGTTGCGAAGTGAAAAATACAGGAAAGAGAAAAAACGCAAGGTTATGAGTGCAATCGCGACAATATTTGATGAAGGCTCTGATAACGAATGCAGTCAAGCAGATGACGTTGATGACGGCAAACAAATGATTGAGCAGTTGAAAAGAAAATTCAATTTAGCGACCACTTTTCCGGAGAAATATCTCATTTTATCTGTGCTGCCTCAATCATGGTCTATACGCAAGACTTCTGAATAGTTTCAAACATCTTTTTAAATCGCGAGAAGAAGCAAAGAATTAGTTCGACAGAAGGGCATATTGGCGACTCCCACCAAGAAATTTGGCTCAAGGACCCTCAGCGAAGCAACGGTGAAATTAATTCAAGATTTTTACTGCAATGATGACAACAGCCGCGCCTGCCCAGGTACACGTGACTATGTTATCACACGTGAAGATGGAGAAAAAGTACACAAGCAGCGCAGATTATTATTATGTAATCTATCCGAAGCATACCATCAGTTCAAAGAGAAATACCCAGCAGAAAAAGTGGGATTTTCTAAGTTTGCCATCCTACGACCAAAAGAATGCGTGCTGGCATTAGACAGGCACGGAACGCATTCAGTCTGCGTTTGCATGTTTCATCAAAACATCAAATTAATGTTCTTTCCATGCAAGAAATTGAAAGTATTTCACGGTGAAATTGAAACATATAGGGACCTCCTGTCGAAGTCGTTGTGCGCATACCCCACGGAAAATTGTCATCTGTCCAAATGCGACAATTGTCCGAAGATTGACGAGCTAGAGCAATATTTGGCGGAAAAGTTTGAACAGCTGTTAATTCAGGAGGTGCATTTCAAACAGTGGATAATTAGCAGCGGCAGATGTTCCCTTGAGACCGTGGTAAAGCAGATTCCGGAATTCATCGAGGAATTCGGATTCAAGTTGAATGAACTGAAGGCGCACCATTTCATATCCGAGATGCAATCGAAATTTCTAAAGGAAAGTAAGGAGAAATTAGCCCAAAATGAATTCATTGTGATAAGCGACTTTGCCGAGAATTACACTTTTCTCGTTCAGGATGAAATTCAGGCTTATCACTGGGCAAACGACCAGTGCACGGTGCATCCTTTTTGCATTTATTTCAAAAACGAAGATAACGAACTACAGACCGTAAGCCTTGTTGTTGTCGCGGAGAGTTTAGCTCATAATTATGTGTCCGTTTATTTATTTCAAATGAAACTGTTTGAATTCTTAAGATCAAAATTCGATGCAATCGACAAAGTAACGTTTTTCTCAGAAGGCGCGGCTTCTCAGTACAAGATTAAAAAAAATTTTTACAATCTTTGCATAATTGAAGAAGAACAAAACTGCAAGGTCGAGTGGCACTTTTTTGCGACGTCCCACGGTAAGGGCCCATGCGATGCGTTAGGGGGAACTCTAAAACGCATGGCGACTAAGGCAAGTTTGCAAAGGCCATATACTGACCAGATCTTAAATGTACATTTGTTTTCGTGGATTCAAAGCAAGGAAATTGCCATTAACACAGTTTTATGCACTCAAAAAGAACACGATGCCATGGAGCGACGAATTCAAAACAGATATAATAATGTCAAAACTATAACTGGAACGCAAAAGTTTCATTGCTTCATACCAAATATTTCTGATATGTCAATTAATGTAAAGCGGTACTCTTCGTCTGCCGACGTGCTAAATTTAAAGTTACTTTAATTTTATAATGATGCCAAGACAATTGAAATTTTTAATAAATATTGTAATTAAGTATAAGCAGCAAAATAAGAAAGATTTTTTCTTCATAAATGTATTTTTAACTGTAAAATAATTTTTAAAATGTATTTTTAATAATAAAATAAAATAATGTTAAATAATTACAAATAATTCAATTATAAAAAATATAAAAACAATGAGAACAAGGTGGTCTCTTAAATGCTCCTCTCCTGTCCAAACAAGGAGTCGGGGCCCATTTTTTTATTGCTGATTCTTAAAGCAAAAATTATGAGAAATCCAAAAAAAAAAAAAATTAGCCGGAAAATTTAGGAGCTTCTGTGGAAAATCGGAAAATTTAATTTTCATGGGAAAATTTAATTTTCATGGGAAAAAAGGTAAATTTCTGAGAAAAATTAGGAAAATTTTATTTTTCAATTAAAGCCTGATTCAATATTTTTCCAACGAGCTATCACTCGTTGCGATCGCTTTAGTAGTTTTTTTTTAAAACAACTTTCAATGAGGTCCCTTATGAAGAATTCTTCAATTTTGTCACATGACAGTGGTGTACACCACCACTAAACCAGCCACTATAAAAAAAAAAAAAAAATATGTAGGTACATTATTTTTTGCTGGGCAATCGATTGAGACTATTTATTTTAGAATCGGAGAGGGGTCGTCCAAAAGGTGATCGCTTTCATATGGAATTGCTCAATAACAATTTTTCAACAAAACTTTTCGTTAATTTCAACAGGATAGAATATTATTGGCATTTAACTAAGTTTAACTTATAACAAAAAGTTTATAGAATTAATAGCTTTTTCTTTATGTGTTTTGTCTACTAATATTGAGATAATTTTTTTGCTAAAGCACCGTAAGTTGTTTTTCACGTGGAAAAATTTCACTCGAACTTTAAATACCTCAAATTGCAATTTAATTTAAACAAATGAACAAAATGTCACAAACACAAAATGTCACTTTTTCCCAAGAAAAATAATAGTCTTGTACATTAAATTTGCGTGAAAACAAACTCTACACAATTTGCACGTGAAACTGATTGTCGTGAAAAATCATTTTTTTATATGGAGTATAAAAGTTTTTTCACGTGAAACTGGAACAACTTCCGGTGCTTAACCCCTTGTCGACCGACGGTACTTAAAAGTACCATTACAGTTACGAGCTCATAAAATCTTTAAAAAAAGTTGTTGTATACCTTTGGGCCATAGGTATGTTAGAGTACACTATAATTTTTCTAATAAGATCTTTTTCGACTATTGGTGACCCCGTCTTCTCAGAATAACGGTAATTCGAAATGTATTTCAGCTGTTTGGTTAAGATATGGTGGCACTAATTTCGATTAATGAAAAATACTTATGTTATAATGATAAATAAATTGTTTTTCTTAATACCATGGAATCAATTAATTAACAAATGCTTTAATACTAATTTATTAAAAGTACAAAAAATAAAACCAATGTTTCTTTCTTACTTTTTAATTCATCCTGACCCAACGGTACTTAGGAGTATCAGTCATAACTAATATCCTTGCAGGTCCTTGAGGAATTTTAAACTTTGTATATAACTTTAAGAAGGCATATTAATTAAGATTTAGTCAAAAAAATACAAAGTTTCCAACGCTTTCGAGTCTTGGTCAACAAGGGGTTAATATGAAAAGGGTAAGTTCTCATCAATCAATAGACAGGACCATTTGATAGACAATTTAATAGACAGGACCATTTGAAAATGTAGCGAAAAAGTGATATTTGGGTTAATTATGATTGTAAAAAATTTGGGAATTTCAATGTTTTTATTATAGTTTTCGAGCTCCAAACATAGAGCAAAATTTTTTTGCTCTTTTGAACAAATTACTGGCTTTAAAACGAACTAAAATATAACCCAAATACAGCTGAAATTTTGTAGAGTTTATAGTTTTATTTTTTCTGTTTCATCTAACTAAAATTTACTAAACAGATTTGGCATTTTTTTTTCTGCAGGGCCATTTTTAACTAATTTTCAGCATCTTTTTGTGCTATTTGCACAGATTTATTTCTATCAGTATATTAATATTGCTGGAGTAAGTCATTAAAGCAGAGTAAAATTTAAACAAAATGTAAGCCTTGACTTTGATTTCACTTAAATTTTTGTAGCGCTTATTGGGTAAAGCCTAAAGCATTACTTGTCAGAATAGGTATCTGCCGATAGCACAGATGATCGTAAACAAAACAGAGGACCCAAAAAATTAAAGGCCTATAAAACTTTACGATATTTTCTTCAATAAATTTTAAAAAACTAAATTTTTTTTATATATGATTTCCTAAAGTCGTGTACATTTCAAGAAAAATTCTAAAAAAAAATTTATAAACAAGTTGACTTTTATTGAAAAATATGTTTTTTGCCAAATATATTGTATTATAGCTAAAATGTGATTATTTTAACGATTATGAAAAAAGAAAAAATATATGTACTATACAAAATTAATTTTATTGCGAAAATATCACTTTAAATATTAAAAGAACCATTTTTGAATATTACACTTTTTGAAATATAAAATAAATAAAATCTAACACGCGTGTGTTAGATTTTTCACAAATATACGAAGCAAAACCAAGATTTTTCCTATAACTGTTTAAAAAATCTTCGCGAAACTATAAGAACACTGCCCAAAAATGCAGTTTTGTGCACCAAGTGGGTTTTTTTATTTAAAAAACTGGTATGTTGCCATATGGCTACACCATGCATTTAAGGGTTAATGTATAAGAATAAAATAAGGCTTAATGTATATAAGTTTTGTGCTACATTTTATGTTTAAAACCACTGTGCCATGATAAAAAAACAAGGAAAATTTTTATTTTATATGCAAAAAAGTCGAATTTATGCTCATTATCAACAAGGTGCCAATTCTACATTCCGAATCTAGTTAACTGACCCCCAAATAAGCTAAAAAAATATGATTTTTGCTATTTAGAAATTTTCATATAAAAAGTCGATTAATCGACTTTAACCAATAAAAAGTCCAAAAGTCGATTAATCGACTTTTTATATGAAAATTTCTAAATAGCAAAAATCATATTTTTTTAGCTTATTTGGGGGTCAGTTAACTAGATTCGGAATGTAGAATTGGCACCTTGTCGATTAATCGACTTTAACCAATAAAAAGTCCAAAAGTCGATTAATCGACTTTTACCTATAAAAATTCGAAAAGTCAAAAAGTCGACTTTTCAAAATTTGAAAAAAAGTCAAAAAGTCGAAAAGTCGACTTTTTGTTGCAACTTATTTAACCCTATTTTTTAACACGTTCTACCACCATCACGGAAGTAAAACTGTAAAAGGCGTTAGTAAAGTTAGTTGATTAAAGTCAGTTGGGCCTTAGCCTTGCTTATTAACCTTGTATAATGAGTTGCGCTCTAGTGTTTGTGTAGTTGTGTGTGTTGTACTGTTGTATGTAAAGTAATAAAGTGGTAAATAAATAAGCTCAATATCAAACATAAAAGTGTGTGGTTATTTTGATTGAAATAAAAAGAAACCTAGTTTATTTATAGAAAATAAACAAACGTTTTTAAAAGGTAAAAACGTAACAATATGTTTGTTTAATAAAAAAGTCTTTTAAAGGATCAAGTGTGTCGCACTTCGCCTATTCTAGTTCTAAATCAATATTGAACGCAAACGAAGATATTACTTTATACTTTATCTTCTTTAGTTTAGTATTTATTACGATTGTCTAATAAAACTATTTTCTATTTTTTTATTTCTTTTACAGAGGCAAATATCTACTAGATCCACGTTATATGACCAAACGTGATCTCCAATATTACTATCGCTATTACAACATGACAAAGAAGCGAAAACATTTCAAAAAAATCATTATCGTCGTATTTTGTATCTGTTTCTTCTCCTACATCTTTATCGATTTCAATTTGAAGACAAAATTACTGCATCTTAAAGATCGCTTTGAATTCATTGCACGCATTGATGCTGACTATAATATAACCCAGGCATATTTTATTGATTTGCCCGGATGCCGTATGCCTTATTTTCCAGTCACCGATGACAATATAATACAATTCATGTATAAACCGCGAAATTTTACATGCAAAAAAGCTTTATTGCGTACCAACGGCGATGGTGCAGCAGCAGCCCTGGTGGCGAATATGAACGATAAGGAAATTTACGATACATACGACATACGAGATTTAAAAGATATCGCTTGTAATTATACGGAAATTAAAAGGATAAGTGATCAACATAATCAATATTTGGAACCACAGCCATTTAAGATTGACTTTAATAAAAGTATTCCTATTAAAACGGGCATCGAATTCCTAATGGTTGAATGTTGGACAACAAATAAAGATGAGGAGGAGAATATCATTTATAAGGATTTTCATTTTTTCGTTGGGAAAACTAGTTTAGAAAATGTAACAAAGCCCAGTAAAAACCATCAAATGTCAACAAATAGTCTAGATGAAAGTACCGAAACGTTAAATTATTCATCACGTATTAAATCAGAAAAAGGATTTAGAAATTTATCGAATCACGAAGAGGAGGATCATGTTTCGGTAATGATTTTGGGAATCGATAGTGTCTCACATTTGAATTTTTTACGTCAAATGCAATCGAGTGCTTCCTATATACACAACAAACTAAATTATGTAGAATTTTGGGGTTATAATAAAGTAGGCGATAATACTTATCCCAATCTAATGCCCGTCCTGACTGGTTTCGATGAAGATGAGGTGGCCATTTCATGTCTCGGGCCACCTAATAAACTATCAAGTAGTGTCTATGATAATTGTTCACTTATTTGGAAACGTTATAAGGAAAACGGATTCAAAACTATTTACGGCGAGGATGTTGGTGGCCTGAGTCTCTTTAACTGGCGTCACTCGGGTTTTAGAAAAACTCCTACAGATTTTTATCTTCGCCCTATACTTCTCGAAATGGAACGTTATATAAGCTATGAGAAAAACGTTAATGTAGCACTGTGTATGGGTGGTCGTCGAACGGCTGATGTTCTACTCGAATATATACGTAAACTAATACCTCTAATGAAAAATGACAAGTTTTTTGCATTTTTCTGGACCGTAACAATGACTCATGACTTGTTCAATATGCCCATGTTATTCGATGATGACATCAAACATCTTTTGGAAAAGTTTGAATCAAATAGTATTCTTAATCGCACCATCATATTTCTAATGAGTGACCATGGTATACGATGGGGATCATTTCGTAAGACGTATCAGGGCATGATGGAAGAACGTTTACCGCTCCTAATATCTCTCTATCCATCGTGGTTTAAGCACAAGTATCCCAAGGCTATGGCAAATATGGAATTGAATGCGAAACGTTTGTCAACACCTTACGACTTACATGCCACTATGTTGGATCTACTCGACTTGCGTAATTTAAATGGCCATCGGCTGGAGAAACGAGCAGCTGAACTAAGCGATCCTGATACGAATATGCCGCGTAGTATTAGTCTCTTTTTACCAATTCCTAAGACAAGAACATGTGAAAATGCCAACATAGCATCACATTGGTGTAGTTGTCATCAGCGTCAAGAATTACCCACCAACGACAATCGAGTACAACGTGCTGCACGTTATATTGTCAAACTAATCAATGATCGTTTAAAAGATCATCCGCAGTGTCGTGTATTGTATTTAAATTCCATAACAGATGCTACCGTAGCAGCACCACATCATAAAATCGTAAAAGAATTGGGCATCAGTGACTATTCCATTGACATTACGCTGCGTCTAGAAACAAAACCCGGCCTCGGTCTATTCGAATCGACTGTACGTATGTCCAGTTACAGTACCGCTCTAACTGGTACAATTAGTCGTATTAACCTTTATAGCAGCCAGAGTTATTGCATCGATGATTATGCATTAAAAATGTTTTGTTATTGCCATAGATAAATATGATTATATATAATTTTAATAAGTAGAATTGTACAGTGCTGTGCTATATAATACGTGCAGTGTAAAAAGAAATTACAGCCTCGATTATTCCAACGCAAAGTTATCACCATTACAATAGGCAGACTGGAACATAAAATAAAAATCCGAGCTATCCGAGGATTTTGTTTTTGCAATATTTTACTTTGTTTTCTCGTAGGAACTATAGAGGCTGGCGGTCATTGGTAAAAATTTGTTGCACACTTTAGTAGACTTATTTTTATACATTTATGCTCCGAATCAGTGACACTATATGATCCTAAATCTCTGAAAGACTTTGTACTAAAGTGTCAGAATTTACTTAAGTCCACTGTGGCAGTTAAAATATCCAAAAAGCGGGGCACTCGTTGGGTAAACCTATTTAAATATGCTGAGTCCAGTGGTGTTAGCCGTTTTCAAAGTGAGCTCTTAAAAAGATATTTGAATTTGAAAATAATTTTTTAAAGGATTTCTTTTCAAAATTATCAATATCAGTGCAATAAAAACAGATATTTAGGTTAACTATTAGTAAACTCATAAAGCCTCAAGCTGGGTCTCATACTGAAGGTTAACTATCAATCATGGATTGAACCGAAACGATGCGGTGATCGGTAAGGGTAACGCTTTTTTAAATTATTTCGGTAGCGGTATTTTAAGGGTAAGGCTATTTAATTTATTTCGGTATCGTTATTTTAAAAGTAACGGTGTTTTAATTATTTTGGTAACGGTATTTTAAGGTTAACAGTATTTCAGTTATTTCGGTGACGGTATTTTAACAATAACGGTAATCAAAACAAACGAGTTTAAAAACAAAACCAATTTGCCAATTTAATGTACGAAAAATACTCAATAACCACGTGCAATTATCAAAAGCAGAAAATTAAAAATAACGGTAACTCTATTGTAGGGGTAACAGTATTTCATTTATTTCGGTAACGGTATTTCAAAGAAATCGATATTTAATTTATTTCGTTATCGGTATTTTAAGGATAACGGTATTTCAGTTATTTCGGCAACGGTATTTTAGTGGTAACGGTAGTCAATCGAAAGGGTTTTGAATCGATAAAGGTATTTTAGCGTTATTGCCAGCCAACCCTGTTATTAATTAACCTAAAAATTTGTTGTTGTGCTATATAAAACTTTTGAAAATTTTTGTTCAAATGTAAGGTTGAAGCTAACCCGGCGGCAGTATGAAACCCAGCGTTATAGTATCAAATTTTTCTATTGACCCTTAAGCCTAAACCAGATAAACACAGTGTGGACAGCGTTTTACCGCAGTGCGACGTTTTGTCGTTATAGCATGTTTTTTTATATTCTTTTTTTGTCACTTAGAAATTAGAAAATTTTCTAAATAAACAAGAGCTATTTTTAAACAAAACGCAATAAGAAATATTTAAAAATATTGAATTGTTTTCGCGAAATTCAAGAACAAAATTTGATAGCACTGCCACTGTCCACTGGCACTTTCACTATGTAATTTGGGCTTTACAGTTCAATAGTATATTAACACTGGGCAAAAACTAGTAGTTTTTGGTAATTTTTAGGTTTTGAGCCGAAAACTATAAAATTAATTTAGTTTTCCCATACAATTTTCATACAAACTGAAAACCAGATTCTACCTGGTTTTTGCCAAAAAACCAAGTAAAAATATCTGAAATTTATATTTTTGATACACCCGATTTCTTTTATAACTAATTTTCGATATACCCTGTTACAACGAATATAGAATTGAAGCAAATGTCAAAAATAATAAAATAAAAATAATTCAGTGTAATACTGAATTTAGACTGAGCAAAAACCAGGTAGTTTTTGTACAAAACTAAATTACAAAAGCCAATTCATTTACACTGGATTTTAAGTTTTTCTTTGTCACATCACTTTTTTAATAAATACTTTTCTTTATGTTTTTATGGTTAAATTAAATAAAAAAAATTATTAACACATTTAAAAATGTATAACAACACACAATTTTAAACTAACACCCTTATTCTAAACTTTAAAACAATGACAAAATTGTGACAACACAGACCATATACCACAGTGTTGTCACAATTTTGTTATTGTTATAAAGTTTAAAATAACACCCTAAAACTGAAATATTTAAAAAAAAATAAAAAATATATTTTTGACACTTGCTTTAAATCTATATTCGTTGTATCAGGGTGTATCGAAAATTAGTTATAAAAGAAGTCGGGTGTATCAAAAATAAAAATTTCAGATATTTTTACTTGGTTTTTGGCAAAAACCGGGTAGAATCTGGTTTTCAGTTTGTATGAAAATTGTATGGAAAAACTAAATTAATTTTATAGTTTTCGGCTCAAAACCTAAAAATTACCAAAAACAACTAGTTTTTGCCCAATCTAAATATACTATAAGAAAAAATATTAAAGGAAGTATGTTTTCAAAAATATTTACTAAAATGTTTAAAAGTCAATTAAAATGTTATTTAATTCCATTTTATGTAACATATTTGTTCAAAAACTAATTTTAATTTGAACAAGTAATTATGATGTGGCACAATCGCGATGCATCAAACTTTTCTTATTTTGTTGTACTGTGTAATTTGTGCAGTGCATAGTTAAAAAAAAAATATATTGTAAATATCGCTTCAATTTTAGAATTTTCCGATCAAAAATATGTCTGAGGATAAATAAAAGTTTAATAGAGTGAAAAAATGCTCCGAATTCCAAGCATTTCTCAGACGAAATCTCCGAATTTAAAATGTTTGCTTAATTGGGTAAAAGGTTTTGTACATTATGGCAGCGGTATGGCATCACCAAAAAAATAAGTTATAACGCAATCGTTATCACTAGATGGCGCTTTGTTTAGTAAACTGGCACTTCTTTTATTATTAAAATTTAAAGAACAACAACAAAGCAAAGAAGCCAAAAGCATATCTCAATTTTTTTACTGGAATATATTTTACTAGTTGTAATGGAAATTGGATTGGAAAAATATATTGGAATTAAAAAAATATAGCAAAGTACAAAAATGTATTAACATAAAGGAGAAAACAACTAAATGTTCTACGGATTGGAGTACTCCATCATTGTAAACGCATCTGAAATAGAAAAATTCTCAGAATCTCTAATTTCTTTATAAAAAATTAAAACATGTTGGCGTTTTTTGTATAATTTTAAAAAAACGGAACTGCAAAATTATAATATAAATATGGTAGAATATAAACGCAATAAGCGTGTTCGTTACTTACTACAAGTAACTAATTTTACTACAGCTGGAAAAATTCAATGCAAAAAGTAAACAAAACTTTCCAATGGTAGTAAAATTAGTAAGAAATTCGAATAAACGAACACACTGAATGTAAATAGGCTGTAAGTAAAAATGTGTAAAACATTAAGGGGGTAATTTTCTAAAACACTTCGGTGAAGTGTTGCGTTATTTCTATAGAAATTGTTTTTGTTACAAAAACAATTTACATTGAAAGTTCCCTTCACTTCACCCAAGTGTTTTACGAAATTAGGTAGTTAGTCTAGAATATTGTACAGCACTGTATATGTTTATAACTCAAATTGGGTTGAAGTGGTTAAAAACCTTATTGCATTTGTACTAACACACAAAATATTTGACTAAGTATTTACATAAAATACAATTATGAAAGTCTTGTTTATAAATTGACTTAGGTGAACAAAAAAAATCTTATGAAATTTAATTAAAACTTGATTAAATGTTGTAAAAAGTTACTATGTTCTTCTAAGTTTTTACACAACCAACACACTTAAAATAACACGTCTGCAATTTGAAATAAATACTTCTGATTTTCGTTCTTAAATAATTTCTGTTGAAAATAATAATTTTTTCGTTCAATTGCTAATTTTGTACCAAAATTTATGCAAAGGTCTATTGAAAATATTGTTCATTTTCTTATTTTTACATACCCCATCCCACTGTGCAGGAGGATGTAATCAGTTTGTCATCTGGGACCCCATAAACTATAATGCTTTTCAACGCAACTGTCCAGCTAAAAGACACGTATGTCTTATCAGTGTTAAACTTGTCCTAAAGGTTGAAATATATAAATAAAATCGAACCACTTTGTTTTTTAAATAACAGAATATTCTAGAATGCCTTTGAATTTCTTTTCTTATTTTTTATTATAAATATCTATAGTTATTTTATAGAAATGCAAAAAATTAATCAGAAGACGAATGGTATGCAAAACATCGCACTTTTTTGGAATTCGTCCCATTAGTGTTTGCACGAGATTTTCGTCCACTTTTCTGGTTACCACATTCGACTTACAATTAGTTCTGAACTCTTCTATAGTTGACAATGCCGAACCTGGCTTCTTTAAAGTTCCTTTTATAATTGACCAATATTCTTCTATTAGTCGCAATTCTGGACAATTAGGTGGATTGTTTTATTTTGGTACAAAGCCAGTGGACAGCATAATGACAACTAACTAGTTTCGGTCAAAATAATGGTTTGTGGTGTGAGATTTTACCAGGCGTTTTTTTAAGCATCCTTCCTGATCAAATTTATTGAACCAGTTGAAAATAAAGGTTTAAATTTTCCTCCAAGAGAACAAATTGCTTGCCAAACCATGTACTTTTTGGGAAATTTGGGCTTGACTTTCTTTTTACAACGATCTGGGGCATCACCACGGCTATATGCTGTGTAAAAGTCTTGTCTTGCAATGTACCAGAAATTTGCAAAGCATATTGTTAATTGCTTTTCATATTTTGTTTATTGCTTTTCGTAAAGACGTCCACTGCGTGTTTTGCTGATAAATTTTGCTTTACATTCCTAACTGGATATACCTGGGCTTTATAACATTTGAGTCCAATACGCGGTTCCGAACAAAGTTTTGCGACTTCTTGATTTAACTGGAGACTGCTCGAGTTGAAATACCAGGATCCTTGGTAAAAGCGTTAATTACCTTTCGAGCAGCTTTAAGGTCTCTTTGGCCATGCTCACAACCACTTCATTGCTTTCTGTCAGATGACAAACTTTCATTAAAGTTTTTTTATCACTTTTCTAAAGCTGGCTGGAAAAGCTGGAATTCGCGATCTCCACAATGTTGCCCCTATTTCCTTGTGTCTAAAAACTCTCTGTGCCAAGTTTTAAATCCGCTTTTATTTAGAGGTAGCAGAAAAAGTTATCTTTTAAGAATTAGTAATTTATCTCTAGAGTAATTTATACAAAAAGTAGGCTTGACTTTAAATTGAATTATTTCTTAATCTGTATGCTATTAGCTGTGTTTGTGCGGTAAGCTATCAACGTTGGCTTTTGTCATTCCCATACGAATTTGAAATTAGTAACGTTAAGAGTTAACACTAAATGTTGGCTAATGTCATATTTGTATGGGAATGACAAACGCCAACATTGATAGCTTGCCGCACAAACACGGCTATTATATAACAATTTTTTTTAAATCTAATCTTAATTAATGTGAAGAAAAGGAATTTGAAATCAAAACTTAAAAAAATTAAGTAAATGTTAAGTAATTCGCGGTTTTTCAAAAAATTATACAAAAAATTATTATTTTAACGAAGATTATGAATCAGCAATCGAAATTAAAACGAGTAAAAATGTTAAAGTCGGGCATGCCGACTATACAATACCCTACACCAGTCTGGTGTATTGTTTGGATCCGAAATTCGAATGGGTTAAAATGGGGCTTATGTCAAAATGTTCTATAATGTGAGTCAGCGCACAAAATTTCATTAAAATATCTTAATATTTGCGACCTGCAGTTTGTAACCAAGCCAATTTTGGGGGGACCCTTATATGGGCACTAGTTCTAAACATGGACCGATGTTCACCAAAATCAATAGGCTTCGTCCTTAGGCCAACATAGGTCTATGTACCAAATTTCATCAAAATATCTTAATATTTGCGACCTGCAGCGTATAAACAATATAATTTTGGGGGGACCCTTATATGGGCACTAGTTCTAAACATGGACCGATGTTCGCCAAAATCAATAGGCTTCGTCCTTGGGCCAACATAGGTCTATGTACCAAATTTCATCAAAATATCTTAGTATTTGCGACCTGCAGCGTATAAACAGTATAATTTTGGTAGGACCCTTATATGGGCACTAGGTCTAAACATGGACCGATGTTCACCAAAATCAATAGGCTGCGTTATTGGCCCAATGTAGGTCTGTGTACCAAATTTCATCAAAATATCTTAATATTTACGACCTGCAGCGTATAAACAGTATAATTTTGATAGGACCCTTATATGGGCACTAGGCCTAAACATGGACCGATGTTCACCAAAATCAATAGGCTGCATTATTGGGCCAATATAGGTCTGTGTACCAAATTTCATCGAAATATCTTAATATTTACGACCTGCAGCATATAAACAGTATAATTTTGGTAGGACCCTTATATGGGCATTAGGTCTAAACATGGACCGATGTTCACCAAAATTAATAGGCTGCGTTATTGGGCCAATATAGGTCTGTGTACCAAATTTCGTCAAAATATCTTAATATTTACGACCTGCAGCGTATAAACAGTATAATTTTGGTAGGACCCTTATATGGGCACTAGGTCTAAACATGGACCGATGTTCACCAAAATCAATAGGCTGCATTATTGGGCCAATATAGGTCTGTGTACCAAATTTCATCAAAATATCTTAATATTTACGACCTGCAGCATATAAACAGTATAATTTTGGTAGGACCCTTATATGGGCACTAGGTCTAAACATGGACCGATGTTCAAAAAAATCAAACTTGTTCGTCCTTGGGCCAACATAGGTCTGCGTACCAAATTTCATCAAAATATCTTAATAGTTGCGACCTGTAGAGTGCGCACAAGATTGCATGGACAGACAGACAGACGGACGGACGGACGGACGGAGGGACAGACGGACGGACAGATGGACATCGTTAAATCGAAATAAAAAAAAATTCTGAACCGATCGGTATACTATAAGGTGGGTCTACGACCAATATTTTTTGGTGTTACAAACATCAGCACAAACTTATAATACCCTGACCACATAGTGGTGTAGGGTATAAACAGATGGCGCTGACTGCTGTTTTGTTTTTTCTGGCAATACTGTTTCATTTTATTGGGGAGCAGTGTTGCCCAAAAAGTTTTAGCTTATTCCCATTTTAAATGTTTAAATTCCCAATGTTATACCCAATTCATTTTAATTTAAACAAAAACTCAAAACAAAGGAGCTAAGATAGCATCGCTCTTAAGTTCAGAAAATTATTAAGAAATGAGTGAGGAAATTATATAAAATTGAATATTTTACAAAGAAGTATTTACGTTTTCACTCGAACTTTAAAGGCCTCAAATCTATGTTAAAATCGTGAAACTAAAAAAAATTTTTAGTTAAGTGTTTGTAACCGTCGGTTAGGACAATCGTAATTAATATTAGAATTAATTACTAAATAATTTTTTTACTAGAGCTGATTTATAGGGAGAAGAAGAAGAAAAGATTTTTTTGTTCAAAAATTTAGCAGACACAAGGGAATCACCAGACTGCCGCAGTTTCGTCTCACACAAAGACTCGTCAGTGGTTAGTTTATGTGTCAACTGATCAAAGTAATTTTTAATTATTAATTTGTCTCTATATGAAAAAATGTTTCTGTATTCATATAGAGGCAAATTAATAATTAAAAATAACTTTGATCAGTTGACACATAAACTAACCTCTGACGAGTCTTTGGGTGAGACGAAACTGCGGCAGTCTGGAAAAAAAAATTTATTATACGAAAGACAAATCGCAATTAAGCTGAAATGTCACCATTTCAAAATAAAAGTCGTATATTAAATTTTCTGGAGAAAAAATTCTACACAATTTTCACACAAACTTCATTATGGTGAAGTCTTTTTTTTATAAAATTTGTAAATCTAGTAAGGTGTAAGTTCTAGGGCTAAACTCTTTTGAACATTAAGTTGGTATAAGTCGAGTTTACACGATTCAGAAGGTACATAAGAGGTTATATGAAAACCCCTGGTACTTTTTGAGCCTACACAAAATTTATTTTTTCTGAGTCCTTTGCATGTAACAATTTCAGTATTTGGAAAATAGAAAATTTTTTGATAAATTATTGAGCTTGGTTGCCTTTAGTTATTTCAAGATTTATAAATATTTGGAGAACATTTCTTCAATAATTCAAATATTTTGTAGAAATTTTGAAATTCTTTAACAGACCTTATTTGATCGACTTTAATTTGAAATAATACGCATATAATTTATACCAAAATTCTTCTTATTTTGGCCCTAAAACTAAATCTTTTAAAATTTACAAATTTTTTAATCTGTCCCCAAAACGAAGTCGAAATCCCTAATTTGGGCCCAAATCCCCTTACCTAACAACTCTGTTAAACCTCATTTGACATAAAACAATCCTCCCTTGAGAAAATTTCCCAAAATAAAATCCTCCTTTGACAAACTTTCCCACATGCTAGCGACATCTACAGTTTGTTTACATAATTATCGATGTTGCATCTCTATATTATAAATATGTCTCTGGGTTTATAAATTATCCGCGGCTTTTGAAAATTCAAAAAAACTCAAGTTTTTTGAGGTATTTTACTAATTACCTGTAAACGGTGTTATTGAAAAATCCAATTTATTATATTTACTTTTGCAATTTACTTACCAAGTGCCTTTATTATATATAACAGTGATTTTAATTTTAAAAAGGATAACAGATATCCTTAAGAAATAACTTAAATTTGACTTTATTTAATATTTCGCTATTATTTAGCTGGATATATATTTATTGCTACCAAAAATCCTATCTCACATAATAGAACATTCGGTATATAATGCAAAAAAGAAATTTTAGTGGTAAATATAAGAAAACATCCTGATCAAAATTGAACATTTTTTGTATGAAATTTTCAAATTTCGCGAAATCCGCGACTCCGATTTCAATTTTGATTTCATATTCGTAATTCACACTTAAAAATATATTAGATCTGATATGTCACGATCATAATAATTTTCTCATTAAAGGAATTAAATATGCTAAAACACAAACGTATTTAACAAATTGTGAAAAATAATCCTTTGTAGGCATGTCCCTATCCGGATTTCATTCTTGCCTAAGGAAATCGTCAGGGGACGACGTTTTTAGAATTTCTGGAAATATTTGTTAAGTTAAATTACAAACTCAATGAGAATTTCTTGTTCTCGTCTAGGAGCGTTATTAAACATTTAAAATATCAAAGAAAAAACAAAAACAATAACACAAAATCTTCCGCAATTTGCTATGTCATCTTCCAATGTACTACTCTGTTGTTTTGACAGAACTAGCAATGTAGTGACATCCATTCATGTAGAAACAACAATAGACAACAATTTTTTCTTTAGAAACATTTAAATTTGCACAAGCACTTGCATATTAGTTTTTTTTTATTTTATTTTATCGGGATATACATTAATTGCATTAAAGGAATTCTCATTTTAATTTTTTTTTTTCTTTTTTTTGGACCAGTCTACTGGCCATACACTTGCAATATTATTGTACAACTTCTCGTTTTAAGTCTTTAACCTACTAACACACATGGTAATAGAATAAAGAACTGAAACGAGAAGTTATACAATAATATTGAAAGTGTATGGCCAGCTTAACCGTGAAATATGGAAACACTTTTATTTTTATTATATTCGTGCAAAACGCGTTTTCTTCGTTCAAGCTCCGAAGCCATTTTTCACAAAACTATATAAAATATAAAAATCTATTTATTGACGTAAGATGAAGAGATAACAGCCTACATAAACCTTTACGGTGGGTCTCATACTGCAGGTTTAAGCGTTAACTAATAGTTAATCCAAAAATTTGTTGTTGTTTTGTACATAATTTTTTGACATTTTCTTTTGTTTATAGTTAAGTAAAGTTAAACCTACAGTATGAGACCCATCGTTAAAAGTTATAATACTTAACAAAAGCTTCGGTTTATTCACTTATTTTTCTCTTTGAATATTTTTCTTAACGTCTTAACAAATTCGTCTTTAATTTTATGTAGTTGTAACATTAGCAAGAAACTTTGTCAACTTTAACACTAATTTTTGTAAATGATACACATATTTTTCTGTGTGAATTAACTAACCGATTGAACTAAAAGGGCTATTAGTAGTGGGCTAGGTATTTCGTTCAACTGAGTGAATAGTTTAATTGAACTAGTTGAACACAGCTAATGATAGAACGTCTGATAAACACAATTTACCCAAACTTACACAAAAAAAAGTCCGGGCTTCTTCGTGCAAGAATATTACCCTCTAATGGCCGCTCTCATGTACCCAATTTTCAAGTCCGCGAACGCTTTTTGGTAAAATGTTGACTACGCGGACACAGCTATTATGACACTAAAGAGATGAAGACTGAATAGGTCAAGTCATTCACAACGCTAGAAAAATATTACTTAAATTCATCATTTACGACTATCTCTATATGAATCATCTGATTCTTGTGATTTTAGGATTCATTTGATTTATTTTATAGTATTACACATTTATTTACAAATAAACACATTTATTAATATATACTTAGTAGGTACTTATTAACAAATTATATAGTGTTACTGATCAGTAACGAATACATTAGAATTGATCGAAAATTTAAATGTTTTAATCTTACAATCATACAGTGGTAAATTGTGAAAAATAAAAAGTTTTTAATCGGTTCACGTTTAATTTTATAAATACCTTTGCTCCCCTGAACCAACAATTTCATGTCAATTCATTGTATTGAAAGTAAGTTTTTATATCGTATGTTCATAACAGCAAAAATTTGACTCCTCTGCGAATGAGCCTAATGTAAACCGATTTTAAAGAATTTTATTTTTTGTAGTTTGTTTTGCTCATGCACAACTTTCCTGTACTATTGTATATGATTAAAGACTCAACACTCCCGCATAAAAAAAATCAGAGCTGAGCGGATCTCATAAGGTCTGATATCAGATCTAATTAGATCTCAAACTTGGGGACAAATTTGAGATTTAATTAGATCTTATCAAATCTAGGCAGATCTGGTGCACCATATCAGATCCTATTTCACATAGACTTATAATATCTTGTGGATAAAACGAAAACTTGAAACTTAGTTAAAATAAAATAATACCTATAAAAGCATCTTTTTACCGGGTAATTCCTTAAACACAATTTTTATATACATTTTTATTTTGGTGCCTTTGAAACGACAAAGATTTGGACAAAGAGATATGAAGCTGTTTGGCGCCTGACATGGTCCTATATGACCAGATCTGGCGATAAAATTCATCTAATTGTCCAGATTAGATATAAACATATCTCATCAGATCTACTCTTTATTACACTGGTTTCTTTAACTTTCGGATCACTCATAATTGCAAACATTACCACTACAAATAGAATTTTATTAAAAAGTAGACTCTACTACATACATACAAAACGAGTATATAAATCCAACTATTATTATCAATTGTTATTCTCACAAAATTTATAATTAAACAAATAGATGCCAATTTTTAAATAAAACTTATATTAATATTTCTAATTTTGTTATACACAAAAATATAGAAATTTGAAATAAAATGTGTTTTTATTCTAATTATGTTAAGCAGGGGTATAACATTTTATATTCGACAAAAAGTTACATCTCATCACGATATGGGGTAATACCGTACTGATAATACAAATCGTTTTCCTAGGCCATTTTGAAGAAAAATTCTTCCGCGTCGAAGACAATTTCCAAAGTATTTTCGAATAAATATATAAATACAGACATGGTTATATTTAAATCAAAGGTAAGTTTATGTAAACATCAAAATTATCCAACAATTTAAAGAATAAAATGCATGTTTTCCAGAACACCACCTTGTACGAAAAACCGTGTTACATCAGGGAGAAGTCTGCGTTATAACGAAAATGTATTTTTAGTAAACCGCGTTAGAACGAAACCTCTCGATAAGATATTATTAACAATGTTCTCGAAACTTGGATTCATCATAATGATATTAACCTATATTCTCCTGAATAAAGAAATCGTGCGAATTTTTTAACGATAATTGGTCAAAGATCTGTGCCTAAATAAGATTTTTCTGCATTTCTTAATATAGTACCGTGCGCTCTAGCGGAGATATTTGCAAGAAAAGTCGAAACATTGACTTGCTGACATTCTTATGAAAATATATAAGATTTAAGAAAAAAATTAAAACGTAATTTTTAAGATTTTTTTTTAATTTTGTTTTGTGATTTTTTTTGAAGCTTCTTAAAAAAATCCAACATATAGACTTCAAAATCAATATAGGAATTAAATGTGCTAAAATCCTGAAACGTATTTAACAAATTGTGAAAAATAATCTGTCTGAGGCATGTCCCTAACCGTATTTCATTCTTGCCTAAGGAAATTGTCAGGGGACGACGCACATAACGATTGGACAAAAATAGAAGGAGTGGAGAGAGAGTTTTGAAAGTTTAGTTAAGAAAAATTTTAATTTTTAGAAATATCGGCCCAAGGACACGCCCACCTCCCATATGTCCTGAAATTTAAAAATATTATATTAGCTACATAAGTGGACATAAAATTACAAAAACTATCCATTGAGATGCATATAAAACTGGAAACGTTTGTGTAAATTTTTATTAATATCGAAGCAGACTCTTAGTCCTGCCATATATCCTTTATTTTAAAATCTTTATAAAACCTAAAAAAAAACTATCCTATTGCCATGAAATTAAGCACGAGAACTGATATAAGGTCAAGACATATTTGTGACAAATTAAGGTAAAATCGATTCATTAATAAAAAAAAATGCCTTTCAAAAAACTGCGTTTTAAACGCTTAAAATGATTTTTCTAAAACAAAAAAAAATTAAATAGAATTAAAATAGGAAACCATGTGAATCCCCTATTTTAGGCATAGGGAATTTTCAGCGAACTTATGTAAAAGACTACGAGGAATATTTTTGTGGAACATTTTAATCTTCTAACTCTTCAATTAAAGGGACTTTTTAGGCACCTTTTTAAAACGGACAAAAACGACCCGTAAGTTGAAGAGTTAGAGAGTTAAAATGTTCCGCAAAAATGTTCCTCGTAGTGTTCTACATAAGTGAAACAGGAACTGTTAAATCTACATAAAATTTTTCAGTTGCTCAATTAAAGAATTCCTCAGTTAAATCGGAGAAAAAAATAAATTAACTGAAATAATTGCTATCAACTAATATTTCTGTCTGTTAAACAAAATTATTTTCTGTTACCCTGTAAATACAATTAAATTTGGAATTGTCAAGAATTTTTAAAATTTTATTTATTTTTAAATTAAAAGGAGGGACCCAAAATTTAAATACTTTTACGGTTTAATTTAATTTGGTAGTCCACGGTAAGATAATTTGTGCAAGATTTTCTGGAATCTAGTAATTCATTATTGTTTTGATCGAGAATGTGATCCATAAATTCTTGGGTGTGGAACTACATATATATCTGGATATTTTCATGAAAGATTCAATAATAATGAGAGTGAATATGTGTGGTGGTAGAACGCAGAATCCAATTAATCAATACATAAATAACCCTTTAGAAAAACGTGTAAGGCCACACAATGTAATCGATTTGGTGTACTTCATTTTGTGCGTACTTACGATATGGGATACCTGTGTATAACAATTGTATATGAAACACAAAATATTTGAAAATTTTCAAAAATTTTGTCTAACTTACATGCCACTATACTTGTGTGTACTTACGAAGTATATTGGCTTGTGGGCCATTACAATGCGGCCATACCCTGGGTAAAGTAAGCCAGCTTGTGTGTAGAGTTTGAAAGCACTCGGAGATACTAGTAAGCATTTTTTTCGTATGAATTATATACTCTTCACGTAAAATAATTTTCTCTGCGATTGATTTTGAAGTTAATTGATAAAAAAAATATTAAACCTAATGTGTGGTGGAGACACCAAATTATTTTAAAATTTTATTGCATATTTTATTTCATTTGTAGGCTCTACATTACGTTTTTTTCGATTCCTATCGCTTTTCATGTTAAATTTTGTGTTTTTCACTGCTAACAGTGAACACAGTAAATTAAATTATGACGCGTTAGGAAATTATCTCGTTCCCCTTAAAAGCATCTAATTTCCCCGCAATTCCTCTGTATAATAGTTGGAATTTCTCCTTATTTTACGCTCTTTGATTTTACACAAGCAAAATGTGTTAGTTTGCTTGCGCCAGAGTTCGCGAACAAATAAAAAGAGAGCCGATTGAGCGAGACAAGGGGGGGATCGATACCCACTGCCAAAACTTACAAAAATTGCATCAGTACTTAAAATCGTGCACAAATTTTTAGTTTTCTGCGATAGCTTACGGAAATTGGCCTAATGTATGAAGGAGAAATTTATCTTTTTATGGGTTCAAGGAGCCAAAATCTGCCTTGAGTAATTAAAACCAAAAATGGTGACCAATATTAGAACAATTTGACATAGAGTTTGCATTTCGGTTTTAACCGAAACCGCGGTTAACCGCACTAATTAACCGTAACCGTAACCGCATGTAAAAACCGTGCGGTTACGGTTAAATTATTACATACTGAAAACCAGATTTTTGTATCAAAATTTGGTATCAAAATTTTGGAATTTTTACAAAAAACAAAAATTTCTGCAAAGAATTCACGCAGTTTTATAAAACCTAACTAAAAAAATTTTAAATTAATACATTTTTTTTTGGTTTTGTGTTTAATCTAGAACCGAAATGTTATTTTTCTTCAAGCGATGATCAAAACTTTAATAACTTGTCGTGCGATATTTGATTAGTTTTGGAATGATACGCAAAAATTAAAAGAATCTACTGATTTCACAAATAAAATTAAATTTTTTTAATTTGTTTTGTAGAAAAAATATGAATTTTAGTATTAGAAACAAACTTCTAATTTATTAGTAATTATTTATTTAATATTATTTTAGCAACTGGATCTGATGTTTGTTACACCAAAATATAGTCGGCCTACCTTTCAGTGTACCGGTCGACTTAGAATCACTTTTTAGCTCGATGTAACAATGTTACGATGTCCGTACGTCTGTCTGTCCATGTAGACTTGTGCGCTACAGATCGTAAATATTAAGATATTTTTATAAATTACACCAGCTTATATCGACCCAAGGACGATTGGTTAAAATCGGTCTATGTTTAGACCTAGTGCCCATATAAAGGTCTCCCCAAAATTGGCTTGTTCTCACGATATATGTCGCAAATACGAAAATATTTTAATAGAATTCGGTGCACTGATTTACATGGGCCAATGGACAAAGATTGTTGATTTTGTTTAGAATCGATCCATGTTTAGACTTAGTGCCAGTATAACAAAAATGGATTTTTTTTAAAGACGAATTTTGACTCAAATCCATTTCAATAAATTTCAATTTCGGATCAAAATATTAGTTGGCTTTCAACCAGAGTGGTGTAGGTTATCATAAAGTGGGCATGACTGGCTTTAACTTTTTTAATTTTTTGAGTTTCTACTTTGGATTTTAATAATTTTGCCGTTATTAATTTTAGTAATTAAATAATTTTATGTTAATCAAGTAAGTTAACAAATGTTTTATTATGAGTGCGATTAACCGATAACCGCGATTAACCGCACCAATTTTAACCGTAACCGCGGTTAAGCAAAATTGCGGTTAAATGCAAACTCTAATTTGACACGAATTACACACCTCTACAAAATTAAAAAACTGTTTTTAAAATATTATTTTAAACTATTACATAACCAAGATATGTATAAAAATTGTTTTTGTCATATTTTGATTTATTATAAATTATTTTTATTGATAAAATCTTCAAAACAACATTATTCACCTATGATTAACGAGTCAATCGTTTAATAACTTTATGAATCACTAACAATTTATTTGAAAGTGGAGACACATTAAATAAGGGTGTTGCCAGAATAAAACGAGAAATTAACAAGCTGTTATTTAACGATTATGCATGACATTTTTTAATAAACGTTTAATAAGGAAAATGAATACTTTAGCAATTGTATTCCTTAACGGAAAATTAAGAAAAGTTTATGCATTAGAGCCTTACGCTGTTATTCAAAAAAAACTTCTTAATTTAGCTTTAAAACATGAATTTGCTAAAGCATTCACTATCTCTATTAAACCTTTATTCAAAAATTGTATTCAAAAACGTACAATAAAAGTTCATTAATTTTGTTTTTAATTCTGGCAACACTTTGTATATTCTCTATTTTTATTGTTAGTGAATTAGAATTTTGTGAACGATTGACTAGGTAATTGTAGGTAAATATATTGTTTTGTATATTTTGGAAATTAAAATGTTTTATTACAAATCAAAACATATTAAAAAACAATTTTTAAACATTACTCAGAAGTAATAATGGGAACAAATTGTGTTAAAGAATTTTTTATATTACTGAAAGTATTCGAATATCGAGTATGGTGTTATTATAAATGCATCACTATTTTATTCAATTTGTTTTTAATTTATTTTCATGCAAATTTGGGAAATTTTTCGAAAAAAGAGTTGTCTTGGAATTTTTGCAGTTTTCTTGTTTTGGTTGGATACAAAATGTTGTATTCCATCTATTCTTGGGTGGATGACCCTTAAACAATTCATTTATACATTGTAAATTCACTTTTTTAGTTTTTTACAGTGGTTTTCTTTCTCAAACTTTATCACGCAAATATTTTAGGCTATATCCTGCTTTAAGTGTTTAATAAATTTTTCATTATTAATAATTTGTGAATATTCTTTTTGCCAAATTTGCTTAAAAATCTGTAATTAGGCTGCGCTTACACTGCACCGAAATCCCGAGATTTCGATATTCACCACTCTGAAAGAAGAGTGAAGATATGCGTATTAACTTTAATTTTTTTGAAAAATATATTTATTAGAACTAAATATGTTTACTTTACTCAAAATTGAACATCTATAAGTTTTCCTTCATTGCTTTTTCAGAGTGGTGAATATCGAAATCTCGAGATTTCGGTGCAGATGTAAACGCAGCTTTAGGCTATTTGAAAAGTTTTTGAATAACACAGTTACAATTTAATCAATAATTTGTTAATTTAAGTTATTTTCATTTGACAATACGAATAAGTAATAAAAGAAAATAAAAAAGTTTTGAAAACTCGCGATATAAGAGTTTTTTATTGAAAATTGATAAAATTATACAATAGATGACTAAATTGTTGTTTTTTAAACCTGCAATCGCTAAATGCCTCAAATGGGAAGTGTATTTTTGCATGCTACATGCATATCATAATTTTTTCCATTCGGTGAGTGTGTATAATTATATTTTTATTTTTAGTCCAGGAAGGTGTTATTAAGAAATATTTATTTATAATAAGATAATTTTTGATGTTTTTTGCTACATTCAATCTAAACTTTATAGTTTAAAATAATTAGAAAACTAGGTTCAAAAGAAAATAAATCACAACTATTCCTGTACATTATTTATTACACTATGTGACAGTCAAAATCGGGATGGGATGAAACCAACGGGAAATGTTATATCGGTCAAAAACAAGTTAAACTTGTCCCGGCGTTTCGCTGGGTCACGTCTAGGAATCGAGATATATCGATTTGAAGTTAGTAACTATCATATAGGGGAAATTGTCACCTTTGGTGACCTTTTTTTGACATAACTCGAGAACCACTAGTCCGATTTTGCTCAAACAATTTTAAAAAAATTAAAAATTATAATTCCTTTAATCTGTTCATATAACGTTTTTCTATATACTCAACAGTTTTGCCAGTAAAAATAAATGTATGAAGAAAAAAAATATTTTTTGCCTAAAATATGAAGATCCCTACCATTTGTCTCACAGTGTTATTTGTTTAAGAAAACATATCTTGATCAAATTTAATATACACTTGCAGTGACATCAAGAAAATAGTGACCAAAGGAAATAAAGTAAGTAAATTTCTACAAACCGTGAAACGTAAACGATTGATTTTCTTTATTCTATTTCTAAGATACCTTGGAAGAGTTATTTCTGAAGAATTTTGTGTTGATTGCTAAAATTAAAATTTAGAATTTTTGTGTAAAATAAAAGATATGAAACCAAAAATACTCCTCTGTGAAAAAATATATGACGTATTTAAAAATGCTCATTACATTAGAATCTCGAGAGTATGCATAAATCTCAACTTCTGTTAACTGGCTCTGTCCGACGTTTCAAGATATGGTCACCTATGGACATGTGGTAGGTTAAATTTTGAGCAAATTTTAATAAATAGTAAAAATTGGTTCAATAAATGTGAAGAATGCGAAAAAAAAAATATATAAAAAAAAATCATACGCATTAGCTGAAATTTAAGGTCTTACCGTAACTTATCAGAGGGCGTTTAAAAATGGTTGAGCGACTTGTATAGGGCCTTGTCTTATATCTCATATTTTTCCAGAATATTCGACAATTTAAATTATTTGCAATTCAAAATGAGACATCTTAAATGCATGCACAAAAAATATTTGTTTTCACATTTTTGGGTCAAATTTTGCCCCCACGAATCGTGGCTTATTTGTACTAAAGGAATATCAATATTATGACTGATTCTAACAAAACAGACAAAACATATGAATAAAAAATAGATATTACTAATAGGGGGAAACACAGGGTTTTTTAAGCAATTACTTCACAAATCTAGTCTGCTTAGGAGTAGACTAGAAATTAATTTTTTTAATTTTCGTTTATATTTCATGCTATTCTACCAGCCAATTGGTAAATTTGGAGTTAAAAGCCATTCCTAAGCCCAAAATAATTACTTCGAAGTAATTGCTAAGTTTTATTCATATCAGGGGTATGGCATCACCAAAAAATAAGTTATAAAAACATCGTTATCACTAGATGGCACTTTGTTAAAAAAATTGACAATTTTCTTTTTTTATTTTAATTTAAATAATAACAAACAACAAAGAAAAAAAACAAACGGATATATCAAATTTTATTATTTGAATATTTTCTGCGCTAGTTTTTTCCTTATTTTGAGCAGATTTTAGCAGTTTTTTTAGTTTTTAAATATAGGCTCAGCATATATTTAAAATGATACTAAATAGTTGCACAGCCCGTGTAAAAAAGATCTGATCTGGCCCGATCTCAGCACATCTTACCAGATCTAATTAGATCTCAAAATTGGGGACAAATTTGAGATCTAATT